>JARFXV010000616.1:2500-652012 GCA_031761425.1 Cosmopolites sordidus
ACGTCATGTGTCTCTCGGGACTGGTTTCTAGCCTTTCAGCCGTCATCAGCCGAGCTCTAGACGAACGCAAGGAAAGCAGATCGGAAAGACGATCGGGGCCAGACCGGATTAACTGGCCATTTTATCTGGCCCCGATCTAAAATAGGAATTCTTTTATCCTCAGCAAATTTATTGAACATGACCTGACTCTTCTTCTGGTTTATTTTCAAGCCAAATGGTTCCCCAGCCTTTTGCAGCTCTTGTACGTGTCTTTGCAGCTCCTCTGGGTCTTGTGAAAGAAGAACGATATCATCTGCGAATCTAAGATGATTTAAGTATGCACCATTAATCTTTATTCCATCCTATTCCCAATCCAGATTACGGAACACTTCTTCCAGGCAGGCTGAGAAAAGAAGAGGCGATATTGCGTCACCCTGCCGTACGCTCCACATTTATTCCAACCTCAAGATCGTGAAGGTGGACTGTCGCTGTAGCTTCATCATATATCGATCCTAGTAGATTTACATTGGCTTTCTCTACACCTTGATTAAGCAACGCATCCATTATCGCCCGCTTTGAGATTGAATCAAATGCTTTTTCATAATCGATAAAAGCCAAGCACAGTGGCATAGTGTATTCGTTGTGTCTTTCTATGACCTGCTGTAGGACCTGGATGTGATCCATTGTACTGAATCCACTTCTGAATCCTGCTTGCTCCCTTGGTTGTGCCTCATTAAGTCTTCTTAATATTCTTTTGGGATATTATCTTGGTGAAAACTTTGTACACCACTGACAGGAGGCTTATTGGACGGTAGTTCTTTAAATCTTTCCGTGCTCCTTTCTTATGTAAAAGTATCACTTCTGCATTTTTCCATAAGCTGGGTACTTCTTGTTTGAGACATTTTGAATATAATTTTGTTAGTGTTTTATGTAAAGTCTGACCACCAGCTTTTAACATCTCCACAGTTATACTATCCTTTCCTGGAGCCTTGCCATTTTTCATCGAGTTTATAGCCTTTGTCACTTCCTCCACCAGGATATCCGGCACTTGTTCTTCAGTGGGCATTGCTGTTTTTGCTTGATTCTGGTCCTCATATAACTTTGAATAAAATCTTCGGATAACCTCTATCATTTCCGTCCGTTCGCTGCATATTGTAGCTCATATTGTACATATTGTACTGCATATTGCATGCTGCATATTGTACAATAGAATGTACCTATTGTACATCCCCACGCATTAAGGAAAATATGTGTGTCCTTTTCTTTCTTAGCTTCTGCTTAGCTTTGTTAATTCCCCTGTTTTCCTCTAGAGTCTTTTGTACAAGCTGCATGTTGAATCGGCGCGTTTCCTCTCGAATACATTTTCTTATAGTTTTGCAAAGCTCAACGTACTCGACCCTGCCAAAAAGGGCTGTCTGCATTCTTCATTGTCCGGCGTTTTTTCATTAAATTAATGGTCTCATTGGACATTTTTGACTCTTTGAAACAATTATCTAAGCCACCTTTTTAAGCACATTGTTGGTGATTTCTTCATATTGGTCTGTAATTTCCATCTCCTCGGGGTCTTGTAACACAGCAAAGCGATTCAACAGAGCAATTTCAAAATCTCTGCCCCTCTCCAGCAGCTTCCCAGAATCCAATTTGCCCCTTTTTGATCTTATGATTCTTTCGCACTCTTTTCAGCAGTTTATCCTAATCTTTGCTCGTACCATTCGGTGGTCACTTCCCACATTAAAGTGGTTAAGGACAGGTGGTTAAAGACATTATATATATATATATATATATATATATATATATATATATATATATATATATATATATATATATATATATATATATATATATATATATATATATATATTTCTCTGGACAGCATCCAATGAAACAACAGTAGCTGAGTGTTACTTACGCCCAACCGCTGGGTTCCACAATCTCATGTGGAACACACAGCAACCTGAGTCTCCGCCCAAATGAACGTTTTTGTTAGGTGCTTGACCGGAAATGAGCCCCACCCATCCCTGCAATTGGAGGGCACATGTTTCGCCTCTCGATGTTCAGGATCGTCAGGGTACCGACAGATGCTCTCCCGTCAAGAATAGGGAGATCCCATCCACAGTCAGCAACCTATACCCTTGCCAACTTCCCGTCGGATGGTGTATATATGTAATATTAAGATTTCTTTGGACAGCGTCCAATGAGACAACAGTAGTTGAGTGTCAAGTACACCCAACCGCTGGGTTCCACAATCTCATGTGGAACACACAGCAACCTGCGTCTCTGCCCAAATGAACATTTTTGTTAGGTACTTGACCGGGAATGAGTCTCACCCAACACTTAACATTACATATATACGCCATCCGACGGGAATCGGTCAACGATGGGAAACGCGAGGCTAAACGACCTGTGTATGCTCAGTGTTCATAATAAAAGGATAGAGGACACTGAATTGTTTAACAAGGTGTTGAACAAATTCGGACAACAACCTAGACGCCTTCAGTTTTTATTTAAACAGTGACTTTAATAATATAAATTTTATTTCTTAATCTGTTTCTGTTTCATGGCAAAGTGGTGCAAATCCACCCCCTTGCATCCTCCTCCCGGCACCCAATGTCAATAATGAATAAAAGTTAACAGAAAGTACATTAAATATAAATATATAGAATCTAGGTTAACATTGTTGATATATGGCAATGTGTTTAAAAAGATATAAACCCTTATCTTCCTTCTTCTTTTTAGGATGATGAGCAAAAGACCCCTCCACCTCAAACTACAGCAATAACTTCATTCTTCAAAATGACCAATAAAGGAGATGGTAAAGCTAAAACTCGTCACGTTTTTTTCACACAAAGACACCTCAGTAGGAAAGTGGAATTTTAAAATTGGATAATAAAGAAAACTCATTAATGTAATGTATCAATGTCAATTTTCTATGTATCATGCGAGTCGTTTTATGAAAAATTATTTTTATTCGACATTTATCTGTGTAATCAATTGTGTTTTTGAAGACGATGGTATTCCTTCAGTCTTATAGCTTGAATGTTAATGAAACCTGTGGCGTCTTGCGGACTGAATGTAGAATGACGGTCCATGGAAACCAGATCTTCGTTATAAGTCGTGGTACTGGAAGATCTTCCCAAAATTGTCACTGAAATGTTATTAAATAATATTAAGTTATGCATTTTTGATATTTTATTCATAAGCACCTGTGCCTTTATAAACCTCCACTTTAACTATTCCTTGCACCTTTTCTCCAGCTAAATCTAAACAGCGTCTCGTATAAAGGCCTTCAGGGGAGAACCAGAAACCATTATAAATATAATCTGATAGCCTGGAAGTTGATACAAAGCTTTAACAGCTCTAAAAGATGAGTTTAGTGTTTTATACCAACCTATCCCGTAACGATTGTTTGATTCTGTAAACTTCCTTATCTAAACAAAAAACTTCCAAGTCCGTGTGTGCTTGGTGTAATATTGTAGCTCCAGGTGTTTCATAGACACCTCGTGACTGAGAAAAAACAGAGATATTTTAAAAGCTTGATCAGAAATCATATTGTACTTACTTTCAGTCCCAAAAACCTGTTTTCAACAATGTCAATTCGACCTATTCCATTTTCACCACCTATTTTATTCAACAATGTCAATATATCGACCGGATTTTTAACAATTTGGCCGTTCTCCAATTTCAAAGTAACAGGAACTCCTTTCTCAAACGATATTTCTAATCTACAAAGCAAAACAGTTTGAAAGATAGCTTACTGCATAATATGTGAAACCAATACGTAATGTCGTCCATAAATCACTCTTGGACGTTTTTGAATCAAAGCCATGTTTAATCTATCAAGCCGAGTACAATAAGATTCGTCACTTGTGGTTTCATGGTGAATAATTTCTCTAAGATCCCACCACATTGACAGAAACACTATATTAGGGTGAAAACCTGCTTTTGAGGTGGGCAGTGGTGGTTATCCTGATGTGAACTATTATTTTTTCTTATGTGGTTTACTGGATAGAATTCACTTTTCATCTCCAGTAACAATTTGTTGAAGAAACGGATCTCTGCCTAACATGGATAAAAGTGCACTCAGAAGGTTACACATTGGATTTGGTTTTCAACTCAAAGTGGATATGGCACCCACATCCCTTTTCTTTGTAGTTTATTCATTTTAAACACCGTTGTATTGTAGCTAATTCTTGGATGGTTAGTTTGGGATCAGCTTTAACTTAAGCCAATAACATTCTTAGTATTGTCTGAATGATTGTGGCGTGTTCATATAAATTTTTTTCGTTTTTCGCCACGATTTAAAACTTAAGAAAATATCAAAAATATCTGTTCTTATGTAAATAAAAAATCACTGGGTAAAAAACAAAAAACCAAACGGAGACAAATTTATCAGTGATTCTTTTTCTGTAATAAATTTGCCTAACAAACAAAATTTTAAAAAATGCAAACATTTTCTAAAATAAATACAAACTTTCGAACGTTAATGTTTCGGGAGGTCTTCTCCCGTTTTCAAAACGAATTTAAAAAATAAATTATATTAATTTCTATATATACTGAAAATAATTATAATATATTTTGTGTATATGTTAATAATATTTACATTGAGAAAATAGTTTTTAATGGCAGTGACATACTCCGAAAAAAATATATAGGTGAGGTTTACTGTGTGATTATTGTGTATTAAAATACTTAAACGTTTTTAATTATGTTCTTTAGAATCGGGAACCATATTGAATTTAATTAAATCTACCGAAGGCATAGCACTACAGTTATTTTTATTTCAATTAATTATAGCGGTTTCTTTTAATCTTCTATATTTTATTACCGATTCTTTCAATACCGTTTTGGGATTATTCCAATTGATTTCATGTCCCTATTCCCATATGTGTTGACAAATTCTAGATTTATTAAAATCGCCCTTTCTAAGAAGGTTTTATGTTCTTTTATTCTAACATCCAACGTCTAGATGTCTCACCTATATAAAATTTGCCACATTCGCAGGGAATTTTATAAACCACATTTTTGGTATTCTGTTGTGTGTTATCTGGTTTGTTTTGGTTTTTGTTAATATAGATCTAGAGTATTTTTTGTTTTAAATGTCGTTCTTATGTTTTATTTATTTCCTACTCTTTTAATTGTGTCAGAAATACCGCGGATGTAAGAAATTGTGAGGTTAATTGTTTGAGTTATTATTATTATTATTAGTAAGTTGTTTGTTTTGTCTAGTATCAAAAGAATTATCTGTGACATTTTTTTGGGTAATTGTTTTTTATTAAAATGTCTTTGATGTAATTTGTTTCTTTTTGTAGCGTATCACTGTCGTTACAAACAAGTTTTCATGTAAAATTTTCATTACTCCCTAATTTGACTGATTTTGAGTGATTGGAAAAGAAATTGAGATACCTATCTGTGTTTGTATGTTTTCTGTAAACTGTTGTTTTTAATGTGTTGTGTTTTATTATTAAAGTGTCGAGGAATGGCAATTTATTCTCCCTCTCCATCTCTAAAGTAAACTTAATTATCGGCTCTCGAGAATTTATATCTTGTAACAAAATATTTAGATCATCAATGCTCTATTGTCATATAGCATCGTAAACTTTGGTTTGTAATTTTAATGTTGTAAATTTTATCTAAAAAATCTGACGTATTTTTAATATATGAATTTGTTTTACCCGAAAGTGGATTTAAAATGTTTAATAAAAATTCTGCTAGTTTATAACATGGGGAATCTATATTACTAACTATAGGGCGAAGTGGTATATTAGTTTTGTGTATTTTTGGTAGACCATAGAAATGAGGAGGTTTACTATAATGTGGTGTAAGTTGTGATCTTTCTAGATCTGTAAATTCATGTTTGTGTTTATATAATGTATTGTAAATTTGTTTCTCTATTTTTAATGTAGGATTTGTTGGTATTTAAGTGTAATTTCCCTCATCAATTAAAGTTTAATTTTGTTAATATATTCTGTAGTGCACACAAATTTAAATATATTAAAAATACGTCAGATTTTTTAGATAAAATTTCCAACATTAAAATTACAAACCAAAGTTTAATGGTTAGTTCTGACGTGGTGAGTTTATTTACTAATGTACCAGTTGATAAATCACTTTTAATAATTAGAAAGGGATTAGAACATGACACAACATTAAAAGACAGCACTAAACTAAACATAAATACAATTTTAGAATTATTAACTCTATGTTTAAAAACCACATATTTTCAATTAGAAAACGATTATTATGAACAAAATTTCGGAATGGCAATGGGTTCTTCTCTTTCTCCTTTGGTGAGTAATATCTTTATGGAGGAACTCGAGAATGACATATTAAGTAAATCTCTTAAAAAGCCAATAATATGGCTTAGATATGTTGATATTTTTGCTATATGGCAATATAGCATTGATGATCTAAATATTTTTTTACAAGATGTAAATTCTCGAGAGCCTACAATTAAGTTTATTTTAGAGATTGATTACTTCTTAGAAAGGGCGATTTAATATATCTTGAATTTGTCATAGACATAAAATCAATTGGAATAATTCCAAAATGGTATTAAATGAATCGGAAACAATATATAGAAGATTAAAAGAAACCGCTGTAATTAATTTAAATACAAATAACTGTATTGATATGCCTTCGATAGATTTAAATTCAATATGGTTCCCGATTCTAAAGAACACAATTAAAAACGTTTAAGTATTTCAATACAGAGTAAACCTCACCTATATATTTTTTTAGTAATATGTCATCGCCATTAAAAACTATCATTATCAATGCAAGTATTATTGGCATATACACAAAATATATTTACTTCCTATATTTTCAGTATATATAGAAATTAATATAATTTATTTTTTAGATTCGTCTTGAAAACTGGAGGAGAAGACCTCCCGAAACGTTAACGTTCGAAAGTTTGTATTTATTTTAGAAATGTTTTCTATTTTTTTTTAAATATTGTTCGTTAGGCAAATTTATTACAGAAAAAGAATCAATTTGAATGAATGAGAAATTTGTCTCCGTTTGGTTTTTTGTTTTTTACCCAGTGATTCTTTATTTACATGAGAATAGATATTTTTGATTTTTTTTTAGTTTTAGATTGTGGCGAAAAATCCAAAAAAAAGAAAAAAAAAACAACATTCTTATACAGTTCTCCAAATTATTTTTTCAACATTTAACAGTATTATCAGTTAACAACAAGCATATTAAATATCAATTAATTTGACCAGAATATAACATAACCTAGAACTTAATATAACATAACCTATGTTATGTTAAAATTATTGTCAATAGAGGGCAATCTTTTTAAAATTAAAAAACAAAGAATATTACTTACAGGTGCACCTAATATACAATGAAACATACCTCACCCCTTGAACGGGAGCTTCCTTTGGAGACTTAGTCATAACGAACAAATCTTCCGGCGGTTCATTATCCGGATTTTCCAAGATCCCTGACTCGTAGCTAATGTGCATTAGGTTCGCATCCATACTCCAGGGCGCTTTTGGTGTCACCGAGACAGGAATGCCATTCTCTGCGGCGTATTTGAGCAAATCCTGACGGCCTTCAAACTTTTCAGTAAACTCCTCGACTCGCCATGGTGCAATTATCTAAAAATCAACAGGATAAGAGTCGGATTCGCGTTTTGCTGTTTTTATAAAACTATACCTTGATATCGGGTAATAACGTGTAACAGGTGAGTTCAAAACGAACTTGATCATTGCCTTTTCCGGTCGCACCATGAGCTATATATGAAGCATTATTTTCCTTAAATAAAAGACATTTCGAATCAAGAATCATTCTTTTTCATTGCTAGACTACCTTTACACAGTTGATCAAACCGACAGAGATACAGGGTCTTGCTAAAGACGTGCCTAACAAATATCGATTTTCGTAAAGCAAACCATAGTTAATTGCGGGCCAAACGTAATTGGTAACGAAATTCTCTCGAATATCGTCGATAACAACCTGAGAGAATAAGGATTTAAACCCTGCATCACTACATCATACCAAATTTACCTTCAAAGCACCGATGTTCAAAGCTTTTTTTCTGGCGGCCTCAAAATCCTCCTCTTGTCCGATATTCCCTATATAACAAATTACGTGGAACCCTTTGTTTATGAGCCATTTCAAAATGCAACTGGTATCTAAACCGCCTGAATAAGCGAGTACCACTTTTTCCTGAACCATTGTGTTATTTTGTTCACTGATGAATTCTCATATATATTAAGGAAGGTATTGATATATATTTATATATATATATATATAATATATATTGTTAGAGTCAAAAGGCTATCATTGTTATTACATTATTTATCTATCACGCGACTGATCCTATTTTTGGAGATATTGTTGTAATTATTTCAAATTATGTGATGTGATGTCTTTGCAATAAGTATGCTGTATTAAGGGTAGAAATACTAACTTGAAAAACATCAGTAACCCTTTTACAAAGAGCACCAATGGGTATATCATAATTATTTTTATATAAATTGAGCTGCTTCGTAGCGAGTGCACTTTGACTGCAATCATAACACAGTCAATATTATCAGTTAACTAAAACAGAAAAAGGTAAATTTAAAACGTTCTGTTCTGTATTTGTTGTTTTGTCCTTTGGGTCACGCAAATCGAAGTTAGGCCAGGTTGATTAATAGCTTTATATTCACATAATAGCTTTATAGCACATTCTACTTGGTATATTCTAAAAGTCGTTTACCTTTAGACAAAAAAATTGTTATGACATGTTTCCTGTTATACAGAGCCTTCGTTTAATACTGAACCAACCCCCCCCCCTAGTTGGTGATAATTATACTAATATATGATGATCTATACTAATATATATAACTTTGATAATACAACAGTACTTTAATTATTCTGTACTTTTAAATTTTTTAATTCAACTATAGTTTACATACTCAAAGTAACACTGACAATTATTATTAAAAGATTTATTATTACTAATGATTTAGATATTTTATCAGTTATGAATATTTTAAGACTTGCTGTGTTAATTTATCGTATATATTTTTATAAATTTAAGATATTTAATTAAATAAATTACCAGAAGGCATATAGGATATACCATTTAATAATATTGAATATTCCGGTCAGTTATTAATATTTTAAGACTTGCTGTGTTCGTTTATATTTTTATAAAGTTATTGAATTAAATAAATTATTATCTTTCTAATAAGTTTAATTCAATTTTTAACTATATCCCAAAGTTTTGTAGTCATTGGGTTATCCGCAGTAATAAGCACACAGTAATTGGATTATTCGCAGTAATTGACACGCCGTAATAGGGCCAAACTACTTTTATACCCGCAGTAATACATGCATTTACATAATTTTTAAAAATGCTTTTAAATAAATGAAAATATAATAAAATTATTTTAACTTGTTAGATTTTTTTTTAGGTCTAAAATCAGTTAAACATTATTAAAAAAAAAAATATATGAATAGCTTTTAACAAATTCATAATATACTTTATCAAAGTTGAACCAATATTATAAACCGCAGTAACACCCGCAGTACATTTACCCTATTTAAAGATTCTATCATTAGCCACCAAAAATATTACTAACATTTCCTCGTCTTCTTTTTTCTTTATACGTCATCTGCTCCGATGGAGTTATAACTTTTTTTTAACATTAGGTTCAAAATAATGCAGAACTGGTCAAATATGCTCATTTTCGTTATTAATGTTAAACTGCGAGTATAATATGTGTATATATATATATATATATATATATATATATATATATATATATATATATATATATATATATATATATATATATATATATATAGTGTTAGAATTCTTTGGACTGCGTCCAATGAGACAACAGACTGGGTGCCATCAGACACCCAACTGCTGGGTTGTTGTGTATTCCACATGAGATTGTGGAACCTAGCAGTTGTTGATTGTGGATAGGGTCTTCCTATACTTGACGAGAGAGCACATGTTGGTACCCTGAAGAGTCTAAATATCAAGAGACGAAACATGTGCCTTTCAATGGAAGGGATGGGTGGGGTCCGTCCCCTGTCAAACAATCAACAAAATGCTCATATATATTATTCCTAGCAATTTGAGGGAAATTAAATTCTCTACAAAAAAGTCCCCAATAATAAATTCATTAACTCCATATAGTCAACATTTTAAGACCTACGAACGTCATTTTTCTGAAATATAAAAAAATTGTAACTTTTGTAACAATTATTTATTTATTGATATCTAGTTAATAACGACTAAGGCATAATTAATGTCATTAATTTTATATCAAAATTAAATACTACAAATTTATTTGTTATAAACATTTAATAAATCTGTAATATCATTTGTGAATGAAGTGAATATAATTTCCTTCAAAATTGCTCCTATATCTTTTTCTCAAACCCGTATACTTTGAGATACTTACAAAAAACTACGATTTTATCAAAAAATGAACTTAGATCGTCTTGAGGCAAGTGTTATTTTTGTAAAAAAGAATCCGCCGTATTTTTTCATCAAAAGGAAGGTTTTTTGGGGCGTCGGAAAAAAAATTTAACGACCACCGTAATATATATATATATATATATATATATATATATATATATATATATATATATATATATATATATATATGTATATATAATCGCTACTCCATGGAACACATGTAAAATAAAATGCATTTTTAAAATCTATCAGACCTTACAACAATGCTTTCCAAATGACATCATTCAGTGCAATGAAGATGTCGTTCTAACTAATAAGTATATGGGGTTCATGAACGATTTGCGGCCAATCGAAATTATCATCGAAGAAGACGAGATAGACGATGAAGATTAAATGTTAAGGAATATTAAATACAATATTTCAGGGCACTATATGTAAGCTTGATTTAAGACGGGAAGGGGAAGTTAATAAAAATTTTATAAAGAAACTGTAATCAATTGGAGGGATACAAAATGTTCATCTAGGCAGAGACGCAGGTTGCTGTGTGTTCCATGTGAGATTGTGGAATCCAGCGGTTGGGTGTAGTAACACTCAGCTACTGTTGTTTCATTGGACACACGCGAAAGAATTGAAATGGAGGTGGGCAGGTCATATAGTCCGTTGTTCCTTTGATGTATGGCACTATTACGTTGAATGTCTCTTCGCTTGCTTGTTCTGTCTTTTTTTGTGTTTGGTGTTGTTGTATTGCACGGTTGATTGTCTTTTTTGAGTAGCCGTTTTATTTTAGAGTGTTCGTTATGTTGTTGAGTTCTGCCTGCTGTGCATCGTTGTCCGTAAGGCGGATGGATCTTGAGATTAGGGTGTTTGCTACTGCCTGGATTTGACTGGGGTGGTGGTGTGACTGTGCGTAGAGTTGATCTGTTTGTGTGTTGCTTTTTTTTATACCATGTGTCGTAGGCGCCCATCTGTTGTTTTTGTGACTAGAACGTCCAGGAACGGTAGCTTGTTTTGTTCTTCAATTTCGAGTGTGAACTGTATTTTTGGGTGTTGGGAGTTCAGATGTTCTAGGAAGTTGTAGAGCTCCGTTTTTTCGAAAGGCCATATGTCAAATATGTCATTTACGTATCTTAACCAGAGCTTTGGTTTGAAACGGACCTTTTCAATGGCCTGTCTTTCAAAATAGACCATGAATAGGTTTGCCACAGTAGGAGAGATGAATGACCCCATTACTGCGCCTTCAGTCTGTCGGTAGAATTTGTTGTCGAATATGAAATACGAGTTCTTTAGACAATGTCTTGCGAGATCCAGAACGTGGTCTTCAAAAGTCTGGTTCTCTGTAATTAATTCTAAGGCCTCGTCTATTGGGACGCTGGGGTACAGCGATTTTACGTCAAAACTCGCGATGATATCGTCTTTGCCAACCGATGTACGGTTGAGGATATGCGTGAACTCTTCTGAGTTTTTGACGTAGAAATCGGCTCTTTCTGCAGCAGGTTGCATGATGTTGGCGAGATATTTTTCCAGTTTTTGGAGCGGAGAGTTGAATGCACCGACGATAGGTCGTAGAGGTGCGTCTTTCTTATGTATTTTTGGTAGGTCGTAGAGTTTGGGGCATCTGCTAGACTTTTCTCTTGGGATGAGTTTTTTCTGGGTTTCCGGGTCTATGGGCGAATTCTTGAAACAGCCTTACAATTCTTGCGAAACAGACCACAAAATTAACTTTGATGATTGCAACGAGATAGCCAACATAAACCGTTTTCGGACACGCCTGATCAAAGAAACTATAGCGATCGAAAAGCAAGGAAGTCTAAACAAGAGGGATGACGCTCTACACTTGCCGCCAACGTGGAAAAGCGTTCTTAGACCAGCAGACCATGTATGACCAGCAGACCATGCCAGACAGCAGTATGACATCCAGAGCACGGCTGGAAACAAAGACGTCACAAGCGCCTCAGGGGGCGGAGCTAGCGCCAGTGCCAACCAATCGTTACCGACTAAGAGCCAATACATAAAAATCCAATACATATATATTGAGCATTTTCTTGAGTGTTTGACTTTCGGACGAGCCCCACCCATCCCTTCCATTGGAGTCAACAACCCATACCGACTTCCCGTCGGCTGGCGCATATATGCAGTACTGTATGTACAAATACTACTATATATATATATATATATATATATATATATATATATATATATATATATATATATATATATATATATAATATATATATATATAATATATATATATATATATATATATATATATATATATATATATATATATATATATATATATATATATATATATATATATATATATATATATATATATATATATATATATATATATATATATATATATATATATATATATAATTATACTCGCAGTTTAACATTAATAACGAAAATGAGCATATTTGACCAGTTCTGCATTATTTTGAACCTAAAGTTAAAAAAAAGTTACAACTCCATCGGAGCAGATGAGGTATAAAGAAAAAAGAAGACGAGGTAATGTTAGTAATATTTTTGGTGGCTAATGATAGGATCTTTAAATAGGGTAAATGTAGGTGTTACTGCGGTTTATAATATTGGGTCAACTTTGATAAAGTATATTATGAATTTGTTAAAAGCTATTCATATAATTTTTTTTAATAATGTTTAACTGATTTTAGACCTAAAAAAAATCTAACAAGTTAAAATAATTTTATTATAATATTTTCATTTATTTAAAAGCATTTTTAAAAATTATGTAAATGCATGTATTACTGCGGGTATAAAAGTAGTTTGACTCTATTACGGCGTGTCAATTACTGCGAATAATCCAATTACTGTGTGCTTATTACTGCGGATAACCCAATGACTACAAAACTTTGGGATATAGTTAAAAATTCAATTAAACTTATTAGAAAGATAATAATTTATTTAATTCAATAACTTTATAAAAATATGAACGATAACTTAACACAGCAAGTCTTAAAATATTAATAACTGACCAGAATATTCAATATTATTAAATGGTATATTCTATATGCCTTCTGGTAATTTATTTAATTAAATATCTTAAATTTATAAAAATATATACGATAAATTAACACAGCAAGTCTTAAAATATTAATAACTGATAAAATTTCTAAATCATTAGTAATAATAAATCTTTTAATAATAATTGTTAGTGTTACTTTGAGTATGTAAACTATAGTTGAATTAAAAAATTTTAAAGGACAGAATAATTAAAGTACTGTTGTATTATCAAAGTTATTGATGATGTCAGCCAGATATGTTTTGCTATAAATAAAAAAGGTGAATAAATTAAAATATGTGTAATAAAAGAATTTATATAGCGTAACATATTTTAATATGCACTACTTACTTCTTGGGCAAGAGAAATTTTGTTGCTTGATTGATTGACTGATTGATTGATTGACTTTCTTCTTTTTTTTCTCTTCTTTTCTTTCTTCTTTCTTTTCTTTCTTCTTTTTCTTCCTGTCCAAATAGAGCTATCATAGATTCTGAATGATGTTAATCTATTAAGCTCTCCAAAACTTTTAAAGCTTCTGATTGTTTGGATACTCTTGTTGTCTCTTCAGAAGAGCTTTGTATTTCACTAAATGAAGTTTCAATCCTTTTGAATACTTTACTGTAATCAATAGGGTTGGCGTCCAGATGATGTAATCCACATGTTTTGAATTCGTTCTCTATTTTTTTTAATTCAAACTCTCGAATGTTTGTTTCAGTACATGAGCAACTTGGCTTTTTTTATATTAATTGTTCCAGAATCTTCACACAAAGCTTGAAAAGATCTTTGATAAGGTGCTCTAAATGTACGAAAGAGAGTTACATATAACGGTTGTAAGATATGTGTAGCGTTAGGATGTAAAGCAACAAGACTGCAAAATTTGCTCAGAGGCAAAGTTACGTGTGAAGTATGTCCGTTCGATGTACAATATAATTGGTAATTGAATATTGCTTTGGGCAACCCATCGGAAAAAACATTCGTTATATATTTGTAAAAATGTTTTGCCGTCATCCAACCGTTAACAGAATAACCAAAACTGAAGTTTGGAGGTGCTACATTTATAACGTGTTTAGGTATGCTTTGACCTGCTCTATCTAAAGATGATGCTAGATTGCCTGCTACATTTGCAGTGACGAGGACAGTGACGTTTTCTTTTTCATTATCACTGCCAATACTGTACACGTTCTTAGTACCTTTTGGCGCAAGCACTGATGACGGTTTAGGATTCATGGAAACACAAATTTCATCTTCATTAAAAGCCCTTGTAGGATCAATAGTCGAAAGGTCTTCATCCGTTGAAACTTCAGTGAAATAGTCACAAACTCCTTTAAACAATCCACGTATTCCTGTTCCGTCACTTTTGCCCGGATTAGAGACAAGTTTTCAGAAACATTTGGATGACGTTTTAAATAACCTTCAAGCCAAGACCTTTCTGGTTTATTATCAATAAATGGGGTTTTTTGCTTATCGTTATCACATAAAAGTTTTACACTGTCAACTAATTTTTGTTTAGTTACAGGGAACCCCTGCCTGCAACAATAAAAAATCTTGATTGATCAATTGATTCTCATCTTGATTTTGATTATTCAGAACAGTGGATGGCCCTGGTGGTTTGTCGCTATATTTTTTTTGTTTTTTTGCTCTGATTGTTGACTCCGGTATGTTATATATTCTGGAAACCTCAGCAACTGTCATTCCAACGAGAGCTTCTGCGACTGCTAATTTTACGTCAGCTTTATTATGATTATACCTTGTATTTTTGTTCCTTTTTTTTTTTGTTTATTATTTACCCATTGTTTATTTTTTATTTCGAAATAGCTTTATTCATGCAGTTTTTAGAGGTTAGAGCAGTATCGTTTACATTCGCAGTAATGGACACAAGCACATACAACTAGAGGCGCTCCCATTACTGCAGTTGATTGAAAAAATTGCAGTAATACACGAACGCTTGGTTTATTAGTGCCAATTACTGCGTCGGTAAATAGTAATTAATAGTCAATCAAAACTCAGTTTTTTTGATATTAAAAAAATGTAAAGTAAAGTTTTGGGGTTAGAGGTGCATCAGCAACTGAGAAGCCTACCGACTGGCGAGTGACCAACGTAGAAAACCTCTCAGAAGGCATCCGGCCTTACCCAGCCTCGAACTGGCGTGACTGAGAGGTGATTCCTTGCCAGATTTTACACTCTTACCTAGAAACATTCACAAGAATTTTAGAAAAACTTTCTTTTGCCTAGTACGGGATTCGAACCCGCTCCACATTAACTGCCGTATCGTAAGGCTGGCGCCTTAGACACCACAGCTAATGTGGCTCCTTAAAAAAGTGTTATTTTACTTCTACATGCGATAAATATGAATATTGAATCATTTATCTATGAAAAAAAGATCTTCTAGTGTCATCTCTTTTCACACACGCACTGACACAAAAGCCATAATTTTCTCCTTCTATAACCAGTCAATTTTTAATAATAACAATACTAGCCATATTTTTTTTAATTGTAAAAAATTATATATCGCTTATTTATAATATAACTAAAAAAATCCGCATAAATCCACACGTACCCTACTCAGCATAAAAAAATTAATCAGGTGGGTTACAGGATTAAATGAAAGCTCTGCAATTTCCAACTATCATAAAATAAGTGACAGAGAGATTATTGGTTTTCTAAGAGATATTATGGGTTGCCTTACTAAGGAATTAATTTTTTACAACAAATTAGTAATTACACTTGGTTTTTTATATAATTCCTGTTGGACATAATAGGTTATGATTACCCCTAAAGTTTTGCCTAAATTTTGCAGTTAATAAATTTAATGAATTATAATCCTTCATATATGAACGAGATAATTGCCAAAATGTATTTTATACGAGTCTTCAAGAAATAGCCACATACATAGGAATAAACCAAGCCAGAAGAGACCCTGTTTTGAGAATAATAAGAATTGTTTAATATTTATTTGTAAAACTGAATGTGTATTATCCGTAGGTCCAATAGTTTATGGTATTATCTTTAGTCCAATTAACAGAATCTTAAAAACACGAAAGTGTGTACATTATTCTCATAAAAGAGGAAATATCCCATAAGTATATCAACAGAGTTAAAAGGCTATCATCAATATTGCGTTGTTTATCTATCATGTGACTGATTCCGCTTTTTGGGTAATTGTTATTCCCAAAATAGCTTATTGTTTTATTTATTACAAAATACTCTAGTTTAAACTTCTACTGAATGAAAATATTAATGTATTTGCAGTCCAAGGGAGGCCAGATTTGGCGAATAAGTCGCAGAAAGTTCCAAATTGATTTGCTTAGTTATTAGATACATCAAATAAAGAGCAAGATGACAACATTTATTAACAATTTTAAATTGACAGGTTTTTGGTAAAATAATAATACATTTCTTTAAAACACTAACTGTTTAGATATACTTTCTAAGAACAACTGTCAGATTAATTCTATACCGCTAGAGATATTAATACTATACAAAAAAGGAAGAAAAAAATCACTAGCCCTCGAGTGGGCTTTTTAAGCTTAAATATATATATATATATATATTGTTTTAATGAATATTTTATTAAATACTTACAAGAATATTTAGAACACATGTTCCTTATGTAACTACTAATTAAAGTCACTGTAACTGTTAAAACTTATTGTTCAGGGCGAATTGCTTTATGATAACCAATATTCAATTCAGTTCGCTATTCAATAAATAACAAAAATATTTCAATAAAAGGACTAGACTAGGATTACGAGAACGCTTTTGATTAATAACTAAAACAATGGAAACTTACCAACTAGGTAAATGCAGCTAACAAATATACAATGTGTGACGATTTGGCTTAAGCTAAATAGGCCCTTTACAAAAATCCCTTATGTCTTTAATCCTAGAGGAAATATCGAATGGGGAGAACGGTTTCCAGAACATTTCTCAAAAATCCAATAGATCTAGTTATAGCAGATTAATTTTATTATTATTAGGTGGAATTAATATAAAAAACACAAAAGACAATAACAAAATGGCGCCTTTCACTAACATAACCTCATTTTTTGTTTTCTCTAACCTGTCAGAGATGTGATATTGAGACAGAATAGAAAAACCGGTTCTTTAAATAGCCAAATTGAATTAACTGAAGAGGATTTTTCAACAAAGTACCCAATAATTTCTTAAGTAGACATTTAACCACATCAACATTAACATGTAGTTAAATTTAGTTCTTGAAGCCTGCTTTTACCTAAAGCACATTGTCATTAAAACCAGGCAAAGTTCTTCATCATTACTCAAACTTTTCATACTGAATATTGTGGATCTAATTGAAGGCACAGCCCCCAGAATAACTCAATTAAAACACGTAATTTTAATAACCCTTTTTTGGTAAATTTTGCTTCAATATTAACTTGTTTCCGGTTGTGTTGACGTGGTTTCAGCGACTGCAAGCAAGTAACTTGGTACTTTCTGAAAGCTCTCATTCAGTTTTCATACAAGAACTTCCAATATGAAAAAAAAAATGAATATATATTTTGATCAAATCAATTAAATTCTGCCGGGTGTCTTGCAGTAAATCCTGTCTGGTTCCGACGTGACAGGAGCAATTTCTACTTGTATTGTTCAAATGATGTCGCGAAGAAAGAAACAGAAAAGGCTAAGTTTCAGTTGTCAATGTTGAAGGTGACCTTTTTTGACGTGTTCTAGTTGGATGTGAGCTCTGTAAGCTGTTCCAGGAAGGCTCGTGGGGTGAGAATGTGCGAAGAACCAATAATTACCTCCCAGTTTTTGAGGGCGTTGGTTACTTCATACGCGCATCGGATCTCTGAGAAGCAGATGCCTCCCACGACGAAAACAATAAGCCTGGGAACGTTCTTGACTGTCTGTTGGCTCCTGTCCTTATGCCAATGTCCATATCGGGCGCTGAACAGAGGAAAATAAGTCAAATAATACTTACCACGGCACTGGGAAAAGTTGCCATAATAGTAATGAAAACTAATGATTTTTCTTCAAGGTTATCAAAATAATTATCATTTTATTGCTCAATTAAAATCTCTATTAGGAATATTTAAAGTATCAAAAAGAGGGAAGACAAACAATTTTTTTTGACAGTTGGAAAAAAGAAACTAGCAGATAAGTTCGGAAACTTTTCAACTTAGACTGTACCAAAAAGATATAGAATTCTTTACCTTGATGGGGGATGATAGCCAGTACTCTGAGCACGACCAGCCAAAAACGGAAAGTGTTTCTGGTCAAGTTTGTCTTCTATGCAATCCTCCATAATGTCCTTTACCACCGGTGTCCAACGAGACATCTGGTACGTTTGTTCCGTAATTCTTTCTTTCCTAGGAACCGTGTATGGTTTTTTCCTTATTCCTCCCTAAACAGAAAATAAAGTAATATCTCCTTAACTTAATTCTCGGCCTTTTTTTAACTACTTTAAACATTTCATTACGAAAAAAGTGATGATGATGATGACGGCTGTCAACCCGATACGAGTATCACCTCAGCCATGAGTATTAGTTTTGCTGAGCGATTGTTGGTTTTATAGTGGCTCGGATAACCTAGCTTAGATCTACATAATCTTCCGCATGCTGGGCATGTAAGGTAAGGAGGATGCAGAGTTAGTACACGCGGATAGCAGAGTAGCCCTGCTTGGCTTTTCGCGCTTCCTTTTGGCAAATATCTTTCTCATGGAGCTGCACAGCTCTGTATTGGATCCCCCAGATTTCGTTTTTTGTTCTTGAATTCGCTATTGGTGATCTGCTTCGGCATCCTAGTGTTCTGCATCCTTTGGTAATGTCTTAACCATCTCAGCTGAGGATTTATGATTTGGGAATTTATACTCAAACCCCCTGGCCCATTGAAGTATAGTGCGGTTTAAGATATATCGTTGACCGATCGGCTGGAATAAACAACTCATGTCGTAACGAAGTCCGGCAAAGTGGCAATAATTGTAAACAGGACCAGGCCTAATAATATAACAGGTAAAAAGATAAAATTAATTTTATACCTGGTTTAGTAGTTTCAAAATATTTTAGTTTGGTTGGCATTCTTTTCAATTCCTCTATTGGAACCTTTGGTGTGAAACACTAAACTTGAAGAGATTTACCACTAAACACCAAATCACTCTTTTTCAACTGCTCGACGCACGTTTCGCTAACCTAACTAAAAAAAACTGATATGGTATTTAGTGGTAAATCTCTTCAAGTTTAGTGGCATTCTTTTCTTAAACAGTGCAGTTCTATAATTTCGATAATTTTTGTTATTCCAAACGTGCTAATAAAAATGTGGCGTTCTTGACAAGATAATTATCATTGTGTCTTCGGTAGTGCTCATTTTAAAAGAAAACACTTATCTCCCGATGCTAAGCAAATTGTTAAAAATGTGTATGTTTCTGTATAGGGGGCTTAATGTAAATGCAGCCGCAGCATAAACGTCTTCATTAACGAAAACTCCCCTGTAGTGAAAGATATTGTGACGAAACCAATTAAAGCCAAAAAAGTCCGTAGTGATTCTGGTAAGAGCAAATGTGTTGACGAAAGCGAAACTTGAAAAAGCGAACTTAACTCGAAGCAAAATTTATGCTATGTATGAAGAGCAAACTGTCTACATTGCATTCATTGAAACAGCGACTAAGGAAAGATGAAATCAACATTCTTTGCAACAGAACTAGCCTCCGGAGAATATTATCTCAAATGGGTTTTGCATATCGGACTATTAATATTAATGGAATTACGATTGCGACGATGGCGGTTTGACTACTTAAACTCTATAAAAAAAATACAGATTAGAAAATCGTCCCATTATCTACCTTGATGAAATATGGTTCGATACACATCAGACGCCAGCAAAAGGATGGGTATATACATCAAGAAAATGCCAAACCAAAGGCCCAGCGAACAAGGGAAAAAGTATTGCAATTTTACATGCTGGTTACGAGGATGGATGGGTTGGTTCCAAATTGTTTACGGTTGTCCCCCAAAAATATTAAACATTCATCTTTGGACTACCATGACGACACCACAGCAGAACTTTTTGAAGATTGGTTTGTAAATTGCTTTTTGCCCAATCTGCCTAAGGAAAGCGTAATTGTAATGGACAATGCTAGTTATCATAACCCCGAAAAAATAAAGTTCCTTATGCAAATAACAGTAAATTGGAAATTCAGAACTATATGTTAAAAAAAGATATATACTTCGAAAATACATATATAATAATGTGACAAAGTGACAGTGAGAACGAAACCAAATTAAATGTATAATTAAATTAAAGTTATAATTTTTATTGTACTAATAGATACATTTATTTATTTATTTTTATTGTACTAATAAATTCAAAAAACAGAAACCAATAAACAATGTTTTAGTCATACATAATAATTTTATCATAATTTAACAATATTTTATTTTTCCAAAAATTGTTCAGAAGTTAAACCACTCCAGCTCTGGTGCCTTTTAAGAAACTAGGAATATTTTTATTGAGATTTATTGGAACAATTAACATTTTGACGAAGGGCAACGAAATATCTTAAAACGGACTATACCTCCACATTGATCTGATGGTCTTGCATTTTATCATCAAGATTTTCTGAAAGCGCACTTGATGAAATATCTCGAGTTATTTTATTGGCTTCCGCTACATGATCCCTGATTCAGCAGAAGATTGGAAATTATTATGGCATTGTACACACTGATTTTAGAGTGTTCTCTCAAGTCGCGGTTACTGAACACTCTTCTCATTACATCTAAAATAAGCACAAAGGCACACTTTGTTCTATATATAACCCCTTCTTGACTTGCCAAATACGGGAAACATGCTACTTCTTCCAGTGGTTGATCATTCACAACATCAGCCGTCTGTCCATCCCTATTTGGAGCTGTTTGTTGTAATATTTTCGTTTTTTGTTCATTAATTTTAAGTCCGAACGCACAGCTAATCCCATCGTTTAGAGAGCAACACCTTTTTGGCGTGGATATTTGAGTTGTACAAATTATACCAGGCGATGCACGAGTTTGATATTCCATCCCACCTTAGCTAACCTTATCTCAAGTCATAAATTATGTCCAAATCCAAAATTAAACATCAGGTCCGTTCCATATTCATAAGGGGTACCGACAAGGAGACCCTTTGCCGACAATACTTTTCAATATAGTACCGGAGAAGGCGATCAGACAAGCAAACATTTACAGAAGAAGTACAGGGTCCGGCAGATTTCCGTCCGTCGATTTGGTACCCGTCTACAGGAATGCCTCGACAAAAATGGGCGCCACCTAACTCATGCAATTTTTCGCGCCTGACTATGTTATGTATACTTTAATGGCAATATACCACTAATGTATAAAAGCAATACATTTTAATATTCGTTTAAAAAAAAAGGTTTGGAATAACTGTTTTTTTTTAATTTTTAAATTAATTATGGTATGAATAATTAAAATTTCATTAGATAATTAAATTCCAATATCAATATTGGAAATATTCGAAAATAAATGCTTGTTTTTGTTATTCATTTTTCTACATAAAATATTAGCATATTAAGTACTCACTCTTGTACTGCACAGTGATCCTACAATTAAACAATTAAAATATTGATTATCTAAAACATAATTTAAACAATGCACAGTATACACAAATTAAACTGTTCGCATGGTGAATTTAAGTTCACTTACTGCTACTACAGCATATCAGTGACGCGAACTCACAAGATTGTACCCATCCAAAAAGAGACGAACACGCACATGATACAATCGAGTATATATAATGTATGCGCGTCGCCAATCTGGGGCAACACGTCACTAGCACGTCGGTGACGCGAACCCATAAGTTTTGCCCCTATCAAAAACGCTCAACGCGGCTAAAGAAGTTTTGAGTTCATTAAGAGTGTCAATTTTTTTCAAAAACACCATACCTCCCTGCCGGACGCTGTACAACAATGAACAAAAGCACACAACTATTACCCTTCGCATATGACGAGAATATTATAACTGGAACTAAAAGAGGCATGATACAGGCATTGCTTACACTTGAAGAGGTTGCAAGACAGATGGGACTACAAATTAAGATACAGAAGACGAAATACGTGTATGCAGGAGTATGTACTGGAAGGCTGCGCCCACAGAATCTATATATATATATATATATATATATATATATATATATATATATATATATATATATATATATATATATATATATATATATATATATATATATGGCCATATAGCGAGGCGATGGGACGACAGATGGACCAAGGCAATCCTGGAGTGGATACCGCTTGATCGCAAACGTCCGCGAAGAAGACCGAAAGCACGATGGACTGATGACATCGTTAAGTATATTGGACCCGAGTGGCAGAGGAAAGCCCAGGACCGTGAAGGTTGGAAGCATGCTGAAGAGGCCTTCATCCTGCAGTGGATCGATACGGGCTGATGATGATGATGATGATGATGATGATGATGATGATGATGATATATATATATATATATATATATATATATATATATATATATATATATATATATATATATGTATATATATATATGTATATATATATGTATATATATATATATATATATATATATATATATATATATATATATATATATATATATATATATATATATATATATGTATATATATATATATATATATATATATATATATATATATATATATGTGTATATATATATATATATATATATATATATATATATATATATATATATATATATATATATATATATATATATATATATATATATATATATATATATATATATATATATATATATATATATATATATATATATATATATATATATATATATATATATATATATATATATATATATATATATATATATATATATATATATATATATATATATATATATATATATATATATATATATATATATATATACATATATATATATATATATGTATATATGACAAACCACCTGTGCTGGCTTATGCTTTGGAAACCTAGGAAGTTACACAAAACTACGAAAAACTGCTAGCCACATTCAACAGAAGTGCTCAGACATACAGAGAAATCCAGAAGAACGAGGAGTGGCGTAGACAATGCAACTATAAACTATATAAAGAATATCATGACACTGATATAGTTATATTTATCAAGGTGGGAAGGCTGAGATGGATAGGCCATGTTGCAAGATCCAGTGATAGTAACCCCACTAAGCAAATAATTGGTCAAGTCTCAATATGCAAAAGATCCAAAGGAAGACCTAGACCTAGACATTTTATGGACCAAGTGTTGGGCGACATGAAGACACCCAGAGTGGTAAATTGGAAAACAAAAGCCAGGAACAGGAGCTAATGGCGCGTCATTCTGAGACAGCTGAAGACCCTTTAGGGTTGTAGAGCCACAAATGATGGCGCACCAGAACACACTATAGTCGCCTTTTGAGGTTATTATTGAATATAAGAAGTGTGAACGGCGTAAGAAATGAAGACATTAAAAAGGAATTAAAAACAACTACATTAAAATACAAAATAGAGGAAAGGAACTGGTCATTTGATGACCATGAATAAAATGAGACCAGAGAAAATGGTGTAAAAAGCAGGAATAATTGGGCGGAAGCGACAAGGACAACAACAACGAGTCTTAAATGTTGACTGATAAAGGAAGATTGTAGAAAGAAGCGAGAACGTTAGTGACAAACCGAATAGAGTGTAGTAAAATTACGGGTAAACTACAGATTATCGTAGAGGATCTATACTTCGATTTAAAAGATGGCGTTTTAAAACAGCTATATGGCGGGAAAAACAATTGATTCAAATAGTTTCTGCAATCGATGAAATCCCTTCAACCCCATTAACCTAATGAAATGCCTTCATTCAACTACTTTTTAAAATCTAATGAAAAGGAAATAAAAAATACAGTTGAACCGCCAAGAGATTACCCATGCGTCATCAAATGACGTCATGAATTTCCTATATCATAGACATTGTCTCAATGTTCTTTTGCTTTACCGAAAAAATCAATACGTATATCTTCGGGTAAGAGCAGTACGTTCGATAATGTACAGCGGGGTAGAAAAAGAAAGTAACAGATAATTAAAAATTGTTTGTTTGGTTCGGTACTGTTTTGGTTGTCATTTTACTTCTTTTGTTATTGTGTTTTAGTGAAATTTTGTGCTGTAAAGTCCAGTTTTATTATAAAATAAGTTCTTATAACAACTAATGTTATTGATTCTTTTATTACCGGTAATAAGTATTTGTAAAGATTCATAAAGTTTTAATTCCTCCAATAATTCTAACCTAACCAAAAACATTTTATTACAAATGTTTAATAAACACAGAATTTATATTGGCTAATTCTAAAAACATACTGAAAGATAAAGAATCGTTTCAAAATAATAACGGAAATATAGAAGTGCGAACTTTTAAGGTATCTATATTTGTTTTAACATTTTGTTTGATTTCAGAGTTTAATGTCGAGAAAAACACTAAAATCTCAAGCCCAACAATTTGTGCTCAATGTTTATGAGTATTTTGAAACGGAAACAAGGAATGGGGGACCGTTAGAGTCACTTGCATCCATTGAAGAGATAAAGAATAGTTAATTTGATCACATTTTACTTATTTTGCATTATCACTTTGTAATATATTTTTAAAGAGTTGCAGCAGCATTAAAAATATCAAGAAAAACAGTGTATTCTATTAAGAAAAGAACATAATCCAGTTATTTCTTCTGCAACAAGCAGAACTCAAGTGAAGGCCAAAACAACAGACTTACCTGAAGGAAATAAAATGGAAGTTCAAAATACCTTGTACAATACATACAAAGAAAGTAAGTCATTTAAGTATAATGAATACATATTAATTGTTTGCCTGTTGTGCCACATATGCCTTTTAATTTTTCAGATTCGCAAACATTTTTGTTTTTCAATTTATTAGAAAACTGTAAAATCTTGAGCTAACACCTATCTTACTTATATCTAGCACAAATATTTGCTATTCCTGGTAAATAATAAGAGATTTAGGTATTAGCAATAATTATTAAAATACCTATAGTACCAGAAATTACTAATTTTTACCAATAATAAATCAGCTTGAGGTCTACTTGTATATACAGTGTACATACAAGTGTGTTGACTAAAAACTAGAATATGATATAGCTTAATTCTCAAAAAACAGTTTCATAAACTAAAAATACAAGTATAGCTCTGTCTCATAACATATTCTTTTTTTTTTCATTTGTAGGAAAGCATGTAACTATCAAAAGCCTTAATATGAAGTTAAGAAAGGAAATTCGTACATCACTCAATACTCTCCTGAAGGAGGTAGGCTTTAGTAAAAAAGGGATAACAATAGATCATTCATCAAAAGGCAACAAAAGAAATTCTTGGCAAGACAATAGTGTTAAAATATATGGAAAGAAGCATTGGAACAGTGTAATGAAAAAGTGTGGGAAAGGGCATACAGAGAAATTAATTGAAGACTGGTTTAGAAGAGAACAAAGTATAGTCAATGTTGAAGTTGAGCCTATAATAACCAATGCAAATGAAAGTTCATCTGAATCTGATGAAGATATATAGCTATGTAGTTAATGTGGTTGATTAATGAACTTAGTATATCTAATTATTTAGATATAGGAAAAATTATTTTTATTTATGTATTAAGGTACTCAGTATTTAACACTATGTTTGGACAGCTGTTTTTGTATGCTTTATGTAATTATATGAAATATTTGAAATTATATTTGTAATAAATGTGTAATGTAATTGTTTAATAAGGACCTGTATATTATACCTTGATACCTTGATAACGTTTTCATCATATAAAAATTGGTCTCGACAATAATGTTTATAGAGTAAATAAAATGATTTGGACCAATAACAAATTAATTCATTGACTACATCCTTAGAATTTCCTGATAACTTGTTCTTCCAATTTTAACCTACAAAATTATTCGATCGATCTATGACATAAAACTTTACAATTTCATGACAAACACTCGAAATTTTACCTTTTTCAGTTTATAACACATTTTAAAATTTCATGTTATAAACATATACAAGTAAATGTATCGTGAATTTAAATCATAAATATGCGTCTTTCGAGGCAGTAGCCACGTCCATTATGAAAGTTCGCACTAATTTGACTAATAATTTTTTATTTGATTTGTATGGATAAAAACTGATGACGCATGGGTAATGCATGAACGGTTCAACTGTACATGTTAATTTTGTATAACTTACCTCATTGATCACGTTCACTCCAAGGTACTGAAGATTGGAGATGGTCTGTTTTTGATTGATTTGGGCGTGGGTGGCCAACTTCTGAAGATTTTCGTCCGTGATGCCGTTCTTCGTCATGGCGTATAGGGCAATGATGCGCATCTTGTCGTATTGATCAGTTATTTTGGGATCTAACAGGATGGGAACTATGTTTCTCATGTGATCCTTGATTTTCTCACCTTCGGCGTCCGTCCCCATAGCCAGATCCTTAAGAGATAAAAATTATTACCTGGTCTTGACTGGATGTGTTTGAATCGTTTACTTGTTCGACTTTACAAAGCTTGTCGACATATCCTTGATATTGTTTCATACAGTCCTCGGCTAGCTGCAAATGAGTTGCATATTTAGACAACTCCTTTTGATACTGAGGCATTTTCTTGATCATGGTTGACAAGTCCTTCATTGATTGCTTGTCGCTGGCCGTCATCCTCTTGGAGTCGGTAAACTTTTTTAGATTCTTAGTTACGCTCTGGGAGACCACTGCAATGTGCTGGTGGCGCAGCTCCACCCACATGTCGTCATTTTCATCTAACAGCACCTCTTTTTTTACCCCTGCTGAGGCTTCGTACCTGAATTTATCAAAGTTATTAGTATTATTACTCAGGAATCATGTGTAGGGGGACTTACTCGTAAACGTCATTTTGGATGTTGAGTAAGTCGTAAGCCATAGCTTGAAATGTGAGTTCGTGCAACAGAGGAGAAACACAATCAAAACCACGGTCCAGAATGAGAAGCTGGGAACGAGCCTTCTCTGGTCCTTCGCCCATCGTGGGTTCATCTGCTTTGTAGGCGTCTAATTTCTGTTGAATGAGCTGCGCTAATTCAACGTTTTTATCCCAATCACTGCAAGATAATATACACAAAAAAAAATGGTTCGGTTACTTTAATGGTGCACTTTTTACCTCCTATATCGCACTGACGGATACTCCCCTAAAGTTGCACATAAGGTTGCAATTTGTTCAGCCATTCGTTCTAAGTTAGCACTATATTTTTGTGAAAAACTTGGATTGTAATAGCACTGGAACGTCTCGGTACAATCCAGAGAAAACACCTAAGCAAATGAAAAGTGGAAGGTGTTGAATTTGAAATGACGGTAGTTTAAAGTGTTCTCAACTTGACAGAAACAACGTTAATGCACGACTAATGTTGAAGTATTAGCTGGACCCATAAGTAATAGCATTTTCCAATCAGAGTGTCACAACTTAATGATAACTACAAGTGACAATCTGCTAATTTTTATTTTATCTTGAAGAACAAATAATGGCATTATGTTTTGAAAATAATCAGCTAAAATCCTGCAGTTATGTTTGTTCACAAATTCATTAAGCCAGAAGTGTATTTCATTGGAAAAGAAATTTCTTTTCCCCCTTCCAACTGCTCCAGAGTCCAATTCGTGTATCTTTCCATGGTGAATTGATACAATGTACTGAACATAGCAGTCTATGAGTGACATCTACATTTCAAATAGTGCTGCCGCTATTACGTTTAAGGTTCTGACACTCTTATTAAAAAACTTTTACACTCGATGTTTAGCTCTCAATGGTTTCTTTCACTTTACATCTGAAGAAAGATGATGGGGGATAAAGAATTATATCAAATACTGGTTGCAATTGTTTGCCTTTTCAAGTTGAGAACTTTTTAAACTACCTCTGTAAACTCCAACATGCTACTATCGCAACATACACACACATGCATTCCATTACTGAAACATATATCTCCTGGGAATAAACAAATCAAATAGGGGGTTGAAATAATATCTTAAAACACACCTGAGATTCGTAGGGTAAAAAAGCGATGTTGATCTCCTTCAGAGTTTTAATTTTCTTGGCTGCGCAAGACTTACACAGCTCATTGAATAATTCCTCTGGACAAACTGAGACAAACCAGAGAATCAGCATTTAAAGCGATAATAAGGTTTAGATCTTAAAATATAAAGGTATTGAAAAAAAAGAACAAAAAGAAAGCTAGAAAAGAAATAAAAATATCAACAAGACCATACCAACAACTGAAATATTTTTGAAGCCACTGTGTTTATTTTGAGATGTAAAAAATTACCAGTTTTTTTTTTAATTTTCCATTTTGATTAATTATAAACAATGTTTGCCATTGAAACTTTTTATTTTTTGTTGAAACTCAACTTAATTGGAGGAATCTGAGGAATTTTCAAAATATATAATCGTACCGTAACAATCAAAACTTACAATCAAGCATTACAATCATTACTATGGTAAATATTTGAATATCTGTCTACAAGAAAATATTCCTAGCCTCATTTGCAAACACTAAATAAAAAAATTTAAGAGGTTTCTTTTCAATAAGTCTTGAATGTATTGAATGTATTACCAGAAAGACCAACAGATTTATTTATTAACATATCTAGATTAATAAGTTACAAAACAAGAGCAAAAAAAAAACATTATTTAGTACCTGAGATTCACTAGGTATAAAAGCGACATCAATTTCTTTTAGAGTTTTTATAAATTTGGCAGCTCGATGACGAGACAAATTGTTAAATAATTGGTCTGGACATGCTACAAAATTAAAAAAAAAAAAGGAACAGAAATAAAACAAAATAAAGTAATAAGAATAATTGTCTTATTTTTGAAAGTGAGAAGTACCAAGTCATTACCTTCTGTGAAAAATACGTGAGCGCCTTTGTACATGATGTGTTTTGCACCATCAAAGTCTCTCATCAGAGCCTCAACCGATTCTTTTGACGGAGTAATCAAATAGACTGCTTCCATAGAAGATAGAGGCTCTCTGGTTTTGAATATATCTTCGACCACTGTAAATGATAGTTTCAGCTCAATGTGAATAATTATCATCATTGAAGGAGTGCATCACTTACAGGTGATCCCTTCTGCTGATATATCATGCATTTTACAACATGCTGAAATCATTCTCATCGCCAATTTGTCAACCACTAACACTCTCCATTCCATTTTCCCTCCAGGTCCATTTTTCTTTGACGGTCGATATTTGATGACTTCATTCATAATTTCTATATACAAACAGATACATTATTCAACAATTTGCCTTTTGTTTAACATTATAACGTTCGACAACATTTAAAATAATTTATAGGAAAAAATGAGCCGGTAAAATATGCCAATCCGTCCCTGAATAAATATCGATGTTTGTGACGTCACTGGGATGAATCAATGCAATTGTTTTTGCACTAAATTCCAACGACTAAATTAATGTATGTCGAATTAACAAATAACCTAATTCTTAATCTATCGGCTGATTTGTCATCAACTGTATACATTAATATGATACTTGACCGACTTCATATAATTCACAATTCCTTCTAGCATGTTATCTAGTGCAAAGAACAATGAATAAGACTACTTACTTTGGCCGACTTGGTTTTTTAGAGCCATTTTTATCGTTTTTAATATGGTCTTTAATACTGCTCAATAAAAAAACTCGGTACATTCAACAAAACACCAAATATCTGACATCAGAATCTGAAGTGACAGGTGACGAGCTACACTAGTGCCAAGTAATGCCAATAGTCAGAACTAACGATTCTTCTTAAATATCTATATATATTAAGGCCATAAAAATGTATCACAGAACATACAAATCCAAGCTTATTTTAAAATACAATTATTTTCAGAAATATATTTTTTTATTTTTAAATACAATTATAAATTCGTATGTTCAACATGACAATAAATATCTAACGTCAGTAGCTCATCAGATACTAGTCAGATAAATATCTAACGTCAGTATTTAAGTGACAGGTGATTAAGACAATATATAAGAAGGTATTCCAATCCATATATATATATATATATATATATATATATATATATATATATATATATATATATATATATATATATAACTACATTGCTAGCAAGGTCTGGAGATCGCCGAAATCATTACGGTACAGACATATATGCGTCTGTTTCATTTACAACTACTTTGAGTCTTATGCGCATGTCCGAGCGCATGTATATAATACTACTATATTGTTAATATCGGTAAGTGGAGGTGTCACGGAGTAAGTGAGACAGCAAACGTCTGCTTCTGTCATTTTTTACTACTCGATCAGTTGTGCGCAAATGTCGCGGTAAATATACGTGACATAAAAATCATATATATAATACTACTATATCGCTAGCAAGGTCTGGACATCGGCGAAATCATTACGGTGCAGACATATATGCGTCTGTTTATCTCATTACTACTTTGAGTCTTATGCGCATGTCCGAGAATTGAGTTTGCTTATAGACGTGCGTCAGTTTGCATATTTTTATGTTTTTGTGTCACGTTTATTTATTGCGACATTTGCGCACAACGGGTCGAGTAGTAGAAAAAGAAATATAAGTAGACGTTTGCTGTCTCACTTACTCCGTGAGACCTCCACTTACAGATATTAGCAATATAGTAGTATAATATATATGATAAAAATATTCAAATTGACGTACGTCTTCAAAGTAGTAGTGAGAGAAATAGACGCATATATGTCTGCACCGTGATGATTTCACCGATCTCCAGGCCTCGCTAGCAATATAGTAGTATATATATATATATATATATATATATATATATATATATATATATATATATATATATATATATATATATATATATATATATATATATATATATATATATGGATATGCGTCAGTTTGCATATTTTTATGTGTTTGTGTCACGTTTATTTATTGCAACATTTGCGCACAACGGGCCGAGTAGTAGAAAAAGACATAAAAGCAGACGTTAGCTGTCTCACTTACTCCGTGACATTTCCTCTTAATTAGCGATACTTGTTTGTTCTAGCAATGATTTCAAGTGGTTCCAAATCGTCCGGAGTTTGCGAAGACGAATGTACGCGTTCTAGCAAATTAAATTCGGAATTCTGACTACCAGTCAGATGTTCTAGCTACAACAAAATCCAATTTGCAAACTAGTTTAAACCGTTCAATTTAGTTTGTGACATGCGCAATCGTTGGAAATGTTCCTTGATTTGTTTTGACTTTGGATTGTTTGGTTATGTAGGAGCTAATTTTTTTAAAGTGTTTTATCAGAGCTGTGGAGAACGTGGTCGAAGCAGCAGCGTTTCGGCTTTGATCTTTTCTGCTACACTTCAGTGGGGATTTCTACTAACTTGTGTTGTGCTATTGTCTACACGGTAAGTTGAGCATTAATTTCTTACGTTTTTGACATTGCTTTTGATAATTGGCTGGCTTTTATTTAATTTACCCTGATTAGTTAATAAAAAAAAAAAAAATCTTTTTGTTTGCTGCCTCTTTACAATGAGCGACCCAGGGGGGGTCGTCCCCCCTGATATACATATGGGCAAAAACATAGGTAATACTAATAAAAAACCAGAAATTCCGGAGATTCTTTACTCTGACTCTGACCTTGGTCCCTTCGTCGTATATCTTGAATCTACTGATAAAGTAGGCTACAATTTAGGCAAGGTTAATAATATTAAAATTGCTAGAGACATTTTTAATTTAAAATTAAATAATGTTAAGAAAATAAGTAATAAAGGGCTTAATAGGATAGCAGTAGAGTTCATTATGCCCAGGCAGCTAACGATATGGTTAAAAATAGATCTTTAATGGAAAAAGGATACAAAACCTTCATCCCCTTTAATTTTGTAACATGCAAGGGTATCTGTAGACAAATTGATATTGACTTAACAGAAGACGAACTTCTTAATTGCTCCTATGCTGGTTCATATGCAGGGCTTGAAATTAAAATCCTTTCAGTAAGACGACTAAACCGTAAAATAATAAATGAAAATGATAAATCTATATCTTATGAACCTACGGGAACAGTCCTCTTCACGTTCAAAGGTGTTGTTCTTCCCAACTCAATAAATTTCTACCATCTCGAACGACCAGTTCAAATCTATATCCCCCCCGTCACACAGTGTTTTGCATGTTTACGTTTTGGACATACGAAAAACAATTGTAAGGGAAAAAAAAGATGCTTCAATTGCGGAGGGGAGGATAAACATTCCGAAGATAATTCAAATTTTTCCTGCGTCACTCAATGCCTTTACTGTAAGGAAGACCATAGGTCTAACTCAAAAAAATGTCCAGAATATTTCAGGCAGAAAAATATTAAGGAACTAATGGCTTTTGAAAATTTCACTTTCTACGATGCTAATGCAGCTTGTAAAAAAACGTACATAACTAAGGGCGAATTTATATACAATCCAAATGACTTCCCAGTAAAGCTTGGTGAAACAAAAAATTCAAGCTTTCAAAAGTCCTCAACAACCCTCATAACTCCCTCGCAAAGAAGGACTCATTACACAAACAATAATACAATTAAACGCTCTTATTCTCAAACAATCGCAGTTAATAACAATAAGAAAAGGGTTATCCATAAGGGGTATGATAAAAAAGCACATGAGGAATGTTTATTCTCGCCTAACTCAAGACCTATTAGTCAGAGTGGCCCTTCCACATCAGTTTCTTCACATTATAACTTTCAGCAACCTTATATAGCCTCTGTAAAAAATAATAGATTGCCTAATAGTGCACTTCACAATCACAATAACATTAATTTAGAACATGGCATTGACTTTATATTGAATACCTCTGTAGATAACTTAAACACAATTAAGGATATAACATCTCGTCATGTAACATCTCGTTAACATCTCGTCAGGATTCAGGACCAGATATGGATCTGAATCAGGACTCAGAATTTTAATTAAAAAAAAAAAAAAACAAAACAATGAACAAAAACAACAGTTTCAAGCTTATTCAGTGGAACATTAGAAGCATCAAATCAAATAGAGATAACCTTATTACACTAACTCATAACGAAAATCCAGATATTATATGTTTAAATGAAACTTGGCTAAAACCAAACCAAAACTTTTTTCTAAAATCGTATAACATTGTCAGGCAGGATAGAGATGATGGATATGGTGGGGTAGCTACCTGTATCAGGAAGAATATTTTATTTAGTGAAATCAACAGTTCGTCATCCGAAAATGTACAATCTGTTACAGTTTTAATAGGAGAAACATATATTATAAATATATATAGTAACAATAACTCCTGCGTTAGCAATAGCTTGTTAGGAAATTTAACGGAGAACATTCCTATAAGCAAATTAATTATTACAGGAGACCTTAACTCTCACCATCCGATATGGGATAAGGCCCCCATTAACAAGGGAGGTAAAACAATCTGAGATTTTGTAATGAATAACGACTTAGTAATCATGAATGATGGATCTGCAACTCTCTTTCAGAACCCTAATTGTAAGGTTAGTGCAGTGGACCTAACTATAATAAGTAGTCAACTGGCATCTGATTCGTCATGGGGGGTTATTCAGGATAGCGGAAATAGTAATCATTTTCCAACCTATATGGAGTATAATTTTAAAAATTCAGATACAAACAAAATATATATTAACTCTTACAAAATAAGAAATACCAATAAAGCTGACTGGCAATCTTTTAGTGACAAAATCATATTACAACTATCAAACAAAAATTTAAACATAAGCTATAAAGAACTAACTCAAATTATAAACTCTGCAGCTGACGAAAGCATACCCCTTAAATCATGTGGGATAGTAGGTAAAGTAGGTTCGCCCTGGTGGGATAGTGAGTGTGACGTTTGGTTAAAAGAAAGGAAAAATATAATTAAAAACTTTAATACTTACCCTAATTTAGAAAATTTCATTCAAGCAAAAAAAATTATAGCATCCACAAAAAAAAAGTTTCGGGAAAAAAAAGAGGGAAATTTAAGAGCTTCTGCGAATCCCTCAATAGAGAATCCAACATTACATACATTTGGAATAAAATTAAAAAAATTTCAAACAACAAAACGAAACCTAATAATTATACAATTTCTGACAACATTAAACGCAAAATCCTAGGCAGAATGTCTAGCATAGATATAGACCCGACCTTTCAAATTTTACAAACAAACGAAACTAATATATTGCCCTTTTCTATGCACGAATTGAATAATGTCTTAAACAATAACAAAAAAAAAAAAAAATTCTTCTCCAGGTCTTGATGATTTGGCTTATATAATGTTTAGAAAATTACCATTCAAAGCAAAACAAATTTTTCTAAACATCCTCAACAATTGTATAAATGGATATTCCTTACCTGAAGAATGGAAAAAGTTTAATATAATAACATTACTGAAGCCGAATAGAAATCCAGCCTCAGCGGAGAGCTACAGACCCATCGTTCTATCAGCCTGTGGTCTGAAAATTCTAGAGGGCATGATTAAAAACCGTTTAGACTGGACTCTGGAACGCAACCGTACTTTCAGTTTTCACCAAACCGGCTTTCGGAAAGGAAGAGGTATATATGATAACATTGCATTTTTAACCACCTTTATCCAGGACGCCTTCTTTAACTCGGAATCAGTCATTGCTGTTTTTTTTGGACATTAAAGCAGCATATGATGGAGTAAATATTTATAAACTTTACGATAAATTACACAAACTACACATTCCCGTAGAAATTAATAATCTCATATTTCAAATTTTAAAAAATAGATTAATCTGCACAAGGGGTAATAATGGAGCGATGTTGGGTCCGTTCTTAGCAAACAAAGGTCTTCTTCAGGGCTCCCGTTTAAGTGCGATACTTTTTAATGTATACATTGCCGATGTCTTTAAACTTCAGTTGGGACAAACAAAAATAATCGGCTACGCTGATGATTTGGTAGTTTTCTGTAGCGGTACAAATATAAATAAAATGGCTACAATAATAAATCAGTCTTTGCAGAAAATTAACAACTTTTTACAGGAAAATGATTTATCCTTGGAGGCAAGTAAATCGGAAGCAATCTGGTTCACAAAAGGTAAAATGATAAGTACACCTCCCCCCTTAAATATAAACAATACTAATATTGAATATAAAAATGAAGTAAAATACTTAGGGATCATACTCCAAAAAAACCTTAAATGGAATTCACACATCCAGAACATCTCAAATAAAGCCAAAAAATCTCTCAACATCTTAAGAACACTCAGTAGAGTATGGTGGGGGGCGGACCCCAGCATCTTGTTGATAGCATTTCAGGCCTTGGTAAGATCTCATTTAGATTTTGGATCGATTTTTATAAAACCTACTAACAAAAAACTACTGAAACACATGGATGCAATATTCTATCAAAGTCTTAGAACGTGTTTGGGTTGCATGAATTCTACTCCTAGAGCCGCATTGCTGGGCGAAGCTGCAATGATTCCCTTGGAGCAAAGAAGGAAAATACTGGCCAGCAAGTTCCTGTCAAAAATAGTTATCATAGAAAACCATCCTTTAATATTTCTGATTCGTAAAGTACGTCTTCAATTTCTTTATAGACCTCATTTAAGCAGGAATGAGCAGATTCCATACATAGCTATTGCTTTGGGGGATTTTCTACCACACTTCATTAAACTATATAAAAGCACAAATTTACCATGTTACGAATATGACTATAACTCACTGATTAATCCTATCAAAATAATTAAAATTAACTTAAAAAAGAAAAACGAAATAGGACTAAAAGAAACCTTTTTGTTAGAAACAGAAAAATTCAAAAGTTCCTTTACCTTTGTCTACACGGATGCCTCAAAAAAAGATTCAAAATCGGGATATGGTCTGAGCATTCCCGACATAGGCTTCAAATTTTCATCGAGGTTGCCAGACTCTCTGTCTATTTGTAAAGCGGAAATAATTGCCATCCACGACGCAATAAAAATAATTATTGACAAACACATAAAAAAACCATTATTTTTACTGACTCTGAGAGTGCAATCAAAAAGATCAATAAATGTTTGCTCAATGCTACGGCAGATTATTGGACCCTTAGAACTAAACGCCTTCTAATCTCAGCAAATAATAACGGTTTTGACGTCCGCTTAGCATGGATTCCAGGACATGCCGGTATTTCCGGTAATGAGGAGGCTGACTCCTTGGCTAACATAGGCAGAATCCTAAATATTCCCAAAAATATGTCAATAGACGTTCAAGATATTTTTAACATTATTAAAGAAAAAACCCACAAGGTCTACAAAGCCGAATGGAAAGACCTGACTATTGGAAGGGGATATCAGTACTCTAAGGTACAATCTTTGTTTCCAAGTAAGCCATGGTTTTCGAAATTCGAATATAAAAACAGAATACACATAACAACGATTATCAGAATGCGTACAGGCCATTGTTTGACTAAAGAACTCCTTTATAAATTCAAATTAATTAACGACCCCTATTGCGAATGTGGAGCAATAGAAGATCTAAATCATATTTTTCTAACATGTCCTATTAATTACAATCCAGTTTTTGATATTTACCAATCAGCTATTAAACTAAAATTACCCACCCCTATTTCAATTCATACAATCCTATCGAACTTAAATCAAGAACTAATCAGGGTAATAATAGATTTCTTGAATGCTAACAAAATGAATCTTTAATGCTCAGCTTTGCTATACCTAACCTCCCTTCTGGTGTCTAAACGTGTATGTTTGTGACGTCTTTACCATATTCCTTTGTTGCAGTATAACTAATATATCCCAAGGTATAATAAATATTAAGGCGCTACAATATAAAAATGGAAAAACACACATTACTTTATTAACTCGACAATAAGACGACATATTCCATTTTTAATACCCTTCATACTTAATGTTTTAACTTTGTTTTTTAATTCTTTTCAGATGCAAGCTGTGTGTGATCATAATTTGAGGATAAGAGATATTTTTATTGGATTTCCCGGCTCTGTTCATGACGGCAGGGTTTTTAGAAATTCACCTCTATGTGCAGAATTGGTGGATAGGTGTCATGATTTTTATTTACTCACGGATAGTGGCTATCCTTACATGAAGAACTTATTAACCCTATTTAAAGATAGAGGGAACCTTACAGCCATAGAAACAAATTTCAATTTAAAGTTAACCCATTATGTTATCGAACACTGTTTTGGCTTACTGAAATTGAAATGGCGCCAGCTGTACTACATTAATGTTTAAAAAAAAATGATGATATAGTGCATTTCATTCAGGCCTGCAGTGTATTGCACAATTTATCTCTAAGCGATGAAGTTCTACCAAACATAGAAAACTCTCTTATACTTGTAATTAATAAGGAGGAGGACAATCAAAATATCAGTAGGGATGCTGCTGATCACAGAAATTTTGTAGCTCGACAAGTTCTAAGATAGCATTAATATTGTTATATTTTGCATAATTTAAGCTCAAAGAGGATTGATTTTTAAAAACAGCATAAAAATTATAATTAAAAGCTCCTTTAGAAGATTTCTAAACACAAACTTCGTTTGAATGGTTTGATTTTTTACTTAGTGTATACTTTTCTTTTATATTATTTCATCTAAGTTTAAATATAATTTCTATTTTGACTGTGCGTCTTATTGTGTACCGCCGATCGCGTTGGTGGGGACGGTAAGAGCAGCGGCCTGCCGCTGCTGTGCTGAAACCGCACTGGAGCGGTAGTTGGTTCGATTCCAGCGATCGGATGGTTGTTTTTATTTCTTTCTTCTGCCTGTTTACTTCCTAAATGTTTGTGATTGTTTCTAGGCAAGAGTGTAAAATCCGACAACGAATTACCCCTCAGTCACGCCAGTTAAAGGCTGGGTAAGGCCGGATGCCGTCTGAGAAGTGTTTTACGTTGGTCACTCGCCAGTCGGTAGGTTTCCTGATAGATTTATGGGTAGGCACATAATCAAGGGTCTATAGCCCGAGGGGACTGCTGGTCTGGGTTTGTCGGAAGCTGATGATCGTGGTTCGGAACCCACGTTAAGCTGTAGGTCCAGTCGCTAAATAACCTAGTTGCTGATGCGCCTCTAACCCTAACACTTTACCTTTTTTTTTATTGTGTACTCAAGGCTTGCCAACAAATATTTTATATTAAGTAATATAACATTATTAAATATTTTCAGATAAAATAAAAAACTTTTTATAACCTAGTTTCTAATTTTTAATAACTCTTAAACCTAAAATAAACAAAACTTCATATAAATTAATAATTCCTTTCTACATACATCTAATATATAATACAAAACGAAAACAATAAAAACATGAAATTTACATAAATTAATTAATATTTGAATTAGTATTTTTATTAATTTCTTCTATCTAATAATTCATTTCTTCTTTTACATTCTAACTTCTCTCTCTCTCAAACAGCAAAATTTGCTCTATTTTGTATTTTTCTAGATCCAGTTTTTGTTGATAGTGCTTCCTATCTAAAAGCATTTTTATACTTTGTAGTCTGTATGATGCTTTCTTATTTTCTTCAGTGTATTTGCAGGGGTTGTTAGTGTTTTTTTAATAAATATATTTGCATCTTTGAATTCCAAGTCTGGTTTAACATTTTCAATTTCACTTGCAACTACCAAACTTTCTTCATTAGATGATTTAGTTGTTATAATGCTTGATGAGCCGAGTAAAATTTATGGGTTTATAATTTTTTTTTGCTAAAAATGGCATTCATTTCTGCATCAAATTCAAAATATTTCCTTCCTCTTCCAGTGTGATATATATAAAGGTTTTGAGGTAGAAAGCCCCGCTGTACGGGTACAGCCGGCACACAAGAATACTGCTGTACGGGTACAAACACACTGCTTGTATTGGATGGGGGCAAAATTATAACAAATTTTTTATGATAAAAAATATCGTTGTTCCCTTTATTATTTTCAAATAAAAATATAAACAAACGCGACTTAACCAAAGAATATTTACATATAGATACGATTCGTATACGTCAATATTCTTTGACTCAACGACGCATAAAAATGTCAATCAAGCGTTCTAGCAGAAAAAAATCTCAAACCGTTTGCAACCAAGTTTAGGGACGAACATGCGCAGTTAATTAGTCCATCCAAATGGTTTCAAACCGTCAGAAATTGTTGCTAGAAATAATAATATTCTAATATAAAGATATAAATATATATATATATATATATATATATATATATATATATATATATATATATATATATATATATATATATATATATATAATACTGCTATATTGCTAGCGAGGTCTGGAGATCGGCGAAATCATTACGGTGCAGACATATATGTATCTGTTTCTCTCATTACTACTTTGAGTCTTATGAGCATGTCCGAGAGTTGAGTATGCTTATAGACGTGCGTCAGTTTGCATATTTTTATTTGTTTGTGTACTTATCGTGACATTTTTGCGCACAACGGGCCCAGTAGTATAAAAAGACATATAAGCAGACGTTTGCTGTCTCACTTACGTCTTGACACCTCCACTTAAATATATTAGCAATATAATACTATGCAGGGGTTGATATTCCCTTATACCAAAATTCGTCTGGTTTGGGCGTGGCATCACTCGTTAGTAAAATTCAAATATCTTCGTTGCTAGACTTTGAAATACAATTTAAATGCATTGTAATTGGAAATAAGGCTTTATATTGAGGACAAATACTTTATCAATGTGGGCAACATATTACAAAATTGTATATATCAGACACGTACACAATTTTATTTGAATTTAAGACACTATTTACAGAACAAAACAACTTCAATAGTTCGAATAGTTTTTATTTATCGACAAAAACATTTCCTTTTATAGATTAATATTATTTATTACGATTATTTGAAATGTATATAAACAAATCATTTTGTTTCTCAGTTTAAAATGTATGTAAAAAATAATATACATTGGTTATATAAAATTGCAATATGCAAATTCAAAGTTTTGTAAATATTGGTTTTTAAATGTAATATCCAGCTAAATTCGATATTTTTGTCACAAATAAAATATTAATTATTCAACACATCTAGCTATATTTTATATTGGTATTAAAAATGACAACATTTTGTTTCCTAAATTTAAAATTGTACATATGTCCATTGTGAATTAGCTATAAGTGTAATTATGTAATAGTTTTAGTCATCTTTCTTTTACCTAATTTTACACTTACATTCGCGATCGAAAAATAGTTTTTTACTTTTTCTGGGCATTCAATGTGGCTAGTTCTAAGCATCAAATTATTCAAATAATTTTTGGTCAAGGATTCTCCATTAACGGACTTAAAAAATTGTTCAAGCTGTTTCATTTGTGAAAGAAAATCTTCAGAAAGTTTGTGTAAGCCTCCTTCACTTAAATGATCAGTCCAGATATATTTGGACGCGCTGGGTCTTTCTAAACTGGAATCGTTTAACTTGAAACATATATATCCAGCTAAATGTCCGAGCCCATCATATTCAAGTTTATGAAGATCCTCGTCAATATCTTCTTCACGAACACTGTTCTACATAAGTGGATCATTTTTTGAGTCGAATTTCTTGATCATTGAACCACTTATTGGCAAATCTGGGGTATAAACATGGAATATTAGAAATATTACTACCATCACCACCATTACTATTTCTACCACCATCCCAACATCTAATCAAGCATAAATAAATAAAACTTATTGATTGATTTGTCCGTTACTTTGTGATAGTTCATTTTTTAAAAAGGAATAAGACAATTTTTTACTTTGTTATCTATCACTTTTATTTTTAATTTATTTATTTATATCAGCAACTAGGCTATTTAGCGACTAGACCTACAGCTTAACGTGGATTCCGAACCACGGTCATCAGCTTCCGACAAACCCAGGCCAGCACCCCCCTCGGGCTATGAACCCTTGGTTATGTGTCTACCCATAAGTCTATCAGGAAACCTACCGACTGGCGAGTGACCAACGTAAAACACTTCTCAGACGGCATCCGGCCTTACCCAGCCTTTAACTGGCGTGACTGAGGGGTAATTCGTTGTCGGATTTTACACTCTTGCCTAGAAACAATCACAAACATTTAGGAAGTAAACAGGCAGAAGAAAGAAAGAAAAACAACCATCCGAGCGCTGGAATCGAACCAACTACCGCTCCGATGCGGTTTCGGCACAGCAGCGGCAGGCCGCTGCTTTTACCGTCTGCACCAACGCGACCGGCTATATTATTATATAATTTATATTATTTATATTATTATATAATTTAATTATTAATAAAAGTGATAGATAACAAAGTGAAAAATAGTTTTATTCCTTTTTTTAATAAATAAAACACCGAACTTATTAAAGCAACAAATTTATAAACATGATTCAATATTTTTGGGATTAATTTCTATTTCAATTATTTTTCTCTTGTGATAATTACCTGGTTAACAACTCGGCGACCTTTTGTTTTCTCTCCCTTTTTTCAATTCTTGCAGATTGTTCATTCGATACTGGTTTTTTTAGAACTAAATGCCATATTTTGAGTCGGTACAACATCATCCTTCAATCATCAGTAACTTTTTGGTGTGTAACTTAACAATTTATGTTGACGATTTTCTTTGAAATCGCTATTTAAAAAGTGTTTCAAACAAATACAAGCCGCTTTCAGGTTAAACTTATCCTGTCTTTTTGTGCATGTATCCACTTCTTACCCGCAACTTCATTCTTGGGAAAATGAAAAAACTTCACAAGGTTTGTTTTTCGACTGATTGTCGGAGTTACACCCAAACACAGCACAACGCATTGTTATTATTGAATATTTTAGATTAACACCACACAAACGCCGTACATAAACCTCATATATCAAAACTATGATGTTCGAATTTTACTCAATGGATGACGTATTCCTGCCAACAAAGCCCTCCATGCGCAAACGGTGGATCAATTTAAACTTTTTATAGTGGCCGACTTAACAGTTTGGGGTTCAAATCCTCACAATTGCTATATTTGTTTTTGTTCAAAAATTGTATAAAAATTATTCTGTTATTAATTTTTGATAATTATTCAGTTGTAATTTATTTTTTCAGTCTCTAGGGTTAAATAATTAGTAAAATAAAAAAAATGTACGACATTTACCATACCCATTTGTTTTTTAATTGAAAAAGCCTGCAATAATTCTAATTGTTATAATATATATTGTAATTATAATTTATTCAGCAAATATAAAAAAGACAGTAACATTAAAGAATCAATATACTTGTCAAAAAAGAAACAATAAATTGAATATATTCATTTCCGAATGGTTTTGGTTGAAGTTCGCATGTACACTTCGAGAGCTCTAAACGACGATATTCTGATTACCTGGTTGTACTATTATACAGGGTGTTTGGTGCATCGTTTGCCAAATTAAAATGGCCGATAGTAGGGGTCTTTTGCTATCTTCTCAGCCTCCATAAAGCATCTTTTTTTTTTAAATTCCAAAAGTTAGCATTAAAACTTGAATTTAAAAAAACTCATTGGTATATCACCCAAATTATTTTTTTATTTTAATGGGTAATGTTGTAGGATTCTATGAAAATTAAAATTAGATGCAAGCGACATCTAGTTTTTTTTATGGACTAGCAAAGTTTTTGGAAGAATTAAAAATAAATTTAAAGCTCAACTTTAAATTGCATATAAAAAAAACTAAAAGGTATCATGTTTCTAGAATTCTTTAAAAAATCTCTGGTTTATCCTCTTTCTAACAGTAAGCATTCTTGCCATAAAGACGTTGTACTAACTTCACTAATTTGCCAACTTTGTGTATTGGGACGTATGCCTAATACGTCCCAATACTTGATATTCGATATGCAGGATAATAATTTGTTTTTGTGTAAACAAGCGTAAAGCAGGTAAAAACTGTTATCTCCCTCATACACAGTAGAATTGCATCATCTTTCTCTCTCTTTCATTAGGTAAACGGAAAACCCACTCAAAAAACGCGCGCCGTAGCTTCAGTTTTTTTAGTCGAGATTTGACTGTCTTTGCTGATTAACGCATTTGTTGTTCCAACGCAGCGCCGCTAATCTTTTAATTCTGTTACTTGTGTTATTTGTTTTTGTTGAGTTGTATTAGTTTTTGTTTAGTTTTCTTAGTGTTTTTGTGACCATTTTGTTGATTTGATAATGGCTGCATCCTCTAATGAAGAATATGCGGACATTTTGATGATATATGGAAGCGCCAATGGTGTTGCACGAAAAGCGCAAATAATCTATCAAGAACGCTCTTCTAACAGACGCTTACCTTCCCGGAGGTCAGCAATTCGAGCAAGATTTGTGAATAATTAAAATATTGTTTATTAAGATTTTATTTCTACTTCAAGTCAAAGGAACTTTAGTACTCTATGTAAGAAAGAGATAGCAGCCAGACTTCCCTGCGTAAGAGTGAGATAGAATTTTCTATCTACTTAACGTATGTTATTTACGCAAATAAGTATACCGGATATCAGCCTAATGCGTCCTGATACACAAAGTTAGCACATTAATCAAGTTAGTAAAACGTTTTTATGGCATGAATGCATATCGTTAGAAAGAGGATAAACCAGAGATTTTTTTTATAGAATTCGAAGACCATGATCGCTTTTAGTTTGTTTTAATATGCAATCCAAAATTGAGCTTTAAATTTATTTTTACTTCCTTCAAAAAGTTTATAAAAATAAGTAGATGTCGCTTGCATCTAATTTTGATTTTCATAGAACCCTACAACATTACATATTAAAATAAAAAAAATATTTGGAGCCTATACTAATAACTTTTTTTTTAATTCAAGTTTCAATGCTGACTTTTGAAATTTATTCTTAAAGATATTGAGGCTGTAAAAATGTTGCCACAGAACATAAAAACCAAAGCTTAATTTTAAACCACAATTTATAATAAATATATCTTCCCATATATATTTTCTATTTTCAAATTGAAGTTTTTAAAAAATTAGTAGTTTGATTTGTTTATTCAATTAATTTAAAGCTATATTATAAATTTGTAATTATCCTCTACTTATAAATGTTTTATCTAGTTTTAAATAAAAATTTAAAAATCAAAATAACTTAAACTTGTTTGATTATTTTTATAGTTTTTTTAATAGAATTTTATTTATATTTGATAAAAAAAATAAGGAAGATAAGGAAAGATTAAAAATGTTTGCGAAAATTATTTGACATAACACATAACAGTCATTTCTAGTTGTCAGAGGCTATATAGGAATATTTGTTTATTTTTTAATTCACAGAAATGCATGATTTATTTGTTTTTCAGTAATGTAACGAATCGACGTTCTTTAATAAATCATTATTTCCTTGCTAAAATGGTAATTTTAATCGATGAAGTGCATATATGTTGTAATTAGAAGGAAATAGGTAATGTTTTATCAGAAATAATCTTTGCCAGTAAAGTAAAACACGTTTTTACTAATCTAAGGTCATAGAATGGAAATTGGTAATAATGAATAAGGTGCTAAACGATATGAGAGATGAATTCAACAAAAACTTATCAAAAAGTGTAAATGTTGAAAAAGTTATGGAAACTGCACAAACTGATTTACCCTTAGAAAATGAAAACAAAGAGGAAGAGAACAACCATACTTCAACTGTGGGAAATGCAAATATTTTGTCATTACCAAATAGGTGGGTATATTATGAAAATTTTATGAAACAAAAAGTGAAAGTGTTGTTCTAGTAACCACATGGTTAACACAGATAATAAAAATGAAGTGCTTAAAAATGCAAAAGTAGTGGTTAAAAGGTCATCCAGGAGGAGGCCAATAGGCAATAATAAATCAATTTTACAAAGTGCTATTGCTAGGAAGGAAAAATCATTTAGTGAATATAGTAAATCACTAAAAAAGATAACAAGACAAGTTAAAACTAAAATTGAAGACAAGAAAAATGGTTTGTGGTTAGAAAATTCCTTTTTTATTGGTCTATATTCTATATATCTTTAGGATCGACTAACATGCCATCTTCCATATTAAATAAACCTTTATTAGATTTAGTTGACAATACTAATGCTAGTAGAAAAAAGATAAAGGTTGTTGAACCAGAGTTAAAATTACAAAAGGAGAGTAGATTAAGGAGATCACAGAGAACAGTATCCAGGTACTTTTGGAAGCATTATTTTATTATATTGTTACTCAGAAAGAAGTTTTAGCGACAAAGAGGGAACATCTAAGGGTCTGACTAATGGAGAGTTAGTTAAAAATTATCTGGATAAACACAACTTATTTAGGGAAACTTCAAAGTTGTGTTGCTGTGCAGAAACTAAAGAAATTTATTCAGAAATAGATATTGGTAAGAACATTTTCGATCTATTGGTATCTAAAGAAAGAGAACAGCCAGTTGTTTATTTTTAGAACCTCAGTTTTGTTCTGCCATAGATAGTTTTGGAGAAAAGCTAATAGGCTGTAGCAAATTAGTTGATGTTAAGACTGTTCCTATGCTTAGACCTTCAACCAGAATTCCATTTGGTGTATTTTGTGAGTCGCACATTCAAAGACTAAAAAGACATAACTGTTGCCCCAATTGTGGTTTTTTCTGCACACAGGTTATTATAAATAGATTCACTTGATCTATTCAAATCCAAGCCTTGGTGTTTCAGGGTGAATTCGTACAGTGCAACTTTAAGCACTATTATCACAAAGAATGCCTGCTACAAACAGAAAATATGAACTTGTGCCCCCATTGTGGTGATTTTACTAATAATGAAGCTGTCATGATTAGCATGCATTCATTAAGAACCCCAGTATTTCTACCTGTACAAACACCCTATCAGTAAGTGATGACATGAAGTTTTACTTAATGAAAATAAGCCAGGAAAAACATTATTGTGGCATATTCTCATTAAAGAGAGTGAGAATGTAGTTTTAGGTTATTCAGTTTTGTTTTGATTTTATTGTTGAATAAAAAGTTTTCATGACAATTCTTGTTTTGTTTTTTACTTTTGACAAACAAACTCTTTGAAAATAGTTTTATGGTTTCAGTAACATAACTTTTATTTTGATTTTTTTCTACACTTTGCAGGATCAATTGCGAATGACTCTATCATATAGGTAGTTAATGCTAATTCTTCGGTAGGAATGTTGTAATGAGGTTCCATTTTCAGTATGTCGGCCAAAATGACTTTTGAAAAGACACCGACGGAAGTTGGCGCGTGCCAAGTTGATTTGGAAGAATACGCGGATGTTCGCTTGAATTCGGCGCACTTATTCGATAAGGATGTGGATCCGAATGACGATATAAAGTTAGATGTGATAGAAGCGATTAATAGTGGGAGTATTGATGATATAATCGCATGTTTAAGTAAGTGTTTTATTAAGCGTTATTAGGTTCTTAAGAAAATTATTACCGTTTTTAACCAATAAATTGAAATGCACATATCTCAGCCTAAACACTTTATTAATTACCTTCGAAAATTGTTGTAGAGCTTCGCCGCGGTCCAGCCACTCAGCTGATTGTAAAGAATCTACTTTTTATCTCACGTCACAACCGTTCAAACCGTTCGATAAAATTTCTTGTGCAAAAGAAAGGCAGACGACACTTCAAAACTATAATTTTTTTTAATTTTCATCCAATTCGTGGGGCAACCAGTCTCCGGCATATAGTTAGAAATCGTCACATACGTTACGCCTAATTCAGAGGCAAGCTCCCAAATAGTTGTACGCAGATTGGGTTCGACTAAGGCGCTCAATTGGTCGTAGCCAACATCTGATAGCTAACGACTACGCTAATCTTAAAGGCGTTCATCACCGCTACGATTTTTTTTTAATCATCATTGTGCGATACGTTCATTAGTAGTTTCTGAGCCAAACGCATCGTTGATATCGCGAGCTGTTTTGGCAGCTTTTCGGCCTAGTTTGAACTAAAACAAGAAAGCACAAAAAATTGTGCGAATTTGCTTTTTGTCCATGTTGCATTTAATGCTGTGAAAAAATAGGCCAAAATTATTTTAGAACAGTTAAGCTAATACCACAGTGAGATAGAGCGAAAAACGCAGTTAAAATCAAGGCAATTTAACACAAATTTATTTGAAAATGCAGCATTTAAAATTGATTATCCTCTTGCGGGGGCGCGTGATTATGCTGTAAATATAATATACATATAAGGTTTATAAAAATGCTTTCCATTCTTCGCGATCCTGTACATTATTCCTTAGTTCTAACGGTTAAATTTATTAAAAAATGTATTCATATTTATAGGAGCAGGAAAGGTGGATATCAGAAGCAAGCTCCCCGAATTTAATGATGGAACTATTCTACATTTAGCAGTTTTCAAAGGCAATTTACGCCTGGTGCAAATATTGGTCTCTCTTCAAGCTGACATAGAATCTATGGACAATGGCCAGAATACTCCTTTGATGCTGGCCGTTACGGAACAAAAAATCGACATCTTGAAGTATTTGTTAAAGTGGGGAGCACGAATAACCACAAAGGTACATTTTACGCGTTTAGATCTAGAAAATTTAGTGTTCCTAACATTTTCATTCGCAGGGAACTGACGGTATGAGTGTACTACATTTAGCAGCAAAATGTGGCAATTTAGAAGCGTGTAAGTTAATCTTCGCGTCCAGTTTTTCCATTCCGAATTACGTAAATTTTCAAGACGACGGAGGCTGGACACCTCTGGTTTGGGCTTGCGAACATGGACACATTGACATTGTCAAATACTTAATATCCAAAGGAGGTGATGTTAGCATAAGGTTAAAGCTCAAATGCTTTAAATGACATAATGTTATCAGAGTTATATTTTAGAGACGTGGAGCATAATGTAGCTTTGCACTGGACAGCTTTTGGTGGCCATAGTGATATAGCTGAGCTATTGCTCAGTAGTAATTGTGATGTGAATGTTTTGAATGCTCATGGCGACACTCCTTTGTGAGTAGCAATTTTCCAGCTTAATGCAAGGTAACGGCGGCTATTTTACAGGCATATATGCGCCCGAGAGGATAAATATGATAACGTGGTGACGCTACTGTCCAGAAATGCCAACGTCTTCATTATAAACAAGAATAACGAGACGCCACTGGATTGTGTTCCGAAAGATGGAAAATGCTACGATCCAATAGCTTTCAGCGTTAAGGTTCAACAAGTTCTTCCAAATAACAGACTGAAATACATTATATCCAAGTAAGTTTGTTTATGACCTGCGCACAACCCCGGATGTAGGGGAGGGGGGGCAAACTAGAGTAACTGCCTCGGGCGGCAATGTAAGTGGGCGCCAAGGTGAAATCATTAATCTCAAATGCTGGAGGGGAGGGGCGCCAATGTCAAGTTTCTGCCCTGGTTCGGAAAAGAAACCCGTCGATCCTGGGCTGCCTGCGCATTAGTCATTTCTTTTGTTTTCGAGAATGTGTACAAAGCTGTTTTTAATGTTATTTGTTATGGTCTTACCAAAGAATATTGACGTAATGAACCAGAACCGACACTGCTTTCGGTTTACATTGCTTTCCAATATCCAAATTCTATGACTTCCAAATCAATTTTGGTCATCAGTGCGCGTGACTACCAGCGAAAGGCGTAGGTAATTTCCATTTAAAATAATCCATAGGCGGCGTCGAATTTTTAAAAAATGAAAATTAAGTTATAAATTTGATTAAAAATAAGGAGGTAAACGTAAATAATTCAAGTATTATTTATAATAATATTATGAAGTTTGTTATTTAATCTTGTTAAAACGAATTTGAATATCACTGAAATTGAAAAAGCCATATCCTCACTGAGTCGACACTGTCGATCAATTGTATCAAGCAACAGTATCGACCGACAAAATGAAGAGGCTCAGCCTATCCACCTTAGGTGGTCAAAATCGATTTTGACTTAAAACCGACGGTTGATTGACAAAGTCGATCGATATTGTTCACTCAGTGAGGACGTGGCTTAATATATACAACATATGCAAAATAACTTTATGGAACTTGAAGACTTACCAAACTCTTGAAAAATTCCGCCTATTTATTTAATTTATATACAACATAGCATGTCTCACATTTATTTCATAAATATGTTATATACACTTTTGATAAATAAAACACACATAAAATAATAAAAAAAATTAAAAATCAATAAATTTTATTATAAAAAATATATACAAGTTACACAACAAAATAAAATTAAAGTTATTCATAAGCCTTTAGCAACTTGCACATAAGAGCGATTGCAGCAAGTTCATAGTTTACACTTGTAGGAGGATAAATAATCGTACTAATGTACTCGCTGATCCCTTATTTTTTGTCGCAGTTTATTTTTACGAGGTGTCCTATTACTATAAAACTGAGTAGTTTGTGTTTGTACTGGTGATTTTAGAGATGATTTCACTTCGGAGCTAAAATAAATTGGATACCATAATGAAAAACGTATTATACCTAGTATTTAATATATCTACCTGCGTGCATTTTCTAAACGTAAAGGACTGATAGGAGAGCTCCAAGAAGTGGAGCAACTACTACTACTACAACTTGCAACAGGTTCAACGAAAGTAGAATATGTGTGATCTACATTGACAATCATTGATGAATCTGGTGGTGTTTGTTCAAAAATCTGAAATTTGCTGCATACTTGTTCAAATCTAAAATTTTAAATATATTAATATCATTAAAATTAAATGTTTGTTGTCTCAGTAATTATCTGATCATAATATTCTAAGGAAGATTGTTTTGAGCTGGTACAATCTGACATTGCAACGTCCAGTGGAACACTAAAATAATAAATAGGTAGTTTATAAATAATCGTTATGGGAAATCGAAAAAGATTAAAAATTCTGATAAAATTGCGAATGATTTTTTTAAGAAATATTTCTGTGAAGTAGGTGAAAAACTAAGTAGTAAAGTAAACAATTCTAATAGTAATGTTACCACCTGATATCAATCCTAGGTCAATATTTTTATATCCAACTGATTCAAATGATATAAAATTTATAATTAATAATATGAAACCTAAAGCAGGGGATGTGGATAATATCAATTCAAAAGTTCTTAATATAATTACATTGCAGATGATATTGCTGAACTGTTAACTTATATTTTTAATCTATGCATTGAACAAGCTACCTGGCCAATCAACTATCAAAAAATGTTAGAGATATATTTAATATAAAATCCAATTAATCAAACAGAGCAGTCAAAGAATGGATAAGGAATATATAAACATTTTCTACAAATATAGTACTGATAATCTCTTATGAACAAGTTTTGCTAAAATTTTTCTGTTAATTGTAAAATAAGTAAGTTTAGTTTTAAGTTCTTACACAGTACCTATGTATAGGAAAATACTTTTATCTCTATAGGAATAATGCATATATATTCATGTACTATGTATTGTTAATCATTTCAAATAAATAAATATTAATTAGGACAAGATATTTACTTACTTAGGAAGGAAATACGTTGGTGTTGCATTGGGTAGCAGCCTGTTTTCAAATGACTTTGAAACGTGCTGCCTTTAAAATGCTTTCCGCATACTCGCAATTTATAATATAAATAATTGTAATCTTTATCAATTAAATCCTTTCTACCACACAGCTGCAATCACTCCAAACATCTGATAGAAAAGAAATTAGATTAATTAGATTTTTTTATTTATATGTATTTACCTTCCCCGATTTTGCTTGCGAAACCTAAAAAACTAATGTCCATCATATTTTGTTTTGCACTTTGTCACAGCACAATGCGAAAATAGTTTAGCTTTCGACATCTTAGCCTATTGTAAGATACAAAAGTAATAAAATGAAAAAACAGACTAACTTTTACACAGTATGCAATTAAAATTGCACTATAGTTAATAATGTTATAATGTAAACACTTTAACACATAACATAACCCAGAACTGGACGACCGTTAACGCAATACTGACATTCCTGGTAGTCATGTGCAGAGGGCTGATTTCTATTACAGAACCGAGTGACGCTTCTTGTTCGTATCTATACGTAAATATTCTTTTATCTTACGTCTTGCTTTTGTTCTTCCTGTGGTGCTACATCCTCGTAAGTGAGCCTTGAACTCAACCAACCTTCGCGTCCATCCGGATTTGATCGCCAGCAGCTCCTTGTCAGTTTTTTTATTGGCAGTAGTTCTTTTGTCCTGCCACTATGTATTTAGTCTTCCTATCCTTTTGTAACCCCCTATTTAGCCCTCCGTGATTCTCCTTGGTATTCGACTTTCTGGCATTTTCGTCACGTGTCCCGCCCATCTGAGTCGCTGAACACAAACTGCGTTTCTAATATCTCCTGAACTAAACATCAGTTTCTAGTTCAGTTTCTACATCAGTCATCCAGTTTGCTTCCCAGATATGTAAATTCCTTCACAATTTCAATGTTGTCATCGTCGATTATCCAGTTCTGTTTTCTTCTTGGGTTCAGAGAATCAGATGGGGGGACACGCTAGTGGGTAATAGAAAAACAGGAAGACCAAAAACACGTTGGCAAAACAATAATGTAAGGAAAGATGCTGAAGAACTACTGCACATTAAAAATTGGAAAGAGGCTGCTGGAGATCGATTGAAATGCAGGCGAAGATTAAAGGAAGTCAAAGCGCACCGGGAGAGCTGTAACGCTACAAGAAGAAGGTAGTTAACTAATATCTTTTATTTTCTTCAGTGACATTTCCAGGGGAAGGGAACAGAATCCCATACAGTGTTTTAACAGTGTGGATTCGGAAAAAGAGCCGAGAAATTACGTTTATATTAAGCGGAATTGTGTGTCTTCAGACAATGTAAGGATAGATTTAAAGGTTTCCACTGTAAAGTCATGTTCCTGCGAAGACAGGTGTACTTCAACCGATTGTAGTTGTGCCCAGATGTCCATAAAATGCTGGTATGACGAAGACGGCAAACTTTTACCGGAATTTAATTTCTACGGTGAGGTTATTCATTTTTTACTTGATACTTTGACGGGCAAGTCTAAGGGACATTATTCCTTGCAGACCCCCCCTTGATTTTCGAATGCAACGATATGTGTTCCTGTAACGCCATTTTGTGCGTAAATAGGCTTGTTCAGAGACCTCTGAGTCAGCGCTTTCAGTTATTTAGAACGTTGAGGAAAGGGTGGGGCGTGAGAACCCTAACCTTCGTCAGCAAGGGCAGCTACGTTTGTGAATACGTGGGGGAAATCTTAACAGACACTGAGGCTGATCACAGAGAAGACGACAGCTACCTGTTTGACCTGGACAATAGGGTATGTACCTTTCTTTTCGCTAAATACCTAATGATGAACACGAATCTATTAGGAGACGGAGTCATTCTGCATCGACGCCAAATTTTATGGTAATTTCGCCCGGTTCATCAATCATTCCTGCGAGCCAAACTTAAACCCCGTAAAAGTGTTCGTCGAGCATCACGATTTGAGGTTTCCCAAGATTGCTCTCTTCGCCAAGAAGGATATAGCTCCAATGGAGGAATTGAGGTTTGTACAGCGCGAGTGTCACTGTATTTTTTTTAAGATAACAGTTTCCTTTTCTTTTTAGTTTTGACTATGGCGCAAAGTTTTGGCTTGTGAAATACAAGTCGTTCACGTGCGACTGCGGCCTGTCGCAGTGCAGGTATTCCGACAAATCGATAGGAGAAACGTTGGAAAAATACCAAATAATTGACGGCGATTAGGGAAAAAATGAAAACGTAGCTTTGTCTTTAACAATTTTATTCAAATATGTAAAAACTCAATAAATACGAACTATTTATTAATCTATTTTGCGATTATTGAGAGCTGTTACGAGTATACTCGTTGTCCCTTTGCCTTTTTGTTTTCGAAAAAGGGGTGCTAAAAAATCGTGTGTGTCGAATACTTTAAATATCACTGTGATGTCAATGGTTAAGAGATGCGAGTTAACAAAATCACGGGCAAGATATGGTCAGATCAATACAAGTTAATTTTCTCATTTCGTAATACGAGGCACGACTTGACCCTTTCAACAACAGCGTGGAACTCTTACGACTACTGTATAACACAATATAATAACTTTTAAATTACATCTAGAAAAAAATGCAAAAATATCACACGAAAATTCTAATTGAGTATTTTACGTTCACCGTTTTTCAAAAGTTTGAAAACCTTATTGAACCAATTTCAAATTATTAGAAGTACCCATAGCTGATGATTTTTTGTTCAAATTTAAAAACATTGCCATCTACTGAAAATAGCTTAAATGAATAACATAATCTATACAGTAGGTCAGAAAAATAATGGAACTATTTAAATTTAAAGAAAAGTATTAGCACTATCTAGTGAAACAATATTTAATCTGAAAGCTGTATATCGTCTTTCCTATATAAAACGAGCCCGCCATCATTAGAATTGATCAAACCATTGTCAACTTATAGCGCTTAAAGTGACAGTACCTTTCATCACCTTATCGGAAAAACACGATGGAACAAAGAGCCAATATTAAATTTTGTTTCAAGTTCGGTAAAACTTACAGAAACATTTGAATTTACGAAGGAACTTTATGGTGATGATTATTTATCTCGTACGCGTGTGTTCGTGTAGTATAAGCGACTCTTGGACGGTTGTGATGCTTTGGAAGACGATCCAAAGCCAGGCCGGTCAAAAAAGCAAAAATCGTGATGAGTTGGTGGAAAAAGTGAAAAACTCGAGTATAAGATGAATAGCGGAGGAATTAAATACGACCAAATACATGATTCACGAAATTTTGACAAATGATTTAAACGAAAAGTCTGTACTCGATTTGTTTCCATGCCCTAAATGAGAACCAAGAAATTGTCCGCGTTGAACATGGAAATGACCTTATTAAAACAGTCAGATGGTACTGCACATTGTTAGAATCGATTGTAACTGGTGATGAAACTTGGTGCTTCAAGTATGATCCTCAAGTTCTACGTAGAAGCCCCCAGAGAAGACAATGTTGATTTATTTTTACGATTCAAAATCTATTTTATTTGCCGAATTCGTTCCATAGGGTGATGTCGTTGGTGAATATTATCTCGGTGTTGTGGAGCATTTATGAAAGACAATCGTTCAAGTGAGGACCGAATATCGAGCGCCGGGAAATTGATTTTTGTTGCATGATACTGCACCATCTCACAGAACCACCGCTGTTCGTGAATTTTCAGCGAAAAAACAAATATGTGTGCTTCAGCAACCTCCGTATTCGCTTGATTTATCTCCCTGAGACAATTTCCTGTTCCCAAAACTCAAACTGGCCACGAAAGGATCGTTTTATGACAATGTTACACAAGTCCAAGAAGTGGCGACGAGAGTCGTACGCTTCCACATGTTGATGTAGGGATGATGGGTTGATGAAGGGATGTATTTTGAATAAAAATATATAATTTTGGCAATATAACTAATTGTTTTTTTATTTAAAAAGTTCTGTTATTTTTCCGACATACTGTGTATATTCTAATTAACACTCCGTCACACGCACGGGGCACATGCGTTGTTCAGTCAAATATTTTTGAAAATGATTACTTAAACAATCTACCTACAAACTTGCCGCTTCCAATAGCTGTTATTAGTGTCCTTGAATATTCGCTAGTGACGCGACAGCAGCTCCGGCGCACGGACGTGTTCTCTGACATGGCCTGACACTATTGGCTTTAGTTGACGTTCAGTTTCCCTATGCTTATAATCTGGAAATGTATGCTGGCGTCCAACCTCCAGGGCTATTTCATGAGTCAAACAGAGTACCAAATATTGTCCATCGAATTCTAAAACCTCTTGAGAATATGGGCAGTAATGTGACCACGGATAATTGGTTCACAAGTATATTATTGTTACTGGACCTTGAAAAAAAAGATCACGGCCATAGGAATACTGAAATCAAAGATTGATTCCACAACAATTTAAAATATCTACCCACTGACCTATATATGTTTGGTTTCCACCTTAGTGTCGTATGTACGCAAACCCAAGACACTCGTTTTAGTAGCATCAACTATGCGCAATGATGACAAAAATTTGCCATAGTAATAGTGACGCAAGGAAATCTGAAATCATTACTGAATATAACAGAACTAAATGTAGGGTTGATGTGTTAAATAAAATGTGCAAGCATTTCAGTGTAGCCCGTAACAGTCGCCGTTAGCCATTGACGATATTTTTTGACATGGTAAATATAGCAGGAATAAATGGAATGATAATTGACGCCATGGTTAATCACAATTACAGACGCATACCTCGCCGTGATTATTTGCTCTCAGTTGCTATTGAACACATACGACCACAAATGCGGCATAGGCTTTACTCCAAAAATATTCCTAGAAACATAAAGAAACGTAGCATTTTGTTTTTGGGTATAAATCAAAATGATCCCTCAGGAAGTTGATATACCCCGAAAAAAAACTAAGACGGCCAGGTGCCATGACTGTGGAAGAGCCAAAGATCGATCGACTAGAACAGCATGCCAGAAATGTCATAAGCCTGTGTGTAATGATCATAAATATAGCATATGTGTCTAGTGTTATAACCAAGTCGGAATGATCTCGATAAGTGAACTAAAGAAGATGAAATCTGAAATTCATAGTTCCTATGTTAATTTTTTCATAATTTTTTAAGTTTAAGAAAAGAATTTTGTTTTGTTATAAGACAAAAGATTATTTTTTGTTTTCATTATAAGTGTCAATAAAGACTGACGTAATCAGTCAGTTTTTTTTTCTACTACCATAGAGTATAACCCATCAATTACTTTGGGGAACAGACGTGCCACTTGCGTGTAACTATATAATTATTTGCAGCGCATATAACGGAGTGTTAAATATATTGATGTTTAGTGTGCTTACTGTTTAATTTTGAAAAAAAAGATGAACCCTATATGAATGAGAGTTCAAAGTGTGGATGAGTTCCATCTTTATCAGTTTCAAAAGCATAACAATGTTATTAATGCTATTCATCCTGGTGCCTTAGATAGCAGAACACGTCTGCATTAGTAGAACAAATTGAGCAACGGTAATTTTAATTTTCAACGGTATAAAACCTAGAAGACTCGTTAAGTTTGGTAAGGATCTGTTGACCATCCAGGAATTACCCACAAAACTTGAAGCTTTATAGTTTACAATTTACAATACAATGGTGTTTAAAGCAACGGAACAAAGCACAAGGAGAATAAATGTGGACGTCATATCAATATTTTCACTTCAAAAATTACCTTCATTTTTCAAAAAGGTAATAGAGAGTTTGTCAGAGATTAAAGAATGTTTCAATACTTATGGGTACTTCTAACGTTAAATTAAACTATTCCTTCAAATATTCTGGGTTTATCCCCGTGGAGCAGTTATGAGATTATTTAGATTACAAAGCTGAAGATCCACGATTGGGAAATGCTAATAAATAGTCTTCAGAGTACTTGTAAGGAGAACAATAGTGTTTCCAAACTGTTCGATGGTAGTTGATAATTCGTTACGCTGCCAGATCCATCATATTCAATGAAAAAACCTAATCCTGGGTAAACCAGAAAACCGCCAATCCCTTAATTCCCGGTCCAATTTCATTACTATAAATAAATGGCGCTTGAGCCAGCTTAAAATTATTGACAAAAAATTGAAACAAAACCTTAATTTTCACTAAAATATTTACCAAAATCATATCAAAGGCACGTAAAGGTAAGCAAATTCTTGGTTCCGCGTCATCAAAGTGTTTTAAGTAACCAAAAGTAAGCATCAGCCGGTGACGTTTGTGATATGTTGTGTAGCCGTGTCGGTATCTTATAAAGGCGAGTATTTCTAAGTAAGTGAGGAGAACAATTCGAGATAAATCAGGTAAAACGTTTTTGGATTTGACCTATTTTAAGGCACAGCGCATGTCATGGTCTGTAAAAAATGCTAAATAACATTCATTCGAGGGCAGTTGGAAAAGTTCTCGGTCTTATATTTTTCAACCATAATCATATGGATACAAAATGCACTCAGTTCAAATAGCTCATAAATGAGAGAGCATTACTTTAAAGGTAACAATGTGTATTCATTTAAACGACCTAAACTTATTAAAACGATAGAAAAGGATTCTTAAGAGAGACCTATGAAGAATTAAAGAAGAATGCAAAAAGGGCCGGTTTAGAAATAAATATAGGCAAAACAAAGGTGACGGAGAAGAGAACTAATCCCATAAGAGAACAGAACTGGATATTCGGGGATGGCAACATTGAAGTTGTGAAGGAATTTACGTATATGGGAAGTAAACATTTAATTTATACAGCAACTCGAAAGTTAATATCTTTAAAATACTCATTTGGTCTGTAATCACTTATGGAAGAGATTCTTGCAGAATTTGAAAGAAGACTTTTTGATGCTGTAAATGATAATGGAAATTGAAAGATCATATATAACTTTAAACTCAAACAATTATACAAAGAACTGTATATTGGAGACTATGTGAGGGTTCAGAGACTGAGATGGGTGAGAATACCAAAAAGTCAAATAGAATCATAGGAGGTAAAAGAAAGAGAGGTGGACCAAAGAGTTGGTGGCGGGACAAAAGAACTACTGCACATCAAAAATTGACAAGGGGCTGCTGGAGATTGATCCGGATCGAGGCGAGGTTTAAATGAAATAAAGGCTCACTGACGGAGGCTATAGTATCACAGGAAGAAGAATAATAATAATATCAATGTGGCAGTGACAAAGACAGAAAAGTGTGTAGTAACTGTAAATATGGGCAAAAATTCCTTGGGTAAATATTTGGAGGAAAAAGGAAGGACAGCTAGGAAGGGGGGATCAAACAGAACACTAAAAGCATTAACGTTATAAAATGTCAACTAATGTAACCAAATCGAAAACTAACGAAATAATCGAATTTCGTTCTTATACTGAGAACTTTGCGAACCACCTTCGTATGCAGGGTTGTGTTGAACAGGTTAACAATCTGATCAAGCGGCGTTGTTCGATATACTAAAAAAAGATCTAAAAAAAATATCATGGATGTGTGGTTGAGATTACTTAATATCATAGCTAGTCAACGGATAAAAGCCTTTCAGACTGACACCATCACTTCGGATATAGCCCCATAGTTTCATGGCTTCGCTGCAGTTCCCTTCTATCGAACGGGTCTCTCCGTAGGTGAGGTCGTTTCGCCAGTGAAACGGGGCATTCTTCGAATCCCGGTACGTGCTGGATACGCCTCCCACGTTGATCGTGGTGTGTGAATCCAGAAATTCCTTGACGGCCGGGTGCACTTGGAGTCCCATGAAATCGAAGAGAGCTTGAACATGTTGGTATGGATCCAAGGAAAGATCTTCGTAACGTACCGCTCTGTAACATGTACAAAAAATTAATCTAGGTGTGGTTTTGAATAGAGGGTTGTATATCTGCAGTACATTAAGGTAAAATTGGGAAGTGCGATTAATGAGTGGAGTGGTAAGAAGGAAATCAGAAAAAGAGCAGAAGGAAAGGAAAAGCAAATGACAAGAGAATTAGGAAGGGTTTACCAGGTGTGGCGGTTAATAATTCTTATTTTTTTAAGAGATAGCGCTGGAAACAAGGCACGATAAGGCAGTACCTTTCAAAACGCTACTGATGTTTAAAAGATTGCGAGTTAACGTCATATTTCTTTCGTGTGACAATGTCTCAATGCAGGACGCTTGTGAGTGTTGGTTTAGACGATTCATAAGTGGTGATTTAGACTTGAAAGACAAAGAGCGCCCAGGTAAACCGAAAAATTGAAGTTACCGAATTGCTAGCATCGTTGGAAGTAGACGATATACAAACTCAACAAACTATGGCAGAGAGGTTAAGTGTTGGTCGCCGAACCATATGTGATCGTCTGCATGCGATGGGAAAGATCCAGAAGGCAGGAAAATGGGTAACGCATTAGCAGAAGGACAGGCAGATAGAAAAGCGAAAAACGCTTTTGCTTTCTCGAAGAAATACTCTTTTGTATCGGTTTGTCACTGGAAGCGAAAAATGTATATATTTCAAGAACTCAAAACGTAGAAAATCATGCGTTGACCCAGGACAACCATCAACATCGATCACAAGACCGAATCGCTTTGGAAAGAAGACAATACTGACACCAATAACAGCATTTCTTCAGCAATTGGCCCCTTCCGATCACTGCTTGTTTTCATCGATGTCTCACGTACTTGTTATGAAACACTTCAACAATTACGGAGATGTCGAAAAATAGCTTGATGACTGGACCACCTCAAAAGATGTACGGTTTTTCTGGTAGGGCGTCCACAAATTGCCAGAGAGATGGGAAAAAATGTACAGCTAGCGATAGCGCATACTTTGAATAAACCATGTTTTACCCTTCTCCCAAATTAAATGTGTTTTTTAAGAAAAAATTAAGAAGTATTAACCGCCACACCTGGAAAGTATGATACAGAGGAAGGTAATTATCGTAAGAGTTTACAATACTACACCAACTGAGGCCGTTATGGTAATGCCGTAAAGGAAAGGGAGGAGCGAATCAATTGAAAGAAAGAAATATGGGCATCCCGTGTCCGTTTTTCTACTACTATTCTTTCTAACTACCATTTTTCTTTTTAACTTTCTAATAAATAACAGAGTAAAAGAGGATGAGGGAGATGGAACTGAAAAAAATGGTTGGGTTAAGTATAGGTGGGTGGATGGAATGGTCAAGGATAAGAAGGCTATAATTGGAATGGTGGTTAAAATGGTGGCAGATCAGCGACGGCAGAGTCCTCCAGAGAACATAAGTAGTATTCGGTACTAAAAGGATACAAAATAGAGACATATTAAAAAATAGAAGCCGTGAAACAGGCAACAGGAAATATAAACGACCGACAAGATGGCAAAGATTTGCTTCCAGCAGTGCTTCCAATTCTTCATCCTCCTTTTTTGCAATTGAAAGGCGAAAAAGAGGCAGTGCCGCAAACGTTGATTTTCGAATGACATCGCGTTTACAACTGGTAGCGGGATTACTGCTTACATTAACTGGCGTTGGCAACCACACACCACACTGGTTACTAGAGTTTAAGCCTACGGAAGAAGACCTGGTGGGTTTTGAGTAGCAGGTAATAACAGATATCGGTCAAAGACTGACTATAGATATATAAAATAAAATTTATTATAAGAGGTATATATTTTTATAAATAAGATCTGTTTTTTAGTAAGAAAAATACTTTAAATAGAATACATAAATATATCATCATTCAGCCATTGTCGATCCACTGCTTCGAACTCGTCCGATCCTGAGCTTTCCTCTGCCATTCAGGTCCAATATACTTGATGATGTTATCGATCCATCGTGTTTTAGATCTTCTTCGTGTACGCTTATGATCAAGCGGTATCCATCACAGGATTGCTTTGGCCCATCTGTCGTCATATCGCCTCGCTATATGGCCTGCCCACCTCCATTTCAATTCCTTTACCTTTCCAATGTCACATACTTTCGTCTGTTCTCTGATCCATGTACACATCGTTTTGTCCCGCTTTGTAATACCAAGCCTACACTTTTCCATTCCCCCCTGTGCTACCTGAAGTTTTTCAACTGATTGTGATGTGAACGTTCATGTTTCACTTCCGTATGACAGAACAGGCAGCATGCACTGATCAAAAACTTTTCTCTTCAAATAAAGTGGGAGTTTGTTCTTAAACACTATGTTGAGCCTGCCAAATACCTGCCAGCTACACTTAACAAGCGGTTTCATTTCCCGGGCAGTATCACTCTCCAGTGAACTCCTTTGCCCAAGATATATTTAGTAGCCCACCACCTTCAAATCACTTACTAAAATAGATATTCTTTTGTTTTCAGCAAATTTGTTAAACATAACCTGACTCTTTTTCAGGTTTATTTTCAAGCTAAATGGTTCTCCTGCCCTTTACAGCTCTGTGATGTGTTTTTGTAGTTCATATGGGCCTTGTAACAGGAGAACGATATTATCTGCAAATCTGTAGCTTCATCATACATGGGTCTCAGCAGGTTCGCATAGGCTCTGTCTATGCTCAATAAAAGACAAGCCCAGTGGCATGGTGTATTCATTGTGCCTTTCAATGGCCTGTTGGACAACCTGGATATGATCCATTGTACTGAATCTACTTCTGAATCCTGTGCTCTCTTTGTCTTGTTTGCTTGGTTGTCCGTCATTCAGTCTTCTTAATATTCTTTAAGGCATTATTTTGGTGAAAACTTTGTACAATACTGATAGGGGGCTTATTGGGCGGTAGTTTTTAAAATCTTTTTGTGCTCCTTTCTTATGAAAATAATAATTTCAGCATTTTCCCATCGATTCGGTATTTTTTGTTTCTGATGCATTTTGGGTACAAATTTGGCAATATTTTATGTAAATTTCGACCGCCAGCTTTTAACATTTCAACCTTTCTGCAGCCTTTCCATTCTTCATCGCTTCTATAGCATTTGTCACTTCACCCAACAGGATATCTGACATTTGCTCTTCCGTCGGCATTGCTCTCTTTGACTGATTCAGATCGTCATATAACTTTGAATAAAATCCTCTGATAATCTCTAACATTTCCGTACGTTTCCTGCAAACTGTGCCATCCTCACGCATTAAGGCATGTTTGTCCTTTTATTTCTCAGCTTGTGTTTTGCTTTGTTTATTCCCTTGTCTATATAAATAGTTTAAATAGCAAATATATATTTTTCCATATTCCACATACTTTTATCTACTTTTCTACATAATTTCCATTTTTGTTCAAACATTTGTCATACCGCTAAACAAGTTTTTGATTTCCGACGTCAAAAAAATCTGCCGCCTGTGAAGAAGCCCAATCCATGACTGCATTTTTAACTTCTTCGTCGTAGTTGAACCGTTGACCATAAAGAAACTCCTTTAATTACCGAAACAAGTGAAAATCACTGGATGCAAGGCCTGGACTTTAGGGTGGATGACCCAGTTCTTTCCATCCAAAAGACCTGATTAGACTTTGGGTTTGTGCAGAAACATGTGGCATTGCATTGTCATGGAGCAACATCATCAGCAACAATTCATCTTCTGATTGTAGCAAGTCAAGAACGATAAAGCACAGTCCAATATCTTTGTTTTGTGATCGCAGAAAGCAGTCTTGGGATCCACCGAGAACACAATTTTCGATAATTCAGTTTCTCCGAAACAACTTGTGGAAATCTACTTGAAAACTTTGAAATCGTGATTCGTCAGTTCTTTCGAATTTTGTTGTTCACGTCACGAACCAAATCTTCAGAAATCAGAGAAGGTCGGTCAGGGCGTGGTTCATCATGTACATTAACCCGCCGTCCTTGAACATTTTCACCCACTTTCGAACTTGACTGTCGCTCATGGCATTATCACCGTAAACCTCACAAATCTGACGGTGAATTTCCGCTCCTGCCAAGTTTCTGGCACTCAGGAATCGAATTACAGTATCTCACAGTCGGCGGGCGACTCAATTTTCTTAAAGATTATAAATTTCTACAGCTCAGTGCACAGACAGACGATACGGCTACAAATGGCGCCAAAACGCGCGTAAAGCATGCTGGGCGCAGACGCGCAAGTGCACTGCCGCGATTCTCACTCCCATTCACCAACGGACCTTATTTAAAAAATACCCCTCGTAATTACACAGAATGTCGGAAAAATAACGGAACTTTTTAAATAAAAAAAGAGTTATTTGTGAAAATTATTTCTTTTTAATAATCAACAAATAAGCACAGACTACAAAGACAATAATATAACAAATCGAGCACATACTTTCCGTTTATCAAAATTTCGTAAATCACATTTTTGATCGTATTTAATTCATACGCTATCAATCTCAGGGTCGAATTCGCATCGTAAGCCATCATTTCACGCACTTTTTCCACCAACTCAGCGATTTTTGTTTTTTGGCCCGCCTGGCTTTGGGTCGTCTTCCAAAGCATTACGACCGTCTTGGAATCGCTTATACCACTCGAACACACGTATGCGGGATATGCAATCGTCATCATAAACTTTTTTCATCAATTGAAATATTTCTGTAAAAGTTTGACCGAGATTGAAACAAAATTTAATATTAGTTCCTTGTTCCATCGTGTTTTTGTGACGAGGCGACAAAAGGTACGGTCACTTTAAGCACTATAACTTGACAATCCGTTGATAGATTCTAATGATGGCGGTTTCTTTTTATAGAGATATATAGCTTTTAGATTATATACTGTTTCGACAGATGGCGCTAGTCATTTTCTTTAATTTAAAAAGGTCCGTTATTTTTCTGAGATACTGTATAGGTTATGTTATACTGATTTAAGTTATTGTCAGTTGATGGCAATGTTTTTAAAATTTGAACAAAACGACATCAGTCATGGGTACGTCTAATAATTTAAAATCGATTCAATAAGGTTTCCAAACTTCCTGTGTCTCCAACAAAAACTGTGAACGTAAAATTAGAATTTTTTGTGATATTTTTGCATTTTATTTAGATGTAATTTAAAAATTATTACATAATTTAAAGTAGCTGTAGGAGTTAGACGCTGTTGTGGAAAGAGTCGTACCTCGTATTAGGATATGAGATAATTAACTTGTATTGATCTGACCATATCTTGGTCATGATTTTTGTAATTTCAAAATGGGCATAGTTGGGTTTTCAAAGGCGACAAATCCGAATTTGGTACTAGCTTCAGACTACCTACTTTGTGAGGGATTAACTCGCCGCAATTTTAATTCCTCACAAAGTAGGTAGCAAGCACCCTCTATGAACTAGGCTCAAACTAGTACCAAATTCGGATTTGTCATCTTTGAAAACTCAACTACGCTCATTTTGAACCTGATGTCTTCAACCGTTTTTAAATTATCTGAATTTTTCGAAAATTTAGTTTCACAACCCTGTATCCTGTTGTTTCTGTTTCCTGTATCCTGTTCTCTGTATCTGCTGTTTTCTGTATCCTGTTTCACAACCCTGTTTTTCAACACCCTGTATCTTTTAATAACTGCAATTTGCCAACACATTTATTAACTAAATCCTCTTATTTTAATCTCTACTATCAGCAGTTGTTCTATGGCGGATAAGTTATGGGTCACCCTGTATAAAACACTAATAAGACCGGTGTTGCCACATGGCTCCGAAATGAGGAAGCTTACAAACAAGGATGAAATCACTCGCGGGTGCTTCGAGAGAAAGGTGCCAAGAAAAATATATGGCCCGTGAATAATAATGGGTTATGGAGAAGTAGATACGACTTTCTATTGTACAGAATCTACCAATAACCAGATATAAATAAAATTATTAAAATAGGAAAATTGCGATAGACAGGACATGTGAGGTTAACACGTTGGCTACCATACGAGTCGGTATCGACTCACATGAAAAAGTGCCAAATCTACCGCGTGGGTTGAAATCGGGTCGCGACAAGTCTGAACACGAGCCCACATGAATCATTACGTCTCATGCTTGTTTACTTCAGTTGTGCAATAAACCTCATATCAAGTGCATTGGCCCAATTAGTCAATTGATTTTATTTAAATATTGTGAGTGATTTTTAGTGATCTGGCTGCTAAGGTAAGTTATTATAGCTTATTATTACCCCATTTCGAACGAAAAAAATTGTGAGACGATTTCGACTCTCAATTTTCTCTTATCAATTTTTTACAATGAAAACAAAAATGAAATTTTGAATTTTCATTATTTATTCACCTTGTTATTGAAGTAAATATTATTCATTATTATTATTATTATTTCGTGTTATTGTAGATGAATGGTTCTATACCTAGAAGCTGCAAAAGGTTAACAGTATCTGAAATTCAGCGAATATTAGAAGAAGATTCAGAAAATGAAGGGGAGGGTCAGGATTTCTCTTCTGATGTCAGCGAATACGAACCAGATGAAGAAGAGAATATTTCCGAAAGTGACGACAACGCTGATGATGGTGTCCTATCTGATCCGCAGTCTCCAGGACCATCAGTATCAACAACTCCAGTTCGAAAATGGAATAGCGTTACTGGTGAACTTTTAAAAACATTTGCCTTTACCGGTGACTCCGGATTAAAAAATATTAACGGAGTAAGTAAGGAAATAGATGCCTACTTACTTTTTCTGGACAATGAGGTCATTCGACTAATGTTAGACTGGACAAACAAGGCAGGAGAAAAATATTTTATTTCTAAAAATAAACAAATCCAGTGGAAAACTGTAACTGAGTTGGAATTGAAAAAATTTCTTGCATTGTTGCTCTATTTTGGTTTAGTCCGATATCCGTCATTAAAAAATTACTGGTCGAGGGATAGAAAATTCGTAAATCTATTCGTGCGCAGCACCATGCCACGAAATAGGTTTGAAGAAATTTTACGCTTCATTCACTTCTCAGACGAAGACAGCCGGCCAGATGATAGACTGAAGAAAGTGTATGATTTAGTCCACATGATGAATAAAAAATTTCAATATTACTCCAACCCAGAGGAGGACGTAATAATTGATGAGACCATGGTGCCTTTTAGAGGTAGGCTGAAGTTTCGCCAATATTTACCAGGAAAGGCACACAAATATGGAGTAAAATTATACAAGGCTTGTGGAGCAGACGGCTATACATACAGTGTTAAAGTTTATTCTGGTAAAGAAGATGACAAAAATCCAGCGGATTTGCGGCACAGCAATAAAGTTGTGTTGGGCTTATTGCAGAATTATCTAAACCAAGGGAGGACCTTAGTGGTCGACAACTTTTATACAAATATCGCAATAGCAACAGAACTTTTGAAGTCCAACACACATTTAGTTGGAACAATGCGGGCGAGAGTGAAAGACGTTCCCAAAAGTATTTTAAATGCGAAATTGAAAAGGGGAGAGGTTGTTGGATTTGAAAGCGACGACGGCATTGTTGTCGGCTGCTGGAAGGATAAAAGGGATGTGCGATTCATAACAACAAAGCATACTTTGGAAATGGTACCTGTTGGAAAAAATAGAAAAGGCGAAACAGTAAACAAGCCAACAGCCATTACATATTACAACAAGAGGAAGCAAGGCAATCTCTCTGATCAGATGACCTCTTATTATTCACCGCTGCGTAAAACGATTCGTTGGTTCCATAAAGTTGCTTTCTTGCTGATACTAGGAACATCTGTTGTAAACGCGTGGCTAATTTTCAAAAAATTGACAGGATCTAAACTGTCCATTGCGAATTTTCGAGAATCTCTGATCGACTATCTCGTAAGCACTTCAGGACCAGCAACTCCGTCTACCTCTACCAAGAAAGACAAGCATAGCTTACAAAAAACCACCCAAAAAGATAAGAAAAACCACTCTGTGAGACGTCGCTGCGTTAACTGTTACGCCACCCTCAGCAAACATCTCGGCAGAAAAGAGGCACTGAAAAAATGCCCTAAAGTTGTTACCAAGTGTGTGACATGCCCAGGGGAACCATCTATGTGCCTAGAATGCTTTGATAAACATGATACATAGTTTTGTTTTTATATATAAAAAGAATTTTTTTTGTATTTTTTATAAATTTTTTAAAATTAAAAATCTCAAAAACTACAAGACTTTTCCTTGGCCCAACTATACCATTCTGTAGGTCTCACTTTACACTAGGCAGTAGCCAAGACACAATATCCTCCTTTGTGGCACAGTATTTTTAAATTGCCATAAGAGAAGCACTAGCGTGAGCCACTATATCGACTCTCACTTTTTTGTTAGCTTCTTTCCACTGCGAGACGAAATCAACCCGCAATAGTGTACTACCTAAATTTCTTTGCGAGTCGATTTCGAACCACAAATATGTGTTAACGCCAAAGTACCAAATGACCGCGGGATATATAGACTGAAAAAAACCACTTATGGTGGTAGCCAACGTGTTAAAGGCTAATGATCCCGCTAAACCAATTAAATAACTTAGGAATAAGATGTTGGTGAAGAAGTGCGCTTGACAAAACTGGCCGGAGAAGCATTCTTGAGGAGGCCAAGGTCCACCCCGAGCTGTAGCATTGGCTTGATGATGAAGTATTCTTTTTGGTTTTGTTCACCGTAAGCTCGTATATTATACCTTGTTTTGATAGTGAAAAATGGCGTTAAAAAAAACTAAACGACGAGGAAAAATTATGATTCGAATAGGTTTGCGGTCGATGAAACGCGGGGACCAGGAGTTGCGGAATCAATAAAAATAAACTTTGAATCGTTATATTAAACATTATGCTAGGTTAATTGAAAAGTTCGCCGAGCAACACCTATAGAGCAGAAAAAGAACTATATAATCTACTACATTTTGAAGTTTCATGGTACATATGAACCTTTCAATATAAAAGTTTTATATTCAAAAATATGAACGTATGTAAAGTTTCAAGTCGATCTGTCAAGTAATTCGTACAAAAACAGCGGCTTAAGGTAAACGTACCAGTGTTATTTTTTAAAATGGAAAATATTGAAAATCGTGCAGTGATTAAATTTTTTGTAAAAAAGGTTTAAAGGCAATGGAAATTCATAGTGAAATGGTAAATGTATGAGGGGTGTCTGCTCTTTTAAAAACAATGGTTTGTAAGTGGGTTGGTGAGTTTCAACGTGTTTGTACAACCCTGGATGATGATCCTCGTTCTGGACGTCCAATAAGTGCTACTAATAAACGTCGTTTTGTAACGACTAATGAGACTTGGATTTACCATTATGATGCTGAACTGCGAGAACAAACCGCAGAATGGACTGAGTGGCTGATCGGTTGTTCAGCTTCGAAACAGCCAAAGTGGTCAATATCGACCAAAAGGGTTATGGCATCAATTTTTTGAGATGTAAAAGGCATTTTGTTAATTGATTACCTTCAAACTGGTAAAACAATAACCGGACAGTATTACTCAAACCTTTTGAATCAATTGCATGCAAAAATTCCTGAGAAAAGACAAAAATCATTTTCCATCAAGAAAATGCACGGGCTCACAGAGGTGTTTTTGCAATGGCCAAATTGAAGGAGTTACATTACGAGTTGTTGGAGCATCCACCATATTCAGCAGGCCCCCCTCTGACTATCATCTGTTCCCAAACCTCAAACAGTTTGTACGGGGCAAGCATTTTTCATCAACTGAAGAAGTTATAGCAGCCGTAGATGAGTATTTTAAAGGACTTTCAGAAAATCACTTCAGAGATGGAATAAATGAATCGGAGAACCGCTGGTAAAAATGTATTGAACTTAAGGGACAATATACGGAAGAATAAAGTAATTTTTTCAACTATAAACTTGTTTTAACATTTTCGCTGAGCGAACTTTGCAATTAGCCTAGTAATTCAGAATAAACCAAAAATGAGTGAATTGATTCTGAAGGGCGCAAAGATTATTCACGCAAAAATTTATCTTCGCCGAACTTCACGTCTGTTGCATAGATTTAAAATGACTGTGTGTAAAAACAATCTTTAAAAATGTAGAACTAATCGGGATCCCTAAGAAAGTGATTTATCTATCAAGTTTAAACGCCCGTTTCGCAATATACCCCCGTATCAGCTGTAAATGAACTCTGAACTCACCTGAATCTATCGGGATACAACTTTGATAACCTAATAGCTGCACTATAATCAGACACCATGTCGGAACATAAATAACTAGGTTGTTCACAGTCAGGTTCGCCGGGGCACCAGTCTCGGTGTTTGCGGGATTGAAGGGTCCCTCTCGGATCCCGCACTAGTAAAATCACCTTCACCTTCAACCTGAAATCAACGCAGTAGCAACAAAAAGTCCCGGAAACAATTCGTGCTCTCTCACATTTCATCTTCCAATAATTCTTCGGCGAGTTTCAAACGTAATCGAACCGTCTTCATCGACTGGAACGGAAACAGTTTGCAAAAATTATTTAGGAATTCCGGGTCCCAGCAATAGTCGGGATAAGCCTCGCACTGGCCCCACAATCTTTGATTATGCGTGAAGAGATAAATGTGAGACATTCCAAAGTCTAAGTATCTAAAACAAACAAAAAATTATAATGACAGAAATTCAAGACCAAATTCTCACCTATGTAAATCTGTGTAATCACAGTTGAGCAAACTTTTTAACACATTGAGAGCTGAGTCAGAGTGAGGTGGTCCCCTAATTTGGATTATACCGAAGTCCAGAAGGGGTTCATAGTGGTAATAATTCCCAGGTAAAGCATTTAATATGTCGCCTAGAAATAAACGTATCAAATAAAGATATTCTCACTCAATATATACAAAGGGTGATTTTTTTAGTGCGTCCGCACTTTAAATTCAAATAAAACAACAATCAAATTAGGATGCCTTGAAACTGTTTATTTTATGTGAAATAACATTCAGTGGCATTAATGTTTGAAATAAATTAAGGAAAAATGCCCGCCGCGGCTACTTCACATTCACAAAACACATTCTGTCACAATCCAATTTTCGATCAGTTTTTCCAACAGTTGGTTTTCAAGCAATTGTCCATGTTACGTTGTCCATGTTACAAAATTTGCAAGCTTTGATGTTAAATATTCTATATTCTATGATTTGTCAGACTTCACTGAATAATTTTGACACTAGAGGAATGCAAACTAAGTGTTCGTTTGACAGCGACCCCTAACGAAAGCTCGGACACACTAAAAAAAATCACCCTATACAAATACCTAAAAACGTAGAACCCGATCTCCAAGTAGTAATAATCACAGTTCTGAGGGGCTGTCCTCCAGTTTCCAGGGTTAAATTGGAAAGGAGAATTTTACCGGGCAACTTGTAGTCCTGCAAGTCCCGCTGAAGTTTCGCTCTCTGAACATTGACTATTTCTTCGATTGATATGTGATTGTCGGGCACAGACTGTTCTATTTCAATCGCCTGAAAGGAAATGGGTCTGTTCCGAATAGGAGATGGATCTCTTTCGCAGAATGTGATCAATAGTAAGCAAACTACAGCTAAAAATACGACGCCAAGAAATTCCTTTTTCCGAATCATCATAATACTGAATCGGCGATTGCTTGAACTTTGTTATTGCTTAATTAGTGACACACGCACACAAATGCTCATGGTTTTTCTCGCTTATTACTATAACCTACTGGCAGATGGGTTATTTACTGATTTCTGATTGGTTTGGCGCACATGTACCACCGACGAACCGCATATTTATTATTTATTCACAAAAAATGACCTTTGATAAAAAACCGAAAATCCGAATGTTAAATCTAAAACAAGTTTATTTGACAGTCAGCTGATTGGCACTTTTAACAAATGAATTTCGACCAATTGGAATAATGGGCGGTCTCAGGACATAAATGTATTTCTGGTTGCTCGCTTTTATTTAAACAAAATTTATTACAAACATTGCATCGCTTAGTTTTATTGCATTTTCGTAACTTATTACAATTTTTATTGCTAAATTGGAATAAAGCGAGCAATAAATGTATTCAAGGAATTAACTAATCTGTTATTTATCTCATTAAACTAAAACAAATATTCAATCTTTATATAGACAGGAATAATTTTTAATAGTTAATCAAAACGATACTGGCAGTATGTATTTTATGTGTAAAAGATAATATGTTATTAATATTGGTTGTCAAGAAGTAATTTTCAGTAGAATGAATGGTGCTCCTGACAGTGTTTCAGGGAATTAAACATTAGAAATTTCAGGAGACTGAAACGTACGTGTGGCAACGTGTAACAGAGGGAGTTTGTTTTTTAAAGTTGTAGGAGACAAAACTAAACGAAGAAGTTTTAAGCGCAGGTAATGAGAACAAATTTAATTCTATATGCATTCGAATGGGCGTAAACTGAAAGATCGTGTAGGATTCGGTGCGATATACATCCTTCTCTAGCTCAAACCGGACGAAGAGACTGAAATATAGAACATTTCAGTCGTTTCTCGGTCCTTTCGGCTTGTCCGACGTTGCCAAATGCCGTCACTATGATCTTTATTTTGTACCCCCGTAAGTCTCGATTGGCATCCTGTTTCAGTCTGTGGGTTTGTTAGTGTGTGCGGTTGAAAAGCTTGTATTCGCCTTCTCCGCATCATATTGTGCGAAATATGAGTCTACAGTCGTGGTTTCAGTGCACGGTCGTCGTTTGGATCTCTAACTCCTCTGAGAAGATGTAATCGACGTTCCCGAACTCCCGGTTGTTTCTTTAGTTTGTTTCGTTTTTGTTCTTGCGGATTTCCACGCAAAGAGGTGAGCTTCATCTGACAGTTCATTGTATTTTGGGGTCTTCCTATTAGTAGCGTTAAAAGTACAAATTTGTCATTATTAGAATAGTTTAATGAACGAAGAACACAGTCAAAGCTCGTAGACGAAGTAGAGATCAATTAATTATTAATTAGTGCGGGTGGAATTACCACGACGACAATCTAAAGGAGTCAGTGACCATCAGAATGAAGACTGATGCGAAATGCGCCGAAATATAATCGAGTCGAAGAACGGGGACCGTGGTCAATCTTTCACGTAACCAGAAACGCGTTAGTGTCGCACGGGCTTCTTTTGTGTCGTGTTCATCATCTCAGTGACTTCCAGGGTAATTCTTAACTTATAATCTGGTTAAAATTTCAGTTAAATTCACCGAAAACCACCAATACCACAAGACAATTCCACGGAGATTGGAACGTAATACTTTTACTTTTAAATTTTATTATTATATGTCATAATTCTGGCGTTCTTGTCTTTTATTGTTTTATAGTCAGTTAAAATGCCAACTAATGAAGCAATCGATACAGTTTTTTAATTTTTTTTCTTTAAGGCGAGGTTTTCTCTGAAGAAACAACCGTATTACCGTCTTAAACTTGACCTCTTTGCCGCATTACACCGAAAATACTGGTCACGTGATTGTTTTTCGTCGAGAAAAATCGTGACGACGGAGGAGAACCAAGTGGACGGATGCTAATTGTTGAGAAAAGTCGAGGAATCCTTTTTTTTCGAGAAGGAGAGACCATTGACCGCTGTCCAATCTAACTGTAACTGAACGTAAAAATTTGAAAAGGCTCTCCAGTTAATAGAATCGAGTTTCTTGTGTGATTTTGGCGCTGGTTTTTTGTATTTTGTTACTGGTTCGTTCTAGTTTGCACCGCGCTGCTTTACACTACCATTCAAAAATTTGGAAACTTACATTTTAAATTTTTTCGACAGAATAAGTCCTTATTTTTTGAAATGCGTTCTTTATTTCCCATCAAGAATTGTGCACCGTGGGTTTACTACAAGTACAGGGCGGTGCAAAAGTAGATATCCCATTTAATATTTTAAAAAAATTAAGGAAAGTAAAGATGCATTATCAATGTTGTAAATTAAAGTACCGCTTCTGGAGTTTTTAATTTTTGGGTTGTACCATAAGTTCCCGTCGCTTTTTTATTAAAAATCTTATTGAAAAAAGTTACGCTTATTAATTAATTATGTATTCTCCGTCATTGTTCACGAACTGCCCTCACCTCTCGACCAATTTATTGATGTCGTTTCACCAGAAATCGCCGGGCCTGAGCTCAAAGAGGTTGTTAAGCCAATTTTTGAGGTCCTCATCGTTAACGAAGATTACACCCCCCCTCTGGTTGGACAGCGAGTGGAAGGTGTGATAATCGGTTGGCGTAAGATCTGGAGAATACGGCGGATGCGGAAGCACCTCCCATTCGAGATCATTCAGGGCCTTCTTGACGATGTTTGCTGTGGGGTAGTACATTTGTCGTGTGGCAAAATAACTTGGCTTTGTCGAACGCGTCGTTTCAGTTGAATAACTTCATTCATTTATATGGTGCAACTATGTGCTTGTCGACCGTCTTGCTCTTCTCCAGCATTTCTCAGGACACGAGTTGCTCCCAGTGACCAAAAGCAGATCAGGGTTCTGTGAAAATCTTGTTCAACTCTCAGCAAATTGTTCACTTTCAGCAAATTATCGGCATATTTGACGACCGTCCTCCTTTAAAATCATTTAAGATGGTCCTCGTCGAAGTCGGAAGGTCGGTCAGAACCGAACGTGTTGTCCATGCCGAAGTTGTCGTTTTTGAACTTGGCAAACCAATCGCGAGCAGTCCGATCGGCTATAGCGCCCTCTCCATATACGATGCAAATGTCTCGAATTGCTGCTTTAGTTTTTTGATCACCACCAAAGGCAATACATAGCAAGTGTGGAAAACGAAGTTTTTTGCCGCCTGAAATTTTCACGCCTGATGTGTAATTAAAATAAAACTTTTCAGAAAAATGATGCCGATAGTTTTGTAGAGTAAGAAAAGGGTTTTCGAATGCTTATATACATTTGGCCAAACAAAATAAAAATGGAGGAAAAACAAACGAATTATAAAAACGGCGGGAACAATGGGGAAACAGCCCACTAACCTTCGGAAACTGATGTCTGTTAGCCATTTTTGCGTTCACAAATTAATGCCCGTACTTCCATCACTTCAATTAATGTGCCTCGATATGTTCCCTCTATTTCTCGCGGAATATTGTTTTTGAGTTGATCTCTATCTTAAAATAACTCCAAAGAAAGAAGTCCGGGACGATGAGGTCCGACGATTTTGGGGACCATCTCATATCTCAATTTTTGGAGATTAATCGATTATGTAAATGTTCCTTCAAAAAACCGCTAATATAACTCTTGCAGTATGGGCTGTAGAATCATCCTGCTGAAATTAACACATTTTAACGTCTAAATGAGACAAGTGCAAACATCTGTATACACATATGTCCAAAAGTTTGTAATATTCAAACATTTCACTTTTTTATTGATATTAGGTTTTTCTTTTACTCGTTTACGTAATCATCATTGTATTACAACTCTTACTGGTACCAAATAAAACTCGCCACCAAATGACCAATGTGTGTAAAATTGATTTATTATTTTGGAGTCAAAAAATACAATGTACCAATTGCCTTCAAAAGTAATTTAAAAATAAAAAGAACAACTTTTAATAAAACTAATAAGCAGTCGTTCCTCCATGGGTCTGTATGCATGATCATTAAATGACTAATTTAGGCTTGTGGAATTCTCTCCCAGTCTTCACGAGCAGCATCTTTTAGTTCTCGCAGGGGAAAAGGAAGATTGTTGAGTTTCTTGATGCGTGTTTTTAGAATGTCCCAAGTATTTTCAATGACATTTATCTCAGGGGAATTTGCTGCCCACCTTAACTTAGTTATTTCCTCGTCTTCAAGAAAATTTTGTACTTCTGCTGTTCGATGAGGAGGTGCGTTGTTATCCATGAAAACAAATCCGTCGCCCACTGTGCCTCGGAACAGACGCACAACATGATTTAAAACTTGCTTGATTTACACAGTACCAGTAACTCTTCTCTCCAGGACCAGTAGAGGTGTCCGTGTACCCCTCATAATACCACTCCAAAATATCACGCTTCCATCTTCAAATGTGATACGTGGTTGAGCTGTTTTTAGTCGGGCTTGTCGACGTGGAGCTTTCCAAACTAACGATCTTCGTGAATCAGAAATCAAGCCAATTCTCGTCTCATCGGCGAACATCACGTTAATCCAATTAGGATTATGCTCCACTATTTCTCGAGCCCCTTGCAATCTTACATTTTTTTGTTGAAGGGTTAGCTTAGGAGGTAAGGTATTTTGCGATATAAATTTACCGCTTTCAGTCTACGTGTTATTGTTTGTCGTGAAACATTTACACCTTCAAGCCTAACAAGGTCTCTTGATATACCACTTCTAGATTCCAGACGATTTCTTCGAGCTATCATTGATATCTGCCGGTCTTGTGCAGCTGTTGTACATAGTTTTCTACGACTTCCGGGGCGATCCTTTACGTTATTTGTCTCTTGAATTTTTTTTATGAATTTTCCATACCGCACTCTGGGAAACATCTACAATTTCCGCGATATCACTTTGATTAAAGCCCTGTTGTAACAAAGCAATTACTCTTGATCTTGAATGGATTGATTGAAAATTGAAAAAGAACTGAAATAATGTGTAAATATCAGTATCAACGGAATGGGTAAAAATCGAAAAACCTGTGTTATCAGCAAAACAATGCTTTTATTATTTTCATTTAAAAACGTTCTAAAATAAATATCAATCACAATTTGTAGAGTATTATAGGCGTAGATATCCTATTTGTAAATATTCAAACTTTTGGATATATGTGTATAATGCTTGACATTTACGGTTTCTTCTCGCCCTTTTTCATTTACAAAAAAAGAGAGGTCATAATGTGCTTTCTCATCATATACTAGCGTGATCTTGTATGGATGTTTTCAGCCTGATCAGCTATTCGTGGCTTGCTTTGTCTTCTAACGTCAACATCCACTGATCTAGTCGTCAAAAATTTGACTATTCTACTTCAAAAATGACGATAACACTTACAAAAATAACAATGGAAATGATATTGTTGTAAAACTTACTTATGAGGTACACCATGTACCTAGAATCATGAGTATATCTGCTTCTGAGAGTGGTCTAATTTAAAAAAAGTGTCCCCTGTTGTGTTTTATAATAGACTTTCAGTCGATGGTTTATGAGATTGTGTAGGCGTATAACCAATTCATTGGTGCAAAAGCTTTAAAAATTTTATAGATGGATTACGCCAAGTCCGTCATTTTAAGTTTCAAACGGTTACTATACAACGTAATGCGTGCCGTTAAGGGGATATTTTGCTAACGAAGCAGCGAGAGATAATGATTACAATTAAAAGCACAATGCAAGAAGAGGTATATGAAAATTAACAATTGTTAGTTAGGCCTTTTCAATTAAATATTAACCTACAAAAATGATTTCTCCTTTATTAACTATGCATGGGATTAATTAAATCAAAAAATAAAAGATTTACAAACGAAGAAAGTTAAATGGCTATGGGAATATTTCCAGTAATAATTGCAAAGTATAAATACATGTTCTCTAAAGAATATTACCTAAACTTTGAACAGCCCTATTTAAAGCTTGTCGATGAGATATTCCATTTTCAGTTTTTTTTATTGTGATTACAGGGCATCGTCTACTCATTTAGCGTCTATTTTTCCCAGTATTTTATAATGCTCCATTAAAGTTAAGTAGACTGTAAAAATTTCCATGCCCGAACTAGGATTCGAACCCAGAATCATTGGATCCATTTTAATTTTTTTTGGAGTTTTAATTATCTTCTTCCCTTTAACCTCCACTCCGTTCGATCTCCCAGCACTTTGTCATTTTTTTATGTGCAGTAGTTCTGTTGTCCGGTTAGGTGTCTATGTTCTTCCTATCTTTCTGGTATTCGCCCCTCTTTATATCTGGTATTCGGTGTTCTGGCATGTCTCACCCATCTGATTCGCTGAATCTTCACATTGTCTACAATGTCCAGATTATCAGATCTCCAATTTTCATTATCTTTCACAAGAAGTACTGGTTTTTCTTCGAACTATTTATACTAGTTTTTCTAGTACTCTTCATTCAAATACTACAAACACGTCTTCTCTTTTCATTGTGAGTGTTTAAGTCTCGCAGCCATAAGTGACTACTGGCCGAGGGAGTGTTTTATAGAGGGTGTTCCAATAGATACTTGGGTATTTCCTTTTTAAATAAGACCAACAATTTTAGAAAAATAACATGTTTGTGTATTTTATCAAAAAGTAGAGACATGGTTGTTGTATTTTCCAAATAATGTTCTCCAAACGTCCCCCTCGATTATTTCTACAGATGGCCATTCTTTGAGTAAAATTGTAAAATTGTAGTTTAATTTCGTCAATAACTTGACGCATGTTTTGCCTCAGGTTATTAACCGTCTGCGGATTGTTAGAATAAACTTTGTCCTCGAGGATAAAGGAAAAAGCCGAGGAAGGCTAGATCGAATGATCTTGCAGGCCACTGAATATCAGTATTTCAAGAAATGTCGCGGCCATGAAAACGTGTTCGCAACAAATCCAAAGTTTCCTTCTCTGAATGACACGTGGCGCCATGTTGTTGAAAAAACAAACCGTTAAGATGCATATTATCCAATCGGGCCCATAAAAAAATTCCTAACATATTGCGGTAGCGTTCGCCGTTAACATTTACCGTTTCACTATCGTTATATTCATGAAAAAATGGCCCTATAACCCCACCCAGAACACGAAGCACACCACACTGTTACTCGAAGGAGATGTAAAGGTTCTTCAAGGATTTTCACTTCCTCAAATGCTACAATTTTGCTTATTAACATAACCTGTGAGATGGAAATGGACTTCACATATTTTTATTGCAAAATTCTGCATTATTTCTAACGTCATTAAATATAAAAAATAGCCAACGCACGACGATGCCCATGGTCTGGAGGCTTAACATTGTCGAGTCTGTAGATGACAGGCGAGATTTTAATTTTTTAGGTTAATTCGTTGAAAAATGGCGCTAAATTTAAATCCCGAAATACCCACTGGGACACTGTTTAGATCTTAACTTTCGTGTTCCTTTGTATTCACTTAAATGTTAGGACAGACTACAAGGATTAAGCCCTTTTATTAGCCTTCATAATGATATTAGAATTACTATATTAGATAAAATAAAGATTATGAAATGCACACCTAAAAAAGTTATTATATATAATAACGAGAAAATACATTTTCTACAGTAATATACTTGACGGTCCCATTTGGGACTGGTTTAATACGAACAAGCACTCATAAATATTTATAAACAAGTGCGGTTTTTGCGAGGGAAACAGAAAAAAAAGTTTACGAATGGCGAGTTCGCCGTGGCTTATTTGAGACACGGTGTACGGGGTGTCCGAGAATTCAGAGACACGTAAGAATTAATATTTTTTGTTTTAAATCGTGGTCGTTCCGAGCCTGGCCAAGGTCAGTTTGAATTAAAAATTAAAGAATATTGTTCGGCAAGGTTTGCATAGATAATATAAAACCAATCACCCAAGGTCGTAATTAATTTGTATTGATTTTTGTTGAGACATGTACACTCAGTGTCAAAGTGTTACACACAATTAAACAAGTATTTTTTAAGACTTTCCAAAACAACATATTAATATGACAGCTGCAACAAAATAAATTTGCACTTATCTTAAGTTGAACTGAAGACATTTCTCAAGAAAAAGAAACTTTTCAATTGATTATAAATGCGCCAAAATGTATTCACACTCAATTTTATAGGGAGGAGGAAAGTGAACGAGAGGAAAACGTGAGCAAACATTATTTTAATGTTTTGTGATCGCTTACCACGTATTGTTAAAGCAAAACCTTTTTTTTTCTAATGAATCATACAACTGCTTTATTGTTTGTTGTGGAATTTCCTTTCTGAGATCACAAAAATAAAAGGAAAAACCGTTAGGCTCATTTAAATTGAAATTTTTTGCGTCAAAAAAGAATTATTTCCTTGCATTGCGTCATTTTTTCAGCGAAAGCCATTCCAGCTAATTTGTGGCGAGTATTTAACGCTGGTTTCCTTTTCAATTTTTTACTTACAATATTTTCAGACTTTTTAAATAATCTTTGGACATTTCTAACTCTTGTTTGCACTTTAGCTTCCTCAGTAATTGCTCTTGCACTCTTAAGCCGGCTTCACACATTGGCCAACATAGGCGGGCCAATGTTTGAGCCATTAGCTGTTTTTCACGCATCACAAGTGGGCTACACACTTGCCACATCATCATGGCACAAGAAACTGAGCCAACGTCAACATCACTGGTAACTCACTGATGTGTGGATGGAAAGCTTGGCACATAGAGTCATGCGTCAGTTCCTTTAATGTGGGACACAAAACTGACAATCCATCAGCAATTGGCCAACACAATCGCCAACCTCCGCCAGCGCTTTCACAAGTAATTCCTAGAATGAGTCTTTTTTCTCTTCTTGAAACAGCAGGTCTCACGGTTAACCTATGACTCCTGTATGTGTCTACGAATCGAATCAACTTGGTAAACGAAGAAAAACTTTTAATCGGCACCCTATGTCCCTTGACGCTCTCGTTGATAACGAAAAAATGAATCAATCGTCTTCTGAGAAACACTTATTTCTTCCCATAATGGATTAATTTTTGTTTCCATACAAATCCATACTAGATTAAACTGATGAACAACTGAATTAAACTCATGAATCGTAAAAAAACCTCTAGATAATTATGATATATTAAATATAAACGAGCTTGTCTAACATTTTGATGCCCAAAAAAAAGGGAAATATTAGGTGCCGGAATTCATATTTTGGATTTTTTGATTCATAAATACAATTTTATCTAAAACTAACGGTACATTATATTTCAATTAAAATATTTGCTAGCCTATAGCTATGACGTTTTCTCATTATTCGGCCAATAAACGGATTCCGCGTTTCAAATATTCAATATTGTTAGAAACGATCCACGAATCCACCCAATTTTTCACTTCTTGCGTCAATAGAAACAAATGCTAGTCGGAAGGGGCAATGTCTGGTGAATAAGGCGGGTGAGACCAAACTTCCCAGCCAAGCAACTGTAACACGGGCGTAACCAGGATTTAGTTTTAGGGGGGGGGGGGGGGGTTAGTTTGAAGTAAATAAAATAACAAACATATACTTACATGAAATAAAATGACCAGAGATGACGTTACTGTGCGCAACGTCCACTAGTTCGGATATATATTCAATTCAAATGTAATAATTTAACTCTCTTCACTCCTCGTATTTTTTCGGTATAATATTAGGTAATATTTGGCTTATTTCGGGGGGGGGGGGGGGGGGGTTGAAACCCCCCCTCCCTGGCTACGCCCGTGAACTGTAACGTTTCTTTTACAATGTTTGCAGTATGAGGCTGAGCGTTGTCATGAAGCAAAATGAAGTTCGTGTGTCTTTCAGCCCATTCTGGACGTTTTTCTTGCAATGCCCGATTCAAATTGATCATTTGTTATCGATAACGTTCAGCAGTAATAGTTTCATTCGGTTTCAGCAGTTCACAACACCTTTTTGATCCCACCAGATACACAGTATAAGCTTCTTTCCACGAATATCTCGTATGATTCACCTTGCCTAAATATTGCTTTTCTTCGCTTAGGATTGTCGTAATGAACCCATTTTTCATCACCAGTAACAATTCGATACAAAATTGACTTCTTTTTACGTCTTTCAAGCAACATTTCACATGTGGTTAAAAGTGTTTATTGTTATCTTTCAGTCAATTCATGCGGTTTTCTATTTCCTTCTTTCTGAATGAATCCAAATTTGTGTCCACGTTTTCCAACAGTTGTTGTATCAACATTTAATGCTTTTGACAATTCTTCAAGTGTTTGACATGGATCTTCATCGAGTAATACTTTCAATTCTGCATCTTCAAATTTTTTTGGTTGGCCTGGACGTTCTTTGTCTTTCACATTAAAATCACCACTTTTGAAACGTTTAAACCAATTCCAAGTTCTTTCGGTAAAAGCATGTTCTCGATAAGCTTCTACAAGCAAACGATGATTTTTAGCAATAGTTTTCTTCAGATGAAAGAATAACATTAAAGCTTCCCCCAAATGCAGTTTATTTGGTATAAATTTCGACATTTTAATTTAAATAAAAACATATGAGTTTTACACGTGAACTCATTGTCATATACTAAATTATATAGGTTATGGTCAATACCTTAACACACAATAGTTTCAGTATTACCATATGTGCAAAAACAAATACTTACCCCATCTCATGTAAAATCGAAAAAAGTAATTCCGGCACCAATATTTACTACTAATTGTTTTATAGTCTGATCAGAGTAAATTAAACTTTTTCCCTTTTCTAATGTTTAACTTATATTTAAATTTTTTTGAAATTCCTATGGCATGTCGTAACATTTTGACACAGAGTGTATATTTCACACTTCATGTTATTATTTTGGACAGGGGGAGGTACCTTGTACCACTAAATATTTACAGAGTACTGAGGTCAGATTCGTTGGCAATCCGTGCCAAAATAAGTTTATTTTTTATTGAAGGTTGTTATTTCGTTATCGTAACATTATAACTGCACCGTGTTTATATACAGATCCTCTTGATGATTCTTTAACAGTTTGTTGATGAAGCAATCTAGTCGGAGGTGTAATACACGAAAATATCCCCGGTGATATCACGAGCATCATTTTCGGATCGTTTATGTGTTACGTCGGTTCGTTTCCTCACGTATATTTCAAGGTGAGTGCCGTACAAGAACAACACGACTTATTCGGATAAAAGTAATACAGTTTCGTAATCTGCGGATGTCTTTTCAAAAGTCAATGAATGAAAATTGGTCGGAACAAAATCAACGCATCATCTTACGGTGGTCTTTTAACAAGTTTTCGGTTTTCTTATGTAAAATAAAATAAAATGGCACACAGTGCCTTTTTCAAATATGAACTATATTAAACAGTTTAATATATTAGGTTATTGAGAAAGTTATTTAAATTTTAAATGTTAATGTATCTTCAATATTTTTCAATTCAACTTTATATATATATATATATATATATATATATATATATATATATATATATATATATATATATATATATATATATATATATATATATAATTTTTAAGCGCGTGTTTTTTCGATCTATCTAACTGCGATATTGGTTTTTTTCTAAAATAATTTTGGCCAATTTTTTCAGAGTGTTAAATGCAACATAAACAAAAGCAAATTTTCACAGTTTTCTTGTTCCAGTTCAAACTAGGCACTAATGAACGTACTGCACAATGGTGGTTTACATATTTCGTAGCGATGATGAGAGCCTTAAAGATGATGAGCGTAGTGGTTGGCCATCGGATGTTAATAACGACCGATGTTGAGGGCCTTAACGGTTCGGGGGCTTGCCTGTGAATTAGGCGTAATGCATGTGATGATATACAGGAGATTGGAAAGTTAAAAAAGCTCGATAAATGGATCCCGTACGAATTGAATTTTTTTTTTTTGTTTTTTATTTATAAAACATCCCTGAGGAAGTTTTCCAAAATTACAATCTGACCAAAGTTGATCAATGAGTAATGTTGTACAAACCTAAGTTACTACAAAAGAAAAGATGATTTTAAGAACTTACTCACTAGTATCCCTTAAATTAAATCCAATAACTTAATTACACCAATATTAACGTATACACCAGCACTGCTCTGCTTTTTTACTAACACAAACGTTCAAACCAACTCAAAGGGTTTGGTCCTCTTAAGTCTTCTGATTTGACTTGCATTATCAAGGAGCAGGATGGCCTCGACATTGACGTGCTGAAGAAGTCGCTGCTCGTGACTCTGGGCAAATCTGCTAATGGTCTGGGTAACGGTGTCCATTTCCAAGTCCCTATGGAGGTCACTGTTTCTGAAATACCAAGGGGCATTTGCAATGTTCCTTAGTACTTTGTTTTGGAATCGCTGGATTATTTCCAAGTTGTTCTTTTTGGCACAACCCCACAGCTGGATGCCATATGTCCATACGGGCTTTAGAATTTGTTTGTACAAGAGTACTTTGTTGTAGACTGATAGAGGGGAATTTCGTCCAAGCAGCCAATACATTTTTCTAAATTTGATGTCAAGTTCTTCTTTTTTCTTTTTGACATGAGCCCTCCAGCGTAGCTTGGCATCTAATGTTATACCCAAATATTTTGCTGTATTAGCATATGGTACTTGGATATTATTTATACTAACGGGGATATGTTGATTTCTTTTGTTCGTGAAATTAATATGGGCGGATTTAGACTCATTTAATTTGATTCGCCATTGCTTAGTCCAGTTGTTAATTTTATTAACTGAGGTTTGCAGGTTTATTGCCGCTTCTTCGTGGTCTACGCCTACAGCCATAATAGCAGTATCGTCAGCAAATGTTGCTATCGTGTCTGGGTCTAATTCAGGAATATCACTGGTATATAATAGGTAAAGGACTGGTCCCAATACACTACCTTGCGGTACTCCTGCTTTAATATTTTTTAGTTCAGAGTATGCATCTTCCTGTTTAACTCTGAAATATCTATCTGAGATATAAGACTTTAATAATTACGCAAACTGTTTAGGCAAAAGCTTGTTTAATTTGTACCGTACGAATTGAATGAAAATAAAAAAAATAATTCGTTTTAAAGTGTCGTCTACCCTTCTTTTGCGCAATAAAAACTATCCGTTTCTCGGACAGACTGTGACATACAATGAAAAGTGAATTCTTTACAACAATAGGCTCAATGGTTGGACAGCGACGAACCACCACATCACTTTCCAAAGCTGAAAAAGTACCAAAATAAGGTCATGGTGACTGTTCGGTGGTCTGCGACCGGTAGGATCCATTACAACTTCCCCTACCCAGGCGAGACGATTACAGCGGAAAAGTACTGCCAGCAAATCAATGAATTGGTCAACGGGGAGGGACCATTTCTCCTCCATGACAACGCTAAGCCACACGTCTCTATCATCACGCGATAAAAGCTGGGCTACGAAATTCTCGACCATCTGCCATACCACTTTTTCAAGCACCTTGACAACTTCCTGCGAGAGAAATGCTTTAAAAATTAAGAGGATTTAAAAACTGCCTTCAACGACTTCGGAATTTTACGCAACTGATATAAATACATTTGTTTCTCGTTAGCAAAATTATGTCGATTGTAATGGTTTTTATTTCGATTAATAAAGTTTTATTTAAGATGAGATATGTGCATTTCAATTCAACGCTTAAAAACCGCAAAACTTTCTTAATTTACGAATGTTGATCATAACGTGTTTAACGTTACCGATTGTTAAACGACCTCATGCTGAATTTCAAATAAATCTATAGGTAAGTTTTTTTTTTTGACAGCCACTTTTATCATTCGTGTTTTGTATTTCTTGATAAAATGGAAAAAGGGCAATATCGATCGGTAATTTGTTTTTTATTTTTGGATGGAAAAACTTGCGAAGAAATAAAAGTGAAGTTGGATGCTGGTCTGTGTGGACACTCCACCATCTATGACAACCGTGAGATATTAGTTTAACGAGTTTAAGCTTGGTCGTACAACTGTTTTCGATGAAGAACGGCCAGGACGCCCGTCAGAAGTGGTTACCGAGGAAACCGTCGAAAAGGTCCATGACATGATTCTTGCTGATCGCCGAACGAAAGTGCTCGAAGTAGCTGAGGCCGTAGATGTCTCGTATGGAATGGTAATCAAGATTTTAAATGATAATAGGTGTGAGGAAAGTGTCGGTCCGATGGGTGCCGCGATTGTTCACGGTGGACAACAACCGGGTACGACTAACAATGCGAAATCCGCAGGACTTTTTAGGTTGAGTCGTCACCGTTGATGAAATCAAGAGACAGTCAAAACAATGGATTTTTCCGGGTGAATCTGCTCCGAAGAAGGCCGGAGTTTTTCCGGTTTCATCAGCCGGAAATGTAAAGCCATGATTTTTTGGGATTCCCAAGGAATAATCCTCATGGATGCCTCAGGGCAGTACTACAGTGAGTTGTTGGACAGATTCGATAAGAAATTGAAGGAGACATGGCCCCATTTGGCTAAGAAAAAAGTGCTCTTCCATCACGATAACGCACCGGCACATTCATCTTTAATTGTCGCGGCCAAATTGCACGAACTGCGCTACGAATTGCTTCCGCACCCACCTTACTCGCCCGACCTGGTAGCCAGCGACTTTTTTCTGTTCTCTAACTTGAAAACATGGCTCGCAGGAAAAAAAATCAGCTCAAATGAGGAGGTTATCGACTGGACAGAAGCATATTTTGCAGAGTTTGAAAAATTGTATTTTTAGACGGCTTAAAAAAGTTGGAGAAACGCTTGGAAAAGTGTATAGATCTAAAAAGAGACTACGTTGAAAAATAAAAATAAATTTGTGAAAAAAATTACGTCGTTATTTCAAACACGGATACTTATTGATCAACTCTCGTAATAGTTCGTATTTGAAAAAGTCACTGTGGCTTGAAACAAATTTTAAAGATAGTGGACATTTAGATATGTCTTTGTTTATGAAAATATGTTTGTTTTTTTACACCCTAGTTGAATTTGCTTCTCAGCGGTTTTTGTCTTTTTTTGTTTAACATATCCACAAGGTTCAATTCACTGTTTTTAACACAGTTTAATTTCGGGCATCCAGTAATGAAACACGTTCTCATCCAAGATCAAAAACGAACGCAGCTTCCAAGATAATTACCTGTGATTCGAGCTCTTCCTTCTCCGGATTAAGCAAACTTGCGGGACATTTTCTAAACCCTATCACTAATACCTAACGAGGATAGAGTGAACAGTCAGATCCTTTTCCGATAGTTCGCGAAGGTGATTGCATTTCTTAAAAGTACCTTCCTTTCTAATAGTGCTGCATGATTTTCAAGCCGATATGCCATTTAGTTTTGTTTTGACAGTCCTCGAAAGCAGATAAGTCCGATATTTTTGCTCTCATGGAAAAAAAGGAAATTTCGTGTTGATTAAACACTACTTTTTGCGTGGAAACACCATCGCGTAAAACGAAAAAGTTGGTAGATGACAATGTTAATAAAAAAAAAAAACCTAATATTTTGGGAAAATACCACTTAGGTCTTTTTCGGTTTTAAGAAAGCATGGAGTCAAATCTGGAGAGTATGGTGGTTTATATAACTTTACTTTCTCCATTATAACCTTATCATTTTTGGGGGAGATTCATTCGTATTGACTACAGTTATTTATATGTTTTTTTTAATTACCAATGAAGAAAATCTCCTTCATGACAATAGCTTGTCGGTGAATATAAAGAGTTTCCAATAAGAGTGTCAGAACTTTGAAACGTAATACCGGCAACACTGCCTAAAATGTAAATATTACTTACAGATTGATGTGTTCTGTACATTGTGCCAATTCAAAATGGAAAGATGCACGAATTAGGCTCTAGAGCAGTTGGAGAGCGACCCCCATTTTAAGGAAAAATAATCTTTCGACAAAGTGCACTTCTGGCTGAATGCATTTATAAACTGCAGGATTGGGACGATGAAAACCCTCAAGTTATTCAGACGTTACCTCTTAATCTTCAGAAGATTACTGGTTGCTGTGGTTTTGGGCTGAAGGAGTAATTGGACCTTATTTATTTGCAGACGATGATGGAAATCGTGTTCCTGTTAAAGATGAATAATATATTAACATATGTGGCTTGAACTGATAAATGTGTATTTAACCAGTGTTTTATTTTAACAATGTACGATTTGTCTAAAATCTCGTCAGACAATCAATTTATTGCAAGAAAAGTTTACTGGACGCGTTATTTCGCGAAATGGTAATGTCAAATGGCCACCAAGATCATACGATCTCACGCCCTTGGATTATTTTTGTGGGGTTATGTTAAATGTCTGGTTTATAAAAATAAACTCTGAACAATTCTTGATTGTAAACGAAAATTGTGTAAAATTGCTTATTCTTCAGAAGCTCCCTCTCAGGAGACGCTTACTGACGTTTGGGGGGCGGCTGAAGAAATGAGCGATTATTACGTGGAGAACGAAAAAGTTTTTCCTCGTTTTTTGAGTGTTTTTAATATTCTTCGCGAACCCACTTGCAACTTTTCAGCCATTATTTGTTCTTCAAGATAATGTAAAAATTCCCGGATTTTAAAGTTCATTTTAAAATAATCACTGTTTGGTGTGGAGTTATGGGTCACTGCGAATGGCGAACGCGATCGTGCCATGTTATCCCATTTTGTTTTTCCGAAAATTGTTGAAATTGATTGACTGAAGTTGATTCAACAAGACGGCGCAACTTGCCACACAGCACGCATTACGATGGACTTATTGAGTAATCTATTCGGAGAATCGGTAATTTTACGGAATGACCCTCGCAACTGGCCACCAAGATCTTGTGATTTAACTCCTTTAGACTATTTTCTTTAGGGGTATGTTAAATCACATGTTTATACCACCAAACCCAAAACTCTTGATGAACTTGAAGCCAACATTCAAGCAATCATAGTCGGCATACCACCCGATATGCTCCATCGAGTCATCGAAAATTGGGCCAATCGGATCAGTCATTTTAAGAATAGTCGAGGTGGTCACTAGAAGAATATTTTGTTTAAATCAAAAATGGCATAAAATATACCATCTAATACAAATAATGAGCACCATTTTCGGCCGAACTTTCTGTTTTTTTTTTAATTTCAAATCCTATCGCTCATATATATATATATATATATATATATATATATATATATATATATATATATATATATATATATATATATAAACCCTTTATATATATTTTTTAGTAATCAATAAAAAAAGTCTTTGGATCTTTTTTATAAACCTTTTTCATGGCAATAGCTGATCGGTGAATATACTTAGTAACATTTGATGTATTTTTGATACAGGAATAGTAAAAACACGAACAATGAGAAGCCTCACATATTTGCCTTCCACTTCATTCTGTCACTGATCAATGGGAGTGCAATACCGCAATGGAAAATATCCGGGACGTAAAAAAAGGACCTTTTAACGTTGTCTCCAGACATTGTTGACATAATTATCGGTATACCAAAATTTGAACTCCTATTTTTCGAACAGTAATTCTTTATTGATTGTAGATTTAGAACAAAGATGTATACGAACAGGAAATCGGTTGTTATCAAAGCCTTGATCATTCTCTGTCTGGTGTATCTGGGTATTCACGTGCTTACTAATGGTGGACCCGTTATCAGGGAACTACAACAATCGGGCAGAAGCCTGGCTGCCTTGGATGCCTCCAACGTGGACTCGCCGATTCAAGAGCGTAAGTTCAATGACTAAAAATCTATTTAAAGATTTCTGTTTAATCGGCAAACGTAAAAAACCTTCAACAGTTCCGTATTTTACATTTCTGCTATTTGTAATTTTAATTTTTATCAAATATATTCCTTCGTGGTTCTTGTTTGATTATGCAAATGCGTCATTCGCAATGGATGGGATTAAACAGCAATTTAGTAGATATATTTTAAATTACTGCCAGTATAAATGATTTTGATATATATTCATTTAGTACATTTTAATTCCTTTTAACAACTAAATTGCTTTCTTACAACTAAGTACTCAAATAAGAAATTATCGTGCCTAATCTAATAAAGTGCAAATTAGGATTTTATTAAAATGTATTTCCGTAAATTATCTATCGCAGCAATTTACAAGTCAGGGAAAATGATATGAAATAAAGCCTAAGTTTCAATTTCAAGCGATTTAAGTTCTTTTTGTTCTGCTTTTACGTTTTATTCTTCTTCTTTTCTGTAGGCCCAGAGCCAGTTTTCTTATCAATTTCTGCCCATCTTTTTTTGGTGTATTTGTGATCTCTTGCAATGTAGTCCATTACAGTTTATTACTTTCTCCTCTTTCTACAGAGCCTTCATTTAATCATGTAACCTACGTGACTAGTAGGTACCAGGTTTATTTAAACTTAGGAACGTTCATTTTTTATTTTGAATTATTTAAATTTTGTCACTAAAATATTATTAAAATTTGCCATTTGCCATCTGTCACCGAAATCTTTCTAGGCTTCCTGAGCAATAAAAAATATATTGAAAGCACCTCTCAAACACAAATTTGATTATTGGAAAGAAATAATTTTAGTTGTTTGCATTTTATCATCAATATTTTCATAAAAAATCTACCACATGCCCTCTTCTTTTTTCCTTCCATAGCATCTGCTTCAATCTGCTTCAATATTTTAATACTTTTTTTACTTTAGGTTCAAAATAATGTAAGACTGGTCAAATCTTATGTCATCATCTCATCATCAGCCCATGTCAATCCTCTGCAGGATGAAGGCCTCTTCAGTATGCTTCCAACTCTCACGGTCTTGAGCCTTCTTTTACCATTCTGGTCCAATATACTTAATTATGTCATCAGTCCATCGTGTTTTCGGTCTTATCCGTGGATGTTTGCGATCAAGCGGTATTCAGTCCAGAATCGCCTTGGTCAATCTTTCATGCCATCGCCTCGCTACATGGCCTGCCCACTTCCATTTCAATTCCTTTATTCTTCAAATGATGTCACTCACTTTCGTTTGTTGTCTGATCAATGTGCGGGGCTTTCTATCCTGTCTAGTAGTGCCAAGCATACATCTTTCCATTCCTCTCTGGGCTAGCCGTTAAGTTTTCGAATTGATTGCGATGTGAGTCATAACACTTCCGTATGTCATAAAGGGCAGGACACACTAATCAAAGTAAAATCAAATAAAAAAATCACAATATTATGTGGGGCTCTGTCAAAACAGATATCAGAGGATCAACCCTTCAGGACTTCTTAATTTCTAATAATATTTCGCTCATTAATCCTCCAGCCCATACACATGTTTGCTTATCTTCCTTATCCTTCTCATCCCTAGACATTTAATTATGCTCTCCAGACCTCTATCCTATCCTTTAATGGGACACCATGGAGGATTTACATGGTAGTGATCATTTCCCAATCCAAATCTCCCCTATTGGATGGCACGACTCTAATCTGCCCAGAAAAACCTATAACGTTTCCAAAGCAGGCTGGTCCAAATTTCGTGATGACTTCATTCTCCCGAACTTAGAATCCGTTGATGAGGATCTAGCATTAGAATCCTTTGTTTCCTCTATCCTATCTGCTGCTAATACCAGCATTCCTCATCGCCAAATATTCCATCATAAATCTCCAGTCCCCTGGTGGAATGATGAATGCAAAGCTGCGATCAGAGAGAGATAAAGTCAGCTTTAAACCGCTTTAAACACTGTTCCATCCTGGAAAATCTCATCCACTATAAGAGATGTCGTGCAAAAGCTCGTAGGATAATTTTAAATTCTAAGAGAACTTCCTGGTCTGACTACGTCGGTTCTATAAACTCAACTCTTAGTAGTGGCAACTTTTGACATAAAATTATAAGATTCCGAGGTAGACCTCTTCAACCAATTCAAGGTTTAATATATGACAACAAGTGGATCTCCAACAGAGTCGAAATTGCAAATTGCTTTGCAAAATTCTTTTTTGAAGTATCGGGAGACGATCACATAAGTCTTTCTCAGCGAAATCATAGGTCCTCTCAAATTGTAAATTTCGACGTTGAAGACTCTCCCCTACAGCATTACAATCTCCCTTTTAGTCTTGACGAACTTCTATATTCTCTCTCTAGAAGCAGAAACAGTGCACCGGGCCCTGATTCTATTCTAGTCCCCATGATTCGCAACCTTCCTCAAGCTGCATTAGAAAAGTTACTGGATTTAAATAACGGATATTGGAATAGTGGCACCTACCCTTCTGCTTGGAAAAAATTTATCCTGATTCCCTTAAACAAATTTGGTAAACCTCGCTCCTTAACTAGTAGCTATAGACCAATCTCGCTAACAGATCATTTAGGTAAAATCTTCGAAAGAATGGTCAACAATCGCCTTACATGGCACTTAGAATTCCATCATTTTCTAGATCCACATCAACTAGGCTTCAGACAATCAAGATCCACCCTAGATCATCTTATGGCTTTTCACAATGATATCTGAACCACCTTTCAGAGGAAAAATCACCTAGTTGCAGCTTTTTTAGATATCTCCAGTGCTTTCGATACGGTATGGAGACCCACGATCCTGAACACCCTACATAAGTGGGGTTTCAGAGGACGGCTTCCCAAATTTATTTCTAATTTCCTCGCTGATAGATTCTTTGCAGTCAGGATTGACGGACATATGTCTGATCAATTCCCACTACTAAATGGTGTCCCTCAAGGTTTAGTACTGAGCCCCACTCTTTTTAATATAACAATGAATAATATCCAAAGATATCTCAGCCCTACGATCTCGCACAGACTTTATGCTGATGATCTCCTGCTATACTATTCTTCCCCCAATTCAAGAGTCTGCGAAAGAATCGTTCAGTCAAATCTAACTTCTCTGAGAAAATGGTCCAATTCCACCGGTCTCTTGCTCTCTTCTGAAAAATCAATAGTTGTTCATTTCTGCAGAAGAAATCTATCAAGAAATCTATCAAGCAATATTATCCCCACAGTTCCGTGTCACAAGTTCTTAGGTCTCACATTTGATTATAGACTATCTTGGAAAGACCACATTCACTATTTAAAAGCTAAATGTGCTCGGGACATGGGAATACTTAAGATGCTCTCAAACAATACTTGGGGTTCGGATCACCACTGTTTACTTAAACTATACAAGGCTATAATTAGATCCAAGTTAGAGTATGGCTGCATAATCTTCGCAACGGCTCCTAAATCTTACTTGCGCTCTCTGAATGTCATACAGAACACGTCCTTAAGACTCATAACTGGAGCATTCCCCACTAGTCCAATCCCCAGCCTACATTGTATCACGAGTTTAGCGGTCTTATCCACCAGAAGAAAATACCTTCTCTTAAAATATGGCACATATCTCTGGGAAAGATCTTTCATCCCTGGCTATCAGTCATTTTTCCATCCCCCCCTATCCTCCCTTTTCCATCTACTCACAATTTGGCCCACGACCCCAGAATCCTTTTTCAACAATTATTAATAGAGTCAAATATACAACTGCATGTTCCTATTCCAATCCGTCCTATTTCTTCGCCTCCTTGGTTGCTTCATCTAATTCAGGTAGACTTCTCTCTATTAAAATATGATAAAGAATCCACGAGTTCCTCCATATATAAATCCATTATAAACACCTTACTCGATACTCATTCCCCATGCCAATAAATTTTTACAGACGGATCTAAGATGGACTAAGGAGTTGGCTGCGGTTTTGTACACAATAGAACCTCTTCAGGATTCAAACTGCCGACTTCAACCAGTATACTTACTGCTGAATTAGTGGCAATAGAAAAATGTCTCTCATATATCAGATTAAACCCTGAAAATTCCTGGATTGTATTTTCTGATTCCAAAAATGCTCTGCTCATGATTCAAAATCGTTTCATTTCTCATCCAGTTATTGCACAAATTACAGATCTTGTAGAAAACATCATCTCTCAGGATTCTTCTATTCTTTTCGTTTGGTGCCCTGGTCATAAGGGCATCAAAGGTAATGAGGAAGCTGACCAGCTCGCAAAGCGCTCAATAGAGCACGGACTACCATACATGCGCAGCTTCCACCCAAAAGACCATCTCGCTTTTGCAAAAACTTTTACACAAATCTCAATGCAGTCATATTGGGATGATCCTGAGAGACCAAACAAACTGAGAGTTCTTAAACCTTCATTCTCACAATCCCCTCCAGAGCTACTGCGGGATAGAAAAGCCACAGACTCATGATAGGCCACTGCAGATTTTCTCATGAATTCCTGCTAAAAGGAGAAGCTCCTCCCCTCTGCGAATATTGTAATGATCCTCTAACAATCAAACACATTCTGACTGACTGCACGGTCTTATCTCCTCTCAGATCCTTCTTCGGCTTAAGTCAAGATTTTACCAAAAATCTTTGCTCTGCCAACATGTGTAACACATTTGCTTACCTAAAAGAAATAAATTATTTTACCGAGATATAGCTATTTCAAGCGCTTCGCTTTCACTCCAATGATTGTAGCAAAGTGTGAGCGAACTAGTCAATTTCCTGTGATAACAACAATTGTGACAATCATCTGTGATTCTCCTACTCGTGATACAACCCATCTGTGATATAATAACCTACGACTCATTTTACATTTACACTTTATACATTTTATACTTATATATTTTATGTTTTTACACTTTGTACATAGTTAGCTTATCTAGCTAGCTTATTTAATCCTTATCTTTTCCATGAGTAATAGACTCATAATTTGATTTTATGGTCGCTAAATGATCTCGATATCGATGCGACCTAACCTACTAAAATTCTCTCTCTTTCCCTTGGTTGTGCGTCATTAAGTGTTCTTATTTTTTTTTTGGATATTATCTTGGTGAAAAGTTTGTACACCACTGATAAAGAGCTTATTGGACGGTAGTTCTTTAAATCTTCCTGTGCTCCTTTTTTATGTAAAATAATCACTTCAGCATTTTTCCATAAGTTGGGCACTTTTTGTTCTTTGAGGCATTTTGAGTATAATTTTGCTAGTGTTCTATGTAAAGTCCGACCACCAGCTTTTAACATCTTAACAGTTATCCTTTCCTGGAGCCTTGCCATTTTTCATACGTCTATGGCCTTTGTCACTTTCTCCACGAGGATATTCGGCATTTATTCTTCAATGGGCATTGCTGTTCTTGACTGGTTCTGATCCTCATATAACTTTGAATTAAATCTTCGGACAACCTTAACATTTCCGTCCGCTCCCTGGACACTGTATCATCCTCACCCATTAAGACAAAAATTTGCGTCCTTTTCTTTCTCAGCTTCTTAGCTTTTTTAATTCCCCTATTTTCTAGTTTTTTGCGCTAGCTGCATGTTGAATCGGCGCGGTTCCTCTCGAATACGTTTTCTAATAGTTTTGCAAAGCTCAACGTACTCGACCCTGCCAAAAGGACTCCCTGAATTCTTCATTGTCGGTCACTTTTTCATTAAATTAATGGTCTCATTGGAGATTTTTGACTGTTTAAAACATTTATCTTCTGGTGCTATTGAAGCACTCGAAGTACATTATTAGCAGTTTCTTCATATTGGTCTGTAATTTCCATCTCCTCCGGGTCTTACAACACTGCAAAGCGGCTTCATAAAGCAATATTAAAATCGCTGTCTCTCTCCAGCAGCTTTCCAGAATCCACTTTCTTCTTTTTTGATTTTATCATTCTTTTGCGCTCTTTTCGGCAGTTTATCCTAATCTTTGCTCGTATCATTCGGTGGTCACCTACAACATTAAAATGGTTAAGGACAGTACAATTACAAAATATTGTTTTATCGTTTAACATGATGTAACCAATTTCACTTGTGTGCCCAGATGGACATTTTCATGTCCATTTTCTGTTGATCTTTTTCTTATAAAACGAATTCATAATATAGAGTTCTTGTCCTTCAGCAAAGTCAACCAGCTTGTCACCACTGTTGTCTTGCTCACCATTTCCAGAATCTACTTTGCCTATTTTTGATTTTATCATTATTTCGCGCTCTTTTCGGCAGTTTATCCTAATCTTTGCTCGTACCATTCGATGGTCACTTCCAACATTAAAATGGTTAAGGACAGTACAATTATAAAATATTGTTTTATCGTTTGACATGATGTAATCAATTTCACTTGTGTGCCCAGATGGACTTTTCCATGTCCATTTTCTGTTGATCTTTTTTTTATAAAACGAATTCATAATATAGAGTTCTTGTCCTTCAGCAAAGTCAACCAGTTTGTCACCTCTGTTGTCTCGATCACCATTTATATATGGGCCAGTTGCATTTTCACCAGTTCTTGCTTTTACGATTCTGGCATTAAAGTCATCCCTCAGGATTTTGTACCTACACTTCTCCTTGTCTAGAAGTTGGGCCACATCATCATAAAATTCCTTAATTTCCTCATCCCTATAAGCTTGGACGATTTGAAGCTTAAACTTTTTATTCGGCTGAATAAAATTGGGCTAGTCGATCAGATATACTTTCAAATTTTACTACACTGTCTTTCAGCTTTCGATTGATGAGGAATCCAATTCCCCCACATCGTTCATTCTCCGTGCCTGGGGTGTAGGGTACGGGTCCAGTTGGTTCCAGTTTAAGAAAAGGCAAAGAGTTAACTCTTTGCCCTTTCTTAAGAGTTAACTCTTTGCCCTTTCTTCGTGTTTCACAAAGTGTAATAATATCCCAATGTATGTTGTCAAGTTAACAGTTAACAGTTCTTGCAGTCGGGCTTCCGTTTTCATTGTTCCTTATGTTATGTATATTTTCGTTATTAGTGATAAACTGTGTATATAATTTAAAGAAAAAATTATTTATTAAAACCGAAAAAAGCAATAAACGTATGTCATAGTTTAAGAAAATTAGCGATTTTGTGTTAATCATTAATATCTTGTCGTGTTGATTGTGCACATTTATAGGTCACGTGGGTTTCGAGATTAAACAAAGTCTCTGTATAATCCCAGTGTTATGTAATGTACAAAGCAGTGAAAAATTATAATATTAACTGTAATCATTCCTGCTCTTTATAGGATCGGCTGTACAAATTGTAAACAATTCAAAGATAGTTCTTACGGAGCCCAACTTGAAACCACCATCCAAACCAACCGTCAAGCCTGAGCTGACGGTACGGGAGAAAGTGAAGATAATCACTGATTGTATAGACAAACCGATTGTTTCAAAGACCCAACAGCGCGGAGACTATTGGGTTCTTTACAATTATATACCCGCAGAGAAGAGCTTCAAATGCGAGGAAACCATAACTTATACAACCCATGCGGACTACTCCTTCATGGATAATCTGGTGCCATTGCTGGAACGATGGAGAGCGCCCATTAGCATAGCTTTGCACGCTCCCGGGACTGATTTCGATGATACTCTAGAATCGATAGCGCACTTGCGAGATTGTACTAGTCCTTTGGTGCGAGAACTCGTCACCTTTCACATTTATTTTAGCACTAAACACGTTCCAAAAGAGGTAAGTACCCGATGTGAGAATAACTTGTTTCTGTGAATTATTGTATTTGTTTCCCTTGAATGTACAAGGGTAGTCTAAAAAGTGTTCATCCTCAACATGAGGATGGCGTTATTGGTCAAAATATTCTGGTAATATAATTGCGCATGTGTTATACCATTGGAAATTTCAACCATGTTAGATGCTCAGTTGTTGTTTAACCCTTTCACTACTACTAAATGAAGGTACCCCACACCCAGAAGCGGGAAGTTTTTTTATGAAAATCATTTTTTGTTAAAGAAATGTCGTAATTTGTCATTGGTTATGCAAATTTAATATGTTTTTGTCATTTTTGCCATATGTCACGGATTCGTACCAGGCGCACTGAGCAACATTTTTACCGTACAGTGCTAGCCGACTCGGATCCGTGACGAGATTTTTTTTTCTTTTAGGCACAGAATTTATAATCAAAAAGAGAAAAGGGGCAAATAAATTTTAATAATAAACTACAAAAGAATTAAGTGAACGTATAAAACACAAAAAATGGATATACAATATTTTTTGTGTTTATAAACTAAAAAAAATATCGCTAAGCGAAATAAATACTAATATAAAAACCTACAAAGACAAACTTATAAAAATGAAAAAACAAAAGAATTGCGTATGGAATTTTTCAAAGTATTCTCCTACGCAAAGTCCTGGTTGTTTGGGACATTTTTCACAATGATGTAATGTCATTTTTCGAATTTTATTTTGCGAACAAGCCCTACAACGTTTCCTGTTGATTTCACGTTTTTGATTAACACTTGTAATTTTTGTCAGCATATATGCGGTTGTGTCTGTTTTCTTTGGTAGCTTTCATTAGTTGTACATCCAACAATTTCTCTAATACAGAAATTCTGTCATAAATCATAAAGTGGCATAGACCTCTTTGAGTCTTTTTTGTACGGAAAATAAGAATTTAAAAGCATTAACTGAATAAAATGAATGCCCAGTTTCTTATACCATCTTCGGATTTTCCTATCACATTGATAGAATGCATTCATTTGATCTTGATGACCTACTTCGACTTATTTGGCCAGATTTTTGGGTTAGCCTTTCCGGCTCTTACCCGTTTCTCGTCGATTTTACCCTATATGGGCACTAGATTTAGGGGTCTCTATCTGACCCAGGAGGTTGCCTAGCAAGTGGCATGAGATTTAGTTAGATAAGAAAGAATAGTCTTTAGATGAAGTCCTGGCGAACTTCTGAGGTTAATGCGAAAGAAAAAAAAAATAGAAATTTTAACTTTTTTTCCCATCGGAAATATGATGGGTTTTTTTGCCCTTGGCGGACCGATCGACCGGAAACGATCTTTCGGACCGCCTGGCCACGGTTAGGGACTAAAAGTCGTCGAAGCGGTCTTACGCAAGCCAGGAATCGAAAATTCGATTCCTTTCTGCTCGCAGCCCGAAAGGCAAATTGGGGCATTACGCTAGATTTTTACCCAGGAAATCTGGGTAGGTTGTCCGGTAAGGACTGGACTAGCGGGTTATCGCTAAAGTTCGCCTGTTCTTCGAACTTAGCGTAAATTTGGGCATGAAATTTAGAGACCGGGAGAATACCGGTTTCTCTCATGATTTTTAGCCAGCGCACGCGACAAAAAGCGAAAATACACAGTAAGCCAGTTTAAATAAACGGATCTTATCATTGTTACATATAATTAAGCTTTAACTATCAGAGATAGTTTGCTCGAACGACAAATCAAGGGGTACAGAAGTTTGAGGGTTCCGCATCCCTTGCTAATCGTGAGCTGGATTTGACTAGACCATTGGAGAGAGTGGTAAAAATGTAGACCTAGGTAAGTTGCTTTTTGCAACCATGGTATAGGCACTTTGTCTACCAGCAGTCTGGCTTCGCATGGAAAGCGATTTCTGGAGAAAATAATCGCCTGGGTCTTGTTAGGATTGACCTGCAGGCGCCAGAATTTAAGCCAGGCAACGGCAGTTTCGAGCTGCCGTCGCAATCGGCGATGAATCACCGACGCGAAATGTTACTTTGCAAAGATGGCAGTGTCATCCGCAAAGAATGAAACACTGCCGTGACGCAATTTTGGGAATTGGGCCAAGTAGATGTTAAACAAGGCTTTGATAAAGTATGGCCCCTTGTGCCATACTTTATCAAAGACTTTGGAGAGATCCAAAAAGACAGCGCCGAAGCAGCGCATGCCTGATCGGAAAGTCTGGTGAATTTTGCCAGTTAACCTGGCAGTCTGTTGCAGGGACGAAAGTCCCTGCTTGAACCCAAACTGCTCGTTCGGTATGATACCGTTGCTGTCGGTAAAGTCATTGACTGTGGATAAAATTACTTTTTCGGCTATTTTAGAAGGTGTATGATCAGAAGCAAGGTTTGCACTTTGCTTCTTTGGAATCACGACAATATTGGCGTGTTTCCATGATTTTGGGAAGTATTGCAATCGCAGAATGGAATTTACGATATTCGTAATTTCTGCGATTTGCTTACTTTGCAGCTTCCGGAGCTGGCATACTGTGATGTCATCGCATCCCGGAGCTTTTCGGAGGGTAAAACTACGCATTATAGCCTCAACTGACTCTGGAGAAACGAGGTGTTCCCGCAAGAAGGAGAATTCGGGCTTTTAAGTCATCCATGCTATTGCATCGGAGACCGCCCGCTCTCTCTTCTTCGCCTCGGAACTTCCCCGTCAACGATCTTGTCAGGCGTCAGATTTGCCTTAGATTTGACGTGTTGACAGAGAGAAGTAGGTTATCTCATTTCTGTAAGACAGCATCTCCTCTTTGGCTTCTCTGACAGCCCGATTTTGCCCGTCGTTTATCCTCGGGGTCGAGGGTATACCTGGCCTTCTTCACCAGGCGATTTTTCGCCCGGAGATGATTTTTCAGATCCGAGGGGAGATCGGAAGTCAGCCGCTGCTGATGTGATGGTCGTGGCTTCGTGGCAAGGCTGAAAGCCCTTTGGATATCCTGTCAGTTTTTCGACAGCAAGATCGAGCTGCTTCGGGTCAGCAATTCGGGGAATTGGACCAGTAGAGCGAAGTTAGGCATGGAAGACCCACCAGTCCTTCACGAAGAGTGACGATTTGAACGGCGTATCCAAGAGTCGGGCGTCGCCCAGTTCGAAAAGAACAGGGAGGTGGTCAGAGTCGAGCTCGTGCAAGACCGACGTGGCAGTTGCTCGGGGTACACCCTTCGTTATGAAGAGGTCAATTACCGAACCTGCGAAACCCGGATGGTAATAATGGGTAGGTTCGTCGGGATAATTGGCGATACAACCAAGCGAGTCGTACAACCTTCTGAGGGTTGCGAAACGAGAATTCGTCTCGTGACATCCCTAGAGTAAGTTGTGTGCAGTGAAGTCGCCGCCACTTATCGTGGAGGCATTACTTCGAAAAATGGTGGAGGTCTTGGCGGGTTTGGGGTTTTTGGCTTTCGAATTAGCATTTGGTGGGTGCTGCGAGGAGGAAGCCTTCGCAGCACCTCTGATTGGATGTTTTGGGCACTTCTTGCAACTGGCGGTTTAAGAACCACCACAGTTATAACAAGTTGCCGGGGATTTGCCAGATTTTTTAAAATCTTTAGTTGCATGTGCCTCGGCGCATTTCATGCATTTCGGGGGAGCTCTGCACTTACGCGCAGTGTGGCCGAATAGTTGGCATTTAAAACACTGCCAAACTTCACTACTTGGACTACTTGGAGACCATTGTAATATGATCTTTGTCCTTATTATTCCATCGTTCAGCTCGGGTTAGGTAGTAACCCTCGCCGACGAGTTCTGCTTTAATATCTTTAATGGGTATAGTCTCGGTAAGGCCGCGAATCAATACCCTCATATTGCGCTCCTCAGGTTCTAAGAACATGTGGTGCACATATTTACGCTCATCGATCAATTTCGTAATTGCTCGAAAAGCGTCAATGGTTTTGATATGAAACATTATCCCTTGGGGTTTGGTGGTGGTGTATCTAAAGTCAATATTATGACTTTTGAAGATGCGCACCATATAGGCCGCCTTGTCGTGGAGAACGACAGGCTGTACATTGGTTTTCGTAGCCGAAGGGCCAGAACCGATGGAAGGTGTCGGTTTCTGGCTGGCTTTTTCGGATTGGGCTTTGGGGGAAGCCTGGACGGAAGGTTTGTTCCACGAGACTAGGGGGCCCGCTTTTTTTTCTCTGAGAAAACTGGATAGTTCTCATCATTGATAGGTGGCGGGGTGGATTTACGCTTGCGTTTAGACGCACAGCCAGATTTACGCTTGCATTTAGACGCACAGCCAGATTTACGTTTGCGTTTATACGGTTTATTTTGGCCATATCTTCTTTCTTTTCTTCTCTTAGTTGATTAAAGTCTACTATGACGTCAATGATGGGACTCAAAGAGTCCTCCGACACCATACACACGCTAACCGAGTCTTCGGGACCGGAATTATCCATAGTTCGTGATTTTATCACGTCTATTTGTCCGTAAAAGCCTCGAAACCGCCAAACCGCCGCCCACGGGTAACGGTCACTAACGGTCGTTCACGGTTTTTTTTTCTACGTCACGATCACGCCACGAATTACCCCCACTACTCTATTTTAGTTTATCAGAGAGCTCCAGAAACACGCCTGCACTGCATTATAGTGAAACATTGGGGTTGGTTTCACAAATTTGACCATTTCATTTTCGTATTCGTTTGAAATATACAAAACCTCACGTTTGTGTTTCCACTTGGCGATCATTATATTGTTAGACTACACGACAGCTGTTTCACCTTTCTTTATTTTTTTTACAAGTTCTTTCGTATTGTTTGCCCTTTTTGGATTTAGAGTCCCAGTGCAGTAAGTTTTGCGATTATTCAATTTGTCCGCCAGCTCAAAAGAGTTGTAGAAATTGTCTAAATAAACAGAATGTCCAGAGTCCAAATAATCTTTTAAAAGTTCCAGAACTACTTTTGTGTATAGCCTTTCGATTTAATGCCATTCATCTAATGCCACGGCATACACCAAATATTTTAAAATAGTACCATTTGGTTTTGTTATCATATAGATTTTGATGCTGTATTTGTGACGCTTATTTTTTACGTATTGGCGAAACAAGAGACGACCTCGCCATAATACCATGGACTCATCAATCGAAAGCTGTTGTCCAGGGTAACTAGGGTCTTGTTATTAAAGAAATTTATAACATGCTTTATTTTATATAATCGATCTTTCTGTCCAGGTAAGTTTTTCGGGAAGTATAGGCATCTTATTATTAGGAGGAATCGATCACGACTCATATGTTGCGAAAAACATGTTAAATTAAATAATGGTTGGCCCTTCCAGTAGTCTTGAAGGTGATTTATTCTAATTGTGCCACTATGAAGCACTAACCCAATAAAGTTAACATTTCAGAAGAACTAACAGGTTTCCATTTAGTAATTCTAGACTTTTCCGTAACACCTTCAGATAGAAACTACGCTTCTGCAGAATCATTAGTTTCATTTAGAATTAAGTCTAGAAATGTATCGTCTAATATTGCACGGAAATAGTCTTTTGGTTCATTTCCAGGCATTGCTTGCAATAGCCGATTGGTTTCTGAAAATGGAAAATTATTCATGTTCGACATCCGACCAATTTGGAACAGTATTACTTGTTGTTGCAGTAGCAATGGGCACTTGTGTTTGTGGTTATTGTACAGTTGTCCCTACGTCGGTTGTTGTACATACCTATGATATTATTTACATTTTACTTAATTTATACAAATTAAAAATAAAAGTTGCTACCTTGGTCGTTATCATTCGTATCCGTACTATCATCATCTGACTCATCATCAAGCATAAAATTACCATTTTCATCATCGCTAAATATTTCATCACTAGAACCATCTAAAATTGCTAATAATTCATCGTTTGTAAGCCTTTTTGGGTTTCGAAATGTAGATCAATTCTTCTATTGGAACCTTCAGTGTGAAACACTAAACTCGAAGGGATTTACCACTAAACACCAAATCACTTTTTGAAAACTTCTCGACGCACGTTTCGCTAACCATGTTAGCATCATCAGAAGATTATTTAATTTCCTGATGATGCTAACATGGTTAGCGAAACGTGCGCCGAGAAGTTTTCAAAAAGTGATTTGGTATTTAGTGGTAAATCCCTTCGAGTTTAGTTCGAAATGTAGGTTTAAATGTTTTGCATTAGATGGACCTGTCTCACTAGTATCCATCCTAAACCACTTAATTGAGGAAAATATGACTAAAAAATAATTGCGCAGTGCTCACGCGCAGTGCTCACGCGCAGTGCTCACGTGCAGGGCTCACGACTGTATCGGCAATAGAATGGAAAACTATATGTGTCACGGATCCGTGTGCGGCGTATTTAGCTCGAAACGTTTACGTCACGGATTCGTGCCATGCGCACTTTGTTAACAGTTATTTATATAACATCAATCGATGTTAGTGTCTGTAAAAATTGAAAAGCAATACGCCTACGCAAATTAAAGCCGAGAAGGATGATATTGTCTTTCAAATGCAATAATTTAAAGACAGTTAATAATATCGACTGTCATATATGACTTAAACGACACCTAAGCATCTAATATGGCTGAAATTTTCAAAAGTAATCTTTCAACGCATAGCAATTATAAAAGGTATACAACTTTGCTCCTGCCGTTTTCCTATAGATGGCGTTCGCTGTAAGTAGTCGTCGAAATAAATACATTATAGACGGTATGCAATACCTTTGGGCATCTGGTAAACATAACTCCATAGCTGCAGTAGTCGATTTATGTTTACATCATAAAGTTATTCGCGATTAAAAAGGTCAGTTTATGAACCAAATTCTCGTCATTTGCAGGAAGTGTTAATTTATTTATTTAATATAAAGAAATCTGCGGCTGAGGCTCACCGAATGCTCTCACTTATGGTGAGGCCGCTATCAGTCAAAGAAAATGTCGTGAGTGGTTTCAACGCTTCAAGAGCGGTGATTTTCACGTCGAAGACCGGCATAGCGGTGGAAGAGCGAAAGTTTTTGAAGATGAAGGATTAGACGCATTGCTTAATGAAGTGTCAAAGTCAAGATCATTGGGAGTGACTCAACAAACAATTTCAAAACGCCTAAAAGATCGAAGAATGATCCATAAGCAAGGATATTGTGTGTCATGCGAGTTGAAACCGAGAGATATTGAACGCGGTTTGTTTGCTTGTGAACAGTTGCTTGAAAGGCAAAGATGGAAGGGATTTCTACATGGCATTGTGACTGGTGACGAAAAATTGGTTTATTATGCTCGGTCCCATGTTGCGAAAGTGGTCGAAACATACTTGGAAACGTTTAAATGGAAAGTCCTACCGCAGCCACCGTATTCTCCAGACGTTGCTCCCTCTGACTATCACCTGTTTCGATCGATGGCACACGGCCTGGTTGATCAGCACTTCCGGTCTTATGAAGAAGTCAAAAATTGCATCGATTCATTGATCGCTTCAAAAGATGACCAGCTTTTTCAACGCGGGATTCCAATGCTGCCTGAAAGATGGAAGAAAGTACTGGCTAACGATGGACAATACTTTGAATGATAAATCTATAACCAGTTTTTTACAATGAAGCCTTGAATTTTGAAAAAAAAGGCAGGAGCAAAGTTGTATACCTTTTGTTACCAGGATATTTTTGACGAGTACTAACATCAATTATTCTTCTTCCTATGGTACTACTTCAGCAGCCTATTTTCAGTTTTTGATGTGCCATAATTGTTTAGCATCTATTCTTACATTGTCCTCCACCGGGGTTTTGATCTATCTTTGTTTCTGTTAGCCCCTATTCGTCTCTCCCCGATTCTCCTTGGTACTCGGTTTTCTGACTAACTTGCCACGTTTTCCGCCCATCTGAATGTGACCAAAAATTCTTCTGAGTACTCTTCTTTCAAATACTGCCAGCATCTCGTCCGCTTTCTTTGCGAGAGTCTACGTCACGTAGCCATAAGTGACTACTAACCGAATGAGTGTTTTATAGATCTTAATTTTCGTGTTCCGATGTACGATTTCTAATATCTCCTGTTGTTTTCGTCTGGTTTGCTTCGCAGATACCTAAATTCCTTCACAACTTTACTCTTCTCCAACACCTTTGTTTTGTCAATATTTATTTCTAGACCGGCTCTTTTGCTTTCTTCTATATTTCATCGTACGTCTCTCTTAATAGTAATTTCAATCGTGTTAATATATTTAGGTCATATCCTACTATCAGTTCTTTATTTATCTTTGTTCCATTTACGTCTGTTTTATGTCTGTTTGGCTCATGACTTTATTCAATAAACATCAATGGTTAATAATCTTTTAATGAACAATGCTAAAAGAGAAGAGTATAAAGTTGGAGGAATCGAACTTTGTAGAATGGAGTGGACATTACTAGAATGTACACTTGTAATCATAAGTGCAATAAGTAAAACATTGTAGTATCAAAAAATCCTACATTTTGTTTTGTCTGATGAATAATTCTCATGATGCCGACTTACAAACTGTAGAACTGCTGACACACGATTATTAATGTACTAATATACTAATTTGCTGGTACAGTTCGTTGCTCCATACCACTAATTGTTTTTAACATGTGTTGTGGAGGAATACAATGTACGAGGCTGTTTCGAAAATTTCTCAGTCTTCCGAGATGGCTTCCCGCAAAAATTTTCTGTTTGTTTTTTGGCGATAGCATTCGACTACATAAATGTTTCTCGGAGTTCTATATACCGTTGGAATGGTAATGTTCTTGGCTACACTTTTGCCGAAGGAAATTATTTCACAGCTTCAAAAACAAAAAAGTTATTGTCAATTTTTTGAACACGTGAATTTTGGCCAAAAAAAATTGTGATTTTCAACATGTTTCAAGATTTTTAATATTATAGTCGATTTATTTATTTAAAAGGGCATGAAAAACAAATAAAGAAAATCAAATACATGCTAGTCTTCGTCAGTCAAATGGTCACACTTCATATCAAATGGCCGCTGGCACTTATTAAATTCAACGGAATTGTTGGGAGTTAATTTGGCTGGCAAATTTCTCACGCAAGTGGTACAAAAATCAACATCCGACGACGACGATGACTTTCGCACTGGTTTGGCAGTCTTCACACTGGTTTGGCTTTTCTTTTTGACTGGCGTTTCTTGTGTTGATTGTCGTCGCTTCTTTGCACTGTATTCCTTTTGCTTTCACTTTTCTTTGAGCACGGCAACATTTTCTAGTGATGTGAGAATGGTGCTTTTTGTTGGCTTACGCCCGTGGTCGGACTGCTTTAAATATTTTTGTGATCTAACTGGTCCTACTCTAGACAAAACTGAAGAATGATTTGACGAACGTGACAATGATTGTTGTGTTGCACTTGATGTTGATGGCTCTTCATTTTCATGTACAACAACATCTATTAAAATAATGCCCCGCTGTGTGTGTCGAATATGTCGAATATCCAATGCCTTTCAGGTCTTGTAGTATGCCTTGGCTGCGCCATAAACTGAAACATCCAATGATTGAATTTTCCGTTTTCCAATGCCAAGTCAGTTGCTTCAATAGATAAGTGGGACGTATGATTATCAAGAAGAAGCAGTGTCCGTTTGTCTGTTGATGAGTGGCTGTATTTGATAAAATGCTTCATGTATTTGATAATTTATTTCTGCTGCATCCAGCCAGATTCATTGCAGGCGGCATCACTTCCTGATGAGACATTATCCATGAAGCAGCTTGGCATATTCTCTCTCAGGAAAATAAAGAAAGGTGGCATAGAAAAACCAGACTCGTCCATATTCCGTATGGATTGTGCATCAAAATGGTATACATTGAAAAGCACACAAAAATGGGTCATTTTCCTTGCAGAAGGCCTTGATCCGGTTGAGACTCGTTTGTTCGGGCATGCGCAAAGAAAGTTTTTGTGCCGCAGCATGAAAACGCAGTACCAAGATTTTCCAGCCATTTTATCAGTATCTCATGATGCCGGATATTCGATATTCAGTTTGCGCGCAAATTCGTAGGCTAATTGTTTCAATTCGGTTATACTTAAGCCGTGATAGATATGACAGTAAGATATTCGACCAAAGCTTGTTCTTGTTTGTCATTGAACACCTATGGAATCAGAAAACAAAAATATTAAAAATTCCTGATTAAAATGAATACAAAAAATTTCGTACCACCTTTGGAGTCGATACGATAGGCATCAACTCTTCATAGACATATTTGAAACATCTTGAACTTCTTTATCCAATTTTGCGATATAGAGCAACAAACCAGGTTTGCTCAATTTGTAGGTACGAGCAGTGAGTCTGATGCCCTTCTTTTCGATGTTGATATCTTTCAACGCTCGAAGCAATGAGTGAAAATCAGAAACCCTATGCAAGATATGTTTGAAATTCATTCAGGGTTATAAAAGAGAGAAAAAACTATGGTACAAATCTTATATCCACTTTTTTCTATCGATAAAAAAATGCACTGTTTTCACTTATCAGAAATTTTCGAAAACATTTTTTTTTTCGCAAATTTGTTGGCTTATTTCGTCTCATACACAAGGAACGCGAGCTAGCAAATATTACTCCTATAAAAAGTTTGCACGTAATGACTAATCACCTTCACAATAAAAACATTGGTGTCGATAGGGGAAAAAAATGAGAAATAGTACTACGGTACAATCAGCAGTATAGTAGTATATTAGCAGCACAATTATCGAACTAATTATATCAATATATCAACTAAAGAAAGTGGTAAATCACTCTTAAAATACATATAGTGATTTGCGTATAGTTTTGTATCTTATAAAATTTAAAATAAACAAGAAGCAATCATGTTCAGCTACAGTTTTAGTATGTGTTGAATGTAGGCGTTGATAACTTTGCCGAACCGTGATAAAGGACGAAAAAATCACAGCGGAAACATTAAACCTCTGAATGTTTATACGAGGTATGTAAATAAAATAATGAGTTGAGTGACAACACTGTCGTCTTCTTTTTTGGAGGGCAGATGACTTCAGTTCGGTTTTCAGTTTGAGAACGTTGAACTTCCCTATAGTAACTTGCTGATCCATAGCAATCGATTTCCTGAACCAGATTTTTCTGAAAATGAGTGATAACAATTTCGTGTTGCGTCAATATTTGTTTAAGGTTTGAGGGCACGGTGCGACGAAAACTTTTCAAAAACTTCAACAGGACTATGTAGACAGTTGTTTTTCAGGTGATTTAAGGCATTCTCAGAAGGTCGAGACCCAATTGAAGATGAACCTCGCAGCGGAAGGCCTTCAACTGCAAGAAGTATGATGAAGATGTCCACAGAATGCGGGATTTTGTGCCTTTTGATTGTTGATTGATGGTCATAATGATGGGGGAAGAGTTGAATTTGACCAGGGGAACGTCCATATGGAATTTGTGCCTCAAGGCCAAACGGTAAAACTTGAAAGATTTCGAAAAAGGGTCATTGGTGTGAGACAGAACATTAACAACCTGCATTACAACCTGCATTACCTGCATTACAACAATGCGCAGTGTCACACTGGTTTTAATTTACTTTTAAGTTTTTGGCAAGTAAAAACCACACTGTGGTACCACAGTCCCCTTATTCACCAGACTTGATTCTGGTGATTTTTTCCTTTTCCCAAAATTGAAAATTCACTTCAAAGAATCCCATTGAGACATTGGAGAACATCGAAAAGGCTGTAACTGACCAGCTGAAGGCGATTGCAATATCTGAGTTCCATCACTGTTATGAGGATTGGACAAGCCGTATCCAGGGCTGTGCGACTTCTTAAGGCAGCTATTTTGAAGGAAACAATGTAGAATTATAATTTCAATTTGAATACAAAAAAAATGTTTCATTTCTTTATTTACACACCTCGTATGTTTATTTGTCGCGATGGATTGAAACTTGTCGATTTTAGGTCCCGAAACACGACAGCCTCTTGGCGGAACCCTACAATTGCTCACTGACCCCGCCATATTTGAATGTTTCGTCTGAGCTAATGTATAAAGCTCAGAAAAAGTTATTGTATCCGGTCAACGTGGGTCGAAACGTTGCACGAGAGATGGCCCAGACCTATTACATTTTGCCTTCAGACATCGAACTGTATCCTAGTCCGAATATAAGCACCCAGTTCCTAGAATTGATTGCGGCCAACAAGGGCCCCTTGCTCAGCAAACATCCCAAAGTGTTTCCTCTACACATCTTCGAAGTCAGTGCCAACGCTCAAGTACCTGAAACGAAAACACTGCTAAAAGAGATGCTAAATAACGGTAAGGGTATACCAGATTTGTCCGGAAAATAATGGGGCTGAAAAGCACCACAACGCCTTTCAACGATAATTTTTTAACTACTTTTCTGCGAGAATCTTCATATCTTCAGACTGTTTTCTATCCACTGTCTACAAAGAGTGCACTTGAAATGGGGGTTTTCATTTCAATTTGAGAAAATACCACAGCTAGAGGCAAATAGTTTTATTACATTATTGCGCAAGATCAACGACATTTTGCACATTTTTTGCTGTGCGCCATCCAGGTGTTTCCCTTTTTGTCTTTCACTGTGAAATCACTGAGCTTTTGATGTTGGGTTCGAAATTAAATATGTTCAGCTTTAAAGTATTCATTTTCATATTGAGTATATTCCTAATAACAACGCTATAATTCATCATCTTATGATCTAATAAGACGTCCGAAACATGGTTCCTGTTGAATATAACTAGGTATTTCTTACAGGTGTCATTTGAACACCTTTAATGTAGTCCTACCATAAGTTCTGTTTTTTATACATAAGTGTACAATTTGCAGAAAAACAAATAATGAATAATTACGTTTACGTTAATATATTTCTTACTTAGGACAGAATTCAAAATATATACCAGGTGTGGCAGTTAATAATTCTTAATTTTTGTAAGAGATGGTGCTAGGAACAATGATCTTTTCAGTACGACAGTACCTTTCAAAACGCTATTGACTTTAAAACGATTTCGAGTTAACATCATATTTTTTTCGTATGGTAAACAAAACAAAGTCGAGTTTCGAACCAAATAAAGAGCGACACTTGTGAAAGCTATCGTATACTTGTGGAAACTTACAGTGACAATGTCCCAATGCAGGACGCTTGTGGGCGTTGGTGAGACGATTCAAACGTGGTTATTTCTACTTCAAAGACAAAGAACGCCCAGGTCTTTTTTGTGATCGTTTGCACGCCATGGGAAAGATCCAGAAGACAGAAACATGAGTACCACATCAGCTAAGCGATAGACGGAAAAACGAAAAACGATGTGCGAAGTTTTGCTTTCTCGGCATGAAAGAAAGACTTTTTTGCATCCTATCGTGACTGGACACGAATAATTGATATATTTCGAGAACCCAAAAATTATGGGTTGATCCAGGACAACCATCAACATCGATTGAATCGCTTTGAAAAGAGGACAATGCTGTGCATTTGACGGGATTAGAACGGTGTGCGGGTCGTGTACCATAAGCTTCTGAAATCAGGTGAAACAGTTAATAGCGTTCGCTACCGTCAACAAATGTTCAATTTAAACCATGCATTGGTTGAAAAGTGACCATAATGAGCTACAAGACACGAAAAAGTGATTTTGCAGCACAATAGTGCCCCATCACACACAGCGAAAGCGGCCAAAGACATCATTTCTGTACTTGGCTGGGAACTCTTGTCCAACCCACTGTACTCACCAGACTTGACGCCTTCCGACTACCACTTGTTTTCATCGATGTCTCACGCACTATCCGTGAAACACTTCAACAATTACGGAAATGTCGAAAAATGGTTTGGTGACTGGACCACCTCAAAAGATGTAGCTTTTTTCTTGGAGGGCATCCACAAATTTCCAAAGAGACGGGAAAGATGTGCAGCTAGCGATGGCGAATGCTTTGAATAAGTTATTTTTTACCTTTCTCCCAAGTTAAACGTATTTTTTCTTAAGAGAAAATAAGAATTATTAACCTCCATACCTGGTATTCCATCTGTATAGAGCTAAAACAGCGATACGATTCTCTTTGTTACCCCGTTTCATGTTTATTGCTATACATATTACTTGAAATTATTCAAGCACGGCCTCACAGTTAAGGACATAATTTACGACCTGGCTACGCAGTGTCATTTTTGCATAAGTCGTCAATTTATTCTTTGAAACTAGCTTACCTTAAGAGGAACACGAAATTTAATGATGTCATGCACAGAAAAGTGGTTTACAAAAGTGAGACAAAAATTTTAGAATTAAATGAAGAGCTTTTTACTGGGCTATTTTTAGTCTTGTTATTTTCCGGATATACAGGGTATTTGACGGGGAAAACATTTCCAAACCTTGCGATTTAGGTACCGCGTTGCCATTCCACAAGAAACTGTGTTCCGGCTGTCATAACATCCCTAAAGCGAAGGAATGGCAAATGGCTCCGGAATCCAACGGGGTTCACGTGTTCCACGTGGGTAAAAGGAACGGCAAATTTGTTCATTGGGAACCTATCTTCATCGGTACCCACAACGATCCCCTCTACGACGAACGACTCAGTTGGGAGGGAAAAAGCGACAAAATGACACAAGTAATTCCTCCAAACACTCACCATTCGCCACAACATCTCTAATCGTTCCATTTCAGGGCTACGCGTTGTGCGTCCTGGACTACGACTTCATGATCTTGGACAATGCGTTCCTGGTTCACAAGCCGGGAATCAAACTGTACAAAAAAGATCCTAAGCGAGCGATGCTCGCAGGCAAGACCAATCAGCTCATTAAGAAGATCATCTTCCCCGAACTGAAGGTGTTATACGGTGTCCGAAAAGGCTGTGCCGTCTGAAAACATTTTAATCCCGTATTTAAACAATTTTAAATCTTTTGTATATATCCGAATTATTTTTAATAGTTGACTAAAGTAAAAAAAAACATTTTCTTCTGATTTTTAGTGACTTTTTATTGTTGTTTTAAATCATAGCCATAAACACTGATTGTTTATGTAATTTTTTCTTGGTGTATTATTTGTTTCCAGAGAAAAAAAGACGTCATAATTTGTAAAATGTTTCAAGAATGCACTGGTTATACTTTTAGAACAAAACCTTCAATAATTGAAAATAGTTTTACTTAGAAGACAGAACCCTCAATTGCAATATTTATTATTTAATGATAATAAGGATTAAAAATTATTCAGGATGGATTATTTTTTATCGATAGTAACTGTGCGAATAGACAAAACAAATATTCCATCATAATGATTGTATAAAGATCCTACTGCACCTATTGGTACTTAACACACATTATTTTTCTTATTTATTTAACTAGTGAAAAAAAGTATGTTTGTTGATTTGACATGAAACCTGCAGTAAAAATCATTATCTGTATGTCTTCGATAATATTTAATATATAAACAACGTCGTATGATCATTTGCGCATTTAGATCGTACAGCGCATTTAGACTGTACAACAAATATTTATATTCAATTTTTCTATTGGAATCTTTGCTCGGAGACACCAAACTCAACAAAATTTACCGCCAAACATCAAATTGCGTTTTTTTTCAACTTCCCGAGGACCTGATGATGCTAACATGGTTAGCGAAACGCGTGTCAAGAAATTAAAAAAATAACTAATGATTTGGTTTTTAGCGGTAAATCTGTTTGATTTTAATATTGGGTTGGTGCATAATTATCTGCGGTTTTTTAAAATAATATTTATTATGAAAAACGAAACATACAAATACAAGCGAAACATGTTTAAATGATGATTCTGGAGCTTATTCATCCTCTGCTTCAGGACCTGTTTCTTATTTCCTTCTCGAACCGTCGATTCCATGGGCAAGAAATCGTTAGCTTTTGCAGGCAATAGACGCCTTGGCATCGGCCACCATCGCGTCGTAAACCCTGCCCGATGGTCCGTTTTCAGAGAACGGTTAACGTAAGAGCATATCACATCCCTTAATGCCAATGAATTCGATTACGCGACTCTCGACATGTGGACCTGCGTTGTCGTGATGGAAGACCATTTTGTTATTTTTACGCGATCTTTTGATGATGACTTCATGAAGCTGGTTGAGCTTGGCCAGATAAACGTCACTGTTGAAGTTGAATTGTTTTTTACCATTTTTGTCCGGAATTCACCCGTGCTGACGATCATCTGGATTTTTTTAATAGTCTAAATAAGTCACAAACCATTATCATTCCACCAATAGGAGATGTCGTTTGCAAATATCTTACAGTGGATGATACCGCTCCTGTCTCACCAATCGCACCACATCGCCTTCTTGTAGTGACCATTTTGAATGGTTTTCAGTGCTTGATCCGGAGAAATGTAAACCTTTTTTGTGCAAACCAGGACGATATTTTTCATGAATGGTGTTTGCTGATTTCTGTGCAGCAAGTCGTTGAAAATTTAGACGCGGTCGGCTTTGTTTTTGTTGCGAGAGCTGGTGCGACACCCCTCCGGCCAATGTTCATACGTTACCCAGTCTCTTGAGGTGGCGAACGATCATGAATTAAAATATTTAACCAACATTCGGGTTGTCAACCTTTTGTCGTCTTCCACGGCTGCAAAAGTGCCTGATTGTCAAAAGTGTCTTTCTGATTTGTTCTCCAAGCTGGTATCATCCGATTTGAAGCGGGCTGAGTGTTTTTCACTGATTGTTCCATTGTCAAAAAATTCGTTGAATTATGGAGTGACTGTGCCCATTTCAACTCTTCGTCGAAATGTTAGAGTGAGAGTAAATACAGATGAATATTTTTATAAAAAAAAGTAAACAAAATGGCGATTTTCATAAGCAAAAAAATGCTCATAAACCAAGTATAATTATACATCAGCCAAATATTTATATTGTATATAGTTTTTTTTTCGATTTTTATATTATTATTAAAATGGTTATATTCCTATTTTTGTAATTAGAATAGACTGATACGATTTTAGACCATGATAGGTTTATTTTAAGGTGGCTGTACTTTGTTTGCCTTTCTTTTTAAAGAAATTCGATTTCTTGTATATAGTTAAGTACGCTCATGCGTGGGTACTTAATATTTATTTAGACTTATTTTTAGTATTATACCCTTGTTGTAAATTGAAAGAATCTATTTATTTTTTCTTATAGCCTGTAAATAAATAATAATTTCGGAATGGGAGCGTTCACGAGCAGTGCCACTGATACGATTCAATTGCCATACAATCAAACGCTCTCTTTCTGAATATCGCTTCAAATATACAGGGCGTTTCATCAAGACTAATACTAAAACATTTTACACTCTTAAAAAATGTAGGACGTGGCAAAAAGGGTGCCTCGATGTCGGACTTAAAACCAAACTATACGGGATTCAGAAAACAGACCTTTTATATCTTGAAAAGTACAATGCATTTTGAAATCACATTAGTAAAATAACGGTTGTTATTGTCGATGCAATTTTGAAGCCTTTTTCGAAAGTTCGCCGTTGTCCTGTGAGATCACTGCAATTTCCTGCGATATTGCTGTCCTGAAATCTTCCACATTTCGTGAGCTATGTCGGTACTTTAAGTGCCCTAACCTAAGTTTGGTGTCTTTAAGTACCCTCCACAAAAAACAAATCACAAGAGTTCAAATCAGACGAACGTGAGGGTTACCCCTTGTCATGTTTTAAAGACATAACATGACCCGGAAACATTTACTGCAGAATTCCAAGTGAACGTCGCAAAGTGTGCGATTAGGCACGCTGCATCGTCATTACAGATTCGCAGAAAAGGAATTCGCTTTTCAACAGGAAAGGCACGATTAACTGCGCTCCAAACCATGACTAACTGTAAATCGCACGAACCCACGTAGCTAGAGCAACCACGCCCATTCCTCTATCCCCTCCATAAGCCAAACAATGATCGGTCGAAATCGGGGCAACTTTTTCGCCACCGAGCCCTGTAATTACGTGTCGAATGTTTCACTATTATTGTTCGAAATACCCTGTATAATTTTCGTGCTTAGAGTAAGTTCCGTATTTCCAAAAAAAAATAAACCTTTTAATGTCACTACAAAAATGTCAGATGAAATTTTTTGAAACGTGAACATGCATCATCTGCATTAGTAGTTTATGTGCCTTAACATTTATCTACAGTATCTTTTTTAAATATACAAGTTGCATCATTTTCTGCTGTTTATTTTATTTATCAACCTCAAGTCTTGTGTCTACAGATACTAAGTATATAAATATAGTAAGGAGACTAAATTTAAAAAATTTTTGTATTCAATTATAATTACAATTCTACTTTGAAGCTACATAGTTTCTACCAGCCATCGCTGGAGACGGTTTATCCACTCGTCATAGCTGTACAGTGCACCATCAGCTAGTCAGTCACGGCCGTTTTAATGTTCTCTAGTGTCCCATAATGATGTCATTTGAGATGAATTTCCAATTTTGGAAAAAGGTCACAAGGACTCAAGTTTGGTGAATAGGGGGCTGCGGAGCCACGATGACGATTTGCCAAAAACTTTTTAACTGAGGTCGCTAGGTGGCTCTTAGTAAAAATGCTGGTTTTCCGTACAGTCTCATTGCTTTATTTATACACCTCGTATTTATCCAACAAGCGTGGGTAATTCACTACTAACAGCTCCAAAACATTCACTGGTGCCATATCCAATTTCCCTTTTATCCACGCCATTTAGCCAAGTTTGGGTTGAGACAATTCGGCGATCATCAGGTAGCCGCAGTAAAGAAACTTGATGGTACTTATAATGGTAAGTAGGTTGTCAGAGACAAAAGTTTCTACTAAGGTGTAACAAAAGTATTAGCTTGCTTTTCTTACTTTATAAATAAAAGATTATACTTCACTCTTCATAGGTTCAATAGGATTTCAACTTTTTGACCCGACAAACAAACATTCCTACATCAGTATTAAAGTGATTCCACTGCGAAATATTCAGTCCACGATTGTTAACCAAAAACGTTCAAATTACTGAAATACCAGGTGTGTGAAAAAAACACATTTAATTTAGGAGAAAAGTAAAAAAATAATTTATTCAAACTATGCTCCATCGCTAGCGAGACATCGATGAAAACAAGAGGTAGTCAGAAAGAGTCAAGTCTGGTGAGTACGGCGGGTGAGGTAAGAGTCCCAGCCTAGTGCAGAAATGGTGTCTGTGACCGCTTTCGCTGTGTGTCATGGGACGTTGTGGTGTTGCAAAATCACTTTTCCGTGTCTTGTAATCCATTCTGGTCGCTTTTTGATCAATGCATGGCCCAAATTGATAATTTGTTGACGGCAGCGAACGGTATTAGCTATTTCACATGGTTTCAGAAGCTTAAGGTACGCGACACCCTTGTGATTCCACCAAATGCACAGCACATTGTCTTCATTCCAACGCGATTCGGTGTTGCGTCGATGTTGATGGTTGTCCTGGTTCAACCAATGTTTTGGGTTCTCAAAATATATCCATTTTCTGTCTCCAGTCATGATCCGATGAAAATAGTCTTTCTTTCATGCCGAGAAAGCAAAACTTCGTACACCGTTTTTCGCTTTTCAATCTGTCTGTCGTTCAGCTGATGTGGTACCCATTTTCCTGCCTTCTGGATCTTTCTCATTCGCGTTGGCGCCCTCCTTCTACCCGATATTATTTTCTAAAATAATCCCGAAACTGCACGTAGTCGAAAGCTACTCACAAAGTCGGTATCTTCTCTTCCTTGGTATTTCCGCTGCTTGGCCGCCGGAAGGAGTGGGCCAAGCGTTTCGCACCACCCCCCTCTGTGGGACAAGTGCCAGAGGAGGGTGAAATCTTAAAATATATTATTGTATCTGATGGGCCGATCGCTCTGAAGGTGCTTCAGCTTTCCATAATTAATAATAGTCTACCCACCTGACTATTTTCACTACATTGTCGAAACTTTACTACAGTTTTCTTCCTGTCTTCACTTTTCTTTTTTTTTACGCCGTGGGAATTCGCCGCTTTTCGTTTGATGATAAAAAAGAAAAATTTTCATTTTCCGTCGTTGATGATGAAATGGTGATATCATTTTCGGTACTCCTTTGTGCCCTACCCCCTAGTACAGGTACCCCCTGTGCACTCTCGAGGAAACGTCCGCAATCTTCGGTTCACCAATGTGAACTCTGATTCTCATGGCATGTAGACCAACACTTAACTTCTCCGCCATTTGTTGTTGAGTTTGCACATCGTTTTCTTCCAACAATGTTTGCAATTCGGCATCTTCAAATTCGGGGGAATCAAATATAAGCCGGAATTGTACAATTACTTTCCTCAGCCAATCACGAGCGGGCTGTCAGTGTAGGTCATTGCATTGCAATGTATTAAGAGTGAGGGAAACGCTCGGTGAGCGGTTTCATTCAATTCTTTCGTCAGTACAGCCATAAGTGAGCAACAGGTTCCACAGTCTGCTGCGAAACGTGTTATAATAACATTTATAACCAAGGAAGGCGTTAAACCATCCGAAATATTAACTGGGTTGAAGGTTCAGTATGGGGACAATACCCTGTCTAAGACCCAATTGTTTGGTTGGGCCAAGAAGTTTAAGAGTGGACGAGAAAAAATGGTAAATGTCAGTCATAATCGACGTACCAGGTCAAGTGTCACTGCTGACAACAGTGGTGCTGTTCGCCACCCTATCGAAGGTGACCGGCGGCTCACTATTCATGAAATCGCTTTAAAGGTGGCTCTTAGCTTTGGAAGTGCTCAAACAATCATCAGAAATCATCTTGGCTTCAATAAAATCTGTGCCCAATGGGTTCTGACGTTGTTGACCGAAGATCAAAAAAACATCCGATTGCAAATCAGTAAACAGAATCAAAATCAGTAACAGACTTCTGAATCGATATCGGCGGGAAGAAGAGACTTTTTTGAAGCGTATCGTGACATGTGATGAAACGTGGGTGCATTATTACACTCCAGAACCAAAAATGGCGAAGGAAAAACGAAACCTGCCCTGTAAATGGCAAAACCCATCTCCCAGCCGGTAAAGTTCTCGCTACCTTTTTTTTTGCCCGGAATGGAGTTTTGCTGATTGATTTTCTACATTATCGACGTACGGTTAATGCTACCTACTGCTGTCAGCTGTTGAGGCAACAAAATCGACTTACAGGAGCAAAAGATGGGCACCGGCCCCCATCAGAAACGTCCTCCTTCTTCATGACAACGCCAGGCCACACACAGCGGTTTTAACGAAGGGAAAACTGGAGAATATACATTGGAAAAGTTTTGAACACCCTCCATACAACCCAGATTGGTCACCCTCTGATTATTTTTTGTTTGTGCCCTTGAAAGATGTACTTGGACAGGTACGATTCGACAACGATCAAGATGTTGAGGATTTCGTGTGCAATTGGCTGATGGCCTTGGCCTTTCTTTTACACTACGGATTCCAGTCAAATGCTATTTTGACTGTACTGTTGTTTTCTTTTCTGAGTGTGTGCCCAATCCATCCCGACTTACGAAGTGCTATCTCGTGTTCAAATTTTTTTTTGTGGTTTATGAGAATAATCTTCCGTAGCATAATCTTCCTTTTGCAAATATAATCAATAATCTTCCTTTTGCATCCGTAGAGCAAGACCGCCCTAATATTGGTGTTAAATATACAAAGCTTTGTTTGCTCTGAGTATTGATCTCAATACAGGTGCGAGAACTCCAAAAGTTCCTTGAACATTTCGTATGCTGCTTTTGACATCATGATCTGCACCTCCATTTTTTGTGAGAATGCTGCCCAAGTATGTAAAACTCTCCACATCTTCTATGGGTGATCCGTTAAGGATGAAAGGGCTGAAATTTCTGGTGTTTTCAACGACTTGATGTTTGATATATTATTGATGATACACATCGACTTGATGTTCGATGTATATCATCCGCGTATTCAAGGTCCGTCAAGCTAGAATTGAGGGCCACTGGATACCGGATTGACCTTTGTTGATATTTTTAAGCACATAATCTAGCAGAACATTGAAGAGAAGAGACAAGACACACCCCTGCCTTACGCCAGTAAACATTTCAAATTCCTTGCTTCTATATCTACCATGGACTACACAGCACTGTACATTCGTATACATTTCCCGAATAAGGCGTATCAGTTGTTCGGGCATTTCTTTTTGTTTTAAAACTTTCCATATGGCAGGGTGGGCTATATAACAATAAGTAAAGTGGCGATCTCGATTCAGCTGACTGTTCTAGTATGATACTAACAGTATTTATGTGATCACTACATGAATGGCCTGGTCTGAAGCCTGCTTGACCTGAACGCATTTCTGTATCTATATATTCTACCAATCTTGTTAGGATGATTTGCGCTGCAACTTTAATGATTGGGTATAGTTATACCACGCCAATTATCACAAATGCGTAGATTTCCTTTTTTTTAAATTTGATTATTAATCCCTTTTTTCCAATCATCGGGAACATTGTTTGACTCCTATATTTGATTTATTAACGATCGTAACAATTCAGAATACGACTCAGGGTCTGCCTTGAGTAATTCTGCTGGTATATTATCCAGTCACGGGGCTTTGTTGTTTTTTAATGCTCTTATAGCTCGGTTTATTTTCATTTTCTAAGATTCATCACAGTTAATGGGAAGTTGCCGTTTATTGCACCAGTTTGCGCTTCTTGAGCCATTTGTTCAGTCCATGCTCTTTTATCATGACGTGCAGACGTTTTTACAGCCTTGTTTAACTTTTTATATGCTTCCTATCTTTTCAGTGTCTGTGCTTTTTATCTATATTATTTTTCCCTTCTCTTCCCGTCTTATCTGAATAAGCTCCCACATTTCGTCGGTTATCCATTCCTTTCGCTGATTTCCCACCATCATTTTTCACCTTTCCCATGATGGTTTCTACAGTTTCTTCTAACATCTCGGAAATTATTTCTCAATTCTTATTTTCCGATAGTAATTGAACATTATTTCTCAACGTCTGTTTGTAACTACCTATTCTTTGGGTTGTGGCTAATTTGCTGATGTATTCTTTCCTTCCCAGAGTATTTGCTTGACAGGGGTTTGTTGTAAGTTTCAGTCGTATGCAACCCGTTAGAAGGTGGTGGTCGCTAGAAATGTCTGCGTCTCTTCTATTTCGTCCATCCAATAGCGAAGTTCTCTATCTTTTTGAAATCATAATGTGATCAATCTGATTTTCGGACCTTCATTCCCTCCACTATTCAACAAGAGTTCACTCGAAGAAGCACAATGTTCACCTCCATCACCCCCTCACCAATTCAATCGGATCTCTGATAGGCCCAAGATATCCAATCTATAGGAGTTCATCTCTTTAATAGCTTGAGCCAAGCGTGATGTTTCCAATAATGTTCGCACATTTCATGTGCCAAAACGTAATCTTGTTCTTGTACCATGAAAGTCGTCAAAAATGATCCATCCGGTTTACTGATATTGAAGTTTCTGTAATAAGGTGATTTAAGATAGAATTGGTTATTTACCAAACCTATCCTATCCTGATGGTGAAGTTGCTATGCTGTGACCTTCAGGCGTACCTGGTTTATTTTCAGGGTATCCCTTAGTTGAGGGGTTTCAGCTTTAAGGCGCCAGAAACTCGATTTTCGCCCGATCCATTCTGGGCAGAGCTTGTCGGTTTAGCGGCCATATTCGCTTGGACTTGTGGGTATTGAACGGTGACATCAGCTCAGCACCGAGTGTCGCCACCTATGTCCTCATCAGCCTTGGTGTTCTCTTGCTTATTATCTGTTACTTTAAGTGTATCAGATCGATACAAATCATACTTTAATATTAGACTGTTTACATACTCAACGAGAGATACTCGTTATAACGTCAGTTATAATAGCCATGACATCAACCATCATGAATTCAAATAGAGATGCTCTACATAACTTCAACAATGATAATATTAGAGGCCAATAATAAGTCATCAAACTGGATACTGTTCCAGACACTGAGGGGAGAACGCGCAACAGCGCCAGCTTCGGGTTTGAACCGGGTATCAAGGGAGAACCGCATGAGATACCCACTCAAAGAGCTAACAAAACATAGTGGATATCCAACCATACCCTACTGTGTAACCTCTAGTACTGAGTTGTACAATGGGTACAAAGGGAGAACGCGCGATATACCCGCTCTAGATACTAGAAAAGCAAAATAGCATTTACCCACTTCATAATATTGAATGGAAAACCGCACGACACTGTCATGGAGATCTCTCAATATTTATTAAATTATAGATCATATATTTTCAACAATGATCTGTCAATATTTATTAAATTACCGACCATATATTTTCAACAATGGCCATTTTATCAATCAATAATAACATTATCATCCTGGGTAATGTTCCTGGCACTGAGGGGAGAACATACAACAGTGCCAGCTTCGGATTTGAACGAAGCATTAGGGAAAACCGCACGAGATACCTACCCAAAGAGCTAACAAAACATAATGGATATCCAATCACATCCAATGGATACAAAGGCAGAACGCGCGATATACCCGCTCCAGATACTAGAAAAGCAAAACAGCATTTACCCACTTCATGGTATTGAAGGGAAAACCGCGCGCCAATGCCATTGATATCTCTCTAAATTACAATTTATATGCATATGCTGATGTCACTACTGAAACAATGTTTGGATATTCACTTAAATAGAAATCATTTAATATTAATGAAAACATTAAATAGAAATAATAAAGATAATAGAGCTTTAAATACATTGCAAAACTAATATAAACCGATAGAAAACAAAGTGTTCAGTGACGAACCCACTTAAATAGATATCATTTAATATTAATGAAAACATTAAATAGAACTAATACATATAATAGAGCTTTAAGTGCATCTCAAAACTAATAATCAACAGAAAACAAAGTGTTCAATGACAAACTCACTTAAATAGAAATCATTTAATGTTAATGAAAACATTAAATAGAAATAGTAGAGCTTTAAATACACTTTAAAACTAATATAAATCGATATAAAACAAAGTGTTCAGTGACAAACTCACCCTTGGAATTATTCGTAAAAGACACATTTGTTCACTGTATAAATGGAAATGTTGGTTTCAAATACTGAAATGAAGCCATCTTCAAAGATGCCACAGCATTATCGCACATCGGGCGGTAACTACCCTTAAGTGTGGTGGAAGCTTACAACGGCCCCTAGACCTGCAATTTGGTTGCCAACTTGTTTGCCACAAACCATGTAACCCTACCAGCAACATGAGTTTATAGAATGAAGTTGTCGTATAAACTATTTTATTATATGTACAATTGAGATTCCAATTATTTTACTACTTATTAGGGTTTCAAAATGACACATACGCTGCAACATGGTTGCCAACATTAGGTTCCTTCTACTAAAAATTAAAACTTTTTTATTCTATTGCAACCGTCGGTTCAACATGGTATTGCAATTGCAATCTGCCCACAGACTTTCAACATTGTTTGCAACATGACATGTTGGCAACATGGTTAACAACCAAATTGCAGGTGTAGGGATCGCTTTAGATATGATAAGCGATCTCATTCAATGTAAACACAATAGCTCAACCCAGTGTCCCCAAAGCGAAAAATGAAATGTAGTCGGCATCTGGTCTAAAGTCCTTTATGTGACAAAAACCATCCTTAATAAAAAATGTGATAAAACTATCGTTTTGCCTGAGTTGGAACTAGAAACCGGAAACTGTAAATTAAACAGATATATTTCATACCTTTGTATGCGAAAAAACCTTCTAAACAAACGAGAGACCTATCGTTTTATTTGAGATGAAACCGGGCTCAGGAAAATATAAACTAAACAAAAATATTTCCTACATTTGTTACACCTTGGTATTAAAGAACCCACAATGGTAGAGCTATCTTTGAAGTTGGAACAGTGTTATATTGTAGAATTGTTGCATTTTATAAAGGAATATATTTTATTATTATTACCTTTTTTTTTGTAACATTCTCCAAAAAAGAAACCTTTTAATGTAATTACAAACATTACAAAAATATCATATAAGCCAATCCCTCTACTGCCTATGTTCTCCAAATTATATGAAAAAATATTTTTGAAAAGTTTTTTTGATTTTGATTTGACTAATACTAAATCATCAATGTGGTTTTAGAGAGAGCCATTTCACCATAGATCAGGTTAACAGAATAACCAATGAAAAAGCGCTAGAAAACAAATAAGTCTGCACAGCTATCTTCCTTGATGTTGCGCATGCTTTTGACAAAGTATTGTACAATGGGCTAAAATATAAGCTGAATATGCTTCTTCTACAAAAATATTTTGAATTATAAGAGTCTTACATATCAAACAGATTCTTCAGAGTAAAGCAAATAGAAGCATACACAGAGTTGAAAGAAATTGGAGCAGGAGTGCCACAAGGAAGCGCCGTAGCGCATACTGTTCCTGATCTGCACAGGTGACATTCCACAACTAGAACAAGATACAATAGCCACATTTGCAGATGATACTGCTATCCTAGCGGTAGGCAAGATCATGAAGAAGCTGCAAATAAACTCCAAATATCAGTTAAGCAAATAAACAATTGAACCAAAAGATGGCATATCAAATTGAACAAGACCAACTCAGTACACATCAATTTCACAAATAAAAGAGAACAACAGATTCCAATTAATATAGATAATGCCCAGATACCCTATGCAAAATCAGCAAAATATTTAGGCATTACATTAGATGCAAAACTTCAAAAAAACTGGAAAGTTCATGTAAAAAAGAAAAAAAGAGAGCTTGATATAAGGAACAAGAAAATGTATTGGCTACTTGGTAAACACTCCAGTCTATCTACCTATAAAAAATATTATTGTATAAACAAATCCTCAAACCGGTGTGGAGGCTATATATGGCATATAGCTCTGGGACTGTACCACCAAGAGTAATACTCTAATTATCCAGATATTCCAAAACAAAGTACTGCTAAACATCGTCATGGTACATCAGAAATAGCGATCTATATCAAGACTTTCAGATGGACACTGTTGACCAGACAACACCAATCTAACAAAAGACTAGAGAGAGTTAGCTAAGTGATTCTGCTAGTGCAAAGCAGAGAATAGTGCGGCTGTGCATTACACATTACTTTATTGTAAATAAGTCATTAGACTCTAAGGTATTCTAGTGAGTATAACCGTAAATTTAAGTTTTCGAAGTAGCAATTGAAGTTAAAACAGAATTATTTTTTGATCTACATTACTACTACAATCAGGTTATAATATCAGTAAATGTCCTTTGGAGTGTTTATTTAAAGAAAAAAAAATACAATAATGTGAGATTAAATTTTTTTAAACATGTATCACCTGCATTAGTAGTTTATGTGCCTTAACATTATCTATAGTATCTTTTTTTTAATATACAAGTTACATCATCTGCTGTTGTTTTTTTTTGTGATCGTATCAACGAGTCGTATCGGCAAATACATTGTATGCATATTAGTTTGTGGCATTTTAGGATCTGGTCGTAGACAGACCTCTAATAACCATTTTAATTTACCTAAATTGAGTTAATTAACTTGTTGTTATTGAAAAATTACCATTTTCCTGTATTGTTGTCATTCCTTCACGTAAACTCGCCGTTACGATCGAACCAACGGATAATTGAATTAATATCGGTCAATAGATGAGATTCAACACGGTGACTACGTAACAAAAATCAACAAGGTAATCGATAAAAAGTAAGATTTCGTTATGCAACAGAGTCTGATGAGCGGTTTGGTCGAGCCAGTAGAAAAAGTCCTTGAATCAACTTAATGGTAGTGGGTGACCAAAGATGAATCTTCGTTTTAAGCGTCAGTTGTCTTGGGCCACTTGCAATCAATCAACAGTACAGTATGTGCTCTGTAAACATTCCGGTGGTGGCTCTCACCCTTTTTGTTGGCGGTAAGTCATCTGAGAATATATTTAATCACGAATTATTTTAACATTTTCACCATGTCTGTTATTGCAATCTTCATTCTTTTCTTATTTTTTTTTTTTATTTTAAAACTTAAAAATTACTTACGTTAGGTAAGGCATTAAATAAATGTGGTAATTAAATATTTCGTAACAAAAAGATTTAAAAATAATATTTCATATATTTCTTTACAATCTAAAATATACTGTGTGTCAAAAAAGTATTGGCATACTCTGATTTTTTCTCTCATTTCTCAAAACGTTCAACTTATCATTCGGTAATATATTTTTGTTTATAAGAAATGTCAAGAAAACATTATTGGAGGCAAAAATGATGAGATAGTAACAATTGAGACATAGGAGAAAAAGAAACTTAAAAATTGAGGGTCAAAAAATATTAGAACGGTTGTGATTTGTTTACAAGAAGTTACAGTGTTTTCAAAGTATAGAGTGATTTTGTAGTGCGTCCGAAATTTAAATTCAAATAAAATAACAAAACCAAATTAGATGCCTTGAAACTATTTATTTTATGTGAAATAACATTCAATGGCGTTAATGTTTGAAAACAATTTCGCCGCGGCTACTTCTGACAAAGCGCATTGTGTCAATTCAATTTCCGATCAATTTTTCAAGCAATTGGGGTCTTATGCCCGCCATTGTCATAGTTATGTTGGCTTCCAAGGCTTCAATAGCTTATTTAAATTCGAAATTAAATAATCTTCGTAGTCGAATAAAAAAGCCCAACATCCTGCCAACCGTGACGAATTGATAAATATGGATCTTCATCAACACTGCCAGCAACAGCGGCGATATTTTCTTCGAAACGCGCAGTTTTTTTGTCTTGTTTTTGTTTTAATATCGAGCAGTGTATTCACACACAATTCGAATACAAATCTGTGTTCGGAATTTGTTGATAATTTGGCGAATACATCGCTCGGTTGAGCTATTATGTGCTTCAGAAAATTCACGAAGTGCTCTATAAGTTGGGCGCACAGAACACTGATTTTAATAGTAAATTTCGATAATTTGCTAGTCTATTCAGAGATTTATAGACTAGCGCGCAAGCTCACACTTCGTTTGACAGCGACCTCTATCAAAAGCTCGAATATACTGGAAAAATCACCCTTTATTATTTGTTAGACTTGAAATTGAAGATAAAAACCAAATTTCATCGAAAAATGTGTTGATGGACGTGTGGGAAAAAAATTGGGCCTGAGATAATTCAAAATATTCGTTCTTCGATGCAAAGAAAATTACAATCAATAATTGATGCTAATGGAATGATGAACAATTCATTATTTAAACACGAACTTTTTATGTTTGTGTAATAACACTTTTGTAAAAATTAGTTTTTTTGTTAATGTTATTTGAATTTTATTTATTTAAAACTATCTAGAGTTTATTACATTTTACTTCAGAAAAATTTGGGTATGCCAATACTTTTATCACCCACTATATCGTTACAATGTATGTGTGTATAAACATTATAGTTGTGAAACATTTTCAAACTCTTTAGATTAGATTATCAATTTAATTAAAGGCCGACCGCGGTGGTCTGGTGGGATAGTCGCCCGCCTGGCAATCCAATGGTCCTGAGTTCAAATCCTGATGCGGGCATGGATGTTTGTGTGCGTATTTGTATGTGTTTGTCGGTGTTGATAAGTCACTAAATAACGCCTTTGAGCGTTGACGTGACTTAAATTAAAAAAAATAATAATAATAATTAAAGACACCTTCGAACGGTAAAAACTGATGTTTACTATCTTTCTTTTTAAACTAAAATAAACATTTTTTAAGGTATGAGATACGGTCAACCGGGACTACCGTCATATACCGTCAGCTTTTTTCATGTTTTCACTATCATTTCCATTATTAAAAAATATGGATTTTCAACGTCCAAATGGGGTTTTAATCAATTAAAATGGTATAAAAAAAGTAAACAGTACTGTTTTCCTTTTTTTTTTTAATTTGTTACTATACGTAACAAATAGTAAAAGTTTTGGACCAAAGTAGCTTCTTTGGGGCTTTTTTGGCCTACTCAGATGATTTCATACAAAGTGCATAGATTTCATATATTTTACTGTTGTAAAAAAAATGTTTTTATTATCATATTGAAACACAATAAACCAATTCTAGATAGAAAAAACATGAGAAACAATGTGTCAAAACTTGTCCTTTGTTCTGATCACTTTTGTTAATGCTAAACTTTTTATTCTAACTCATAATCAGCCATCTCAGCAACATTGAAGTGTCCTTGTTTCATTAGCTTGGGAGGGTTGATTTTTTATTGATGTCAACCTATTCGTAAACAAGAAGATTTTTTCGGGCCTTTGCCAGGACTTTTTGGTCTTGGTCAAGCAGTCTATTGTAGGGCCTGACTCTTCTCTAGTGAGCAATTTTGTTATCAAACCAGGATAGTGCTTTCCTGCATATTTGACAAAGTCACCTTCTTCTAAATTACTTTTTAGAGCTTCTGGTTCCGGTAGATCTTCTATGCTAGGCCCACTGGTACCAACGTCTTCTCCAAAATCTTCAGATTCACTTTCATAAAAGTTGGAGCCGTCATCAGAACGATTGCAGTCATGCAGCCTGTAAGAATGGTGTGTTCAGATTCAGTTTCTGGTATTCGATTTCTGCATAGGCGTCCTCTTTTCGGCAGCGTAGACGTTGGTACTCCTTCCAAGTCCATGTCATCTGCACTCGATTCATCAAACAATTTTGTAGAGACACTTTTGCCAGCTGGTACATCCAATTTCTTTCGTTCCTTACTAGGCCCTTTTTTGGTCATATCTTGTATTTTTTCTGCAAAGTTTTGCATGAAACTGTCTCCTATCAGTTTTCTTAGAGGTCTGCTTACTTCCTTTTGAGGCAAGCGCTTCAGAACATTGGTTCTGTCAATGGGTAAGATACCTATTTTTTAAACCCATAAATCATGTTTTTCTTTTTGTCTGCGGAAAATTAATCAACCAGCTGTTTTAGGAGTTTAGCAAACTGATCCTTGGGCAAGTTTGTCATTGACTGGTTTTTTTCTTTTTACAAAGTCAATATTTTACACCACTCTCTTTTCATAAGACCATAGTAGGCAACATCCAACAGCTGGGTGAGGTGAGTAGAGTTTGGGGGTTAAAACTTCTAGCTTGATATGGGGGTTAAATTATCTCCTATCACAACCTTAACTCCGGGCAGCTTTTTCAATCGATAAAGCAAGGTTGAAAAAACCAATCTTCGAACGTCCCCATATCAAACCAATAATTTTTTGTTCTATTATACCCACATCCCACCCTCTGTCCATGTAGACAAGTGTAGTGTTTAGACTTGTACACCACATATCCAAGTAGACAGTGTTTAGACTTGTACACCACATATGTTCCAGTTCAATTTCCACAAAACATTAGTGAGGTACAAGCATATCCATAATCCATAATGTGTTCTACATACTTTAGTCCACTTTTACAAATAACCTTACTTGATCCTGGGTCATCTTGTAGATTTCTCTCATCATAATTCCAGATATTTTCATCGGGCACATCACTGAAGCCATTTTCTAAGTTGTCAAAATAATCATTGACTATTATTTCATCAATAACAGCTCTTACTCGTTTTATGTTGCTTGCTGTGCGCACCGTTAAGTTTGGGTGGAATTTCTTAAATAATGCTGCTGAATCAGGTCCTGGGAAATTGTTTTTAAAGTTATTTACTGTACGCCTGTTTGTCAAGAAAGCATTTCGTGGAGTATCTCAAATCAAGGTCAGTAACTGGAAACACAAATTCAGCCATCTTGTTGATATGAGTCTCAAATGAACGTTCTTCTTGAGAAAACTGTGGGATGGCCATGCTTTTTACCTCATTTGGTTTAAGCTAATTTATTATCGTGCTTCTAGGTATATTATAAAACTGATTTGCATCTTTTTGTGTCCTTACTCCACTTGTGATTTCCATCAAACAAGCTTGCATGGTCTTAGCATTCTAATCGGCATAGTTTCTCGAACCTGCCTTTCTTTTGCAATTTCTTTCTGATGTCCTCAGCAACTGGAACAGAAACAACTAAAATACCATTTTACAACAGTAAGATTCGCAAAAAATGTTATTAAAAACATTAAAAAAAAAAATGGTGGTAATACTTTGGTCATGGCACAAAGTAGCCTCGAAAAACTAGTTTTTAAGTTTTGTTTATGAAAACTTTAAAATTTACTGTCAAACCAAAAACTACTAAATGACTTTTTGAAACTTCTCGACGTACGTTTCGCTAAACATGTTAGCATCATCAGGAGATTATTTAATCTAATTCTAAAACTAAACTATGCTCTATTTATATGATAACCCTAACTAATGAAGCGTGTAAAAATCATGAACCGCGAAGTTTACTGAGTTTTACATTAATAATTGAAAAAGTTGACTCTACGGAATAGGTCCTTTATCCCGGTGCATGAGTTTTTTACATTTTTCTATTTGAATGTTTTTAATAGATTATTCTCAAATATCGTACAAACTATTTTTCAAGCCCAAAAAGCTTGTTGGACCAAAATAACCCCGCAAGGACCAAAGTAGCCCCTGTTGATGGTATACTTAAATATATTAAAAATCTTTACATGAATAAAATATTTAAATTATATTAGAAATGATAAGGATTTATTAAAGATATTTGGGATTAATTATAATTTAAACGAAAACGTTTTATTTTTCTGTTAGAACTAATCAAATTGGGTGAAAGTTTTCGACACTTAACATTTTCGTCTTAAGGATGTTTTAAAATACATTACCTAATATGTAATTGCCTAGCGGCAATATGATTATGTGACTGAAATAACGGCGATTCTCGCCTTTTTCAATATATGCGACTTTTATCTTAATGTCAAGGATATTTTGAAATTTTGATATTTCGGAATAATTTTCATAAACTTGCTCCACCACTGTTTCTATATATTTTTTCTAGTTATGTGCCAGTTCAATACTGGTATCAATTACAACAACCAAAGGCAGCAGAAGTACAATAGCCCAGTGCAAAGTAGCGGTAATTGTCCTCAACCGAACGGTACATTTCCAACTAGAACTTGTGATGGGTACGTGGAATATTATGAGGTTGATGCAAAAGTTCGTCCCGTTTTTTTTTGAGAAAAAGTGTATTTACTAAAAATCAAATTTAGTCAGTATATTATGCGCTGTTCTGATCGGTAAACTTTCTCCAGTAGCTGCATAATTCCGCACTCATAGAACTTAAGACATTTCTGGCTAAAGAACGAATTCAGAAGATTTTCTTTCCCTCTTTTTACTTTCCCTCTTTTTACAAATCTTTTTACCCTCTAAGCTGTTTTGAAGCGATCTAAATAAATGAGAATCGGAGGGCGCAAGGTCGAGAGAGTACGATGGATGGACGAAAACATCCCAGCGAAGTTGTAGTAGTTTATGTAGAGAGGTCAAAGTCACGTGTGTTCTAGCATTCTCTCAATGGGACATAATGCCCTTTCTATTGGCTAATTCCAGCCACATCTGGTCGATTCCTCGCTGTAATTTACTTAGTGCTGAGAACAGTATTTCTTCATATTAATGATCTGGTTTTCAGATAGCAGCTCATAATAAACGATTTTCTTCCAGTCCCACCAAATACATAGTCTAAACTTCTTTAGAGATAAATTGGCTTTTGCGCGAGTTAAAATTTGATAATTAACAATTTAACAACTTTTTCTATAATTACTCGCTGAATTCCTTCAATCAAACAGCATCAGAATTTTATATGTGTGAGGTAGATATCACTTTGGTTTTGCGATGCAACGCCATTTAGCGGCAAAAAATAGGACGAATGTTTGCATCAACCCAATATCTGAAGAATTATACTTACTACCCTTACATTTTTTTTTCAGTTATATACAATGCACCAATGGAGTAGCTGAAGAGAAAGTATGCCCTGACGGACTGCTGTTCAATGCTGAAACTGGACCTCACGCCTTCCCTTGTCAATATCCCATCGATGTCGATTGCACGGGCAGAGAACAAACCCGTAAGACTAGAAAGTTATATAAAAACAATTTTTCAACACAAGTGCTCACCAGCTCATTTAAGATTAATCGTATACAAAAAATTCATAGAATAAAATTTTGAAACCCATCGTACAAGTCTACTTTCCTTGATATTTTATATTAATATAATAAAATACAAGCAGGTTTTCTCGGCAGAAACTTTTAAATCTACCCTGGTACAACATCATCGAGAATCTATGTCACGTCGGTTTTTTCCAATGGTATTTACGAGAATGATGATCAAGAATCTTCAAGGGTTTTCCAAGGATAGACCTGAACGTTTACTAATTCCGAATTGGTGTCCATAACGCGTTTATTTCGAGTATTTACGGCTGCATTGTGACTCTTTCGCATTTATGAATAATATATGAGGCGTTTTCACAGACTTGTTTATTTAAAAGAATTAAATTGGTTTAAATTAAAAACAAGTATAATATGTATGACCTTCCGAATTCACCATTTCATAGCTTTATATTAAATTATTTAGAGCAGCCACAACCTACAGAAGAATGTCCTCACCAGTACGGTTACTACAAAATAGGCGACCAGAACAATTGTGGACAATTTAAAAACTGTGTTGACGGAAGAGGTTTCGTATTTGATTGTCCTGAAGGACTGGCGTGGAACAGCGAGACTTACAGATGCGACTGGCCTGATCAAGTGTCTGATTGCAATGCTGAAGGTAACCGATTTTATAACACTCAATAAATTAAATTTTTATTCATCTGGTTTTATTTGCAGCTTATTTAGGTTTCACCTGTCCACCGGACGCCAGACAATATGGATTTGGTCAAGAGGAATTCAGATATTTCCGGTCTCCTAGCGATTGTCAGAGATATTACATTTGCATAGAGGGAAAACCGAGATTGTATAACTGTGGAGAAGGGCGTGCCTTCAATGATATTCTCAGCGTCTGCGACGGTGTTGAAAATGTTACAGGATGTGCCCTGCCTAATCACGAAGCACCTCTGAAAGTAGCAAAATTTTCAAATCAGAACGCATATAATAGATTCAATAAATTTTAATACGTGTTATACATATAATTAAGTAAAATTAAGTGTGTTATAATAAACAATATTTGATAAAAGCGAGTTTTGTTTTAAACACCACTGTTCTGGTATATTTTTAACTTAAGCTCTTTTTTTAGCATTTTAAGCCCAAGTTACGTACTCCGCTCACATGAGAACCTCGATGTCAGCATCACCTCAAGAGTAGAGTTACATATTTCGTTCGCATGAGAACCACGATGTCAGCATCACCTTGGGAGTCATCACGCCACCAGATGGTCCCGTGAGAAACGCAACCTAAACGTATTTTTAAGTATAAATATTACCTCCAAATTTAATATTGTCAATTCTTAGTTAAGCTGTTGAGTTTAAAAAACCTATTTTGTAAACCATTTTCGAAATAAAGTTTTTAAAAACAAAGTCTGCCGAAAAAGTTCTTTAAGTGGCGCAGTCGGTAGGATTGCACAAGTGTTTCACGAACGAGCCAATTGAGGACGACACCAAGAGACACAACAGTTGGAGCCAATCCAGCAGTGCAATCAACAGAACCAGAAGCAGACAGCAGCACAGCCGAGAATTCGGGAAGGAAGAAGCAGATCAACAAAGGTTAGTGCCAATTCCTTTTACCCTCCTGACCCTCTGATTAAGGTACTCAGTTGGAATAGTTAGGGAAGTGTATTTCACACAAAAAACCAGTGTATTGAACACATTAGGGTTAGAAATTAGGTTAAGAAAGAGGAACAAAAATATATGACAGAAATTGACGATTTAGTAGCATCATTAGCATTAGCATTTAACGATAACGATTCTAAAATGCAGAAACAAAGTAAACAAACCCCCATTGACTGGGATTTATTCAAATCTAGATTAGAAAATATTAAACCTTTTAATGGTGACAGTAACGTTTTAAATAAATTTGTTACCAAATGCGATAAACTCGTAAATATATATAGGCAATTACAAAGTGAGGAATTAGATGCCCACATTTTCGATTGTATTCAGGAAAAATTAATCGAGAAAGCAGAAGTAATGGTTGGGAATAGAACAGAGCTGACAAATTGGGACGCTCTGAAAGCCGCGTTACAACAATGTTTTTCTGATAGACGCAATACGGACAATTTAGTCCAAGAATTAACACGAGCCAGACCATTCAAAGGTGAACACTTAATAAGTTTCGGAACCAGACTTCAACTTCTTCGAAGTAATGTTGCTCAGAGAATTAGTAACGATTTAAATTTGAGTGAACAACAGAAAATTTGCCACATTACTTACTATGAGAAAACGGCGTTAAATACATTCATAGCAGGTTGTACGGGAACCCTGAAAAATAACATGCATTTGAAAAAACTCGACACATTGGAAGATGCAATGGCTTATGTCGTTGAATTTGAAAATTTCGAAAAATTATATGGGAACCTAAACGCAACTGAAAAATACAGTAATAATCAATTTGCACCGAAACCAACAAATTTTTCAAATTATCCAAAATTCTCAAACAATCAAAATTATTCTAATCAAAACCCTTTCAATCAAAATCAATTTAATCAGAATGCTTTTAACCGAAACCCAAATTTTAATCAACAACAATATTCGACAATGGCAAAACCATTTCAATGGCCATCACAACCAATAAATGTGCAGCCCAGACAATTCGCACCTCAAAAATTCTTTACAAACCGGGAAGTTTTTGGACCTCCAAAAAATGTGTTTAAGCCCAAGAATATTCCACCTAGTCAAATGAGTAAACCAACACCCATGTCGATTAGTGTACGAAACAGTAACGGATTTAGCAGACAGCCAATCCGTAATCAATTCAACCATTTCCAAAACACATACCCCAATCAAAAACCGAATTTTACTTTCGAAGAACTTCACAACAACGAGTGTGAAGGATATCCGGTTGAAGATTATCAAGATTACTCGTACTACGAACCGAATGAAGAAACTCACCTTGATTATCATGTGAATAACTATGGTGAAGATGAACAACAAAAAAACGAAGAATTTTCAGAGAATGAAAACCTTAAAGAAATTGGAAATTTTACGGAACAAGCCCAGAACGAAGGCCAACCTTGACGGAAATAAACATTTCCTCTAATAACGCTTTACCATATATCGAAATTGGCTATCCTAAAATTAAACTCTTAATAGATACCGGGAGCTCAAGATCAATTTTAAGACCAACTGTCGCAGAAAAATGTTATCCAAACTGTATCTATCGAGCGAATAACATCATCAAAACAGCAATAGGTAGTGAAAACACACAATTTCAGGCAAAAATTCCAGCATTTTCAGAATTTAAACTAGATTATGAGATAGATTTTATTCTTTTTGATTTTCACGACTATTTTGATGGAGTAATCGGTCTAACAGATTTAATTAATATGGGATTGAATATAGATCTTTTAAATAAAAAACTAATTGGACAACAAATCGAAATTCCTTTTAAATACCGAAGACCTTCCGAAACAAATTTTTCTATTACCATAAATCCCAAAGAAAAAACTTTAAAGAAAATTCCAGTTAATATACGAGAAGGAGAAATCATCACCAACAGCGAAAAAATAGATGAATTGAACTTTCCATCCATTCTCTCTTATGCTCACGATGGTTATGCTATAATCGAAATTCATAACCCAACAAATAACTATATAACATTGACTCTCACTGAACCATTTCCTTGTCAATTATTTAAACCGCAAGAATTCGAATGTATGACTTTCGAACAAGTAAATCATAAATGTTCTCAACAAATACCAAGCAAAAAGGCACAGTTAAATCATCTAATACGCACCGAACATATGAACCAAGAAGAAGGAAAAGCAATTACGGCATTGTGCAGAGAATTTGAAGATATATTTTACCAACCAGGAGACAAATTAACATTTACATCGAAAATTAAACACGAAATAAAAACCACAGATAATATACCAGTGTACACAAAGACATACAGTTACCCATACATTCACAAGAATGAAGTGTGCAAACAAATCAGCGAAATGTTAGAAAAGGGAATAATACGACCATCATCCAGTCCATGGTCATCACCGATATGGATCGTCCCTAAGAAGATGGACGCTTCGGAAAGACAAAAATGGAGAGTAGTAGTTGATTATAGAAAAATCAATGAAAAGACAATTTCGGACCGCTACCCTATTCCAAATATAACCGATATATTGGACAAATTAGGACGAGCCCAGTACTTTTCAACATTGGACCTAGCGTCTGGTTTTCACCAGATTGAGGTAGAAAAAGACTCCATAGAAAAAACGGCGTTCACAGTTGAAAATGGACATTATGAATTTTTAAGGATGCCATTCGGTCTGAAAAATGCTCCATCTACGTTCCAAAGAATAATGGACGAAGTCTTAAAAGAGCTACAGAACAAGATTTGTATGGTATTTATGGACGACATAATAGTAGTGAGCACAGGCTTAACGGAACATATTCAGAACCTTAAACTCATCTTTAAGAAATTGCGAGAAGCTAATTTAAAAATACAAATTGACAAGTGCGAATTTCTACGAAAGGAAGTTGAATTTCTAGGTCATATTGTGACACCTGAAGGAGTCCGACCTAATAAAAAGAAAATAGTTGCTATACAAAAATATCCCATTCCAAGAACGCAAAAGGAAATCAAAGCATTTTTAGGCTTGTTAGGCTATTACCGTAGGTTTATTAAGAATTTTGCCAAAATCACTAAACCGATGACTCTATGTTTAAAGAAAGGAAATAAAGTCGAACACACACAAGAATTCGTAGAATGTTTTAACACCTGTAAGAATCTATTAATTTCAGAACCAGTCTTAGCATATCCGGATTTCTCTAAAACCTTCGAACTGACTACGGATGCATCGAATTATGCAATTTCGGGAATTTTATCTCAAGATGGTCACCCAATTTGCTATGCATCCAGAACTCTAAACCCCGCCGAAATCAATTATTCAACAACAGAAAAAGAATTATTGGCTATTGTGTGGAGTTGTAAATATTACAGACCCTATTTATATGGCGCAAAATTTGTGATATACACCGATCACAAACCTTTACAATGGTTAATGTCGCTAAAAGAACCAAATTCTCGTTTAGTACGATGGCGACTAAAATTAGCAGAATTTGAATACGAAATTAGATATAAAAAAGGGAAAAACAACCAAGCAGCTGATGCTCTATCCAGGAATGTAGCAGAAGTCAATGCAGCAGAAACCGAATCAGTTTGTAATAATGCAGGCGACGCTGATGATATAATAAAAGAATTTCTATTAACACCTAGCGAATTACCAAACGTAGATCAAGTTACAATTGATGAAGTTATTCCACCGAAAATAAATATTATTTCGGACATTCAAATTAAACCACCAACTATTCATGAGAATAATAAAGAAGGAGTTGAAACAGTACACTCTTCAGCTGAAGATCCCATTTGCGGAATGCCAATAACTGAAAGAGCCATAAACATGTATAAAAATCAAATAATTGTCACAAGTGGAGATATAACCAAATTTCAACTAAGACAAGAACGAGTGTTCGAAAACAGCAGATTTTACTTAACTATTTCAAGTAGAGATCCAACATTCAGTATAGTCACATTCCTTAAAGAATATGTAAAACCGAAACAATTATACGCTATATACTTTAATAACCAAGAATGCGCACGTCAGTTTGCAATCACTTTGCAAAACCTTTTTAAAAACTCATCTTACAAGATATTACAATGCTCAACGTTCTTAGAAGATATACGAACAAGAGATGAGCAACAGGAAAAACTTACTCTACACCACACCACCAAAACATGCCACAGAGGTATGAATGAAATGAAAGCAGCATTCAGTACAAGATTTTATTGGCCAAAGATGTCAGATGATATTGAAAATTTCATTAATAATTGCGAGATATGCCAAAGAAACAAATATGATCGAAATCCACCCGTAATTAAATTTAATTTAACACCTACAGCATCAAGACCTTTCGAGCACATACACGTGGATACTTTTAGAATAAATTACGACGCCTTTGTAACAATTTTAGATTCATTCTCAAGATATGGACAAGCCTACCCACTCCGTAGTATTACAGGTACCGAAGTAGTAGAAAATTTGTATACATTCGTAACACATCACGGTCTTCCATTAAAAATAACCGCAGATCAAGGAACAGAATTCAAAAATAAAGACCTCGAAGATTTCTGTAAATTGTATAGAATTGAACTACACTATACAACCGCGAAAAACAGTAATTCGAACTCACCCGTTGAACGTTTTCATTCGACCATAATTGAAAGTTTTCGTTGTTTACGAGAAGAAAACAAAGACATGACAATACAGCAGTTGATGAGAAGAGCTGTAATGGGTTATAATAATTCAATACAAAGCGTGACCAAACTTACGCCCTTCGAAATAACAACAGGACACGTAAATACTATAAACCCTTTTGATCTAAACGACAACGCTATCATATCTAGCTATGTACAATCACATAAAGAAACATCGAACAAGCTATATGAGAAAGTAAAGAGAATAAATGAAGAAACCAAACAAAATGTAATATTGAAAATAAACGAAACTAGACAAGAACCTCCTGACTTTCAAGATCAAAAGATCGCCTACGTGAAAACGAAATATAGAAGCAAAGACAAACCAAAATTTAAAAAGGTACCAATAATTGATGAAACTGATACCAAAATAATAACAGACAAAACTTCATATCATAAAAGTACCCTCAGAAAACCTAAACCTAATGGAGGAAAATCTTTTCAGGATGAAGCAGGAAACAGCGACGATCCTGTTATACCTGGTCCTGCAGATCCACCTGACAAACGGGTCTGACATTCAAATCACCACGCTGGAGAACCCCATATTACCTATCCAACTGGGAAATTCCAGACTTATTTATAATAGACATACATTTATTCATTACGTAGATTTAAGACATTTAATCGATAAACTAAGTAATATTAAGGCTTATTTTCTTAAACTCAAGGAAAGTTTATTACCAGTAAATGCATCGAATAATATCTCTTATCATGCACTAGCGCAAAACCTACTCCACAGAACCGAATACTTAATAGAAATTGCAACAAATAAAATCGAAAATTTACACCCTCACATTAGAAATAAACGAGGTTTTATTGATGGAATTGGAAAGATTAATAAATGGTTATTCGGAACCCTAGATTCAGATGACGGTAAACGATATGATGAAGCAATAGCAATTTTAGAGTCCAATCAGAAAACCATAGTTGACGAATTAAAATTACAGATTTCATTATCAAAAAATCTAATCGATAATTACAACGAAACTGTGGCAACTCTAAGTAAAAATCAAGAGTCACTGCAATCAAGTTTATATACATTACTCTCACCAGTTCAACAAACTATCAATAACATACAAGATTATCTAAGTTTCCAAGGAATTACAACGCAATTAAATTTAGATTGTCAAAATCTAATAATGTTTCTTGATAATTTGGAAGACGCTATTATGTTTGCCAAAGTAAACGCTCTACATAGCAGCATACTGTCAAGTTTAGAATTAAAAAATATGTTAAACTATTTAAAGAATATCTATAACAATTCGGAAATTCCAACATTCAAAAATTTATTGTCATACTATCAATTTTTTGGAATTCAAGTAGAATTTTTAGAAAGCAAAGTAATATTTGCCATACATGTACCGATACTGAGGCCTGAAACCCTTACCTTCTATCACATCTACCCAATTATCCAAAATCGAACCATCTTTATACCAAAATACCCTTATTTGGCACAAACCCCTATGAGAAGACAATTTATTGCTAATTCATGTCCAATTATCGAGAAAATACATTTCTGCATGGAAGAATTCCTACCCGATGACCAATGTGTGAACAGTCTAATAGCAGGACATCAAACTGGAAATTGTCCGACAATCGAAATTAATATTGAGGAACCAGTGACAGAGCAGATTACCAGAGAACTAGTTTTAATCTTACCCACCAAACCAGAAACAATGATTGCCAAATGCAACACCGATCAATATTTCGAAATATCGAAATCTTCACTAATTAAAATCCCAGAAGATTGCGAAGTTCAAATTAAGGAAAAGAAATTTCTAAATGACTTAAAGATTCAGAGAGGAAAACCAATTATCCTACCCGAAATAAAATGGTCAAAGTTAGATGGAACGAAAACTTCGATTACCTCGAACATTACCAAAATCAATATTGACGAAATATACCATCTGAAGAATATGGCAAATCAATTGAAGCCGATAAACCTCGATAACACTAATCATCGACAAACCACAAATTATATTGTTTTAGGTATTTGCATTGTCCTAACCATACTTGTAGTGATGATGCAAAGGGAAAAGTTGTATTCCTATTGGCAAGCTGTCAGAAGAAGGTCCAAGAAAAGCCACCCCCAGAGTAAAGTGGATTCGGAAAAACGTACCGTTGTTTTCGAATCTTAAGGAGGGAGGAGTTACGTACTCCGCTCACATGAGAACCTCGATGTCAGCATCACCTCAAGAGTAGAGTTACATATTTCGTTCGCATGAGAACCACGATGTCAGCATCACCTTGGGAGTCATCACGCCACCAGATGGTCCCGTGAGAAACGCAACCTAAACGTATTTTTAAGTATAAATATTACCTCCAAATTTAATATTGTCAATTCTTAGTTAAGCTGTTGAGTTTAAAAAACCTATTTTGTAAACCATTTTCGAAATAAAGTTTTTAAAAACAAAGTCTGCCGAAAAAGTTCTTTAAGTCCCATAATTTTTTTTTAATAAAAAAACATTAGCGCAGATATACTTAAGAAAAATTTATTAAAAAAAATACGACATAAATTAACTTTGTTTTTACATGTGTATCAATGGTTGCCTATCCTTACATATATTGAAAAGCTACAGTCGATCTATTTGTCAATTTTCATATTTAAACTACAGTAAAAAGTCAGCTAGAAACAAACCTAAGCGGAACCAATTTCAAATTGATATTTCAATCATTTACTTGCATCAGATATCTTTCGAAATCGTTTGATTGTGAGTGAATTATAATATTTTCGTATCGTTTCGTGAAGTCAGTCATCAGATTGACGTAAAACACTTCGGCTTCGAGCATACTGTCGAAGGCTTTTCGAAGATCGGTAAAAGTTGGTCTTAAATTGGGGCAACAGTTCCAACATTTCGTCATCAAATTATATCTAGAAAATTTTGTTAACAAGCAAATAAAACAGGACATGCCAACATGAAGCTTACAATTCGTCGGTGCAGTTTACTGGCTTCTCCATTCTATATCCGTTTTTCAGAAGAGGAATTAGATCTTCTGTGTCCAGAGTAGGATAGGGACTGGCACCAAGAGTCACAATCTCCCACAGGACTATGCCAAACGACCACACGTCGCTCTCTGTGGTATAAATCTGGTGAGTCAACGACTCCAAAGCCATCCAGCGAAAAGGAAGTTTGCCTAAACATTATTAATAAAGAGCATGTTTGATTGCTTATGCACATACAAACCCCCTGTTATTTTTTTATACATGTTGTTAACGTAAATATCACGACTGAGGCCGAAATCTGATATTTTTAACGTGTTACATTCTGTAACTAATATGTTCCTGGCTGCCAAGTCTCTGTGTATCATTTTTAAGCTAGACAGGAACTCCTGTAAAATAAATTGTGGGATTATTTACATTATGGACGATCAAATTACATATTCTTTCAATTTCAAATTGAATTCACCTTTGTTCCTCAAAATGGCGAAGGCGCCATAACATAGTTGTACTTTTGTATCAATAATATGTTGGGTTCATGCAAAAAGTTCGTTCCATTTTATTTGAGAAACTTTCACTGTATAGAGCACATATCTTTTTTTTGTGTCTGTGAAGCATTCTTGTTTTTTTTCGCTTTTAATGGTTAATAAAATTTAAAAAATTCGAAAAATAACACCATTTTTCTCGGTCAAAAGATTTCCTTCAGTCAAACATCAAAAATTTAAACTTGTAAAGGAGATAACACTTGCAATCTCATCCAGCATCAAAAACGTAACGAATTTTTGCATAAACTCAATATATTTACCATTCCAATGGCAATTTGCCTGGCAAAAGACAGTAAATCTTTCCATTGCAAAACATTTTCATTTATTCTTGAAGCAGTAACTTTAGTTGTTATTTGATCAGATTTTGTCGGCCAGCAGCACTTCTGATTTGCTCTAAAAAAATAGTTCAGTAAAGTAAACCCGTTATACAATTTCTTTATGGATTGGGGTTGAAAATGAATATGTACTTGTTTTCTAACACAAGCCACACTTTCTTCAGGAAAGTGTGGAGATCACCGTTCGAACAGTACTCCACCAAAAGCAAAGGATTGTTGGGTCTTGTCTTTGTAACAACACCAATCAGATGTACTACATGCGGATGTTTGGGTACGCTCTTCATGATTTCCATTTCGGCATAGAACTGTCGTAACTGTTCTTCAGAAGGTCGCTCTGAAAACCTCATTTATTATCAGTGTTTTAGTTACGAAATATTGTTGTGTACTGGCCCTAAATACTATGTATCGACCTTAAAGAATAGGTATTGTCATTTGATAGCAATTAGTATGAGCCCCTTTCCTCTAATAAAATGCTCGGACCACGACACGGCGCGCTAGAGTCCAGTCCTTTGCTGCCTGACAATCGACACGCTTCACTCGCCCTCGCGTAATATTTTCACCTCCCAAACCCGGTTCTAAACTTTTGTAATAAACGTTATCAATAGAATAACTGCATTATCAACCCACAAACACAGAAGTGGTGCCTCAAGCAATCTCCAGCATATTGGCCAACGCAATTCAGATATTTACAGCCCAAGAAAATGGGTACACCACCGGAGCAGTAATACAGCAACGACCCCCGGTATTCTCGGTAAGTCCGTATAAATCTACCGACGGAATGTTGATCAGTGATTATTTTACACGCTTCATCTGTGCACCGGACTTGTGTCTGGACTGTGTCTATATGGTGCAGAGCTAAACGACGCCCCGAAGTTCCTGGCGAGTAAAATAAACCGGAAAATCTCATCTACAGTCAGATTTGCAGGGAACTAATGGCTTATTTTGACTCAACACGTAACAAATTCGCAGAGATTATTAAATTCCGGCAGATCAAGCAACACAGAGGTAAAACGTTAGCCAATTTCTGCTTGAGATTGAGGCAAGAGGCAACATTTTGCGCCCATTTTGCATCTTGAATTTATCGATCACATGTTGATCGAAAAACTCCTAATGGGTCTGGAAACTCGAGACATGTGCGACAAAATCATTGATAAAAAGCCCACCACGTTCGCCAGTGTTTACGAAATCGCAGATACTTTGGAAGTCACTCGAAATACCACAAACCAAGTGCATACCCCAGATCGCATACCACAAACCAGAGCAAATCACGACCGCCGCACCACAGCAACCAAGCTCAGCAGGGGAACCAACAAGCGTGTGCAGGCTTGGTGAAGCACTTTAATGTAGCCAGTGCCTCTTCCTTCAATTGTAGCAAATGCGGTAAATTGGGACACATCAGCAGAGTGTGCAGGGCACGCGCACGACCGAGAAACATACACTTGATTGCCGAAGCCGAAGTTGCCGAATTCGAGAAACCTGCGGAACAAATCGCCACCACGCAACGACTTGGAAAAATAGAAATCATCGGCACCATCCCCATCCCCTGGACGGAGATTACGTGCAGTTGGAAGGAACCTCAATCAAGATTGAGCTTTATACTGGTACTCCTGTTCAATAATTAGCAAAAAGAAGCTAAGTATAGTTTTTACAGTAAACTGACAGACAATTTGTCAGCTACACCGGCCACCGCATTGACTGCATCGACCGCATTGAAGGAAATATCACCATTGAAATAACGACCAGGAAACTCAACCTCTACGTAGTCGCTGATGAGTTGCTTATTGACGACATGCTTATGGGGTGCGAATAGATCACGGAGCTCGCAAAAGAAATCAATTTCGAGAAACTCTTCTCGAATTCCACTCCAATATATCAGGTATTACCCTCAACCAAACACATATCGCCAGAACAACAAAATGTATTAAATGGCATGTTATCACGCTATTCTAATCTGTGTAGGAATACCCCGAGGAAGTTAAGAGGTTCACCGACAGGGATGCAGTTGAAACCAGGACCCACACCAATTTTTTCTCGAACCCGGGATATTCCACTAGAGCTTCGCGAGGCTTAGGTTAAGGAAATTGAGGCTAAAATTGCGTTAGGGTTATCTACAAGAAAGTCGATTATTCGGAATGGGCCTCGATATCACATGTAGTCGTCAAGAAAAACGACAAACTGAGGATCACAGGCAATTACAAACCAACTCTGAACTCCCGACTGATAATTGATGAACATCCGATCCCTAAGATAGAACACTTATTTAACAGAATAAAAGGAGCTACGCTATTTTGCCATCTGGAGGTGGACGAAACGTTCAGCCATGCTCTGACACTTAGACAACTACGCATGGCCTGATTCGCCCATCACGAGCCGCTTATGGAGCAGCTAACATCCCCGCGATCTGGAAACAACGAATAGACACAGTCCTACAAGAACTTCCGAATTTGCAGATCACTACGATAACCTTTTAGGTGCACTGGGATCAACTTCACTACGATTTAAGACCCATGCATTGAAACCCAACTGCTCTAAATGCACTTTTGCTAAACCCTTGCTGGAGGCCTTAGTCACAAAGTAGATGACGAAGGTGTGCACAAATCCGACTCACACATTCAAGTAGTTCGAGATGCCCCGAAGCCCACTACGCCGAAAGAACTACAATTATTTTTAGATGTTGAAACAGGGTCCTTTCACGTGGACTACAACAGGAGAAAAGAGATTAAGGACTCACTAACCTCTCCACAGGTTCTAATCCAATATGATCCATCACTCCCACTGTTACTGGCCACGGACGCCAGTAAAACCGGAGGGGGTGCAACGCTGTCGCACCGGTTTGGCAATGGGCAGGAGCGCCCGATCGCTAATGCAAGTCGAACGATGACGGACACAGGGCCGAATTAGCCACAAAGCGACAAGGAAGCACTGGCTATTGTTTGGGCCGTAAAGAAATGTTTCCACTACCTCTACGCTCACCACTTTACACTGATTACCGACCACAAGCCGCTGACTCAGATATAGCACCCGGAGAAGTCCCTACCCGTGCTATGAATAAGTCGCATGGCGAACTACGCGTATTACTTGGGCAATTTTAATTACAACGTGGTTTTCAAGACGTTCAAACCAAATGCCAACGCTGACTACTGTCCCCGAGCACTCCTACCATCAAAAATCAATGCAATGCGCCAATGATCTGCACAGAGGAGGAAGGAGTGCGACGAATACGATGATTTTAATCTTTTCGCAATAAACCAAATAACTCAGCTACCAGTTCGAGCGGAAGCCATTGCGCGGGAAACAAGGAAAGACGCGCACCTTGGCGCAATAGTTCAACTACTGAAATTCGGGCAGGATCTCTCCATGCACGAATAGAAAGCATCAGAAGTCAGATACACCCTTGCGGCGAACTGCTTGATGTTCGAGCACATAGTCGTTATACCGCCAGCATTGAGGGAAAATTTACTGAACGACCTGCCGTCAGCACATATAGGTATTGTAAAAATGGAAGGAATGGCACGCTCTTTCGTTTTCTGGCCAGGAATAGACGCAGATATCGAGCACGTTGCTAAATAATGCGCAAACTGTGTGTCACATGCACATGCCCCACCGAAGTTACAAGAACATCATTAGGAGAATTCGAACGCACCTTGGGAACGAATCCACATCGACTACACAGGTTCAGTTACAGACACAATGCTGCTGGTTATCGTGGTATATATAGTAAGTGGCTGGAAGTTAAAACAACAACTTCAACAACGACCACTGCAACAGTTAAAATTACTGACGACGCATTATCGGCATACGGTGCTGTAACCGTTGTGTCCGACAATGAAACGCACTTTACATCAGATGAATTCCAAAACTTCCTACGAGACAGTAAAGTTACATATCATAAAAGAACACCCATATCACCCATATCACCCATCGACCAATGACCAAGCCGAAAGATACATACAGACCGTGAAGGACGCTCTACATGCCATGTATTCGACAAATTTCCCAACTTCTTCCAGCACGATTCTTTCTGTGACGTGATTTGAGCACTCAATTGAATCTGGTTCGGGCAGACAAAGTGCACACCAAAGTCACATAGAAATAACAAGCATATCTGAACCCAACATTTCGAATGTTCGACCCGGGACAATCTGCCTACTTTCTTTTCGGTAATCTCAGGAAAAATAAATGAATCCCAAGCACTATCACAACTCGTCTGAGAGATCTTTATTATGAAATCGAGTGTGCAGGACCGAAGGTAAAACGTCATATAGATCAAATTAGAACGTTTTCAGGCCAACTACAAATACAACACGGAGATACGAGTCAAGAGGGACAAGCCGACCTGATACCCCCATCGAGAAGACTCCGTTTCTATGAAACAAAAATGGAAAATGCCAATTCACCTAACCTGGTAACAGTTACACCACCTACAACTCTAATGGTAATACCAGCGGCACATAGAGCTCCTAGAACACCAAGGACTCAAAGGGAAGCGATCCTAAACAAATACTTGTTCCACAAACACCATGCAGGTCAATACACCATCGAATTCCCCCATTAAGATTTTTACCCAATAAACATCTTCACACACACGAATCGACCTTAAAGAATAGGGATTGTCATTTGCAAGTAATTGGTATGAGAACCCCCTCCTCTCCCCACTCGCCCGCGCGTAATATCTTAACCCATTATCGCCCAGTGATCTATTTATAGATCACAACAAAAACTAATAGATATAAGAAAAAATATGTTTAATATCTTTGCCTGCAGATATGTCAATATTGAAGATCAGTTTAATACCAAAACCCAATTTGCAAACCATGTTTAATATTAGATGTAATTATTATATTTATATATTTATTTACATTTTTGAATTCACCAAAAAAATGTGTCGATGGCACCAATATATACTTTTATTTAGTATTCAGAATAACCTTGCATTTAAGTTATATTTTTGTATGCCTATAAGTGTTTAATATGTGTAAGGTTACATCGTTACTAGATATTTTACAAAAGCATTTACGATTTTCGATTATTAGGAGATGAGATATTGCTGATCTATATTTAGACCACTGGGCGCAAACGTTATTCATAACGCTGCCGACGACGGCGCGGCGATTTAAATCCATCAAAATGTTTTAAAACGTATAAACGTGAAATGTCACGAAATATTCTTTTAGTATTTGGTGACAAGGGTTCAAGATAGTATTATCTAACGGCATCTGTTACTATTTTTGGTTTTGTACTTTGGATGGCTCTTGAAATAATATCGGTAAGTCTGTTTTGTTTCAAAATATTTGTTGTGTGATTCTATTAGATGTATTTTTTTAGAAAAACGTGTTCAACAAAAGCGTTAACAATGACGGAATTAGAGGAGATTATCAATGATTCCAATTTTCTTGTCGACGATGATATTTCTAATATAGATGTTGTAGTTTTACTACTAGACCCAGATTACGTGGCCGACGAAGATAAAACTTACGACGATTAAATAGGAATAACAGAAGTAAGAGATGTACCAGGTCAGTTGGAATTACAAACAGGTGGCGCAGATGTAACTATTGAAGAACATGCAAGAACTAGCTCTACTGTTCCTAAGAAATGCCCTGAAAAAAAGTATTGCTGCATCATTACCAAAATGGATAAAGTGTGGTACCAAAAATTCTTTTCGTAAAAAGGATGTTAGAAAAGGCAACAATAGACAAATTAGTGAACGATTATGTCTCGCTTATACCTCTACAGCTTGTCGAAATCTATTTTTCGAATGATATATTGGAACAAATAAAAGAAGAAACTGTCGAATTGAAATGTTTTAATGGTATACTCTTATTTTCTGGATACCACCAAGTTCCTTCAGAAAGAATGTACTGGTCCACTGATGCAGATCTAAGTGTTCCAATTCTATAAGCCGCAATGTCTATAAATAGATATTAAAATATAAAATCACTGTTACATTTTGTCAATAATGACAATTTCGATAAAGATGATAGAGCTTATAAACTTAGACCCCTAATTGAAATGTTCTATGACAAATTTCAACAATTCGGGGTGGTTACGTCATATTTATCAACCGACGAAATGATAGCCAGGTATTACGGACACCATGGCTTGAAATAGTCTATACGAGCAGTGGCGGCTCATGGGTTTTTAAAGTTGGAGGACACAGAAGAAAATAGCACTGCTGAAGATTTTTTTTGCTTTCCCCTTCCTCCTTTTTACTTTTCGTGCTATTGAAACCCTCTACAGGAGGTGAACCAGGAAAATGAGTTAAAGGAAAGTAACGGAACGGAAATAAAATATGGTGTTTTACTCTGAAAAATTGTTTACTGTGATAAATGCTGGAGGGGCGGCGCCCCAATGCCCTCCCTCACGAGCCGCCAATGTATACGAGGCAAACCCATTAGATTCGGGTAAAAGCTATGGGCACTATGTGCATGGAACGGATATTGATATAAATTCATATTTTATACCGGCAAAGAAACTCAAAACCAGACAGGCTTGACTGTGGTATCAAAAGTTGTTACAAAATTACTGTCGTATGTATCAAATTCAGATGAGCACATTTTTTTTTACAAATCGAGACTTGCTGGTCCATCTTAAAGAAAATGGATTTCGTGCGACTGGGACTGTGCGTAAAAATAGAACGGATCAGTGTCATATAAAATCTGTTAAGGAGTTGGCTAAAGAATCTCTGGACCCTTTTGATCATAGGTATCACACACTATCTGATATAGTTATGATACGTTGGAATAAAAATAAATGTGCTATAGTTGCCACTAATCATGAGGAGATAAATCCTTTAGCTAAGGCAACCCGTTGGAAGCGCGATGTCAAACAAAGCGTTGATGTATCTCGGCCAAACCCTATCCAGAACTACAATAAATACTTGGGTAGTGTTGACCAACAAATTGTTTTCTTCCCTATCACTAAAACTAAATTAAATCGTAGTTGTTATTTTGTACAATTTGTTTATGATTTACTTATGTATTTTTCTGTAAATACATAATATATAATATAGATCACTACTTTTTTGAAAAAATACTGAGGAAAGATTTTTTGTTATAATTTTTATATTGTTTGGTATTCTGAGCATAAATATAGAAGGGTTTGTCAAAGTTTAAAAAACAACTTACTTGGCGTTAACTCATTAACTTCTCAAACCATGTTCTAAACTTTTGTGAAACTTTATCAATAGAATAACTGCATTTTATTTATAACACACAAATCCAAAAAATATAATAACCAATTTGTGTAATAATAACCAATTATGTTGCTATTTTACACTTGTAGAATTTTTTCTGTAAGAACAAATCGAAGAAAACAATACTAAAGTTGTGAATTAATTAATTTCCTTATCTGGGAAACAAATTAGACGAAAACAACACCATAGGAGGTATCAGAAATCGTATTATGAAAACTAACATAACTATTTACTTCCAGCAGCCTATTCTAACATTTAAATTTATTCAAAGAAACACGAAAGTTAAGATCTATAAAACAGTCGTTCGGTAAGTAGTTATTTATGGCTACGAGACGTGAACCCTCACCAAGAAAACATAAGAGATGTTTGCAGGATTTGAAACAAGATAAATCAGAAGAATTTTTCGATTTTACGAAAGATAATGGAAATTGGAGGATAAGGTGTAACTTCGAACTGAAATAATCATACAAAGATCTGGATATTGTAGTGATGGTTCAGTGACTCATATGGGTGAGACATTCCGGAATACCAAGGGAAATTATTGGAGGACGAAAAGTGGGTATCAAAAGGGAGGTAGTCCAAAGACACGCTCGCAGGATAATGTAAGAAGAGATGCTGAAGCACATCAAAAATTAGCAAAGAGCTGCTTGAAGTAGTTCAACATTTGAAGTAGTTCAAAGCTAGCCGAGCGAAGTAGCCCCAAGCGACGGCCTATATCACCACAGGAAGAAGAATAATGCTTACTGAAAGAAAGTACTTCTGAGGGTTGTTAATAACCGGTATACGAGGGTTGATCAATAAATACTCGTGTTTGATAACAGATGGCGTTGACGAGTGAAATTGACATTACCATCGTGTACTGCAGACTGTTAAACGACCTCATGCTGAATTTCAGATAAATTAATAGGTTAATCTTTTTTTGATAGCCAGTTGTAAGATGGAAAAAGAGCAATATGGATCCGTAGTTCGTTTTTTATTTTTGGATGGAAAAACATGGATGCTGTCTATGGGGACCCTTTAACCAATATCTCACAACTGTGAGATATTGGTTGAACGAATTTAAGCGTGGTCGTACAACTATTTTCGATGACGAACGGCCAGGACGCCCGTCAGACGTGGTTACCGAAGAAATCGTCGAAAATGATAATCGTCGTCCATGATATGATTCTCGCAGATCGCCGAACAAAAGTGCACGAACTAACTGAGGCCGTAGGTGTCTCGTACGGAACGGAAACCAAGATTTTAAATGATAAAATACATGTGAAGAAAGTGTCGGCCCGATGGATGCCGCGATTGCTCTCCGTGGACAACAAGCGGGTACGACTAAGAATGTCAAAGCAGTATTTGGACCGCCTTAAGCGAAATTCGGAAGACTTTTTACATCGAGTGGTCACCGTTGATGAAACCTGGATACATTATAACACGCCAGAGACCAAGAGACAGTCAAAACAATGGATTTTTCCGGGTGAATCTGCTCCAAAGAAGGCAAAAACGGTTCCATCAGCCGGAAAGATTTTGGCCACAATTTTTAGGGATTCCAAAGGAATAATCCTCATGGATGCCTCAGGGCAGTACTACAGTGAGTTGTTGGACAGATTCGATAAGAAATTGAAGGAGACACGGCCCCATTTGGTTAAGAAAAAAGTGCTCTTTGTCGCGGCCAAATTCCACGAATGGCGCTTCGAATTGCTTCCGCACCCACCTTACTCACCCCACCTGGCACACAGCGACTTTTTTCTGTTCCCTAATTTAAAAACATGGCTCGTAGGAAACAAATTCAGCTCAAATGAAGAGGTTATCGTCGAGACAGAAGCGTATTTTGAAGAGTTTGAAAAATCGTATTTTTTAAACGACTTAACAAAGTTGGAGAAACGCTTGGAAAAGTGTATAGGCCTAAAAGGAGACTACTTTGAAAAATAAAAAATAAATTTGTGAAGAAAATTACGTCTTTATTTCAAATATGGGTACCTATTGATCAACCCTCGTATTTGTTGTACAAAAACAATGTTACTTTTACAAGTTAAAGTATTCTCGAACGAAGGAGCATTTTGAAAAACTTTATTTTTACAACATTACACAATGACGTTTAATACAAGATGGATTTTGAAAAACAATTTGGTAATATTTATACATTTAATTTACTTAATAAGTGAAATATGATTTATTGGGTTAGTGGAAAAATCAGGGAGTCACATCCTCTGTGTCAGTAGTTTCCTTAGAGGGGATTCACGTAACGCCTCCCTGCGAAGACGAAAACAACAGGGATCCAGGGTTGTTTTCGATTACTTGTAGTGGTATATTTTCTTTCTTGATATATTTCATTTTTCTTTTTCGGCGAAGTTTCCATATTACCATAGTCGTGACAATGATTAATATAAAGATAATCACAATGGTTGTTGAACTCCATGCGATTGTTTGTATTTGATGGATTTCAGGTGGCTTCAATTGATTTGCTTTTGCTTGTAACCTCTTGATGTCTTCTAGATTGATAGATTGTAATTCGATCTTTGGTTCTTTTGGTGGTTCGATTTTTGGATATTTGAACTCTAGGTTAGGTAATGTGAAAGGATCTCCTTTTACCATGTTTTCTGTGTTCCAATAATAATTCTGTTGTATCTGGATCCCACAGTTAAATGGAATATTCACAAGACTAGGGTTTTCTATCTGAATATATTTCTGAGTTTCACAGTGTTTTACCAATTTCATCGATATTTTGTTGGGATTGGGATTACCAATAAATATTTTTTGTTGATTGACTCGATGAGTGGTTGGTTTATTTCGACATTTTATTAGTGTTGTCACACATTCGTTGGTAATAGGCTCTAAATTATTCTGACAAATATAGTTATTTTCCATTTTTGGACATTCTTCTACGTTATATTGCTGTAAATGAGTGCCCAAAATAAGGTAGGGTTGTTTAGGGATTATTATGGAGTTGTTGGTAGGTATAGGAAATAAATGATATAATTGGTAAGTTTCTTCCTTGAAAATTGGAAAATGAATAACAAAAATTATTTTTATTTTTTGTGAATCTAGTTTGTAAGTTTGCTGTTAGATAAAAATAATTTAAATTTTCGAAATTTATTATTTTATTTTTTCCATAAAGGGTTGTTAAATTTGATATTATATTAGACATTTCTTTTGCTGAAATTACCGTACTATGTAATACATTTAATTGTGCAAAAGCAATAGCATCTTCCAGATTATCTAAGAAGGTCATTAAATTTTGACTATTTAAAATGATTTGATTAATTGTATTTTGTGCTTGAAGTAATGCATCTAAATCATAAATTGATCTTTTGAAATTTATTTCTAGAGTTTCTATATGTTGTTTAATTGTATTCTGATTTTTGGACAATATTGTTATTGTTTGATTATAATTTTCAATAAGTTTTTTCGTTAAAGACATATGTAATACAACTTCATTTTGGAAAGAGTTTTGATTATTTTCCAATTGATTTATAGCTTTTTCGTACCGTTCGCCATCATCAGAGTCTAATGTGCCAAAAAGCCATGTTGATATTTTTCCGTCTGTGCTTCTGCATTTATTAAGCCTCTTTTAGATCGTAAATGCGGTTGGACATTATTTAGTTTTGTTTCAGCTTCTAGAATAAGGAATTGGGTTTGACTGATCATTTGTATTTAGATATGAATAATGAGCACGTCCATATAAGTCTATTTTAGATTCTGATTAATTTGGTTATGAAATGTTTCGATGTTTTCCAACTGATTAATAATAGGTGGTATTTCGATGTAGTGTATGAAACTATGTTTATTTTCTATGATCTTAGTATCCCCAGGTTGAAAGGGTAGCAGAGGGGTTTGTATTGTTGATGTAGTTATATCATCAGTCTTCGTCAGAATAATCTTGTACATAACTACAAGAAGGAACAGGATCATCTTCATTGTCCTGTAGACAATAAAGTATTTTAGGTTTTTGTAATTGTTACTTGTGAATTATTTTATCTTTATTTGTTATTATTTTGTTTCCTATGTCTTATCTGACAATAGTTTTAGTAAATCGAGGTTTATCTTTTGTTCTTTTTGCGCTTTTATCTTGCACGTATGCTGTTGTATTTTCTCGATAGTCGCAAGGATCTTAGGATCTTCTAAATTTGCATTATATATTTTCTTATATATAGATTTTAGTCTTTTTAGACGATCATCTATGTATTTGTTAACTATTATCTCGTCAGTTAGATCGAAAGGGTCTAGGGTATTGGTGTTTCCATTTATTATGTCAAAAGGCCTCTGTTTTGTAACGCTATGGGTAGTTAGATTATATCCTAATATTGCATATTGCATTAGTTGTTTTATGCTTGTATTAGGCTCTTTCAATTTTAGAATTCTATATAGTTCTATTAGAGTAGAATGGAATCTTTCAACAGGGCTATTACTGTTAGAGTTTCCAGATAGTAGTATAATGGATTAGAATTATGTAGTTTACAAAATTCTAGGAAAGGGGATTATTTAAATTCACTACCATTATCGAAGTGATTTGATAAAGAAAGCACGGTGGTGGTTCTACATATTGGTTTTAGTATATAGGCTTGGTCGTATCTTGAAAATACGTCAATAATAGTTAGAAATTTTGTATTGTTTATTTGAAATATATCCATGTAGATTGATTCTAATGGTTGTGAAGGTGTGGGGCTAATATTATATTTTATCTTAGGTGGATGTTTATCATATTTTGACCTTTGGCATATTTCGCAGTTGTTAGTGAATTCAGTTAAGTTTTCTTTCATATTAGGCCAGTAGCAGTGTTTTTTAATTGACAATAGGGCTTCATTAATTCCTCTGTGACAAGTATTAATGTGGTGGTAATTAATTAGTTTGCTTTGACTTTGTTCATTGTATACATCAGTTAGGTACAATTTTGAGATTAAAAGTTTATATGCATTGTGTCGAAATACTTTAGATAGAATAGTGCTAATTTTTAGATATAGATTATTAGCTAGTTTTTATGTATATATACAATATAATTTCTTGGGATCGATGTTTTCTTTAAAGAATTTTATAATTCCCTGTGTATAATTCGATGTCAAATGGATAGCTAATCTATTCTTCATATTGAATGGTTTACTCCGTATTACATGATAATGTTTGTTTAGATTTTGAACAAATATGATTTGGTTGACATACATGTTTAGACAAAGTTCAGTTATAGGTATGTCTAGAATTGGGTCTTCAAGTGTTGAATGAACAGTTTCATTATCAGGTAAATCAATATTGATGTTGGGCGGTCTATTTTGTATAGCTGATAAGATCTTAATTTTTGGTGGATTGATAATTTCTTCTATTTGGTGTTCTTCTTCAGATATAGGATTGTGTTGTTCTCTAAAAATGTATTGTTCAATTTCACCATTAATGTCTCCAGGATTGCCAATAATAGATTCATTTTCAATGGCATAGATCTCTATTCTAGAGAGTGCATCGACATTGGTGTTTTCTTTACCCTTTTTATATATTATCTTATAGTCATATTCCTCTAATTTCAAACGCCATCTCACTAATCGAGAGTTCTGCTCTTTCATATTAAAGAGGTATTGTAGTGGTTTATGGTCAGTTATAATTGTGAATTTCTTTCCAACAAGGTAGGGTCTAAAATATTGAGTTGCCCATACAATTGCTAGTAATTCTTTCTCTATCGTAGCATAGTTTTGTTCTGCTGGGTAAGTGTTCGTGATGCATATGCGATAGGTAAGTCGTTTCCTATTTTTCCTTGACTTAATATGGCTCCTAAAGAAACGTTTGCTGCATTACTAGTTAGTATGAAAGATTTCTCAAAATCTGGATATTGTAGAATAGGGTTATTGCAAAGAATATTTTTACTTTATGTCTTAAATTGTGTCTTTATTTTTATGTCTTAAATGTCTCAACAAATTCTTTTATGTGATCTATTTTGATTCCTTTCATTAAACACTTAGTTAAGGGTTTTGTCAATTTAGCAAAGTTTTGTACAAACCGTCTATAATAATCTAATAGTCCTAGGAATGATTATTTGCCGTGGTTGTCTTAGGAATAGGGTATTTTAATATTATGTCGATTTTCTTTGGGTTTGGTGTAATACCGTCCGGAGTTATGACATGCCCTAAAAATTTTACTTCCTTTCCAATGAATTCTGATTTGTCTAATTGAATTTTTTAGTTTTGCGTCTTGCATTTTTTTAAAGGCTGCCTTTATATGCTTTACGTATTCTTCAAATCCCTTTGAGAAGATTATTATATCATCCATATAAACTAAACAAAATTTTCCAATTAGTTCCTGCAATACGTTATTCATTACTCTTTGGAATGTAGCGGATGCATTTATTAAACCAAAGTGCATTCGAATGAATTCGTAATGTCCGTGTTCTACGCTGAATGCAGTGTCCCTATTGATTTGGGGTCCATTTCTATTGCATGGAATCCTGATGATAAATTAAGAGTTTTAAAGTATGTACATCTACCAAGTTTATCTAGAATATCTGTAATATTTGGCAGTGGATATCTATCTTCTATAGTCTTTTCATTTAGTGTACGATAATCGATAAATATTCGCCATTTTTGCTTTCCACTAGCGTCTAGCTTTTTGGCTGGCAAATTGGGCTGCTCCATGGGCTGTAGCTGTGTCTTATTATATTCATCATCAAGCATTTTATGTATCTGTTTCTTTATTTCTTCTTTGTGGACTATTGGATATCTATAAAACGTGTATGCACTGGTATTTCATCTGTTGTTCTTATTTTATGTTTAATTCTGTTTGTAAAACTCGGTTTATTTTCTTAGTGGAATAAGTCGAAGAATTCTGTACAAACCTTTTTAATTTCTGATTTTTCTTCTGCGTTTAGATGCATTGTACGAAGTAAGTTTGATATTTTCGAATGCTGGGGAGTTGTTTTTAGTTGCGTATTGTCAAAATAGACGATATGAAATTTTTCTTTTAATTGATTTGTGAATGGAATCGTCTTAATTGGTTCTTTAAATTTTAGTATTAAATTTTCATTAGTGTAGTTAAAGATTTCTGTTATCGCGATACCCTTTTTTGCTGTAGTTAATGTTTCTGGTATATAGATGTTATCTATGGTTTGTTCTGGTATTATAACATTAATGTTGTTTTGGTCTACAGGTAATTCAATTCGAGCTGCTTCATGTGCCTTTATTAAAAACTGAAATAATTCTTCCTCTTGTGGTTGTCGGTAAAGAAGGAAAATTTGGATATTGTCATTTATTAGTTTTTTGTTTACTAGGTCAATTTGAAGTTGAAATTTTAAAAGTTCTTTTAAACCTATTGTACCATCAAAATACTCGTGGAAATTGAAAAACAATGAAGAAGATATTTCCGGGAGATTTAAATTCTGCAAATGTTGGAATATCTGCTTTAAACATTACTTCTTTTTGTTCAGTACCTGTTTTTAACTTTGAAGGAAAGTGATAAATTTTATTCCGGAAACATTTTTCGGCTTTTTCTGGGTTTAAAATTGAATGGTAGGTAGCATCCTGTGTCGATTAATAATTTTAACGGGGGTTTACTAATTTTAATATACGGTAAACTATTATTTATTTCAGTATACATTTTAAAAGTTACGTTGCGGGTTCTACTTGACTGATATCGTGAAAATTTTCCGGTTCATCGTAGTAGTAATCATATGTATCGGGTTTCTTATAAGTTTGTTCATCGTTAGCATTTATATATTCTGCTTGTAATTCGGTTTCGTTGTTGTCTGATTCAGGGTTCGGTATTTCACAGTTTGTATTTTCGTCGATTTGATATAGTTCTTGGAAAATTAAATTCTAGGGCCAGATGGTTTGAAGATATTGGATTTTTGGGTATTATTCGGAATTGAGATTCTCGATATTGTAGACATCGGTTCTGGTTTACTTTGTGGTACAAAAGCCTGTTGGTTTAAATACATTTCTGGGTGGACCAAAAACTTCTCTATTCGTAGGATAATATCTTTGAATTGGACGAGCTTGTATATTTATGGGGCCTCTGGGAAATGGTGGCTTAAAGTTTTCAAATGTTTGAACGGGTTGTGTATGATTGAATGGTGAATTAGAATTTTGGAAGAGTTGTTTGTTGACATTACTTTGAAATTTGTAGGTGAAATCATATTATTAGAAAACGGTCTAACAAAATTATTTTGAAAATAGGTTTGTGGAGTCATGTTATTATTGGGAAAAGGTCAAGAACTCTGGGGTTTAAAATTGTTTGGTTGTGAAAATGTAGGAGTGGTTATTTTTGGTTGATAGACATTATTTTGATTAGGGTTTTTATAAAAATTTTGATCATATTGAAAGTTTTGTTCTTCTGTGATAAATAATAATGCATTTTCTAGACAAGTTGGTTGTTTTAGTCTGATTATACTTTGTATTTAGCTTGGTAGTCCTCGAATAAAAGTTCTCAAACTAGCCTGTTCGTATAGTTTTAGGGGATAAGTTTAGTTTGTGTATCCATCTGATTATCACTGAAAGAGTTGATTTTTTGCGTTAGGTGGTTTCGCAAAATTTGTAATCTCTTCCCGAAGTCTAAAGGGTTTTCGTTTTCGGGTAGGGTAGGCGAGTAGAAGAACTTGCTCTAAGCATTCGAGATTTATTTTATCTCCAAAACAATCAATTAAGGCTTGTTTAATTACTTGCCAAGTTCTTAGTTCTAATCGGTTTCCTACTAATATGTTTGCTCTGTTATTCAGTTTAATTTGGGTGATTCTAATCAAATAGGTCTGAAGGGTGTTATCGTTATTATTTCCGTATGTTTCAAAAAGAAAGTCTCTAGCTGATATAAAGCTGGTAAGACAATGTGGATTACCGTCGTATGGAGGAATGGTATCGACATACATACGCAAAAGCATAAAATTAATTGGTGGATTTGCCATTTCAAAATTATTATTTTCTAAGTTAGTTTCTAAATTAATGATATTAATTTTTGCCTCGAAGTTCAGACTATTATTAAAATTATTAACTAATTGTTCTAAATCTACATTTTATACTCATTAATGTTTTTAAAATTAATGTAAAAGTACGATCTTAAATGTTAAATGTTAGACATAATATAAAAATGTTTCGATTTTTATTTTCTTCGTGAACTTATCGTGTCTAAAAAGAGTTGAACTTTTAAATAATGAAATTACTGATTAAATGATTCGCGTCAATTAATCGTTATTAAAATTAGAGAGGTTTTTGCTTTGTTTCATAACTTTACTGTTTCTTAACTAAATTTCTAATCTCTCTTATATGGAAAGGTTAAAAATGGGGTGTAAAGGAATACTTGGACACTCACCTTATTTATACCAGTTAAGGGTCGTCAGCCTATTCTTCCTTTACGGGGGAGAACCTTGTAGTCGTTGTGCTTGGAAGTGCATGGAGTACAGCTGCTGGCTATCAGGAATAGTTCCTTAGGTTTCAAAACTGTACTTGCTCCACGAATTTGGATCGGTGGTTCTTCTTTTCCATATCAGTCCAATACTGCGGCTCTGGGGTTGCATAGACACTCTCAGAATCTGTTTTCCGACTGCGCTAGTTAAAGTCTTCTCGAACGAGGGAGCGTTTTTTAAAACTGTATTTTTACAACCTTACTTTATTTTCACAACCAACAATTTGGTAATATTTATACATTTAATTTGCTTAATAAGTGAAATATGATTTGTTGTGTTAGTGGAAAAATCGGGGACACATCCTCTGTGTCCCTTGAGGGGATTCACGTAACGAACATGAAGAATAAATATGTTTGACTGATAAAAAAGGAAGAGATCGAAGCCTTGGAGTGCAATAAATGTTTTACAATCTAATATTTTATTTGAGTCTGAGTTAAAAAAAATTGAACTTTACATTAACTATTGATCTGCCATTTTCCTGAGAAACAAATAAAAGTTACACATTTTCTACATGATTACATATAACCAAAGAGCTACGCTAGATCACCCATTTTCAGATTAACACTTCTTTCTTACAAGAGGTCTTAAACAAACTGAATCATGTACAGTTTCGGGAATTAAATGTTAAGTGATTAATTGCCTTTAGTTTAAGTCAGTTTAGAGTTTTAAAGTATCTTATCAGTATTTATCTTTACCTCTAAGCATTTTTACAGCTACCACAGATTTCTGGTCCCCATCTATGTAACAATATGCCTTTTGGACGACTCCAAATGCACCTATTCCAATTATTTTATCTATTAGTAATTTGGACTCGTCGATCTCTCGATCACAGTTTCCGTTAGCGTACTTTACATTAAATTCGTCAACTTTCTAAAATATAATACAATTTAATACATATACCTGTCTGTACCAGTTGAATTTACTCTTAGACGTTTAGGTAAAATGTTCCTCAGCTTTCCGCTAAATGCCATACCAAATAAAAGCGCTGTCAGAATCAAAATAACTAGAACAATCCAAGTCCACTTCAAAAAATCTACGGCTGCGTCTTCAGTGTTATTTATTTTGCGTTTATCGTCAAATATTTGCATTGTTGCAGGAGTGCTTTTTGTTCCAGCTTTAGAACAAGCTGTTAAATATACATGGTAACGTAGACCCACTTCCAATCCTTCAAATACAGCCATGTTCATGTTCTGTACATAAAAAAAACGTATGTAGAAAACAATGTTGGTAATGATTCTAATGAAGTCCTCACTCCAGATATAATTATGTTTACTGATGACATATTGCTGGTTAAAGTTACATTATAGAAATCGGGAGCAAATTTAGGTTTATTCCAAGACAGTTGCAACTTGTAGGACAATTTGGTATCGTTTGTAGTAAAGTATTTCACTGCCGTGAGGTTTTCCGGAGTACTAGGTGCTGAAAAAATTTTATAATTCGTATTTGAAAAAGAAAAAAACTAGTATTGGATTGATGCAAAAGTTTGTCTGGTTTTTGGCGATAGCTGACATTGCATTCCAAAATCAAATTGTAATCTACAGGGTGATTTTTTTAGTGCATCCGAACTTTAAAATGAAATAAAACAACCAAATTGAATGTCTTCAGACTATTTATTTTAAAGCGCATTCTGTCAATCCAAATTCCGATTACTTTTTCAAGCCATTGGTGTCTGTCCGCAATTGTTCGAGTTGTGTTGGCTTCCAAGATGTCAATAGTTGCTGGTTTATCGGGATAGACCAAATATTTAACATAAGTTTAAAGATAATAATATAAAGGCGTTTAATCACATGACCTTGGTGGCCAATCAACAGGTCTGTTCATAGAAATATTTTTTTCATTGAATTGTTCCCTCAATAAATTGATTATTGCATTGGCTGTAGGACATGTGGCGTCGTCCTGTCGAAATCACATCTCTTTCAGATAAATATCATTCAAATTAGCAATTAAATAATTCACGTAATGGAATAACCCGTCCTGCTAACGGCGACGAATTGATAAATTTGGATCTTCATCAACAGTGAAAGCAACAGCGGCGATATTTTCTTTGGAACGCACAGTTTTTTGTCTTGTTTTTGTTTTAAAGAGAGCAGCGTAATTCGGCGAATACATCACGAAGTTCCAATTCACGAAGTGCTTTATAAATTTCCCAGACAGCATTCAAATGAGAAAGATTTTTGTAAGAAGTCGTATACAAAACATCTTACAGAAGTTACAATAAGACTTCTTAAATAAATCATTTCTAAGAGCTCAAAATTTAGAGCTCTTAAGTGAGAAGTAAATTTTTTAACATCTAAAAGTATTCTTTTTTCTGACTTCTTATCGGAGTCAAAATTAAAAGCTTTCTTAATTAAAAGAGTTCTTATAGTGTTCCTTTTTTTTTAATTCTTACTGAGATCATATTAATGACACTTTAAGTTATCATAATAAAGACGTCATATTTATAACATTTTGAGGTGTTGTTCTAGCTGTCTTTTGAAAAACGTTAGAATAAAGAATTCTTTAAGTATAATTCTTTATCCGTTTTTCTATATTTCCTACATAATTGTTTTACCTATTGGCAACCCGTATTATTTAAGTGCAAAATATTATTTGCGTAATCTAATCTAGTATTTATAAAAATATGTAGTTATTAGATAAACAAGTTTTATACTTATTCAAAAAGTGAAATTCAAATAAAAAAACATAATATCAGTGGTTCCTGGTGAGAAAAGGTATTGGGGCGCCGCCCCTCCAGCATTTATCACAAAAACACTTTTTCAGAGCAAAACACCATATTTTATTTCCGTTCAGTTTCTTTAACTCATTTTAAGATATTATTAAAAATTTAAATCTCCAAATGTAGAAGAACGTCTGTAGATCCATCACACCAAATTATGCGGATAAAAATTCCATCCTCTCGCCACAATTTTTACATCATTGGTCAGACGTTTACTTCCAGTGACCGTACGCCACGTCATCTTATCTCGTCGTTCGCGTTACATGTTTTGTTGGTTGTCAGAATTCGTGGGTTTTACTGCCTTCTAAGGGTGCACACACAAAGAAAGCAGGTTTCCTGCTTACTGGTAGTCGGCACCTATAAAAGCCGATTATTTACTTAGGTTTTAAATGATCGTGAACATAAACAAAGCGTGTCGGAACTTGTAAACAAACGTGAACCGGCACCGACTATTTCACCGAAATGAATTTTTAATTCTTGGTCGCTGATTTTCGGCGCCGGACGTGGATTTTCAGTAGAAAAATTATTATTAATGTGGCGGCTTAAAATCTTCCACACTCGCATGTTGATTATTTTTCTTTCAAATCTTTTTTTATTATTTCGAAATAAGTTTATGGAGGTCTAAGACCGCTATTTGTATATATTTTTATGTTTATCTTCACAAATTCTTCATCGGAGGATGAACTGGACATCTTGCCTTCATGAAATCTGCTTTTTTGCTCGCAGATAACCAGCGTTCTTTAATGAAATGATGCAATAATGGTAATGTACTTATCAGCAGGACAACTGGCACCGGTATTCGGCGCCGAAAGTAGGCGCTGGATAACCTGCTTTCTTTGTGTGTGTACCCTTAAACATGCGATTTGAACGTAGATTTCCTGCGACCGAGTGTATCGGTAATTAGTTTTAAACGCTGCTTTGACGGGTACGGAGCGTCTGATATGTCTCGCATCGCGTATTTCGTTCGCCTCGCGAATACTTAAATTAAAAAGCTAAATATTTTATAATTCATTTATTACTCACTAATTAAATATAATATTTACATTAAGTAAAGTAAAGGTTTAGGGTTAGAGTCGCATTAGTAACTGAGAAAGCTATTTAGCTACTGGACCTACAACTTAACGTGGGTTCCGAACCATGGTCATCGGCTACCAAAAACCTCGGTTAGCACTCCCCTCGGGCTATCAACCCTTGGTTTTGTACTTAAACCATAAGTACTTCTAGAAACCTACCGACTGGCGAGTGACCAGCGCAGAAAACCTTTCAGAAGACCCTACCCAGCCTCGAACTGGAGTGACCGAGGGGAAAATCCTTGTCAGATTTTACTCTCTTACCTAGAAACATTTACAAGAATTGTAGAAAAAGTCCACATCCCCTAGTATACTAGTAGTAACTTTGATACTTTATTAGACCTTAATATTTTCATTGATAGGAAACAATGCTTCCAAGAAAAACTTTTGGATAATTATTAGAAGCCAAAGAAATAGGCGATTAAAATGAGCTTATGATGAATTACTTATACCGCAGGTTTACTTTTCAGTTCAGCCAAGTGATAATGTCAAAGTTGTTTTTAATTGTGCGATACAAATTTAAATAATTCTGCAACAATAACAAATGATCTTGAGCTTCGTGATTGAAATAATGAATGACATTAGTTCGATATACATAAAGAGTCATAAAAATATTCCGACTGTAGAAGATGTTGATTTTGCACTAAATAAAATTCATAAGATTGATACAAAAGCCAGTTTAGAACGGTTAAATGGCCCAATAGCAATGTCAATATAACATTGGTCAAGCTGTATGTGGGGTCTTTTTAAAACGGTTGTTAATGCCGAGTCAATAGAAGAATTAAAAAAAACTTCCAAAAGATCTTTGTACTCTATTAAGTACTCCAAAAAATACTAATATTCGCCCTGTGTCACCTGGGGAATATTTGCATTATGGCCTACAATGAGAACTGACTGATTAAATGTGCGATGCGACTATCGATGCGAGTGATTTTGCAACAAATATTCAGATAAATGTCTATCTTGATGGACTATCCATATCGAAAAATTCCAAAAAAAAAACAATTATATCTGATAGTACCTGACGTTTTTCCAAAAATAACTACACAACAAGCCAGATAGATATGATGAATATCTTGAAGAATTTATCAATGAATACAAAATTTTGTACGCAAAAGGTATTGAATATAATTATAATCAACTTTACGTGATAGTTAGAGCCGTGATCTGTGACTCTCCTGCTAGGTCTTTTGTGACACACACGGAAGGTCATATTGGCTACTATGGTTGTTGTAAATGCATGCAAGAAGGTCATTACAATAACCATCAAAAGATTTTTTGGAAATGGATGCACAATTACGTACTGATAATAATTTTCGAAAACGATTGACTGAAGAACATTATTTAGGAAAATCTAAATTCGAAGAAACAGAAGTTGGTATGGTTTCGCTAACATAGAAAATAGAAAACAAACTCTTTTTATATCAATATTTCAGATTTCATATTATAAATCAATATTATATTGTTTGTAATGCTTTTTTATGTATATTTAAAAATTGATCAGTTACCAAATTTCATAGAACGTCGAACAGTGCTTCTACCCGAGTATTAAAAATCCAAAATAAAGAATTCTAAAGAAGTCATATTTAAGACTTCTCAAGTATGAGTTTTTTAACCTCTTTTTTAAGAATTCAAAAAAAGGATTCTTTAAGGAGTCTTTCTTGTGAATCAGAAAAGGAAGATCTTAAAGAACTCTTGCTTGTGAAGTTTGAAAGAAAAGCTCTCAAAGCAGTCTTACTTGCGAAGTCAAAAAAAGTATTCTTTAAGAGTTATTTTTTTAAGTCTAGATCAGTTCGATAAGTGGCGCATTCGAAGTCTTCAGATGTTCTTAAAGACTTCTTCTCGAATTTGAAGCTGACGTCCAAATTATAAATAAGAACTTATTTAGAATTAATATCTATCAGCTATCTGGGTTAGCGCATAGAACATTGATTTTGATAATAAATTCCGACAATTTGCAAGCGCTGCTCTGATGTTAAATATTCCAGGATGATTTGCTAGACCATTGAGGCACAGATTTGCAGACTTGAGTGCAAACTCACAGTTAACAGTTTAACAGCAATCTCTATTGGAAGTTCGGACACTCAAAAAATCATCCTTTATTATATTGATTAAATGTAATATTTACAAACTTTTGCTTCAACTTATTATTACGTACGACAAATGGAAAAATTTTTATAAGTCCATATGCAAGAGGGTACATTTATTTGCAACATTCTCTTTGGACTTTCTCTTGTACCTCTCTCGTTCTCTGAAGATATTTCTACGTAGTATTTACTCCCCATTTCTAAAGGAGAGATAGAAAACGACATGACGACACTCTACGAATTTATACAATTAAAGATAACTTCAACCTAAGTCCCTATTATTTTTTTACATTGTTGTTTGCGTTACTGATGCTTCGTATGTGCAGTTTCCTATGCATCAAACTACTTCCTTTTTTGTACCAGATTATCTTATAAAAACACGATAGATCTGCAAATGGATACGTAACTCAAAGATAATGTCTAAATCAAGATTTTACTTCTTAATTCAGAAAAAGAATAATTCGAGCATGAATTCATTTTGCCTTCTTCAGTGCTAATATTTTTTAATCCTCGAATACACTGATAGAACAGGTAAATAACACAAGTCAACAAATTTAAACATTTTTAAGGTAACATTGATGAAAATAGGTGTATAAATAATAAGCTGATTACTGTAACATGTACAGTTTCTTTGTTACAAGGGGTCGGTGGTGGGGAAAAAAAGGAGAAGACATAATTTTACAATCTAATAAATTAAATTTATGCAAATGTTAAATCTATGCAAAGACATTACTGAAAATTATGTGAATTAAAAATATATTACATGAGATGTCATACAGCGACAATAATTTTTACTTCTTAAAAACCATTAGTAGTCGCCTAACATAGATGGATTCCAGCGTCCCTGGTATCTTGGTTTCATCGTCCTGATGTCCTGGTGAACTCTGTCTGGTTCTTCGTCGCATACTGTACCCAAAATTTACGGAAAAAAATCAAATGGCAGTGTAATAATGCTTTTTTAAAGACATGCGACACCCTAGTATTTCATAGGCCTTCAAGGTTCATAGATGAGGTTTTTATAGTTTTTACCTTTCTTGTTGTCCAGAAATCCTTTCACTACGCTTACAAAATATCTCCCAGCTGGCCAATTCCTTTTCATTTAAAGTTTCTTGAAAACGGAAATTATCTAGAAGCTTCCTTATTTACTGATAAACATCTCTTCTTTTAGTTTTGCATCACTTAATTGAGGAAATATTTATTTTAGGCACTTGAATCCATTACCTTCTTTGTCCATGGTCTTGATAAACGTTTTCATTAGTTCAAGCTTAATATACAGAGGCGAAAGAAGCAGTTTTTTTGGGTTAAGAAATGGGCATATTTTTTATATGAAGTACCAGGTTCAAAAGAAGTTTTATGAGGCCAATCTTTATTACTATAATGCACGGGCATAGCCAGGATTTAGTTGGTGGGGGGGGCTGGGGTAGTTTAAAGTAAATAAAACAACAAAAATATACTTACATGAAATTTAATACATATATATATATATATATATATATATATATATATATATATATATATATATATATATATATATATATATATATATTCATCGGAAAAATGACGACATATTTATAAAGTTCTTAACTTTATGAATGAAATGGTTAAATTAATTTCGTTCTTCTGTGCTAAATCTAAAACCATTAAAGAAGAAATCTTCGGCTTTTTCTTTTAAATATATCCACTACTTCATCTGCATGAATTTCTGTTCCATAGTGAATGTTCATGAGAGCCAGACCATTAAGTCTGTTTTCATTTGTAGTGTTTCGTAAATAGTTTTTCAGTCTCCTTAGGCTCGAGAAAGACCTTTCTGCGGTAGCAGTGGATACAGGAATGGTAGCCAAGATTTGTAGTAATGTGTAAATATTAGGATAAAGGTTTTTATCGCACATATCTAGGCATTCCAAACTAGATTTCGGGGTAGGCGAGATACTTGTCATCACTGTTTTCCATACTTCAAGTTCTGCTTAAACCACTGATATGTTGCTTTCGGGAAGCAGTGACGAGTACATGGAAATTGCTTCTTCAATTTCAGAACTGGCAGTAAAATTTGAAGGTAGCACACCAGATAATGCTGATACTACTTTACGATGTTTGGTAAACCTTTCAACCAATTGTTGAATTGTATGATCAAGAAATGGAATGAATAAATTAATTTTGTAATACGTGCATACATCCAATGCAGGAATGTTCGGTCTATTTAATTGTCTTCCGACGACGCGTGGCATTCGCAGTATACTACCATTTTCTTCCAGTAAAACCTTTGCGTCTTCATAGAGATGAAGATATTCGACGTCAGTGTTGTTTCTCAGGAGTTGTAAGACATTAATAACATCACCTACATGTTTGAATGCCGTGATAAGATCGATGTCAATTGTCTGTAATTTTTTTGATAGCGACAATGTATAGCTCATAACTTTTTGAAGAATCACTAAACACATCACAAAATCCGAAGATCGAAGCGTACTTAGCAATTGGGCGGCTTGTTGCGATGTTTCCTTATTGTGATTAAATTGGAGTTTTTCGAGAGCATTCACAATCGCTGAATAAATTCCCCTGAATCTTATAATAGCTTCATGTATGTGGACCCACCGTATTTCACACATTGAGACCAAGCTTTTTTGGTTACCGAAGGGTAGTAGCTCTTAAATTTCTTCTTTCAACAAAGCAGTGCGTTAAGCAGAATGTCGAAAGTAGGAACCAACAGACTGCACAATCCCAATGCAATTTCGGACATTTGCTAATGAACATGAATCAGCAATAGCAAGGTTGAGAGAGTGTGCACTACAGTATACATAAAGAGCAAGAGGACATTCTTGGCGAACATAAGCTTGGGCACCGTGCAAATACCCACTCATAGCTGCAGCCCCATCGTAACCTTGACCAACCACATGAGAACATTCAAGTCCATGCTTTTTCAGAGCTGTAATAATACGATTTGCGAGACCGGATCCTGAAACATCGACCGTTGGAATGTACTCAAGGAAGACATAACGAGACTTGTTCTACACGTCCGATGTCGGTGGTTTCGTCAGCCAGAATCGCAAATAGTTTGGCTTTCTTTACTTCTTCAATTATATTATGTTGAATTAATTCACCACAAATGTCAATTATTTCGTTTTGGATCTGAGGGCTTGTGTACAGGGCATTCTTCTGTGAAGTATTCAAATGCTCAGCCAGATCTTTATCTCCAGACTCAGCTGCAAACCGCAACAGGGCTCTAAAATTACCATCATTCTGTAGTGGTTGTTCAGGTTTTGGTGATTCTGGTGTAATTTGTATGCGCCCCGAACCCTCAACCCCCCCCCCCCCCGGCTACGCCCGTGCTATAATGTTCTTTTGTTGCCCTATGCACAAAAAATAGCAATACTTCGTAAAACCCCCTTAAAGTCCTAGCAATATACCTATCACTTTTAAATCCCTATGATGACTGATGCTGTTCATATTTAATGCTATTTAGTATGGTTTTTAAGTTGTCATAGGTTTATTTCATTGTCACTGAATGGGCTAAAGGAATAGATGGGTTTTTGTTTCCATTATAAAGCATGACTGCTTTTAGGCTGTATTTCGACGAATCTATGAAAATACGCCACTCGGAAGGTACATATTCCATATTAAGCTCATTCATTAATATCACAACAGACACTTAGCGATCCTTGCATTTTATAAAAACTTAAAAATGTTACATTCCGTTTTCGGTAAATTGAAACACTGGCATTTTTATCTAACAGGTTCCACTATTGAAACCTGTTCAGTTTCGATTCCTATTCCGATTTTTGTTTTGTCAATGCCAGATAACGTACTGAATCATTTAATTCATTCTGAGTTATTAACTGAGGTTCAGTGGTAGTTGTTAAAAATGTTGGGTCACAACTAGTGTTCTCATGAAGTTATGAATCAGATCCTGATAAAGAATTAGAATTACTGGGAAACATGTTGTCCAGGTTTAAAGGCACAATCGATATCGGTGGTTCCTGGCTATGAGGAACTGGCCTAAGTGCAGAAGGTAAATGTGGATACTGAATGTTGTCCCTTTGCTTTTTTGAAATCTCTTCTGTCTCTACGATCTTGTGGTAATTCCTATGATAATTCCATGATTTAAAGGAGAAGCATGTACTTGAAAATTGCACTTGCTAGGCTATTTCTGTGAAAAAGTGTTTTAGTAACTACCTAAACGAAACGCAAAAAGAGCATTCTCATCAATGTTACAAAAATGATGTCGACCTGTGTAATTATTATAAAACATATAAAATAAACATGGAACTTTAGAGTGGCTAAAAGAGGATTAGAGTTCTTTTAAAACTGAACTTACCTTTGCCCTGTTTCCATATAACGTTTGCGCTGTAGAAATCGTTGATAAATATCAAGGTATGCTTTAATTCTTCCACCGGGTGTCGATGAGCTAAATGTTTACTGGTATTTTCTAAAATACTACGACTTTTAAGCACTTCTCCTGATGGAGGGAAGCTTAAAACTTCTATCTGATAACTCGTTTCCGGAGAGAGATTCTTTAAAGTCTTGTAACTGCAATTGGACTAAAACAACAAACTTACAAAAAAATATTTTTCGTTGATGTTTTGAAAAGTTCTCGGTCTCTTAAAACACCATCGGATGTAGGGATATTTCAATTTACCAACTCGCTAAGCCAATGTTTAGTGGAGCCTAAACTAGAATATTTTACTAAAAATAGGTCATCGGTTTGCCGAATCCATTGAATAGTTAAAGAAGTCTCGTCGTGGCACAATAACACTGGTTCAATTCTACTCTCAAAAACGGTAGCATCAGCCAAATCTACGTTAAATAAGCAATGAGGTTAAGTAATAGTTTAATAAGTAATATAAACAACATGTTATAAGTGATACCACAGGTTTTATAAGATATACAGGGTGATATTTTTAGTTCGTCCGAACTTTAAATTTAAATAAAACAACAACCAAATTAGATAACTACTTGAATAGAAATTGTTTATTTTGTGTGAAACACGGGCGTAGCCAAGGGGGGGTTTTGGGGGGTTTAACCCCCCCCCCCCGAAATAAGCCAAATATTACCTAATATTATACCGAAAAAATATGAGGAGTGAAGAGAGTTAAATTATTACATTTGAATTGAATATATATCCGAACTAGTGGCCGTTGCGCACAGTAACGCCATCTCTTGTCGAGTAGTATATTTTTGTTGCTTTATTTACTTCAAATTAAACCCCCCCCCTAAAACTAAATCCTGGCTACGCCCGTGGTGTGAAATAACATTTAATGGCATTCATGTTTGAAAACAATTTCGGACAAAAATCTGCCGCGGCTACTTCTGACAAAGCGCATTCTGTCAAGGTGTCCATAGTTGCTGGTTTATCGGCATAAACCAAAAATTTAACATAACCCCAAAGAAAATAATCTAAAGGCGTTAAATCACAAAACCTTGGTGGCCAATTAACAGGTCCGTTTCTCGAAATAATTTTCTCGCCGAATTGTTGCCTCAATAAATCGATTGTTGCGTTGGCTATATGATATATGGAGCCGTCTTGTTGAAAATATCTCTTCTCCAGATCAGTTCCATTCCAATTCGGAATTAACCCTAGAACACTAATATTCTTTTGACATACTTAAATACAAATATGTCGTAAATTATACGACATGTTCTAAAAAACAATAAAACTGATATCAAATATTTATTTAAAGAAAATTCCATAGAACTGAAAATTCTTCCCTTATTTTCTAAAGACTAAGGTAACGATATATTTTTTTAATAGTGCACTTATATTGTACATTCAGTGCAGTAGTTACCGCGGTGTTCACTGCATATCGCATACTCGCACTAGACACAATATATAGTGGTCATTCCCCTTAATCGACTTGGGCAATAACGACAGGCTTTACGTTTCTTCTCTAGGATAGGTTTCTTCTCTCAAATCTATCAACGGTGGCTTTAGTCTGATTATAACTCAAAACTATGGCTGGTTTTTTGCTAGTCTATGTGCAAACTTCTGCTTTTTCGTGAAGGGTTGAGAGAAGGAAAACAACTTTTTCTTTTTTTTTTAATAATATGATAATAATGTTTTCTTTTTGTCTAAAGTTCCTACAATGGTTAACTTGTAGGAACTTGAGTAATTCATCAGCAAGACGAACTGAAGTGAATCAGTTATCCATTGTAACATTGCGGTTACTTCCATGAATTGTTTACATCAGTTCTTTTACAAAAAAATTGGCGAGCGGTAGATCATTTGGTAGATCATTTTTTTCAGTGTAATTTGCTCCTAGTATGGGGTTTTCTTGGCTCGAGTGTTGAGTAATTGTGTCATCTGGCGGTTTAATTTGGATGTTCTGTAATATCTTGATTTTAGAGTTCTCTTTTTGTGGTAAGTTTCTCAGTATTTCATCTAGTTCGTCGTTTGATATATCTATAGCTTCATTTGGTTCATGGTTATTTAGAAGTGACGTTATGTCATCTTCATCCTCCTTTTGTATAACTATGTCGCCTTCGATGTGATTAAGTTGTATTCTAGAGAGGGCATCCGCGTTTGTGTTGGATTTACCTTTATTGTAAATAACCTCATAGTCATATTCGTTTAATTTTAAGCGCCAACATATTAGACGCGAACAACCACTGAAGCGGTTTATGGTCTGTTAATATTTTAAATTTCCTTCCAAAGAGATAAGGGCGAAAATATTTGGTTGCCCAAACTATAGCGATCAGCTGCTTTTCTATTGTTGAGTAATTGCAATCTGCAGGGTTTAATGTTCTGGATGCATAAGAAATTGGACGGTCTTGGCCAATTGGTCCCTGTGATAAAATTGCACCAATAGCGTAATTAGATGCGTCGGTTATTACGATGAAAGGTTTTTCGAAGTCTGGATATTGAAGTACGGGTTCGTTGATTAATATTTTTCTGCAATTATAGAAGCTGTTCATAAATTCTCTATCGTGTGTTATTTTCTTATTTTTCTTTAAACATTGAGTGAGCGGCTTTGTTAGTGCGGCGAGGTTCGGTATAAATCTTCGATAATAACCTATCAGTCCCAAGAAGCATTTTATTTCCTTTGCGGTCTTTGGTACCGGAAATTTTGAAATAGCTTCTATTTTTCTTGGGTTTGGTTTAACTCCTTCGGGTGTTACGACATGGCCCAAAAACTCCACGGTTTTGCACAAAAATTCGGATTTATCAATTTGAATCTTCATATTGTTTTCTCTAAGTTTTTCGAAAACCAGTTTTAAATTATTTAAATGTTTTTGAAGTGATGTGGAAAAAACGATGATATCATCCATGTAGACTAGACAGATTTTATTTTGGAGCTCCTTTAATACGTTGACCATTACGCGTTGGAACGTTGAAGGAGCGTTTTTGAGGCCAAACGGCATACGTCTGAATTCGTAATGACCGTTTTCCACCGTAAATGCTGTTTTAGGAATACTTTACTCGTCCATTTCGATCTGATGAAAACCAGATGGAAGATCTAATGTGGTGAAGTATTAACAGCGTCCTAACTTGTCGAGAATTTCCGTTATATTGGGTATTGGATACCTGTCATCAATGGTCTTCTCGTTGACTTTGCGGTAGTCGATAACGATTCTCCATTTGGATTTACCAGATGCGTCCATTTTTTTTGGGACAATCCAGACTGGCGACGACCACGGGCTGGAAGATGGTTGAATGATTCCGTCATTTAGCATTTGTTTCTGTACTTCCTTTTTGTGTATGTAGGGATATCTGTATGAACGAGTATGGACTGGTATTTCATCTGTGGTAACGATTTCATGTTTAACTCTGTTGGTAAAGGTTAATTTTTTTTTCAGGTAGATGGAGAATTTCAGGAAATTTACTTAAGAGTCTCTTTAAGCCTTGTTGCTCTTCAGAGTTCAGGTGGTCTAATCTTAGGAAGGAAAAATTTAATTTTGCAGGGGTGTCTCTTCGTATTTTTGTAGAAAGGTATCGTAGATAAAACATTCATAGTGTATTGGATCATGTGGTATGGCTGTGTTATTTAACGAATTTGAGTTAAAGGTTAGCGTAGCGCTTATCGGTTCATTGTTCCTTATTTCTATTACAGCTGTACCGTTTTATATTTTTGTTGAACAGGCGGGAATTTCTAAAGGTCCTTTCTTGTATAATGGTAAAAGAATCTTTTGATTTTCCGGTATTTTTGAATTTATTGTTTTGAGGGCACTAGAAAAAGGTGGTATTTCTATTACTTGTGTTTCAAAATCACTTCTGTATTTAAGTGGAATTTCTATTTCTTCGTTATACAACGCTGGTTTTTGTAGATCTATATTCAGTTTTAATTTTTGCAGGTCACGGATACTTATAATGATATCGAAATATTCATGGAAGGGAAACTGTGAGAATTCCATTTTTTCATTCAGAAGAGGGACATCAGAAGAGGGTGGTTAAATAATTTTATGTTCGCTTTATAATTCGCAATAGTTTGACCAGCGCATGTAATAATTGAAGTATCTGATTTATATATTGTTTCTGGAAAAAACGTTTCTGCAATTACGGGACGTAAAAGGGAAATGTGACATCCTGTGTCCACTAATATTTTCATTTGCGGGTTTGAAAATTGTATGTAGGGTAAAGAATTTGGTTGTAAATTATTTAAGTCTATTGAGCATCGTTTCTTGAGGCTTCTTCTCGAAAATTTACCTGAGGATCTGATTGATACTGCAGCTCTGGATATTGGGTGGTAATAACGATATTGTCCTTCTTGGTCTCTATTTGGGAATTCGAAATATTGATAATATTGGCTGCCTTGTTCGTATTGGTCTTGGCAGTATTGATCGTATTGGTGTTGGTTTTCCAAATAAGGTGAGTTTGAATTCCGTTCTACGTTATGTAATTCTTCAATCATGCCTGCCGGATGTTGACTCTTGTTTGTAATGTAGTTGGGATTTCGTGATGGTAGCTCAGGTGAAAAGTTTTGGGACGGTATCTGTTTCGAGCTTACTCTTGTAGATATTGACATAGGCTCTGGTCTGCCGGTTGGTTTGTTTGATTCACTGGGGGCAAATACATTCTTGGGTTTTCCAAACACTTCTTTTGTTGGATAACGGCATGGGACATACTGAGGTCGTATATTTATTGGCTGGTTACGCCAAAATTGCTTTGGTGGTGTGGGATTTGTCTGGTAGAAAATCGGCTGTCTATACGGTGTCGATTGAAATTGTGGCTGTTGATAGTATGGAAATCGTTGACTGTTATTCGGTTGTGCTGAGTTTTGCATCGGATTTTGTCTGAGCGTTATCTGCTGCTGGAAAAAACTATGATTTAAAACTAGTCCAGCGGTGTTTTCGATTTTCTGAGGGTTGCGTAACATTAGCAATGTTCTTAATTCTGAACTTACGTTAGCCATTATAACTGTGACTGCTGTTAAATCATTCTGGGTGATCATAGCTTGCCTGATAGCTGGTTCAAGGCTACTATCTGTATCGATTTTTAGATTATGTTTGGATTTGAGTATTTTAATTCTTTCGTTGAAATCAAATATACTTTCTCCTTTATTTTTGTTCATATATATGAGTTGTTATATATGAGTTGTTGTTGTAATACTTGTTGTCCGATTTGGTCGCTAAATTTCTCTCTCAAAGCAGTGCAAATTTGTGGCCAAGTTACCAGATCAGGTCGGCATAATATTAAGTTAGCGGTTTAATTTTCTAATTTCGAAGTTATAGTTGAAACGACAAATTCATTTAGTATTTCATCCTGAGTAGTACCATATCTTGAATAAAACTTATCTACTGAAGATATAAAAAAATCTAAATGGTCCGAGTTGCCGTTATAATGGCGGATGGTATTTGCTATTTCCTTCGCTACTGTAATTGAAGTCATTTCGGATGTTTTCGGTCTTGATCTTACGGGTTTTGGTTTATTTAAATTCGGTTTTCTTAGTTCTAGATTTGATAATCCTGCGATAACCCTTTCGAGGCTATTGTCTCTTGACATAAAATTTTTGAATGCGCTTATTAATAACCTAACTTAACTAATTCCTTTAAATGCTAATTATATTCTAATATTTTCCTAATTATATCTTCAAAATTGTAGTTTTCAGAAAATATAGAGGATAGGGGTGAACAATTGTAAGGGAGTACTGATAAATTACTTATCCTACCTTGTTCTCGTAGAGGTTCGTTGGCTTCCAATCAAACAGTTGAAACTGATGACTCTTTTGGTAGCTTCGGTGAGGGGTTGCACAATGCACTTTTTCACAACTTCATCAAAAAGGGCCTTATGGAAATACCGACTGCGCCAGTTACGTTTTAAAACACGGTTTCACTCAAAAAAATATAACTTTATTTTTTATTGAGATTACACAGTTAATAAAACTAATGACTAAATTAACAGAATTACTGCTTTAACAAGAAAGTAAACTATCAAAATGTACTTAAAACTAATAAAATAGCCGTATTTAAGATATCTGTCTAAATAAAAAAGGGTCTATTTTAAGGTATCAAAAATGTAAACAAAAAGGAATTTTCTTCAATATAACTAGTGTCTTCTTCTAGTTTTCTTTAGAAAAGTGGATATTGGAACGTCATCATCAGAATCCTTGTCTTCAGCCACATTATCATTACTTTCAAATACAGATTCAGCTGTATTAACACCTGGATCGAAAAGATTGGATATGGCTACATCATTTTCGTCAGAACCGAGATCACTCTCTGAAAGTTCTTCTACTTCTAAATTATCTGCCTCCCAAGCACTGCCATTATCTTCAAAAGGTTCAGGTTCGCTATCTTCACCGTTCATTATTTTTTCGGTATATATCTCGGTATGTATGTATCCCTCTTGGAAAGCATTTTCTTGCAAACTAACATTATTGTAAGTTTATAGTAAGGTTAAATAACTAATAGTTGATTTACCTATTATTCCTTTGAAATATAATGAACTAATAAACTAAAACGTACGTTCGTGAAATAACTGGAACCTCGCAATAAATATCACGGTATCACTATTATGTCGTAAAATTTACGACACCGCTTTCAAAATATAACTATACAAAATAAATATTTGCTTGCAAATTTGCAAATTCAACAGGCCCTAGATTACGATTAATACGAAGATATTAGACCGGTGTGACTATTACGATTTACGAAACAGTCCGAAAATATCCGAAGTAATGCGAGCGTCGTAATATATACGACGTATTGTGTTCTAGGGTTAAAAAATCCACGTAGTCGAATAAACTTCACCAATTGATAAAATTGAATCTTCATCAATACTGCCACCAACAGCGGCGATATTTTCTTCGGAACGTACAGCTTTTTGTCTTGTTTTTGTTGTACTATCCAGCAGCGTGAAATGCGTTTGGTATTTGTCGATAATTCGACGAATACATCATGAAGTTTAAATTCGCAAAGTGGTCTATATGTTTAGCGCACAGAACACTGATTTTGGTTATAATTTTCGACAATTTGCAAGCGTTACTCTGATGTTCAACTAAACGTCCCACGATGATTTACCAGACTATTGAGACCTATCTTTATGCACATATAAATGGAGACGGAAATGGCCATATTGAAACACCAGAGATGATTCATTGTTTCGGAATTTTGGTAGTTGGTGTCAACTTAGAAGTTTAATAGCAGATTTGAGCAATTTTAGTGTTTTTTAATCAATAATAAATGCCTAATAAGTGTACTGGAATACTCTTTTTGTTTGTTCTAGTGTAAATACATATAAATACTTATATTGACAATAAAAAGTAATAATATCCTAAGTAAGGTAAACACACAAAATATGGTTAGTTGTGCGTCTTGTGATTGTTCCCTGTAATGTTAAAAAACATAATTTAGGAGTAACATTACATAGATAAGTGCTTTTAATTATAAATTTGTCAATTATTTAGAAATAAAAACATATTTTATTTGAATGAAATTTTAAGGTTATGAAGTCAATATATCGCCTGGTATTCATAGGCGAAGTTAAATTGATTTAGGTAAAATAATATAATTATAATGTTATTCAAGATAGTGATTAATTATCTTTTTTAAAACTTAATTTTTAACGTATGTTCTAAAATATTTAGTTTTCTGGGATACTTGGCCTTAAAAATTCCGATTATTTTTTAGTTTTCGTTTGATACATATAAAACATGTTACTTTACTCATATAAAGAACCTATAAAACATAGCTAATAATACAGAGTGTTACCTTTTTTACAATCCTTTTTTCCAGAAATTATTGTACTAATAAATATAAATGTTACTTCCATTTTGATTTGGATTTCATCTTATTAAACCAGTTTATCTTTTTTCAAGATTTCCCAAAGACCCAAATAGAAGAACACAGTGGATTAATTTTATTAAAAAGACCGACTTTATGTTCCCATCATTTTGCTGAGGATTATTTTGCTCGAACATCTAGGTAAAAGTGAGACTACTACCAAATGTTGTTCCAACAATTGAAGTGGACTGTTTAAAATTTTGAAAGATTGAGATACATATTTATGTGCAAACTCACAGTTTGCACAGCAAACACTCGTTTGACAGCGATCCCTATCGGAAGTTTAAATTTACTAAAAAAATCACCCTTTATAACCGACTTTACATCTCAAGATACATGGAAAAATTTGTTGACTATTAATAATAAATAAAGCACTACTAAATCTAATCTAATTCATGTACGCAAGCACAGATAAATAATAAACTGTAATCACTTAGATACATACTATTATGATGTTAAAATAATAATATCATAAATATGCTTACTATATCCGTTTTTACAGGATTTCTCATATTCTGGACAAAATGGTAAGTGGCAGGATCTTCCCTAAGATTAGTTTGTTAAATGTAAAATTAATATTTTCAAGGACTGTTAAATGTATTGTAATATTCATTCAATACATTAATTTTCTGAATAATTACCTCCACATTTCTTAAGCAATCGAAACAGATAGTAGTGGCGTTTTCATCATAGATACGATCACAATTTCCGAGGAAAATTAGCGTCGCACAGACAAAACACATAACATGGATAAAATACATGTTAACTAGAATTGCTATAAAAGACTAACTCTTTTCCAATCATTGTCATATCAATATACGTCCAGCGGGAGATTAAAATAAATTAGACTTTCAGATGTATCTGATCAATGAATATATGTTAACACATATGTACAGTCCAGGCCAGTATTATTTCAACGAGGAAAAACATTTTTACTCTAGAATAATCCAAGAAAGCTAAAATTTTCAGCGAACTTATTTCGGTACCGTCAACAAATCGCAGAACATTTTTTAAACATCGCCATTTTATTTTTTTTTATCCACAAACCAGCATTCCATTTTTTAAAATATTAAATGTAGTTTGTAATATATTAAAATACAGCGTGTCCCAAAGAAATGTATACACACTTTATTTTCTGATAACTTACACTGCATTCTTTTTCAGATTGATCTAATTTAAAAAATTGGTTGCTACCAGACTTACCTTTGAGCAACCGAAGTTTGTCCTGAAGTTTTACTGGAAATACGAAAATGCTGTAAAAGTCCAAAGACAATTCAGGTGAGAATTTCAGACAAATCCACCAACCCGACAAAACAATAACTCGCATTAGAGATAAGTTTGAAGTAGACGGAACTGTTCCGAATGTCCACAAGCAACGTTCTCGAAGACCACAGAGATCAACCGATCACGCAAGAGAAGAAATGGTGATTGAAAGTTATGCGGAACATTCCAGAAAATCTGTTCGGAAAACTGCTCGTGAGCTAGGAATTTTAAAATCTAGTGTCCATCGCATTTAGACGCGACTGCATTGGAAAAGTTACATTCCAAGATTGGTCCACGGCTTTAATGAAGATGACCCAAATAGGGTCCAGTTTTGCGAATGGTACTTGGCAAAATGTGAAGAAAACCACCAGCTCCCAAGACAAATCGTCTGGAGCAATGGAGCTACCTTCAAGTTAAATGGTTCAATTAACCGCCACAACTGCACTTACTGGGCACCTGCGAATCCACACGTTGCTGAAGAATATCATGTTAATTTGCCAGAAGTGACAGTATGGTGTGGCTTATCTGCAAAAAACAGTGATCACACGGATTCGGGAAGCTTTTGAGGGTGAGAACTTTTATTTTCAACAAGATGGTGCACTCCACATTATATTCATGACGTAAGGGCTTATGTTGACGAGACTCTACCGAACAAATGGATTGGACGAAAAGGTTGGGTTGAATATTCCGCATGATCACCTGACCTTACGCCGCTAACTTATTTTTATGGGGATACATTAAAGACAAGCTTTATAAGACAAAACCGGCAACAGCCAATGAACTAAGAGTAGCGATTGAAAAAGAATGCGAATAAATACCAATGGAAATGATTGATCGATGTTTGCGATTTCATTGCTTCTCATTATCCGCAATGCCTGGACCACGACGGTGGGAAGTTTGGTAGTAAAGTGTTGGAAGTAAAGTGTATGAAAATAAATACTGATTTTAGAACCAGTCAAAGTGTGTATACATTTTTTGGGATACCTTGTATGTCAAGAAAAACTCTCTCACAAGACAAAGTCTTCTCACAAAAAAAACAGAAGAGATGTCTGCAGTATTTAAAAAAAGAGTACTCAGAATTGTTGGTGCTGTGAATACCAATGAAAAGCATCAGATATAATCTCGAATTCAAGCAAGTAAGACCTAGTCCAATGTGGGGGATACGTTCCAATAAGTTCCAGCGCTAAACGAAACAGCGTTAAACGAGGTCATCTTAACACGTAAATAATAGGGATAGGTGAAACAGGACAGAGAATAAGAAAATTTACCAGCTTTTTTGTTTTATTTTGTAACATTTATTGTTAAATACCTTTTGTAATTCATTAATTATAGACTTATTTATAGCTAATATCGATTTTTATTCATAAAACATTCATGAAAATCAAAGAAATTCTTATTCATTTAATATCTTTTGTTTTTAGTGAAAAAGTCATCTAACGTCGTTTGGCTTTTCCTGTTTCATTGAGCAACCAGTTGTCGATAGCAAGTCATCGCATCAATGACCTTCATCTTGCTTTTAAACTTCTATCAAAATTTAAATCAATTTGTATAAACTGATCCACAATTTCCGTTATAGTTGCTAAACTTTTTTTTAGAAAATCCGTTAGAAAAACGAGTTTTCAAATCTAAGATTTGAAATTCGGTAATTGTGACAAAGGATGCGTAATTGAACTATGCTTAAAATGTTAAAATTCACCGTCTAGTTTTTTAGAAAAATGATATTTTCAACCGTTCTTATACACAGTCTCTTATGGTAGAATGATTTCCGCCACGGACTTTTGTATTTTTTCATTATTAATCTTCCAACTTTATAGAATAAAAAATATCACATGATAAAGTTTAATATTTGCAGAATGTTATTATATATGAATAACATCGGATTACCGATATAATTATTTAAATAATAAACAAACACTCGATCAAAAGTCTGGCAACGTGTGTGATGCTAAAAAAAAAAAGAAATAGAGTTATAGCTAAAAAAAGAGATTACTATGTATGACATTTCTTAGTTTGAGATTAAAAAAGTAATTTTTCTTACAGAATTTACCTTTGCGTCCAAAATGCAATTTTTTTATATAAATGTTCTATTTTGTAGCGTCAACATTGTCATACATATACACATTATACACTAATATATATATTTACATGTAAACACAAATGCGCTATTGCCACATCCTTTTTCTCAAACCACGTGATAATAATAGCGAAGTCAACTCATTACTTTTGATAAATAGATAAGAATTTATTAATAATTATATAAATAATAATTTATAAATAATTATAAAGTTTGTTTTAGTATTATAAATAAAAATTGTGAATTTCTGTAACTATTTTAAGTTTTAGGAAGACAAAAAAATTTCATCAATATTTCACTCATAAGTATCGCTCTTACTTTATTAATAGATGATAAAAATTTTTGGTAAACCAATTCTGGAAAATTTTCAGTGATCCAAGATTTTTTATTGAATTCCCAAATTACTGGTAAAGATCATTTTTAAATTCCTTTCATTGCTCTTCGGGTTTTGGAATGATAAACAAGCAGTGGTTTTAATTTAAAGTCTCCATTAGCGTTACCACCCAATCCAAATCATTTTCATCGAATGTGCATATAGAAAATATGCAGCAATAGCAAGAGGGTAATATTTACGCCGCCCGCACAACTTCTGTTTTGAATCCTATTCGCTTCAATTTTTGAAAAACTACAATATCATGGATGCTGTTGATAACATCAGTCTTTCCTGGAATGAGGTGACCGAGAAATGTTTAAAATTAGTATAGAAGAATGTATGGCTGGAGAGCTGGAATCTATGTAAGCACGGATGTTGACACAAGAGAATATATTGTTGATGTCGCCGAAATTGTCAAGCTAGCTAACGAAACAGGGTTGGATAATATAAATGCGAATACTATAAATAACGAAATTTGACTTTTCTGAAAATGAGGAGTAAAAGGGACCGAAAAAAAAGTTTAGACACTATAACGGAGATTATTGATCAGTTTATACAAAATGATTTAAATGTTGATATAAGTTCAAAGGCAAGGCGAAGTGTCATTGATACGAGGTCGACAACTGGTTGCTGAACGAAACAGGAAAGGGCAAACAAGATTAGATGATTTCTTCACTAATGAAAATGTTAAATAGAGAAGAATCTTCCTGATCACAAACATAACTTCTTTACTCAAACTTTTTGGATTTTCATTAATGTTCTATGAATAAATACTAATATTCCCAATAAATAAGTATATTATTAATGCATAAAGCTGATACATTTTCTTATCATCAATGTCTTTTCCTGGTATGGATCCATCTGAGACAATCAAAAAATCCACTTCAAGGGTCATAGTTGGTGTTACCATCAAATCAGTACAACACCCACTAAGTTTTTGTGGTTCAATTTTCCATTCCAGTCAAAACCCGCATATCTTGCTGGGTTTTCAGGTTTAAATGTTTTACTACTTTTTCACGTGGCATTGAAACATCTGCACTCGTGTTTCGAAGAAAAGAAGCTGTATTGTCATTTGTAAAAACAATCTTTTGCAGTTTTAAATCCTGATGCCCGCTTTTCTTCACGGCATAAACATGTACATTTTGGCATTCATCTTCCACAAATGGCCCGTTTTATCAATATTGTAAAGTAATTCAGGAGAATAGTTTCCTCGTTCAATGATTGCTTTTAATTCCGCTGGAAATTCAGCAGCTGCTTTTATATCTCCACTTGCCACTTCTACAGTAATCTGTATGTTATGAATATTAATTCTGTTTTTAAATCAATGGAACCACCCTCGACTAGCTACGAAATTTTCACTCAACCATCACAATGACCATCTGGAATCGATTGAAAAGTATTGCTATCTCTTAGCGTCCTTGGAAAGATCTGCGGCTCAGAGTATACATTCAATAAATATTTGTTCAGGGAATTATACAATTGCGTGGGACATCTTACGTCAACGTTTCGAAAATAAACGTTTGATTATCCATAACCTCATCAAAGTACTGTTCAGTATTTATGAAACTAAGATTCATACAGATCATTTCAAAATCTAGTTAGACATTCTGTCTAAAAATCTTCTTGACAATTTTCTTGACAATTTAGATGTTAATACGAAATCTTGGGATCCCTAATCATTATTTAGTGACAACAAAACTAGACGTTCAGATGATCCAAAGGTCCCACCTTTGGATTTCACAGAAATACTTTCATGAAGAGCTTCCGACTCTATCAGAGTTGAGAAACTTTCGGTCGTCTTATGCTGAATTTTTGGAAAAGGTTTTAATGCACACATACAAATCTCGCACAAGACATTTATAACAGGTCAGAAGAAAGGTAATTTATCATGTTTCTTCTGCCAAAAAAATCATTCAATTTATAAATGCAGCAACTTTTTGGCATTATCTATTGAAGAACGTCAAGCAAGGATATAATAATTAACGCTCTGTGAAAATTGTTTTTGATGTAGTCACACCAAAAACAAGTGCACGTCATGCCATTGCAAACATTGGAATAAAAGGCATAATTCCTTACTGCATTAAAATGTTCTCTCTGGTTCTAGTTCGCTAGAGACAAGTCAGTCTAGACTAGACTATCAGTCAGTTCAAACTAGAGACAAGTCAGTCTTCAATACATGTTTTTAACAAGTCAAGTTTTACTGGCAACAGCAATGGCTGAACTTTTCGACATTCATGGCAACAAACATTTATGCAGAGCCTTACTAGATAATATTTGATGTCGAACTTCATAAGCCAAGAATTTGTCGACAAAATTGCAATCCATGGGTGTTAACTTATTAGTTGCGGGACTTGAGCAGCAATATTAAGGTTTTGTGTTCGGTTCAAATCAAGTCTTGTTAGTCAAATTACAAGACAAACCTCGAATGTCTAGTTATTTCACAAATTACCAGTGATTAGCCAAACTTTTCCTTTGACCCAACTTCCTTGAATATTCCTAGCTACTACAATTGGTAATAGTAGATCCACAAATTTTCGAACCTAGTCAGGAAGATTTGCTAATAGGTGCAGACACATACTGGGAATTACTGTCCGATGGAAGGAGCCCTCTTGGTCATGATAAGCTTTTCCTACAAAATACCAAATTAAGGTGTTTTATTTCAGGTCGATTAGGTTTCTCACCATCCTGTCATTTTTCCAAAACCCTGGACATTCAGAAACAATTATCCTTTGTTCGGGAAAATCGAGGAATTACATCCAAAGATTATTATGTCTCACGAATAAATTGAAGCTGTGAAAAACTCTTGCAACGATGTCGAACGTTATTCAAATGGTCGATTCATTGTTTCCATTCCTTTAAAAGATTCACCGGAAGTTCTTGGGGAATCTAAAGATTCAGCACTAAAACAATTTCACTCTCTTGTGCGAAAATTAGCAAATAATTCAAAGCTAAAGGACACGTATCAAGGTTTCATGGCTGAATATCAAGTGTTAAATCACATGGGCTCTTTCAATTCCACGGATATCCAAAAGGTTTATTTTTCACTTTATTATAGAGTCTGGCGAGAAGATAGTACGGCAACTAAACTAAGAATAGTTTACAACAGTTATGCAGATTCGTCACATGGACTTTCATACAATTCTATTCAAATGGTCGGTCCCATAGTACAAGTAGCCTTGCTTTCAATCATGTTGAGATTCAAACAGCATCAGCACTTTATCTCCGCCGACATCTACAAAATGTATAGGCAAATTCTTGTACAGCCCATTTTATGGCGATCAAATTCACATGAGAAACTTCGAACCTTTTCATTAAATACGGTGACGTATGGCACAGCTAGTATTCCGTTTTTGACAACAAGTTGTCTAAAACAGTTGGCACTGAAATATGGGACCTTGAATCCTCAAGTCTTTGATGTCATCAAGCGAGATTTCTACGTTAATGATCTGCTATCTGGAGCTTATTCTTTGGACGAAATTATTCAGATAGGGCAAGGCGTGACTTCTATTTTAAAATCCGCTTGTTTCGATTTGAAAAATGGAAATCCAACAGCAAAGCACGAGAGAAATTGATAGTATAGAGAAATTGAAGTTTTCACAAGATATCGAAGATACTCATTTATTTGCTTCTTCACCAACGAGCAAAACATTACGAATGCTGTGATCTTCTGAAGAAGATAAGTTCTTTTTATATCCTCTTTGTGAGTCAGACCTTAGCGTGGTAAAGGGGTTTCAGTAAGTCAATGAAGCTTTGAGCTATGTCATCTGGAGCGTATGCTCCAGGAAGGGTAACCCATGGCGGACAGGTCAAGGCAGAGACCTCAGACCAATAACCTTTTTCATTCTGAATATAGTTAAAAATTGTTCTCGCTTTTGTCAATAATAATTGTTTGACTTAATAGTATATTGCGTTCACTTCATCGACAATCCAGATGTAAACTCGTTTTTCAATTTCCTCAAACACATTGCTTCTGGAACGGGTAATTTTTGTTGCAGAAGTCATGGCTGTAGTTGCTGATGATACGATTTTTTCTTTATTTTAAAAAATTGTCCGTATTGTTGAAGTTAACCAATTTAATGGAGTGTGGATATCAGATTACCGTTCACCTGCATTTTAGTTTCCAGCGAATGTTTTTTCTTGTCGCTTTGCTTTCTTTTTCTTTGCAATCACTCATTGTAAAAACTAAAAATTGCCGTACATAACGTTGATGACCGATAATAAATCAACTGTGATGCAGCAAACATGCGTCCGTACTGCTTGTGGGAATCAAAGCATCAAAATGGTGCGCAAATTCTGGGAATTCGAATACCGCATTCGATTTCGGGGAATCCCAATACTACTGCGTAATATTGAAGCAGTTAAGCGGAGCAGCGTCAATCGGGGTCTTACTATACTAGACTTTATTTTTATTTGCGTATTTGATAGGACAAACATTAGTACATACAAACGCCCTCTTTCCTTCCATTCTCACCACATCCATAATTCATAGAATAAGTTAGCCCTTTTTGAGAAGATCTCCTCAACATGCTTAATCGGGATGTAATCCTGTATACATAACAAGGGAATTTTCCTCAATTTCTGGGAATCTTAATACCGCATTCGATTTCGGGGAATCTCAATACTACCGCGCAATATTGAAACAGTGTTAAACGGAGCAGCATTAAGCGCGGTCTTTATATTTAATGGCGTATTTGATAGGGCAAACATTAGTAAATACAAAGGCTCCCTTTCCTCCTATTTTCGCCGCCTCCATAATTCAAAGATTAAGTTAGCCTTTTTTTGGGAAGATCTGATCAACATGTTTAATTGGAATATAATCCTGCATACATAACAAGAGAATTGTGTCAGGATATTGAAACAAAATAGATAACGAAAAAATGTTATGTTTTTCGAATTAGCATTTTTAGATAAGAAAATATTTTAGGACACGTATATTGTGTAGAATTGTTATGTATTTTTTGTCGAACACAAATGAATGTTGAAATCAGCTCTTTGAGAAATCAGGGTAGGTGCATTGCATTTTGTTATTATTTTATCTTAGGCTTGTGTAAAAATCACAAATATCATTTTCTACTACTAAGTTAGCTTCTTTTTAGTTATTTTTTAAATTAAATTCTGAACGTCGGTACATAAAGGGTTGTCCAATAAGAGTAGCAGAACTTTAAAATGAGGTTCAATGTTAACTACAAGTGTTTTATTCTGTCAAGTGCTACAGTCTGTGTCAGAATATAGTGTACGCGTTTGTTTTCGAAAGTACAATAGAAATCTCTGTCTCTTTTTACGATGGGATTGTACCATCAGAGGGCTACGGTGCAAACATAGATTCATTTCAATATCTCTTGAAACCTCGAAGTAGAAGCGTCTATTAAAACATGAGTTCCAAGTACGCGAAGCGTTTCGAGGCAGTTTTTCTTTGCAAACACTCAAAATGACCTAAATTATCGTTTTCATCGGCTGCGAAAGGAATTAAAAAGTCAAAAAGTTTCATTGCGAAGTGGATCGAGCGGTATGAGTTGTTTAAAAATGTCGATCACTACGACGACCGGGGTTCCAAGCGAGCAATCACAGAAAAGCGGGATAAAGCGATGGCGAATCTATTCAAGAGAACTCCCAATTTGCGAAAGCGTCAGGCCCACCTTTAACTGGCTAAAAGGGTGACATAGATGTGACTACCAACACATTTCACGGTGTTTATTTATTTAAAAGCTCTACAGGCCCTGAATGCCTAGGGCGTAATGTTCACAATATCGTATTTTATATATCACTAATTATAACATTGTATATGTGGTTCCCATCTTTCACCAGTTCCTCTACAGCACAGTTTGGAACTATCCGCTTCCACTCCTTTCTATTGTTTGCCTTCCATTCCCCTAACCTTATCGTATCCAAATCTTCCTGCACTTGACCCATCCATCTTTTTTTTGGCCTGCCCTTCCTCTTCTTCCCTATTGGCCTTCTGCTTAACATTAGATTTGTCATTCTCCCTCCGCCCAGTCTCTTCACGTGTCCAAGCCATCTTACTCTCTGCGTTCGGTTTAGCGGTTCACAGCGAACACGTCAAACGTGAAATACCGTCCCATGACCTTGAAACCGATGCTGTCTCAAAAGCACATCAAAAAGCGCGGGGCCTGGGCTGAGGAAAACAGATATTGCGATTGGACCAAAGTTGATTTTTCTTTCAGCGATACACGTTTCATCCAGCGTACCGTTAAACACCCGGTGGGGGGTGCTTCTCTCGCCGTGGTTTTGGCTGTTTAGAGCTGTTCACTGAGAATTTAGATGCAAAGAAAATGATCAAAATTTATTAGCGTGGACTCTTAAAGTCGGTCAACGCAATGTTAAAAAAAAATGAAAAAATGGGTGCTTCAAGAAAATAATGATAACAAACATCGAAGTCGCCTATGCAAGTCTTAACAAGAGGGAAATGGCATCTCGATAATGGTCTCACAGCCTTCACAGCCTTCACAGTTTCCAGATGCCAATCCAGTTGAAAATGTGTGAGAAATTATAAAGATCCAACTAACTGGAAAACCAGTATACGATTTGAAGCAGCTAAAGCAGGCTTATTAAAGGATTGCACCATGCCAATTATGGCATACGTTCATATAAAAAAAGTTCGATGTAAAAAACATACGGACACTTTCTTATGACATAGGCTGTATGTGCTGAAAATAATGTCGTTCAAATATCTTCCTTGGCTTCGTCAGGTGCAATGTATTCTGGAGAAGCAATTTTCGATTAGTCTTTCATTCATATCACGTGGTATATATTCAATGACAGCTTGAATGGTTCATTTAAGGTAAAAAATTGTTGTTTATATCTGAAAACGAATGATTTAACATAACCATTTCGCGAAATAACGCGCCTAGGAAACTTTTCTTGCAATAAATCGATTGTCTGGCGAAGTTTGTGACAAGTCGCGCCATTTTGTTGATAGAAAACATTGTTTATATACACATTTATCAGTTCAAGGCAAATATATTCTGTTAACGCATTCCTATAGCGTCCGCCATTAAGAGTAATATGATTTCCAACATTGTCTTCAAAAAAATAAGATTCTATTACTTCTTCAGCTCTAAAATCGCACCAAAGCAGTGATGTTTGTGTATAAACCCATTAAGCCAGAAGTGCCCTTCGTCGGAAAATAATATTTTTTCTCCAAAGTGTAGGTCGCTTCTGTGGCTTTTAATTTCAACGCGCTGTGGAATCGAGTATATTTCCTTGGCGAATTATCCCAATGTACCGATCGCAGTAGTCCATGAGTATTCATTATTTCATATTTTAAATTCATTATTTTAAATATGGAGCTAGAGCTGGATACGACTATCAAGATGTTCAGATTTACCTAGTAAACTTCAAATTGCCTATCTTTTTGTCTTAACCATCCCCAGTTATCATCGATGTATGAAAAAATTAACATTTAAATCAGAATATCTTGGGTTTGGATCTGTAAAAGTTAATTGAATTTGATTGACAATAAGAAAAAGTGGTGGTATAGCGAAAGTAAAAATAGTAAGGACTAAAATTGTTAATAACACAAACGGGAAGTCGGCGAAAACATAGGTTGTTGACTGTGGATAGATTTATCTTAATGTCGGTGCCTATATATATATATATATATATATATATATATATATATATATATATATATATATATATATATATATATATATATATATATATATATATATATATGGTTCTAAATCATTCCGGGTGTCGATCCGTTGATCCTGTGAAGAGTGACGACGTTTTGCCAAAATCGCATTTGGCATTTTCAAGTGTTGTCCGCTTCGACTGAAGAGTCCAACTTGGTTGGAGTTGGAGCGATTATGGCTAAACGTCGTGACTCTTCACATGATCAACGGATCGACACCCGGAATGATTTAGAAACATTATCTACCATCCGTCAAAATATTATATGTAACATATATATATATATATATATATATATATATATATATATATATATATATATATATATATATATATATATATATATATATATATATATATATATCTTCTTTGTGGATCAGACCTTGGTGTGGTAAAGGGACTTCAATAAATCAATGCAGCGTATGCTCCTGGAAGGGTAACCCATGGCGGACACGTCAAGGCAGAGACCTCAGACTAACATTATCCAAAATTTGCCAACCCGCACTGCACCAACGTAGAAGATTACGGTCCAACCTCCCAACATGGCTTTACAATTTCAAACACGGCCTCATTCCTCGGAGGTCAAGGGGCAACTATCTACGGCAGTGGGAAGACCTGCCCCAAGGCAGAGGGTGCTAAGAATCACCGGGTTAGATCAAGTTGCCAGTGGACTTTGGACATTGCAACACTTAATATTCCGACAATGAAAACGGATGAACGACTGCAAGAACTGTTGATCGAGCTTGACTACATACATTGAGACATCATAGGGCTATACGAAACACGAAGAAAGGGCGAAGAGCTAATCAAACTGGAAACAACTGAACAGATATTTTATACTCGGGGTCCGGAGAATAGACGATGTGGTGGAATTGGTTTCCTCATTAACCGAAAGTTGAAGGACAGTGTCGTAAAATTTGAAAGTATATCTGACCGACTAGCCCAATGCGTCATTCAACCGAATAAAAAGTTTAAGCTTCAAATCGTCCAAGCTTATGCACCAACTATAAGCTATGGTGATGAGAAAATTGAGATATTTTATGATGATGTGGCCCAGCGTCTAGATAACGAGAAGTGCAGGTACAAAATTCTGATTGGTGACTTTAATGCTAGAATTGGAAAAACAAGAACATGCGAAATCGCAACTGGCCCGTATGGAAGTGGTGAGTGGGATAATAGAGGAGAGAGATTGGTTGATTTTGTGGAAGGACAAGAACTGTATATTATGAACTCGTTTTATAAGAAAAAGTCCAACTGGTCTCACAAGTGAAATTGACTACATCATGTTAAATGATAAAACAATATTTAGTAAATGTACTGTCCTTAACCGTTTTAATGTTTTAAGGTCGAAGAGAACGTATAAGAAAGTAAGATCGAAGGAAGGCAAAGTAAATTCTGGGAAGCTGCTTCAGGGTGGCAGCGATTTTGCGATTGTTTTGTCGAAACGCTTTGATGTGTTGCAAGACTCAAAGGAGATGGAAATAACAGAGCAGTATGAAAAAATAATCGACAATGTGCTTGAAACGGCTGCTGCAATAGCACCAGCAGAAAAAAGTTTCAAACAGTCAAAAATCTCCAATGAGACAATTGATTTAATGAATGAAACGGCGTACAATGAGGAATGCAAGGAGTCTTTTTGGCAGAGTCGAGTTAGTTGAGCTTTGCAAAACTATAAGAAAACGTATTCGAGAAGAAATGCGTCGGTTCAACATTCAGCTAGTACAAAAAACACTAGAACAAAACAAGGGAATAAACAAAGCACACCAATGTATGACTTAATGCGTGAGAATGGTGCAGGGAACGTACGGAAATGTTAAAGGTTATCAGAAGATTTTATTCCAAGTTATATGAAGATCAGAACCAGTTAAAGAGAGCAAAACCCACGGAAGAATAAATGCCAGATATTCTGTTGTATGAATTGACAAATGCTATAGAAGCAATGAAGAATGGAAAGGCTCCAGGAAAGGATAGTGTAAAAGTGGAGATGTTGAAAGCTGGCGGTCGAACTTTACATAAAATACTGGCAAAATTGTACTTAAAATGCCTCGGGAAACAAAAAAATTCCCAACCTATGGAAAAGTGCAGAAGTGATTCTTCTTCATAAAAAAGGAACACAGGGGGATTTGAAAAACTACCGCCGAATAAGGGACAGGGAAAAACTCCTGTCAGTATTGAACAAGGTTTTCACTAAGATAACATCTAAAATAATATTAAGAACACTGAATGACGCACAACCGAGAGAGCAGGCAGGATTCAGAAGTGGATTCAGTACAATGGATCATATTCAGGTTGTCCAACAGGCCATAGAAAAGCACAATGAATACATTATGCCACTGTCCTTGGCTTTTATTGACTATGAAAAGGCATTTGACACTATATCAAAGCAAGCCATAATGGATGCATTGTTTAATCAAGGGATGGACAGAGCCCATGTAAACCTACCGAGATCCATATATGATGAACCTACAGCGACAGTTCACATGGATGATCTTGAAGTTAAAATCAATCAATCAAATCAATAAGCCCCACCCATCCCTTATATAGGAGGGCACATGTTTCGTCTGTTGGCGGTTAGACTCATCAGGGTACCGACATATGCTCTCTCGCCAAGAATAGGGAGTCCCTCTCCACAATCAAAACAACCCATATTTTCGCCGACTTCTCGTCGGATGGCTTAATACCTATAACATTATCAAAAATTGACTAAATGGGACGTTTATTTATTAATTTTTTTGTTTTTGAATGTACTTTTCAGAAAAAATACAAAATAAAATTCAGATGTCAAGTTTTTTGCAATTTTTCAGTTTTTTGAAGAAGAAAATGGTTATATGATTTTTATACTTAATTTATAATCAAACCTGATGATTAGGATTTAGCGGTTAATACAATTAACAATCAATTTTTTTATACCGTTTTAAAAAATATTTTATTTTATTTTTCTTTGGCGTTTAAATAACACTAGTTTTCACGCAGCTGACCGCAGCTGAAAGTTGTTAATTATTGTTTATTTAGGTAAGAGTTATCTAGAAGAAATAATAAAAAAATTCTGTCACGTCAGCTTTTAGAAATATTTATTTACATAAAAATAGAAAAAAATCTTGAATAAAAAAAAATGGCAAATTTTCGCCTTCTTTTTATATTTTTTTGGATCGGTTACTCTTATAATGGACCAACAGTAATCCTCTAATATGTTTTCATTCCAAAATCCTTGATGTCACTCTTCAAAAATCTTTAAATCTTGGTGAAAACGTTCCCCCTGTTCGTTCTCATACTTCCTAAGTTTTTAGGGAAAAAACTCAAATGCGAGTGCAGGAAATGAATCTTTAATGACATGTTCACTCCCATCTGTTGAAAATTTTTCAATAAATCAGCAACAATATTTTTATAATTTACACTTTTTTTATTTTCCAAAAATTCTTCGACAACCATTGGGAATGACTTCCAAGCAGCTTGTTCAATAACACATAAAAGCTTCCAAACTGAGGATATTTTAATCGGATCTGAAGATCATTTAGTTCGGCTTGGTTAAGTAAATGTGGAGTGTTTCCTTGAAGAGAGAAATCGTCAGAATCACTAGAAATCAATTTAACTTCAATATCACTTGCATTGTCATCTTCTCGTATATTTTGACTCGAATTACCGGGAAAAGTTGGATATGGAAGATCCTTCGAATGTAAAATTGGCTTAATAACAGATGGAATTTCGAGATATACAATACTCCCCTTATTTTTTGAATTATATATATTATACTGTCTTCGTAACACAAAAGTAACAGTCATTTTCATGATTACTAGGTTCTCTTCATAACATTGGTGAACCAAATGGAAGGTATACGCTATCTCCTGATGACGACTAGAGTAAAATTATTCTACAGCTTTCACAAAACACATGAGGCACCCACTTTTTATCTTGGTTCGCAACAGGAAATCCAAAATAATGAAGATTTGCACCTTTTAACGAATCTAATGGGTCTCCTTTTTATTTTGAAAATATCAACTGTCTACAAACGTAGCAAAAACGATCAGAACTTTGTTTACATTTTCTGTTCGACATTTTAATTCAATTTGAAACAAGATATTTGTTGTTTGAATGTAACGAATATTTCTGCTAACACTTTTAGGTTTAAGGAAGGTAGGTTAACATATTTATATACATTTCTTTCGGACCGTTAACCGCTATTTTCGGAAAGTTATCCGGTCTAGAAGCCCATGCATAGAGTTCGTAAGGTTATTTGTTTATCAACCGCTAGTTGAAGACGTGCTAGTTGAACAAAATTAAATAAAATAGTTTGTAAAATTGATATAAAAATTGATTATTAATTGTATTAACCATGAAATCCTAATAATTAATCATTAGTTATGAATTAAGTATAAAATATCATAGAACCATTTATCATCTGTTTCACCTGGTTTCAGAAGCTTATGGTTCACTACACCCTTCTGATCCCACCAAATGCACAGCATTGTCTTCTTTCGAAAGCAATTCGGTTTTGCGGTCGATGTTGATTGTTGTCCTGGGTATAATGCTCTGCGTTTTAGGTTCTCGAAATATATCTATTTTTCTTCACTAATCACGATCCGGTGCAAAAAAGTATTTCTTTCATACCGAGAAAGTAAAACTTCGCACACCGTTTTTGGCTTTTCCTTCTGGATGTCGTTCAGCTTGAAATTCGGCATCTTCAAATTTTTTTAAGTCGAAATCACCACTTGTGAATCATCTAAATCAACGCTCACAAGCGTCTTGCGTTGAGATATTGTCACCGTAAGTTTGCACAATTATATGATAGCTTTTTTCTTTTAGTTGAAGAAGAAAAGCAGTACATGCTGCAAATGCTTTTTATTTGGCTCGAAACTCGACATATTTACTACACGAAAAAAATATGACGCTAACTCAAAATTGTTTAAACATCAATGGCGTTTTGAAAGATGCTGTCGTATCAACAAAATGACATAAGAGATTAGACTGTGAATCGATCCTTGTTTCCAGCGCTATCTCTTAAAAAAATTAAGAACTATTAACATCCACATCTGGTACTACAAACCGCGAATTTGTAATAATGATCTAGCGTGCCTTCCGTGTTCCGTTGGATATTGATCGTCATAGTGCTGTTCCTGGCCGGAAAAACAATTCGCCGGTGGATTTCGAACTTTCGTCTAACAAGTTAACGCTTAATCGAGATTCTTTTGGTCGACCTAGGACCGCCACAATGCCGAAAAATGTAATTGTAGCGAGGGCGTCACTACTTTAATATCTTAGGCGATCGACATGAGAACATGAAGCTGCGCTGGAAATGTTATATCAAATTATCCGGAGGATTTTGCACACATTTCTCGTAATGCATTCGTATAAACTTATAATGGCACAGCAGTTAAGTGAGGGAAATTTTAAAACTCGTCCGACTTCGAGTCGAGATATTCGCCTTAGTAATCCCTCAAGAGCTATTTTGCTTTGCAGTGACGAAGCTGATTTTCATCTAACGATTAATTAACAGAACTTCCACTACTTAGCTGAAACTAACTCACGGGAACTCCACCAGATATCGAACAAATGTTTCCAGCCCATGTTGTGTCTTTACGGGATATTGGGTGGTTCTCACATTCGCCTGATTTGAAATCTTGCGATTTTTTTCTGTGTGGATGGGCGGTACCTATAAGGACAAGTATGCCAACATCGGCCATGAAGTTCGGAAGACCCCAGGACAGTAATAACGCAAGAAATTGCCCCGATTTCGTAGGTCTTAACTCGCAGAGCAATGGCGAACCTTCGGGAAAGGCTTTAACATTATATAGATAATAACATCCGCCATTTAAACGGCGTGATTTTTTAAGCATAAAATTTCAAAATGATATGAATGGTACTTTTCAAAAATAAGAGGTTTCATTCTGTACCTTTTGGTTGTGGTTTTTATTGATCTCTCAAACCACGACGCCCTTTTTGCCGCACTCTGTATTTTGACACTGAACAAATCTTTTATTGATTTATTTTTACTACATTCCATAAAGACGGTCCAGCACATTTTAATCATTTAATTGATGTGACATGTAGATATCGAACTACTTGAACAATGTGAGTCTTTGCAAATTTATTAAACTTGTAACGACTCTAATAGAGTCCTTCAATAACAGTGTCAGAGCTTTGAAGCGTAATAGCGGCAACACTGTTTGAAATGTAAATGTTACTCATAAACTGCTGTGTTCAATTCATTGTGTCAAGTCACCATGGAAGACATCCGATTCAGAAGCGCGTAGAAATTGAAAGGTGACCCTCCGGGTGAAAAATATTCTTTTCCGACGAAGCCCACTTCTGGATTAATGGGTTTGGTTTGGTTCAGTTGGCCGATATAAATCCTTTTCGGACGAAAATACTCAAATAATTTAGGAGTTAACTCTTCAACATCAGACAGACACTGTTTGGTGCGGTTTTTAGGCTGAATCAATTAGGACTTTATTTTTTTGAAGACGATGATGAAAATCATATTAATGTTAATGGTAAACTCTATAGGAATATGCTAATAGAATATGTGTGGCCTGAACTAATAAATATGAACAAAGATCATATTTCATTTCAACATCAAAACCAAGATCATGTGATCTCACGCCCTTGGATTCTTTTTTGTGGAGTTATTTTAAATCTCTGATTCACAGAAATAAACCCTGAATAATTCTTGTCCTTAAACAAAACATTCAGGCCACCATTGAAAATATACCACTCGATATGTGTGACTCTAGAATGCATTCCATCAGACGAAGGCCAGGGGGACATTTGAACAACAAAATTACCATTTTACTCGTAGTTACCATTGCTTCTCATTTTAAAGTTTTGACACTCTTATTGGACACCCCTATATTTGCGTGAGGTTGGCAATGTACGAGAAAAGAAGGTTCGGCCCTCAAGTGAAAAAGCTTGTTTCAACTGAGTGATATGACTATTATTTTTTAAAGTATGTATGTATATTTCAGGATGCAACAACACGAGGATCATTGGTTTCGTGCTGCTTGTTAATGTTTTCCTCATCTACCTCCACCTTTATCTTGACATGATGGGATCAGCAAAGTGTGCGGAGTTCCTTGAACGTCCCCATGAACGGCACAGAATTCGTTTGCGACCGGTGCACCATTCCCTTAATATAAAAAATCTGGCTCTAAACGATTATCAGAAGCTAGTGGATTTTGAAGATTTCTCTTTTACAATAATAAATAAGACATTCTGCGCCGATTCGGGAATTTTTTTGCTAATTCTAGTGCCTTCAGATCCCAAACACCTCGAGAATCGTCAGATTATTCGCACTACTTGGGGCTCTACCAGGGAAGGTGTTAAAGTTTTGTTTCTGTTGGGATTGGTTGCTGATGAACTATTGCAAGAGGAGATTGAAAATGAGAGCAAATTTTATGGCGACGTTGTGCAAGGAAATTTCAAAGATACATATAAAAATTTGACGTACAAGACCGTTATGTCATTAAAATATGTTGTGTATCATTGCCTGAATGCACCATATATTTTGAAAGTGGATGATGATTTATTTGTCAATACGCCCTTATTGCTCAACTTTCTGAAAAATGACTTATCGCCTTTTGGTGCTGCAAATCTCTTTCTTTGTAACGACATGACTGGCTCTCCCACAATCAGAGATAACAGATCCAAATGGTACGTCTCCGAGGAAGAGTACCCTGAGAGAGTTTACCCTAGTTACTGCCTAGGTTGGTACGTACTGCTTTCTCCTGATGTTTGTTTACAGCTGTACGAACAGGTGCAAAAGCTGAAGTACCTTTTTATTGAGGACGCCTTTGTGTATGGCATTGCGGCTAGCAAAGTACCTAATTTAAAGCACACGGATATCAGCAAATATACCCTGGCATACAAAAATCCAAATTTACTTTTTAACGGTACTTATAATCGAAAACATATACTCTTTGGCTCTCTAAATATGAATATGAAGCTGGTTAAAAAATTTTGGGAATATTTTCAAAGCAAGCCCGTTCCGTTATCTATTCAAAGCAGTATAATGTAAGTTACAAATAAAAATCAAAATCAAATAGTTGTTAAGTCTGATTATGTTTGTGAAAAGATTACATTTATAAATAATCCATATATAAAGATAATATATCCATAAATAAATATTTATGGACAAATGGCGAATGCGCTCGCCACACTATACTGTTTTACATTATATTCGAAATTAATATTTTCAATTGTTGTGTTTTTATTACAAAAAAGTTCTTTTTTATGTAAATAATTTTTTCAGAAGTAAAAAGAATAAACGGTATATTATTATTAGGGGAAATTATGTTTCTTTATCTCAGATATACCATAGATAGCCAGAAATATGGTTGTAATAACAATTCAATTACTATTAATATTTTTAATTTAAAAATATTGATAGAGGTCCTATTCGTAATGAAGTTAAATTAGTAAATATTTATTTATAAGGTGACTAAATGTATTTGCTCTTGAGAAAATGATCATAAACGTGAACAAATGATAATGGAAATTGGATCAAATTTATATTTGATCCAATTATCTTCAGTAATTTCAATTCAAATAATTATATTCAATTCACTTCAAGTAATTATACAAAGATCTGCATATTGTCGACTATGAGTGTATCAGAAAGCCGGATACCAAGTAGGATCGAGGAGGGGCGTAAGGCGGGTAACAGAAAGAGAAGTAGACCAAAGACATGATGACACGGCAATGTAAGAAGAGATGCTGAAGAAGTACTGCACATCAAAAACGGACAAGGGACTCTTGCGGATCGATTCGGGTGCAGACAAAAGTTGAATAAGGTTAAAACTCACTTACGGGATGCAGCACCACAAGAAGAAGGAATGATAGCAATGTATTACAAATAAAATTGAAAATACAAAAACTAGTAGGTGTTTCGGTTAATGTAATTTTTCGCAAAATTTGAATACTTATTTCCATAACACAATAAATTACCTTAATAAAAGTATTGGCCATCGTTAGCTATTAATTTTTCCCATATTTTTGTCAAATAATGGATTCCGCGCCAAAAGAACTTTTCGTTTTTTGAGACTAACCTTTCATCAAACCAAATTTTCACTTCTTCATAAACAATACACGTATATTTCACTTTTTTATTGATATTAAGTTTTTCTTTTACTCATTTACAATTACCAAATAAAACCTGACACTAAATGACCAATGTGTGTAAAATTGATTTATTATTTTGGAGTCAACAAATTACAATGCACCAAAGACTTTCAAAAGTAATTTAAAAATAAAAATAACAACTTTCTATAAAACTAATAAGCAGTAGTTCCTCCATGAGTCTGTATGGAAGCCTGTTGGCGATTTGGTATGCTGTTGATTAAATGATCAATTTGGGCTTGTGGAATTCTCTCCCATTCTTCACGAGCAGCATCTTTTACTTCTCGCAGGGTAAGAGGAGCATTGTTTTGTTTCTTGATGCGTGTTTTCAGAATGTCACAAGCATTTATGTCAGGGGAATTTGCTGGCTACCATAACTTGGTTAGTCTTTCCTCTTTAAGAAAATTTTGTACTGCTGCTGTTCGATGAGGAGGTGCGTTGTCATCCATGAAAACAAATTCGTCGCCCACTGCGCTTCGGAAAAGGATTTAAAACTCCCTCGATGTGCACAGCACCAGTGACTCTTCTCTCCATAACCAGTAGAGGTGTCCGTGTACCCCTCAAAATACTACTCCATAACATTATGCTCCCATCTTCAAATGGGATACGTAGTTGAGCTGTTGCTAGTCGGGCTTGTCGACCTCTCCAAACTAATGTTCTTCGCCAATCAGAAACCAAACTCGGCTCATCGGAGAACATCACGTTGTTTTAGTTAGGATTATGATCCACCATTTCTCGAGCCCATTGCAATCTGACATTTTTTCTGTTGAAGCGAATTTACCGCTTTCAGTCTGTGCGCTATCATTTATCGTGAAGCATTTACCCCTTTAAGCCTAACAAGCTCCCTTGATATACCACTTGTAGATTCCAGACGATTTCTTTAAGCTATCATTGATATCTGACGGTCTTGTGCAGCTGTTGTACATCGTTTTCTACCACTTCTGTGGCGAACCTTTACGTCATTTATCTCTTGGATTTTTTTATGAATTTTTGATACAGCACTTTGGGAAACACTTACAATTTCCGCGATATCACTTTGATTAAAGTCCTGTTGTAACAAAGCAATTACTCTTGACCTGTTAAAATGATATATCATGTTTCTATACATTTTTAAATGGATTGTCTGAAAATTGGAAAAGAACTGAAATAATGTGTAAATGCCAATATTAACGGAATGGGCAAAAATCGAAAAACCTGTCAGCAAAATAATGCTTTTGTTAATTTAATTTAAAAATGGTCTAAAATAAATATCTATCACAATTTTTAGCGTAGAAAATAAGGAAAATAGCATACAAAATAAGCGTAGATATCCTATTTGTAAATATTTCAAACTTTTGGACATATGTAGTTGTGGACATAAGTGTTGTTCTGAAAGTCGGTGCTGAATCGATCGATAATCGATTATTAAATATGTGATAGTCCGAAATAAGTGATAGTCCGAAGGGTGTCGGTGAATATGGCGGGTGTGGCAGGATGTTCCATTTAATGTTTTCCAAATAATTTTTACACACTTTGCTATATAGGACCAATCATGTTGAAAAATGACTTTAATGTGTTTTTGGGCGTATTCCGGTCGTTCTTCCTTCAATGCTCGGTTCAATTTTATCAATTATTGTCGGTATCGATCGTCAGTAATCGTTTCACCATCGTTTCAGCAGTTCATAATATACAGCTCCCCTACTATCCCACCAAATACAAAACAAAGCCTTATTTCCATGTATATTGCGCAGTGGTTGTGATGTTGAAGGCTGGCCTGGGCCTACCTATAATTTTTTGCGCTTTGGACCGTCTAATTAGATCCACTTTTCATCACCTTTCACAACTCGATATTAAAAACCTTTTCTTTTCTAACTGGCAAGCAAAATTTCACAAGTGGCTTTTCACCTTTCAATGTCTCTTTCCTTCAATTCATATGGAACCCATTTTCCTTTCTTCTGGATCTCCTAATGCGTGTAGATGTTCGGAAATGATGGATTGGGCAACATTCAATTATTCTGTCAATTGTTTCAACGTATGAGTTGTGTCTTCATCCAATAATGCTTGCAAATCTGCATCTTCAAACTTTTTTGGCTGTCCTGGACACTCCTTGACTTTTAATCAATATCACCACTTTTAAAGCGTTTAAACCATCGTTCACGAGTTTTTTTAAGTGAGAGCATTTTCACCATTAGTTTCAACAAACAATCGATAACTTTCAGCAGCCGTTCTCAAAGTTAATAAACTTTCCCGCAAATCGTCTTTTTCTGGAACATAATTCGACATATTCAAAGCTATGAAAAAATATGTTTTTTGCACAATGACAATTAATAACAAACTGGCTTTTGATGACGTATGTTTACCTTCCAAAATGCCATAGACGTCATTAGTCTATACCAACAAGTCCAACTCTTAGCAAAATCTAACATTATTAACCGAAACACCAGTTATATATTCAGTTTGCTGATATAGCCTGAAAGCACCAGAAATTTCGAAAAATAAACCGATCATTCAAAAGGATTATACAAAAAGAGATGAGTATCAACCACCCCCCTATTTGCCTGATTTGACTGAAATAGTAGAAAGAAAAACGTTCAGACAGGATTTCGGATATCCACCAAGCTCTGATCGCAGCTTCAGCGACGATTCCAAAAATGTGTATCAACTCAAATAATTTGAATGTACTCATGATACGTATTTTGAAAAGTCTATTTCGCATTAAAATAATGAAAATTGCGAGCAAATCTGTCCTATATTTAATTTCGCATTAGATTTGTTACTATCGCATTAATTAAATTAATTTCGCATTAGATTACTTTCGACGTAATGTTTAAAATATGTTTGGAAAATCCAAAAGACTTAGGCAATCAGTTAAAATGAAAAATACAAAACATTATCTTTATTGGCGTATTTGATAGGGCAAACATTAATAAAGATAATTTTTAAATGCAGGCGCCCCCTTTCCTCCTATATTCACCACATCCATAATTAATACAATAAGTTAGCTTTTTTTTGGGATGATCTGGTCAACATGTTTAATCGGAATATAATCCTAAATATATAACAAGGGAATCGTGACAGGATATTGAAACAAAATAGATAACGGAAAAATGTTATATTTTTCCAATTAACATTTTTTGATAAGAAAATATTTTAGGGCCACGTATATTGCGAGGAATTGTCGTATTTTCTTTTGTTGACGACAAATGAATGTTGGAATCAGCGTTTGGAGAAATCAGGGTACGTACATTGGAATTATAATATTTTTTTGATATTTTTTTTGTTTCGATAAAAATTACAAATATCTTTTTTTTTACTACCAAGTTAGCTTCTCTATCTTTTTTTATAATTCTAAACTTCAGTAAATAAAGGGTTGTCGAATAAGAGTGTCAGAATTTTAAAATGAGTCACAATGATAAGTGTGATAATCCGGTAATTTTTATTTTATCTTCAAGAACTTGAAGAAGCGTTCTAGCGACCCAATTTTCTATTACTCTCTAACCCACATCGCGTGGTTTACATATGTTCAATGGTGACCTGAATGTTTCATTTTTAAGGTCAAGAATTGCTCGGGGTTTATTCAGAGGCGGATTTACACATTAGCCGCCTGTAGGCTATTCAAATTTTGCCGCCCCTACCGACCTCTACAATTCAATACCCTAGTTCACAATCATATTAATTACAATTTTTTTTGTCAATGAAATGTACCACCTTTTTTACGTAATTAGTATGATAGTAAACTATGGGATCAATGTGTCAGTTTCCAGATTATTTTTACAACGCAATGAATTATTTTTAATAGAATCAATGCAATGATTGTACAAGAAATAGTTTTGGGTGTATTTCTGAGCTAATAAAAGCTCAATCATGTACTATAAAGCGGGGTAAGGTATGTCTTAATACTACTTACACAATAAAGTACATTCGGTAAACGTAATTAAATAATTTTTATTGCGATTACTTACAGTTTAAAAACAATATATTCAATTATCTGGTAACAATCCGGCTGATAATGACGATGAAATTCAATTAATTAAGTTATGAAAGTTTTACAATATCTTTTTGCACTATTTTCTATTCGCAAAATCATCAATTAAATCGTCGTATGAAATCTTGTTCATTAGTTCTGACTCTATGCTCAAAAAAGCTAAAGCTTGGCTTAACGTAGATCTTAGATAATGTTTCACCCGCTTTAAGCAAGAAACGCTTCTCTCACCCGAACAATTTATCGCTGGTGTACATAGAGCCATTCGAACTGCTATATCCAAGTTTGGATGAACGTTTTGCAAATTCTGTTTACGCAGGAACGAAGATAGACTTTTCAGTGATCTAGAATCTGGTTTTACCAAAATTATTTCAGAAGATAGGTGGCTTTGAAAATGTATGCATTCTTGAACTAAGTCAGTCTCTAAATAATTAGGATACATTTCTTCCAAGCAAAGGGCTTTTTCCGTAAGAGTTGATGATGACAATTCACTCATTTTGGTCAGAAATAGAAACTTTTCATTGAACCTGTTGTAGGCCTCCTGTCGTTTTTCTAATTCGGATACGAGTCTAATAATGAGGACGAGAAATGTGTTAACCCTGAAAGTATCACTCGCAGTCATTTTCATTTCTTCATCGGGTGTTTCGTCATATTTTCTTTTCCTTTTCGGTTGTCTTTTTTCCATGTCTTTTGTATACTACTTCGACACGCTTAATTCCATGGCCTTTTCTTCTTATTTTTCTTTCTTAAAATTTTCTCGATCAGCTACGAAAAACTTGCAAAGAGATTCGTTAAGATCGGCAAAAGTGATCAAATCAACGGTAGAAGCCTGAATTTGAACATTCACTTTGTTTATTCTTTCCAAAAAAACATTCCACACAACAACCATTACCGCCGTATCCAGTTTTCCTAAATTCAAAAGTATTCCCGCCGCTTCGTTTTGCATTACAGGCTTTTCGGTACAATCATCCATGATTGATTCCAAAGTTTTAAGGACTTCGTGCCAAGAATCTCTCAAACTTCTATATGCGTCCTCTCTAGCTGACCAACGTGTCAAATTTACTCTCTTTAGCATTTTTCTTTTCCCGATTTCAGGCATTAATTTTTCCAGCGTTGTGTCCAACGTACAAAAAAACGTAAATTTCTTGAAGCAACACAAAGAAGCCACAAGCTTTTGTGTAAGATTTAGCAGCCGCAGTTGCCACTAAATTTAAAGAGTGGGCAGAGCAAGGAACGAAAAAAGCAAAAGGTGCTAGGCTTCGACTTTTAGCCTGTAAGCCATGAAAAAAATCGTGAAATTATTCATACAATACACGAAACACTTTGAAAAATTACAGCACATAACCAGAAAAATGTACCAGAGAAATTGCAGGACGTATTAGAAATTGCAGGACGCAATCAACCGAGGCGGCCCCTAAAATCTGTCGCCGTAGGCTCCAGCCTACTCAGCCTGCTGGTAAATTCGCCACTGGATTTATTTCTACAAACCAGAAATATTAACGTAACCATTTCGCGAAATAACGCATCCAGGAAACTTTTCCTGCAATAAATCGATTATTTGGCCAGGTGTGTGACAACTCGCATCGTATTGTTGAAAGAAAACATTGTTTATATACACATTTATCAGTTCAAGCGAAATATATTTTATTAGCATATTTCAATAGCGTTTACCATTAAGAGAAACACGATTTCCATCATCGTATTTAAAAAATCTCGTTCCATGACTCTTTCAACCCAAAAACCGCACCAAACTGACTTTCTGAGAATGAAGAGCTAACTCCTGATTCACTTGAGGATTTATATCGGCCCAAATCTTGCAGATCGCCTTTGGGTGAATTTTTCCATGATGAATTCACACAATGTACTGAACAGTCTATCAGTGACATTTACATTATAAACAATGTTTACAAAGTTTGGACACTCTTACTGGAAAACTTTATTTTTTGATATGGCGCTAGAGCTGTCCCTACCAAGATGTTCAGTGTAGTCTGATACAGTTTTCCCAAAGTTCAAGGAAAATTATTGTATATCTTTCTTTCTTAACCGCTACTAGATGTACGAAAAAAATCAACATTAAAATCAAAGTAGTTTTTGTTTCTGTAAAAGTTAATTGATTTTAATTGGCTATAAGAAAAAGTGGTGATATGAGAAAAATAAAAATTGGAAGGAGTAAAATAAGTTCACTGCGAGTAAATTCAACATTGCCAGTTCCTCGAAAATTTTGGATACTGAAAGATTAAATGTGTCTATATAAAATAGATACACAAACAAGAAAATAGGTATATTTAACAGGTTTTCTTTTTCATTGGACATACCACGTAGAGGGTGCGGAAAAACGTTGCCCCGATTCGTGCCATTTTCAATTATCGTGATGGTTTGGGGCGAAATGCATCGCGCCTTCGCTGTTGAAGCATTTATGACAAACGATGAATCTATAATAACGATGCAGCGTGCCTTCCGTGTTCTGTTTGAGAGTGGTCGTCAAAAATAATACGCCGGTAGGTTTTGAAATTCTGTCGAATCGAAAGTCTTTTGGACGACCTAGGACCGCAACAATGCCGGAAAATGTGACTGCAGTGAGAGTGTCGGCACTTTATTCTCTCAGGCGTTTGGCACAAAAACATGCAGCATTGCTAAAGATGTCAGATCGAAGTATCCGGAGAATTTTACACACATTTTTTTTTGTCTCATAATGCATCAGTTCAAACTTATGGTGGCGAACCAATTACGTGAGAAAGATTTTGAAATCCGTACAACTTCGTGTAGGGATGTTGTCCTGGGCATTCCCCTTGTTTTGCTCTTCAGGGACAGAGCTCATTTCCATCTAACGGATACTATTAATAAACAGAATTTTCGCTACGGGGGTGAAACTATCTCACAGGAACTACACCAGAGAATTTCATTCAACATCGGCCACGAAATTTGGAATACCTCAGGATAACAATAATGCAGGAAATTGCCGCAATTTCGCAAGCCTTAGCCCGCAGAGCAATACCGAACGTTCGAAAAATACTTAGACATTGTATGGACAATAAAAGTCATCATTTAATTAGCATGATTTTTAAAACATAACATTTCAAAATGGCATGAATTGTACTTTTTAAAAATACAAGGTTTTTTCTATATCTTTTTGGTTGTGGTTTTTATTAATCTCCCAAATCGGGGCACTCATTTTGTCGCACCCTGTATTGAACAACTCTTGTATTTAAATTTTCACTACATTTCACAAATATGGTTCAGTAAATTATAATAATTTTATTGACGTGAGCTGTCGATATCGAACTACTTGAACAATCTGAGCCTGCAAATTTATTAAACTTGTAACGACATAACTTGTCACACAATCGTCAGATAATCGATTTATTGCAAGAAGGTGTACTGAGTATTACCATTTCGCGAAATGGTAATCTCAACTGACCACCAAGATCATGTGATCTCATGTCGTTGAATTATTTTTTGTGTTATGTTAAATCTCTGGTTCCCAGAAATAGACCCAGAACAATTCTTGACGTTAAACAAAACATTTAGGCCACCATTAAAAATATACTGCTCGATATGTGTGAAAGAGTAAGGAATAAATTGATTCTCCAGAATGCATTCCACCAGATTAAGCCGAGGGGAACTTTAAAACCCAAAATTACCAGACTATAACTCGCAGTTATCATTGCGCCACATTTAAAGTTCTGACCCTCTTATTAGACAACCTTATATTTGCGTGAGGTTGCCAACGTACGAAAAAACAAGGTTCGGTCGTCAAGTGGAAAACCTGTTGTTTCAGCTGATCTAGTAAACACATGACCTTAAATTGACATCACACGTAGGTCATATATATATAATAAAATGTTACATAAATTTGACATAAAGCTGACTATTCATGATCGTAACATGATGTCATTTTGTATATCATTATATCATACTAACATAATGTGTGACTCTTGTATGATGTCATAACTATGACTTAGATTTTACGTGCACCTTATGTAATATTTGTATCATACCGTGACGTAAAAATTAAATTACTGTATTTTGTAATATTTACGTAAAAAATAAATCATCCTATTACATAAATCATAAGTTATTTTGACAAAGTTTGATGTAACGGTTTTAGGTTGTGAATTGACAATATTATTCTATCTTTCATATCATCTTCAAAATTCTCATTTTCCTTAGTGTTCTCCTGTATAAATACAGCATCTTCATTTGATTTCACGCCATCGACAGTGAACTCATCGTTACATATCGATTCAATTACATATCGATTTTGTGCCAACTTTTGTTATTTATTCGGCTCTTTGGCAATGAGTATTTAAAACACTTTGAAATAGCACATGCGCAGGTGTAGATGCAGATATAAAACCTCGGACCTAACCCGATATGAACAATTAAAAAAAAAACATGGGGTTAATCCACACGATGGCAAAAAATTCTATTTTTTTTAATTAGTGTGTTAATTTAATTATTTTGTTTTTTAATAACCTTACCTCATTAATTTAAAAAATTAATAAATTAATAAAAAAAAAAACAATTAATAAACTGAAAAATAATTTAAAACTGAAATATCGTTATAAATGCAAGGCCAAATTGCCGCAATTGCGTAATGATTTGATATAATTTATCGAGGTTGGATTCTCTATTTTATTTTATAATTATACCTCTATTCACCTACGATTCTCACACCGTTGCGAATTTTAGCCGGTGGATGGCGGTAGGTATTTTAACTCACTTATTGAAGTCGATAACTTAACAATTATGATAGGTCGATAAGAAGAGACAGATAGGAGTTAATAAACATGGAGTGCTACACGATACGACAACGCGTCCTTATTGTTAAATATTACTATCAAAATGGTGAAAGTTTGGTTGCTACGATTCGAAAAGTGCGTACGATTTTCGGTAGAAATAATATTCAAAATTTATCAACTGTGAAAAGAATAATCGAAAAATTCGAAAGTACTGGTTCAGTTATTGATGTAAAACACAGACACGAGCTCGTAGTGGTCGTTCAGAACAAAACATCACGGCAGTTCGTGTGAGTGTGGCCGAGAGTCCAGGGTCCTCGATTCGTCATCGTGCACAAGAATTGGACATTTCAACAGACATTCTTCACCGTATTCTTATTAAAGATTTGCATTTCCATGCTTACAAAGTCCAATTGATTCAACAAGTTCTGAACACACAGCGAAGAGACTTCACCAATTAAATCATTGATCACAATTCGCCCCCATCATTTTGCGATTTAATATTTATAGACTTTTTTTGTGGTATTTTCTGAAGTCCCAGGTTTACGCCTACAAGCCCACGACCACTCAAGCATTGAAGGTCGAAATTACACACTGAATCAACGAAATATCGCCACATTTATTCAAAACCGTTCACTAGGAAAAAAAATCTACCAAAGCCATGACGGCCATTTACTGGATGTGTTGTTTCATATATAATTTCCAAAGATCTATTATTATTACGTTTGTTGTTATTAACCTGCCTTTGCGCCCATACTGACTTCATTATTTCAACATGAGCTTTCTTCCTCTTGTCAGATCAAGTTGTTCCGGTCTTCCTACATTTTTCTCTCTGGCCAACCCCTCAAACGTTAACCTTGTGTCTGAAACAGTTTCTATCCTGAATTTCACTTTGTGTAATATTTCCTGATCTTAGGCCCTCTTTAATTGCAACAATCCATTTCATTGTTTCTATTTTAGCTCTACTCCTATTTTCATAAAATTCGACTATTAGTTAGCCTACTCGGATTCAACCGTTTTTGTGTCCGTAAAACTTAATTTTTCTATTTCTCATATCGCTATGTATATCTGTGTATTGTTTGATTTCTTGATTTTCTCGAAGTCGGTATGTTATGCTATTTATTTGTTTGGGGCCTAGGATTTTTCTTATGATTTTTCTTTCTTTCAATGTCCTCGAAGTCCCTCTTTCTATTCAAAATAGTATATATATATATATATATATATATATATATATATATATATATATATATATATATATATATATATATATATATATATATAAATATATATATATATATATATATATATATATATATATATATATATATATATATATATATATATATATATATATATATATATTTTTATATATATATATATATATATATATATATATATATATATATATATATATATATATATATATATATATATATATATATATATATATATATATTATTATTAGGTGCGTATAGACCCGTTTGGATCACATAAAGCATTCTGACTCATTTTCGAGTGTTCTTTCTGAACCTCCATACCTCTCTCTTCCTTTCTCCGTGGATTCTCTTTCTCTCCTCCGTCTACTTTGTTCCCGATCTCTTCGAAACGCTCTCTGATGCAACTTTCCACATATGTATTTTGTTTCTGTACGTTCTTCTAACCTCAATCTCTGTCGGACCCACTTGTGCCTTTCCCAGATCAGCTCTGACTTGTGTGATCTATGGAACTGTTGACTTCACTCCTTGTATGTATGTAAGAATTGTAAGAATGTAAGTGTGTCCATAAAATTTCAACCTTCTTTTTCTTATGTCCGCCGGTGCGTTGGACAGTCTCTGTCGTCTTTCGAAAATGTAGTCTGTATCCTTCCTCTGTCAGTTTTGGGCCGAGAATTTTCCTCATAATTTTGCATTCTTCTTTTAGTATGTTTTCTATGCCACTTTTTGTATGAAGTTAAGTGTCTCGCTTGCGTATAGTACTTCAGTTTTGATTACTGTATTGTAGTGCCTTATTTTTATACTATTTTCTCTCCTCATGTGGGTTCAAGTATCTCGCCCAGGTATTTGAAGTAAGTGACCCTATTTATTTTGCCGTATTAGATGTTCAAATTTTGGACATCAATGCAGAAACCGCAAACTAACATGATCCGAAATTTGCCAACCCGCATTAGATCAGAGCGGCAGATTACCCTTCATACCGTCAACATACAGTACAGTACACTTACAGACACGGCCCTCATTCGCCGGAGGCCAAGAGACAGTTGTACCTACCTGGCCAGGTAGTTACCTACGACAGCGGGAAGAACTGCCCCAAGGCAGAGGGTACTAAGAATCACGGGTTAGATTAGACTGCCAGGACTTTTGACATTGATATGCTTAATATACGGCCAATGAAAACGCAGGCCCCACTACAAGAACTGTTAATCGAAGTTGACAACATACATAGGGATATTATTGGGTTATGTGAAATACGAAAAAAGGGTAAAAAGTTAATCAAACTAGAACCAACTGGTCACGTGTTCTACATCCGAGGTACGGAGAATGGAAACCTGAAAGACAGTGTACTAAAATTTGAAAGTATATCTGACCGACTAGCCCAATGCGTCATTCAGCTGAATAAAAAGTTTAAGCTTCCAATTGTCCAAGCTTATGTACCAACTATAAGCCATAAGAATGAGGAAATTGAGACATTTTATGATAATGTGGCCCAACTTCTAGACAAGGAGAAGTGTAAGAACAAGAAGTGTGAGAACTTCTAGACTTTAATTCTAGAATCGAAAAAGCAAGAACTAGTGAAAATGCAATTGGTGTAGATGGAAATGGTGAGCGGGACTGTACAGGTGCTATGCTGGTTCTCTTTGCTGAGGGACAAGAACTTTATAATATGAATCCGTTTTACAAGAAAAAGGTCAGCAAAATGGGCGTGAAAATGTCCATCTGGGCTCATAAGTGAAATTGATTACATTATGTCAAATAATACAATATAACAATATTTGCAATTGTACTGTAATTGTAATTGTAATAACAATAAACAATATTTTGCAATTATACTGTTCTTTTATCATTTTAATGTTGGAAGTGACCACTGAATGGTATGAGCAACGATTAGGATAAACTGCCAAAAAGAGCGCGAAAGGATGATAATATCAAAAAGGAGTAAAGTGGATTCTGGAAGCAGCTGGAGAGGGACAGCCATTTTGAGCTTGCTTTGTCGAACCGCTTTGTTGTATTGCGAGACTCGGTGAAGATGGAAATTACATACCAATATGAATAAATCGCCAATAATATCTTGTTGAAATGGCTTCTTCCATAACACCAGAAGATAAATGTTTCAAAAAGTCAAACATTTCCAATAAGACCATTAATTTAATGAAAAAATGACGGGCAATGAAGAATACAGGCAGTTCCTTTAGCAGGGTCGCATACGTTGAGCTTTGCAAAACTATAATAATAACAATAATAATAATAATAATAATAATAATAATAATAATAATAATAATAATAATAATAATAATAATGTTTTATTAGCCCAACAGGATAACCCAATTACAGAGCTAATTACTAATCTTTAATGTAATCAATTACAAAAAATAATAATAATTACACTAATCTCTACAATATTGAACAAAATAACATACTATAATAGAAAAAAATAAAATAAAATAAAATTCAAAGAGAAAATGAAGTAAACAATAAATTAATTAGGTTGAAAGTAATTGTCTATACTGAAAATAAAGTAAAGTTACACAAAAAAAAACGGCATTACCTTATATGTTATATAAATATAACAAAAACAAACTCAATCATTGACTCATAAAGTAATTACGCACACATGTCAATATGTGGCGCCATGAACTATTATTGATATCACAATCCGCTGAAATATTATTAAAAATAGAGCACATAGAGTATAAATATCGAGAAGAAACGCGGCGAAATATAAATATCGAGAAGAAACGCGGCGATTTACCATATATCCAGTGCAAAAAACTCTGGGAGAAAATAATGAAATTAACAAAGCTAAACAGAAGCTGAGAAAGAAAAGGACGCAAATTTTTGCCTTAATATGTGAGGAACCATCCACAGTGTACAGGGAGTGGACGGAAATGTTAGAGGTTGTCCGCAGATATAATTCAAGTATATAAGGATCAGAACCAATCAAGAACAGCAATGCCTACTGAAGAACAAATGCCGGATATCCTGGTGGAGAAAGTGACAAAAGCTATAGACTCGATGAAAAATAGCAAGGCTCCAGGAGTAACTGTTGAGATGATAAAATCTGGTGATGAGACTTTACATAAAACACTAACAACTCAAAATACCTCAAAGAACAAAAAGTACCTAACTAAAATGCAGAAGTAATTATTTTACATAAAAAAGGATCACATGAAGATTTAAAGAACTACCGTCCAATAAGCCTTTTATCAGTGGTGTACACACTTTTAATCAAGATAATACCTAAAAGAATATTAAGAAACTCAATGTCGTACAACCTAGAGAACCAGCAGGATTCAGAAGTGGATTCAGTACAATGGATCACATTCAGTTCCAATGAATAGAATACACTATGTCTCAGTGTTTGGCTTTTATCGATTACGAAAAAAAAAACATTTGATTCAATCTCGAAGCAAGGTGGAGAGAAAGCCTATATAAACCTACTGGAACGATATATGATGAAGCTACAACGACAGTCCACCTTGATGATTTTGTGGTTGGAATGACTGTAGAGCGTACGGCAGGGTGACGCAATATCTCCTCTTTTTTTTTCTCAGCCTTCCTTCAAGAAGTGTCCCGTAATCTGGATTGAGAGCAGGATGGAATAAAGATCAATGGTGCATAGTTAACCATAACCATCTTAGATTCGCAGATGATATCGTTCTTCTTTCACAAGACCCAGAAGAGCTGCAAATACACATGCATGCTTCGGGTAGTACAGAGGGGAATGGAAATATGTATACGTGGCATTACTAGATGGAATAGAAAGCCCTGTATATGGATCAGAAAACAAACAAAAGTGTGATATTAGTGGAAGAATAAAGCAATTGAAATGGAAGTGGACAGGCCATGTAGCGAGGCGATCGGACGAAAGATGAACAAAGGCGATCCTGGACTGGATACCGCTTGATCGCAACGTTCACGGAGAAGACCGAAAATACGATACACTGATGATATCATTAAGTGTATTAGACCCGAATAGCAGAGGAAAGCTCAGGACCACGAGAGTTGGAAGCATGCTAAAGAGGCATTCATCCTGCAGTGGATTGACACGGGCTGATGATGATGATGCTGAGATATATATATCAATAGTAATAATAGTAGTTATAGTAACCTTAAAAATAATTTGATATATTTTAGGGAAAGGGAAATAATGGTTGTACGTCATCAATATCTATGACAAACTCACGTTAGGATGTTGCCACATCAACACCAACATACCCAAACTTTTCTCAACCCCAAAGTTCTCTCTTTAAAAGTTTTTATCAAAAACCTGTTTCAAAAACTTCTGTTTGTGAACATAGTGGCTTTTCATTTAGTTCACACAAATTTTAATTATTCAATTATTTCTTTTGCATGTGTGAAGCGTTCATCCTGATCTATGGTGTTACTGTTGTTAAAGCTTCTCTCCACATATCCAAACAGTTATCAATCGTTCTTCCATCTCGACCTATATGACGATTGTAATAATTTTTGGCCTCCCTCCATATCAATTCTATAGGATTGAATACGCAATGATAAAGGGGAAGACGTAATCATTTTTTAGGCTTGTTCCTAAATCGAGCATTATGAAACACAAACCTGTCCCTTTAATAACTGCTTACCGAATAACGATTTTCAGCAGTTCACTTTTCAATATGGTGTTTTCAAACGGAAGATTATGTTTCGTCAGCCATTCTGCAATTTTTGGTTTTGCCCCTGCACTAGTTGGAGGTTTGTCCATCAGTGTACTGTGATATGTGCATTATTCATGAACTGATGGCTCCTCCAAGATTTTCAACAGCTGCTTTTCAAACCAAACAAAAAGTTATCTTCATTTATTTCTCCATGATAATCGCCCTTTTCTTTTAGAATAGAAATAGAAACTAATTCAGCGTCTGCAATAAAACCATTCCTGTTCCCAGCATGAAGAACAATATATCTGCAATAACATCTTATTATTGACACGTCTTAAAACAACTATTTATAACAACATAACTTTAATGGCTCCTAAATATTAGGTATAGCACTCACCTTTTTCCATCAACTTTTTTGTATTATTTTGTATTATTTGTGATCATCTTGCCATGAGTGACTCAAGGTCCCATTTGAAATATCCATGTTTCATCCAAATAAACAAAATCAAACAGAGATTCGCCTTTGATATTTTGATACATCTTCAAAAATTGGATTCGCTTAAAGGCAATATCTGGAAGTTTCATCAAAGAGTTGCATGTCCCTTAGTTTTTCATGAATATTTTCAAGATTAACTGTTTATTCTGGAATAGTTCAATAAAATTTCATGAAAATACAATATTACCATGTAAATTTTATTAATTTTTTTCATATATTTTATAGATTTGTTGCGAATTGAGCCCACATCAAGATGATCTAGATTAGTTATTCGTTTTGGATGTAGACGCTTTTTCTTCGGTGATTTTAAGATTTCTTTATTCCTCAACTTTTTCGAAATTGCACTAACAGTATGAATACTAATATTTAATGCAGCTGAAACTCGCTAAAGAACTCTAATTAACAATGAGACCTACTAAGTTATTACGAGTTTTGTTTCTGTTTGGATTGATTGCTGATGAACTAATGCAAGAGGAAATTGAAAATGAGAGCAAATTCCACCATGCATACCGCTCTCACATCATTTAATGACAAAAGAGGAGTCCCATTACCTCGTTCCTATTCAAAATAACTGATAAGTGACGAGGCAAGTTTCTTACACCGTCTGCTTAACGTTTTTTGCAATTATTATCACAGATTTTTTACTACAGAACTCACAAAAACAGAAACTACACAGGAAAATAGCTAAAGCAGCAAATAATACAGTAAAAATAATTCAAAACGTATGAAGGCACTACTCAAAAACGATCAGAACATGAAAATGACAGAGTCGACGAAGAAAGTTGTGTTAGGCCGGCAACACTGTCCAGAACCACAAACCGAAATGTTCTCTTCGCAGCGAATTCAGATCAGAATGTGATCCACCGACTCACCGTCTTGTTATTCTACTCTAACAGGATTAGAGGAAGAAGAAAAAAGAATGCTTCGAAATAATTATTCCTTTCTTATGGATTTAATTTGGCAATAGATTTCTCTAAATTGATGACGTGCAACCATTATTTCTCCGAATGAGCTATATACTTTTATATCACGATGTAACTTCGTTACATCACTATATTATTATGTTCTTGGCGTGACTTTATACTCACGTCATGAATACATCTTCTTTGTTACATCTGAATCTTATGTAAAAAAGTGTAAAATAATGACTCACATATGACTCATATACGATATATCTTACGTAAGCCGTGACATTACGTTATATCACAATGACATAAAAGTGTTTTCTAGGGCTTCATATGACCATCATTTTTTAAAGCCTCTTTGTATATTTCAGGATGCAACAACAGGAGGATCATCGGCTTCGTGCTGCTGGTTAATGTTTTCCTCATCTACATGTTCCTTTATCTTGATATTATGGAAACATCAAAGTGTGCGGAGTTTTTTGAGCGACCCCATGAACGGCACAGAATACGTTTGCGACCGGTGCAACATTCCCTTAATATAAAAAATCTGGCTAAAAACGATTATCAGAAGGTAGTGGATTTTGAAGATTTCTCTTTTATAATAATAAATAAGACATTCTGTGATAATTCGGGGATTTTCTTGCTAATTCTGGTGTCTTCAGATCCCAAACATATCGAGCATCGTGAGAATATTCGCACGACTTGGGGCTCTACCAGGGAAGGTGTCAAAGTTTTGTTTCTGTTGGGATTGGTTGCTGATGAACTAATGCAAGAGGAGATTGAAAATGAGAACAAATTCTATGGTGACATCGTGCAAGGGAATTTCAAAGATTCATATACAAATTTGACGTACAAGACCGTTATGTCATTAAAATATGTAGTGTATCATTGCCTGAATGCACCATACATTCTGAAAATGGATGATGATTCATTTGTCAACACGCCATTGCTGCTCAACTTCTTAAAAAATGACTTGTCGCCTTTTGGAGCTGCAAAACTATTCCTTTGTAACGACATGACTGGCTCTCCCGTAATCAGAAATAACAGATCCAAATGGTATGTCTCTGAGGAAGAGTATCCCGAGAAAGTTTACCCTAGTTACTGTTCAGGTTGGTACGTTCTCCTTTCTCCTGATGTTTGTTTGATCTTGTACGAACAAGCGCAAAAGCTAAAGTATCTTTTTGTTGATGACGCCTTCGTGTATGGCATTGCAGCTAGCAAAGTACCTAATTTAAAGCACACAGATATCAGCAAATACACCTTGGCATACAACAATCCGAACTTACTTTTTAACGGTACGTATAATCGAAGGCATATACTTTTTGGTTCGCCAAATATGAATAGGAATATGGTAAAAAGATTTTGGGAATATTTTCAAAGCAAACCCGTCCCTTTATCTATTCAGAGCAGTATTGTTTAGGTTAAAAAAAATCAAACCAAAACTCTTGTTAAGTCTGATTATTTTTGTGAAGTGAAAAGATAACATTTATAAAAAATATTTATGATTAAATGGCGAATTCGCAAGCACAATAGAACGTTATTAAGTACATTAGAAATTAATATATTTTTATTTCTTGTGTTTTAATTACAAAAACAGTTCTTTTTTTATGTAGATACTTTTTTCAGAAGTAAAAATAATAAAGATTATATCATCCAAAACGGAATTGCTGCTTCTTTATCGCGGATATACCACAGAAAACTAGAAATGTGGCTGCAACAGTTCAATTACACTAAATATTGTTAATTGAAAAATATTGATAAAGTTGTATTCGTAATTAAGTTAAATTAATGAACATTTCCTTATAAAATAACTAAATGTGTCTTGCTTTTGAGAAAATTATAATTATTATAATAAAATATTATTTTTCCTGTTTTTTAAACAATAATTAAATTTGTTTTAACACAATTTGGAAGTTTTTTAGTTATTACTTAAAAATATATAAAAATAAAACACAATATTTATTTTCATAAATAATAAATATTAATACGGTGTTTCTCAACAAAATGGCGAAGGTTCTTGTAAAATTATTTATGGTGATTTTCAGTTAAGGATTAAATATGTAAACATATTATTTCTATATAATATATAGAATTCTTGTATTTATTGACCATATAATTCCAGAAAAGGAATGCTAGAAACATCAGATATCTGACGTGATTATTATGTTGATTTTTGTAATTTCAATTATCGAAATTATAAGCTTAAATATTTTAATTCTTAATGTCATGGTGATCCTATTATTAAGTAATTTTTCGTGTTTTCATTTCGTGTTTCGTGTTCAAATCTTCATTTGTGCTGTAAATATGTGTATGACTCGTTATTAATAATCTTAAGAGCAACTCTTGGATGACATATAAATGTCACAACTAATAATAGTTTTATAGATAAATTATATTTAAAGTTTTTTTTGTAATCTTTAAATTAGTAAAACATAAATAATAGGAAAAATGCCCAAAAAAATACTCAGAATAATATCAGACCGTTTCAGTTTTCTTAAATAATAAAAACATCTACAAGTTCAGTTACAAAATATGCAGTAAGTTTTTTTTCTGGTACAATACACATTTCTAAGTACTAAGTTATTACAATATTATTTTCTTATTTTAATATAAAAAAGTAGTTAGTTAAAAAAAAAGTAGAATAGGCGCATCCGCCATTTTAAGTTTACATAACATTCGCCATTTCATCACAAATATTTTGATTCGTTTCTAGTACAATATGTTATAATATATAATATATTTTTTAATTTTATATATATATATATATATATATATATATATATATATATATATAAATACATAAAATAACTAATATTATTTGAATGAAAATATTAGGATAGAAAATTTTCGTAAAATAGTTTGTTAATATAATTGATGATATATACGTTTTTTGTTATTATTACTTTTAATTAATATATCGAAATTGTGTGGATATTACTGATTTTTTTTCTATGTTCCAATATAATTTCTAAAGAATAGATTTAATTATTTAAAGATTTTAATTAAGTTAATCTTGAGAAGGGAAGAAATGAAGAGGCCAATATTATTTACATAATATATATTAAATTATTTTATTGTGAGCATTGTGGAAAATAAATACATTATAAACAACAATAAATTTCTCCTTTACTATATGACATACTTCAGTATCCAAGGGACAAACTTTGATATTCTGGTGCACACACCGGGCAGATTGGCCTCGGCACATCCAATACCCCAGGAAATAATCCCTGCTAGGAAATAACGTCCGTCCTTGCCCTTGACCTGCAGAGGTCCACCTGAATCGCCCTGGCAGGAATCCTGACCACCTTCTTCGTGACCAGCGCATAGAAATACTTCCGGTATGTATTCGTGACGACCAGCTCTCAAAAACATACGTTTACAGTACTCGTTGCTCACGATTGGGACTTGCACTTCTTGTAGAATGGAGGGTAAAGTTCCTCCCTCACTAAGCCTTCCCCAACCCGTCACTGTACCGTTATAACCCACTAGAGGATCGTCAGATTCTGGAAGGCATATGGGTAAGATGTGCGGTGCAAAATCCAATTCCTGTTCGAGCTGGACAAGGGCGAGATCGTACTCATACGTGGAGAAATTGTATTTGGGGTGGACTACCTTGCGCGTTACTGATCTCTCAACGTATGGATAGGTCTCTTGGACGCTGGAAAAGTCGTATTCGCCCACTCGGATTCGAATTTGAGATGTAAGTAAACTAAAACATACCAAGTCAACATACAGTAATTTATATTTAAATAGTAAGTAAGCAATGAGTTTAATATTGAAATTATAAAATATTGGCACTAGCTAATACAAATATCTTGCTTGATATACATAAACAAATTAAATTGGTAAAACTTTTATTCTATTACTATTGTTAGTTGACAAATAGGCACTTGTTTTGTAATTGCAAGCACCCGTAGTAAATTTTAAAAAACGTTATATTGTTAAGCAAGATATTACATAAAATCTTTTATACATAAATAATGGAAAAATGACGGGAATGTTTCAGTCGCGAGATACATGTCAAAAACAAAGATTTTTTGATGATTGATTTTTTGATGTTATGATGTTTACTCGCTTTTATCTATTACTCCAGAATATCATCATGTTATTCTAAAAACTACATGTTACTATTTTCAAAGACTGGGTACTCAGAAATCGATGATTCCAACAATGAAATAGCTGATTGCGCTTGAAGTAGAAAAATGAATACATTTTGTACCACAATACCAATATGACTCATATAACTTTTTTGAGATTTTCTTATATTAAAATTCAACGAATTCAATTTCATAAGCACCATAATAATCTGATATGGCACCCTGTTTGAAATATTTTCAGGGCCATACCTAATTAAGCAGAATTTAATTCACCGATAATTCGGTTTTAATAAATTCTGATTTGAGTAGTAAGATTAATAATTGTTCAATTAAGCCTTAATGGCCTGTCAATTCTTCTATTGGAATGTTGGGTGTGAAACGCTAAACTCGTAGAGATTTACCTCTAAACACCAAGTCACTTTTTTTAATTTCTTGGCGCACGTTTCGCTAACCATATTCCTGATGATGCTAAGATGGTAAACGTGCGTCGCAAAGTCTAAAAAATTGACGATTGAAGTGTTTAGTGGTAAATCTGTTCGAGTTTAATGGTTTAGACAAAAAAAAACATTTTATTATATACAATTCTTACTCGTCTACACAATGTCCGGCAGTGGCGATCCAAATTTTATTCAAAATAGCTCCTCCACAACGATGTGTACTAGAAAAACCAAAGAATGACGTTCTCCGGACTGATACCTAAGAAAAAAGTGAAATTTAACCGGTTAAGGACCCTCTTAAAGTTATTCTACCTGCCAAGGCCATTTTCCAAAGGGAGCGTTCTTCCCACCGACTATTCTAGTTTGCGCTTTCGAAAACATCTTGGGGACCCCACATTCTGCCAAAATTGGATTTGAAAAATTAATATGAAATACTGCTATGATGAAAGAGTAAAGTGACTTTCGCTTTAAAAATTCGTGCGTTTTACGCATCGATACAATCATTTCTAAGTTGGTACGATTGTCCTTGATATCCGACCGAAAATTAAACTTAAAGATTTATCTTGTAGTCAAAATGATTCGTTGCGATAAAAACTTTAGTGAAAAGCTATTTATTTCTGATATAATACAAATACAATACGGATAAATTACATCATCTTAACATTAGGAAAAAACTTATATTCGATTAATTTACAACACTCTTCCTATTTAAAATAAGTCCTTAATTTTTAATAGAATTTAAAAACTTCACTTTATCCAAGGGCTTCGTCAGAGAGTCTGCTGTCATGCCCTGAGTTGACATATATTCTAAATTTAGACTTTTGTATCTGATCTTCTATTTCAGGAAGTGGTGACGAACATTGTTCTGGATTGATATCCACCATTCAATGCTAACTTTTGTGCACCTTGATTATCTACATACAGCAAGGTGGGCTCTTCTTTTGAAGTAAGTTCTCGATTAAAGCCTCTTAACCACAACTGGTCATTGACACCGCCATATATTCTGCTTCGGCTGTGAACAAGGCTACGGTGGGCTGTTTCTTGCCATTCCATGAGATTGGAGAAACATTCCTCAGAAACATGTATCCCGTTACTGATATTCTGTCTTCAGGATCATTTGCCCTATAAGTATCGCAGGAAGCATAAATATCTGAGTTCTTCTTTGGTATGCCACTGAACTCTAACTTGTAGTGTAACGTACCCTTCAGACAACGTAGTACACTTTAACTGCTGGATGTGGTTGCGTAACATATATCGGGATTAGATATTCGAGAAGCAAACAACAAACTACCCACTGCTTCTTGGTATTGTTTCCCTTTCATCACCTCAATTTCTTTGTCATTCTTCGGTGACTGATCTTTCGTTAACTTTTCTCCTGAAGCTAACGGTGTTGCTATTGGATACTAAATCTCTTTAAAATCTTCTCTAAATATGTTCTCTGACCAATCCAAATTTTCTTCTTTGTTCTGTCTCTAGTTATCTGAAATCCAAAAATTGAATTTACCTCCCCGATATTTTACATCTTGAAATTTCTCGTCAGTTGACTTTTTAATTCATTCTTAGCTGTCTTGTCATTTAACAAAAAATACCATGTCATCCACGTAGATCCCCAAAATTAACATTATTTTGTGGTCTATTTTATAGTAAATACAAGAATCTGTTTGACTTTGTTTTAGGCCAACGTTCTTTAAAAAAATCTCTAATTTCCGATGCCACACTCGACTTGCCTGGTTTAATCTGCATAAAGATTTTTTAGTCTACATTACTTTATCTGAAATGTCAAAACCTTCTGAAGGTGTCATATATATTTCCTCTGTCAAATCTCCTTCCTTGTAAAAAGGCGATGACTGTATCCAGTTGATCTATGTGTATCTGATCGAGCTGTATCGAACTACAGGCGAGTAGGTCTCTTCAATATTTGCTGTGCTTATAGATAACTTAGCTGACTGTTTTTCAGTATGAAAAATGCTTCTGTTCAGTGCCATATGTTGAGAGCAACCAGAATCGAGATACCATGAATTTTCATTTAATGTAGCAAAGAATGCTGAATATAATGCTGCATCTTCATTTTTCTTATCTTTATCTTTCCTTTGGTCGCAAATGACCATAGTTATTGGTGTGATGCAAAATGACCATCTTTATTGCATAAAAAACATCTAGTCCCTTTTGACTGATGACCTTGGCCTTTTTTTCTGATTATTGAAAGAAGAAAACTTTTCTTTGGAATTAGTTTTATTTCTTTTTACCCCATACATGGCAACTGATTTTTAATCTGACCCTTTGATTATGGAAACATCCTGTAAAAGCATTGTTTTTACTGAGTCACTTGTGACTTTTATACCAGAGCTCTCTAAGCCCATTATCATAGGCTGATAAGTATTTGGTAAACCGGTTAAGAAAATAGTGCTTATCCACTCATCATTTACCTTCATTCCAACTGCAGATAATTTGTTGGCTGTTGTGAAGATCTTGTTTACGTACTCTTTTACTGAATTACAACTTTCCAAATTCGTAGTTATTAAAATACACTAAAGCCGATGCGCCGCGTCAACCCGGAATCTTCAAAAACAGTTCTGAGATTATTCCAAACTTCTTTAACTGTTGTTGTTGACTGCACATGTACATAGCGCATCGGGTCAATCCGGAGTATTATTTTTAACCTCGCTTTGGTGGTCTTTTTTGTATCAGTCCCTGCGCCTTCCACTGCACCCCACAGTTCTTCAGGTCCGAGATATGTTTGCACCGCGAATTTCCACGTATCGAAATTTTCACGTCCTTTCAACCATTCGATCGGCGGGAGCTGATTCATTTTCACAAACCATTTATCGCGAACAACACAAGAAAGGCTTATTGAGATCTTCAAACGTTATCTGGGACCATTACCTCTTGTAATCAAAATGATTCGTTGTAATAAAAACTTTAAAAAGCTATTTATTTCTGATACAAAAAAAACACAACATGGAGAAATCACATCGTCTTAACACTAGGAAAAAACTTATTTTCGAATAATTTACAACAATTTACCATTAAACTAACAACCGTAATAATTGAAACCATGTTTACATGTTACAGTTTGAAGATTGAATTGAGCAACGGATGCTGAAGCGTGAAAGTCTCTTGTGAAATGGTCTGTTTTTTTGTAATCGATGAATTCGTCATTATTACCTATCGCCGAACCGCTGAGGTTCAGCTATTACTAATTTTTGGATAGCTAGATCCCTTGCAATTAAATTTTACCACTTAGATGTGAACCACTCTGTTCTGAATTTTTTCCCACTTTAAACACCCGAACAGGCAACGAAGCATATGAAGGCTAATAAAACTGTTATTTAATACGACTCTGTTTACTAATATATGCTTTGAATACATCAGATTAAACGTTCCTCGAGAATTGTGTTTTTATACAGGGAATTTGTTGCATCACTTGCCAAATTAAAATGACCGTTAGGAGGGGCTTTTGCTATCTCCTCAGCTTCCACAAAGCATTTTTGGGCCCCCAGGTTTTTTTGTGTTAATTATGTGAAAATTATGTGAAAAACTAACTAACTAACTAACTAACTAAACTAACTAACTAACTAATTGTGTTAATTATGTGAAAAACAGAGACATAGTAGAGTAGTAGGCAGACACGGGGAAGAAACCATAAATGACAATGGTGAAAGATTAGTGAATCTTTGTGAGCAGTTCGATTTGAGAATAACTAACACCTTTTACGCTCACAAAGATATACATAAATACACTTGGTACCAACAGACAAGAGGACTAAAATCGATTATTGACTATCTCATTGCCCGACAAAACTCCCAAATCAAGATACAAGACGTTAGGGTAAAGAGAGGTGCCGAGTGTGGATCTGATCACCGCTTACTGGTGGCAAAGATACACATTCCCTTTTTAACATCTTTTCAATCGACCACCAGCAGTCTCACTGAGAATAGATTGACAACGACAAAATATAACTTACAAAGTTTTGAACATGAAAGTACTAAATATTTATATCTTAGAAGACTGGATCAAAAACTAATCGAAACTCAACGAACAATAGAAGAAGAGTACGAACATATAAAAGCTTGTATTCTTGAGGCTGCGGACGAATCTGTCGGAAAAATACGGATGAATAACAAACCTGACTGGTGGGATGATAAAATAGAACAACAAATTAAAGAAAAGAAACAACTCTACCAGAAACTCCTTCAAAAGAACGATGATGCGACGAGACAAAAATACAAAAGAGCAAATAGGGAGGTTAAAAACGAAGTCCTAAAGAGAAAGAATCAGTCTTGGGAGAAAAATTGTGAGTACATAGAACAACAATTAGGAGGAACCCGAAGCTCAGAAGCCTGGAAGAGCATAAAGTCGGCAAAAACATCAAAAAAACAAATACCTAATTTAGGGGGCATAACAAATGAAGACTGGGTACACCACTTTAAAGACCTTTTGGAAGAGAGACGTGAAAATTTTCTAGGAAAACAACACCAAATAAATAATCTAACTCCTATAGATCTCCAACTAAAAGAAGTGCAACAAGCTGTGAAAGACACAAAAATAAAAAAATCCCCTGGACCTGGAGGGATCCACCCGGAATTCATAAGGTATGGACCCGAAAAACTTTTAAGAATGTTGAAGAATATGTTTCAACGATGCCTGAATGGGGAAGAAACGCCGATCGAATGGAGAACATCATATATATCAACCATTCACAAAAAAGGCTCAAAAAATGATCCTAAGAATTACCGAGGTATAGCGGTAATCCCAACAATAGGAAGAATATATTCTCGAATCCTTAGAAATGAAATAGAAGAAGACATCAAGGATAAACAAGCGGAAGAACAAGCCGGTTTCCGGGCAGGGAGATCCACCACAGACAACCTTTTCACTCTAAAAATAGCCCTAGAAAAACGAACCCAGCGAAACAGGGAGACGCATATAGCTTTCATAGACCTAGAAAAAGCTTATGACAGTGTATCAGTATCGAAATTATGGGAAGCAATGGAAACTCTCAAGATTAGACCAACATTGATTCGGGCCGTCCAACTTTACTATGAACAGAATTCTGCGGTTATTAAAATTGGAACATCACTATCTGAATCATTCAATACAACAAAGGGGCTAAGACAAGGATGTTGTCTATCTCCCACCTTATTCAAACTATACGTAGACCAATCCATGAAAGGCTGGGCACGGAAGTGTTGGAACATGGGCCTTCGGGTGGGGGATGACACCCTATATACTCTTTATTTCGCCGACGATCAGATAGTGGTTGCAGAAGACCAACAGGATTTGAGCTATATGGTGAGGAAACTAAATGAAGAGTACACACTAGCTGGTCTCACAATTAACTTAAATAAATGTGAATACTTAGCGGTGAGTAGTAATGACAACGACGATTTACCCTTGGAAAACGGAACAATAAAAAACGTTGACAAGGCTAAATACTTAGGGGTGATCTTCAACAGGCAAGGTAATAGTAATGATGAAATTCAAACAAGAATAATAAGAGGTAGACAAACATTGGAGCACTCAACTCTGTCCTGTGGGAAAGAAAAATTAGGCGAGAAACAAAACTTCGCATATATAGCTCAATCGTAAAGAGTGTTTTGACTTATGGTTCAGAAGTGTGGGATTTAAATAATACTAATAGAAGAAAACTACTGGCCACGGAGATGGATTTTTTGAGAAGGAGCTGTCGGAGATCGAGACTTGAGAGAATAAGAAATATAAACATTAAAAGGGACATGAACATCGAGAGAGATATTGTGGACGACATAGAGAGAAAACAATTGACTTGGTTCGGACATGCAAAAAGAATGAATGAGACAAGATGGCCACGAAAAGTGTTGGAATGGATACCTCCAGAAAGAAGAAAGAGAGGACGACCAAGAAGAAGTTGGAGAGACGGCGTTGACGAAGCCATGGAAGCAAGAGATTTGCAAGAGGACATGTGTCACGACAGAACGAACTGGAAACTGGGGACGGAGAGGCGGCGACAGCCGTAGATAATCCGAGAATGATGATGATTATTTAATTAATTATTAGAAAAAAATCTAAAAGTCAGCATTGAAACTTGAATTAACAAAAGTTATTGATATAGCCTCCAAATTATTATTTTATTTTCATGTGTAATGTTGTAGGGTTCTATGAAAATCAAAATTAGATACAAGCGGCATTTACTTTTTTTATAGACTCGCAAAGTTTTTGGAAAAAGTAAAAATAAATTTAAAGCTCAATATTGAATTGCATATTAAAAAAAGTTAAAGCGATCATGGTCTTCGAATTCTTTAAAAAATCTTTGGTTTATCCTTTTTCTAACGGTATGCATTCAGCCCTAAAAAAGTTTTACTAACTTCACTAATTTGCTAAATTTGTGTATCGGGACGCATTAGACTGATATTCGATATTACTTATTTGCGTATCTCAGTCTTGCGCATTGAAGACTGGCGCATTGACTAACGTTCCTTGGACTTGAAGTAAAAATAAAATCTTAATAATCAATGTTTTAATTAATCCTAAATTCTTCATTAGAGAATGCAGCCATCAGAAAATCCACAAAATGTCACAAAAACACTAAGAAAACTAAACAAAAACTAACACAACTCAACAAAAACAAATAACAGAAGTAACAAAATTAAAATATTAGCGGCGCTGCGTGGGAACAACAAATGCGTTAATCAGTAAAGACAGTCAAATCTCGACTAAAAAAACTGAAACCACGGCGCGCGTTTTTTGAGCTGGTTTTCCGTTTACCTAATGAGACCAGAGATAATGCAATTCTACTGTGTATGAGGAGAAAACAGTTTTTACTTGCTTTGCGCTTGTTGTTTACACAAAAATAAGTTTTTATTCTGCATATCGAATATCAGCCTAATGCGTCCCGATACAAAAGTTAGCAAATTAGTGAAGTTAGTAAAACGTTTTATATCATGAATGCATACCGTTAGAAAGAGGATAACCCAAAGATTTTTTTTAAAGAATTCGAAGAACATGATGCCTTTTAGTTCTTTTTATATGCAATTTTAAGTTGAGCTTTAAATTTATTTTTTCTTCTTCCAAAAACTTTGCGGGTCCATAAAAAAAACTAGATGTCCCTTGCATGTAATTTTGATTTTCATCAAACCATACAACATTACACATTAAAATAAAAAAATAGAGCATATAACAATAACTTTTTTTAATTCAAGTTTCAATGCTGACTTTTGGAATTTTTTAAATAAAGAATTAAATAATTAACATAAACAAATCTGTGGGCCCAATAATGGTTTATGGAAGCTGATGAGATAGTAAAAGACCCCCCCCTATCGGCCATTTTATTTTGGCAAATGATGCACCAAACACCCTGTATGTATCTGCTTGTAAATCAAAATTTTTTCACCCTTAATTTTCTCGTGCATCTTTACTTTCACTATCTCAAAATTAGTTGCCTTTAACAATGATTTTCAATGTTTATTAAATACATTATCGAACGATCGAAATTCAATGTTTTGAAAATAGAGGGAAAAAAGCAGAATATGACAACTGTTTTTTGATTCACTGTATATTTCCAAAAAAAAATTCAGAAAAATATACTTAAAGAAATATTAGCTGGACAGACAGATAGAAACAAGAGTAAAAGAAAAGCTTCCATTAAAACTGAAGGACAGGAAAGGGTACATGACTATGGGGAGTGATAAGAGCTGTGTAAACAAAGTAACGAAATTGGTAGGGTAGCGCTCGATTTAGCAACACTGATCACAAGATCTAAACCCAAGATCTAATGCGTCTTCGGTAGGAGTTTGAACTCCCTAGTGTCAATTGGTGTCCCGTAGACGTTTTGTGTTAGTCTTGGGCAATAAAGTCAAACAAGTGTCAAACAAACAAGACTCGAGGGAGGTCAAAATTGTGAAGTTGCCTCAGTTGTTACCCAAAACAAAAGCCAACTGTGTGGCCAGATCAAATACTACACCACTAGCATCATTACTTTATTTATGTACCTCGAGCTTATACCTACCAAATTTGTGATTAATTTGATCCTCTAGAATACTACTGAATGTAGCTGAAGGTAGCTCATCAAAGATGGGTCTTAGATGAGTGATATTTGTTGAACTAAACCTGTGACGATGGAAGGATTAGAAAATTGGGCCAGCATAACTGGGATACAACCTTACGCATTCTCTGAAGTTGTCGTAGAGGCGGCGGTGGTCGTAGTAGCTGCTGTAATTTTCACGGGTTTTAGGGAATATTTGGAATGGCCCTGCGATGGCTTTTTGGTAGGTTTATTCGGTTTGGGCTTATAGCTACTTGGTTTCTTAACTCGCGTAATAAATTCTGGTTCAGTTGTAAACTGCCAGGCAGCTCCAGGCCGTCCGACAGCTTGCGGGGCTGTCGCGAGCGGGGGGTCTGCAACGTCGTCCGTACTCATCGGCCTAAGGCTATGTTTGGGTGATTCTGTCGAATGTCTCGACGACATGAAATGGGTCGGCCTTGCGGTTACCGTCGTTTCGACAGAGAAAGGTCGACCCGCCATCGAAAATCCATTGTTTTGTGCGGGCTGCGTTGGCGGTCTGCAATAACCCATTGTTAAACAACACGAATCTGCATTCGGGTCAATGTCTCACCTGGCCGGCCTGGTATTCCCGATTTCACCGTGACTGATCGTCGTCGTGCTTGTCATCGGAGCACTGAACAGGACCTGGGGCTTGAGGGACGAGGCGCTACCGAACGGCGCCGTCAGATCCTGTGATATATTGTAAGTGCAACAGGAACCGAACATGAAAGCCTCTACGCACATACCGATGTGAACGCCTCCCGATTTGATGCACTCGAAAACGAACATGCAGGTGCCCTCTCGACCGTCCACCCAACAGGGTTTCGGATTGATTTTATAGCCTGGAACAGCACGAAAAAGAAAGCGGGGTGAGTTCGAGTTAATATCATTTTTGTACTTACCCTGGCGGTTCAGGCCACTACTGATTGTTATTTGTATAGCGCACCACAACAGGATGTTTCCCGCCAGAAAGGCCCAAGGCATTCTCGGTCCTGAAACATACCACTGACTCTTATCTACAATACATTTACGATATACCAAATAAAAGTACCAAGCCTTACACTCTCCGACAAAAAGATGGAGCCAGTAAATTGATATGTATTATTTATTCTGTAAATTTTTAAATTAAAAATATTTACTATTATTTTTATTCTAAATTTTAAATGGAATCTGCTTATGATTTTTTAGAAGTAACTTTTAATTGTTGACTTTCAATTAATTCCATCTAGGACAAAAAGATGAAGACGGGCATTGTTTAACCTTAAATTCAGTACATTTTAGTTCGCGATTGTATATTTCTTACACTAAAAAACTAGTTTTCAAAGGGGTTATTAGTGTTTTTGGGTGTTATTTTAACTGTGGGTCATGGTGCAAAACTTAGTAAACTTAGTAAACAAGAAAAATGAAGAATTTTTGAATTGAAAGAAAACTGATTTTCCGAATCGTGAAATTGTGGGGAAGATTTTAGTGGTGCCTCAGTAGTCGAACATTTTGTCAATAAAGGTGAAAACTATGAAAAAAGGAACAGTTCTCGACGACCGCAAGCAATTACAAATCAAGAAATGTCGATAAGTCTGAGAATCGTTTTAAATTCAGTCCTAGCTGCACGCGCATCATGCAAGAAGCAGGCGTCCCAAACAAATGTCCGTAATGTCCAATGTCTGTCTGTCACAAAAACCCAGTGGGTTTAAAGGAGAAAAATTAAAAAACCACCATCGTTTATGTGTTATCACAAGACAGTCCTCTTGGCATTCGCTCGGCGTAACGTGTCCTGAGTACGGAGTGGCGAAACATTCCGCATTTTTTGCAGTTGAAGGCCTTCCGCTGCGAGGTTCATCTTCAATTGAGTCTCAGCCTTCTGAGAATACCTTAAGACAGGGGTTTTAAACTTTTTGTTATCCAAGGATCAGATTTGGGTATCCCTGTCGACCGATGGGCCGCAAAATATATATATATATATATATATATATATATATATATATATATATATATATATATATATATATATATATATATATATAATTCAATATCAAGAAACCTCCAACAATGTGCTCCAAACGGCTGCTTAGCACCAGAAGAAAAATGTCTCAAACAGACAAAAATCTCCAGTGAGACCATTGATTTAATGAAGAAAAGGCGGGCAATGAGAAATGCAGGTAGCCCTTTTGGCGTGGTTGAGTACACTGACCTATGCAAAACTATCAGAAAACGTATCAGAGAGGACACGCGCCGATTCAACATGCAGCTGGTGCAAAAAACCCTGGAAGCAAACAAAGGAATTAACAAAGCTAAACAGAAGCTGAGAAAGAAAAGGACGCTAATATATGCGTTAAGGCGTGAGGATGGCACAGTGTGCAGGGCGCGTACGCAAATGTTAGAGGTTATCAGAGAATTGTTTTTTCCAGTTATATAAAGATCAGAACCAATCAAAGACAATACCCATGGAAGAACAAATGCCAGATATCCTAGTGGAAGAAGTAACAAATGCTATAGAATCGAGGAAAAACGGAAAAACGGCAGGGCTCTAGGAAAGGACAGTGTAACTGTCGAAATGCTAAAAGCTGGTGGTCGTACTTTATATAAAACACTGGCAAAATTAAACTCAGAATGCCTCAAAGAACAAAAAGTACCTGACTTATGGAAAAATGCAGAAGTGATCCTTTTACATAAAAAAGGAGCACACGAAGATTAGAGAACTACCGTACGATAAGCCTAAGTAATATACAAAGTTTTCATTAAGATAATTTCTAAAGGAATATTAAAAAAATGAATGACGCACAACCAAGAGAACAAGCAGGATTCAGAAGGGAATTCAGTATAATGGATCACATCCAAGTTGTACAGCAGTCCATATAAAGGCACAACGAATACACCATGCCACTGTGCTTGGCTTTTATCAACTACGAAAAAGCATATGATTCCATCTCAAAGTATGCCATAATGGATGCACTGCTTAGCCAGGGGATAGACAAAACATATGTGAACGTATTAGGATCTATATATGATGGAGCTACAGCGACAATTCACCTTGATGATTTTGAAGTGGGAATTAATGTAGAACGAGGTGTACGGCAGGGTGGCGCAATATCGTCTATTCTTTTCTCGGCTTGTCTTGAAGAAGGGTTCCGTAAACTGGATTGGAAACAAGATGGTGTAAAGATCAATGGTGGAAACTTAAACCATCTTAGATTTGCAGATGATATCATTTTCTTTCACAAGATCTAGAGGAGCTACAAGGACATATACAAGAGCTGCAAAGGGCTGACGAACCATTTGGCTTAAAAATAAATCTGAAAAAGACTCAGGTTATTTTCAATAAATTCGCTAAGGACAGAAGAATTTCAGTTTTAGGAAGGGATTTGGAGATTGTGGATCACTTTATATATCTTGGGCAGAGGATTTCAATGGAGGGGGATATCGCCCCGTAGGTGGAACGGCATGTTAAATGTGGCTGGCAGGAATTTGGCAGGCTCAACAAGGTGTTTAAAACTCCCACTTTGCTTGAAAAGAAAAGTGCTCGATCAGTGGGTCCTACCCGTTATGATATACGGAAGTAAAAACCTGGACACTCACATCGCAATCAATTCAAAAACTACGGGTGGCACAAAGGGGAATAGAAAGATGTATGCTTGGCATTAAAAGACGAGATAGAAAGCCCTGTGCATGGATCAGGGAACAAACGAAAGTGTGTGATATGATTGAAAGAGTAAAGGAATTGAAATGGAGATGGGCAGGCTATATTGCGAGGCGATGGGACGACAGATGGGCCAAGGCATTCCTAAAGTAGATACCGTGATATATATATATATATATATATATATATATATATATATATATATATATATATATATATATATATATACATGTTTATAAATCATCCCGGGTGTCTATTCATTGAATGCCAAATGAGATTTTGGCTAATTGTCGTGACTCTTCACAGAATCAACGGGTCCACACCCGGAATGATTTAGAAACATTATCTATTATATATATATATATATATATATATATATATATATATATATATATATATATATATATATATATATATATATATATATATATATATATATACGAATAGAGCTCGTCTAGAGCTCGGTTGATGACGGCTGAAAGGCTAGAAACCGGTCCCGAGAGACACGTGACGTCGCATGGCTGACAGTTCGGCGAAGGCGAACGGTGGCACCACGTGGAGAAAGGGTGAAAGATTTCTGTAATATTTTCCCTCCACGGTTCCGTTACGCTACCTTGTGGGCATACCTGGTACTATACCCAAGGTTCCAGGCAGAATGTTACGAGCGGTCCTGACTGCTACGAGCATTCGCCGTATGATGGCGTGAGTTGTGTGCGATCACGACCCGTCATTAAAATGGCCAGTTGATCTGGTCTGGCCCCGATCGTCTCTCCGAACTGCTTTCCTTGCGTTCGTCTAGAGCTCGGCTGATGACGGCTGAAAGGCTAGAAACCGGTCCCGAGAGACACGTGACGTCGCATGGTTGACAGTTCGGCGAAGGCGATCAGTGGCACCACGTGGAGAAAGGGTGAAAGATTTTGGTATTTTTTCCTCCACGGTTCCGTTACGCTACCTTGTGGGCATACCTGGTCTATACCCGAGGTTCCAGGCAGAATGTTACGAGTGGTCCTGACTGCTACGAGCATTCGCCGTATGATGGCGTGAGTTGTGTGCGATCACGACCCGTCATTAAAATGGCCAGTTGATCTGGTCTGACCCCGATCGTCTTTCCGAACTGCTTTCCTTGCGTTCATCTAGAGCTCGGCTGATGAGGGCTGAAAGGCTAGAAACTGGTCCCGAGAGACACGTGACGTCGCATGGTTAACAGTTCGGCGAAGGCGATCGGTGGCACCACGTGGAGAAAGGGTGAAAGATTTCTGTAATCTTCTGTATTTCTGTTTCTGGTTCTATTTTTTGATTTGACATGTTTCATTCTAGCCATCTCGAGGCTTTTAACGTCTGCTTTTGCAACCTGAAAGCCGTATCATCAGCATAAAATGCAGTCTGCACGTGCGGAATCTTTGGAAAGTCCGCCATGTAGACATTGAAGATTACGGGGGCTAGAGGGGAACCTTGCGGTGCTCCCGCTTCGATTCGCTGGACTGATGAAAGTGCACCATCGACGAGCACTTGGAAAGTGCGTCCAGTCAGAAATGATGCCTACAGCTTGACTAGGTCGGTTGGTATGCCGAGTCTGAGCATCTTGACTATGAGTCCGAGATGCCAGACTCGGTCGAATGCTTGCGAGAGGTCTAGAAAGATGGCTCCCTTATGACGCCTTCTGTCAAAACCCTGTCTGATCTCCGTCGAGAGACGTCTAGTCTATCGACGGCTGCGTGCCCCCTTCGGAAATCAAACTGCTCGTCCGGCAGAATGTTCTTGTCGGCAAGAACACCGTTCAGAGCATGTAAACTAGCTCTTTCGGCGATCTTGCCAAGTGCGCTAAGCAAGCTGATTGGCCTGTAGCTACTTGGCTCCTGTGGGCTTTTTCCTTTTTTAAGGATTACGATGATTTGGGCATGTTTCCATAGAGATGGAAAGTGCTGGAGCCTGAAAATTGCGTTGACTATGTTAGTCAACTGCGCAATTTGCTTGTTGGGTAGTCGTTTCAACTGCATTGGAGAAATGCGGTCGCGACCAGGAACTTTTCTGACTTTCAAACCTCGGATAATATCGTGTATTATCTTCGACGAGACAATTTGGCTGATCAAGTAGCCGGGGTTGGGAGTTCCTTGGTAAGAAAGGATTTCCTGCTTGAACTTGTCAACTTTATTCCTCTTCTCAACTAAGGGTCGAAGAGAGGTCATCTGCTTTTGGTAGGTTACAGCAAAGAGCTCCGCCTTCTGCGCCCCGGTGACGGCGTGAGAATCACCCGTCCTCAGGGGGGAACCGGCGCTCTCACCTTACCCACCATGAATTTGGCTGTTTTCCATAACGATCGATCAGCCGTGTCGATTGACGCCAGGAAATCATGCCACCTGTCATCTCTAAACTCCTGAAGAGCCCGTTGGGACTCTCTCTTGGTTTCGTTTGCACGAAGCCGGAGTTCAGGGTCGCCAGTCAGGTGATAGCGTCTGTAAAGCCGGTTTTTTATTCGAATCTTCTCTTTTACCTCGAACGGGTTGTCCAGGGTAGTCCGAGTTGATTCAGGAGAGGTTTTAGCATCCGCTTGCGTGGCTTCTATTATGTCATGGGTTAATGTTTCGACCGCATCCTCAAGCTGCTGAACGTTACCAATACACGGGTTTGGCCCGCTGTTCTGCAAATGCTGCTGAAAAATGCTCCAACAGATATTAGTCTTCTTTCTCGGCGGGAAGGTATCCACCTTGGTGCCGATTCTTAGCATTACCGGGTAGTGATCCGAGGTAAGCTCATGGACAACCTGGACTTCGCATTGATTCATTAGATTCTTTATGATAAAGAAATCTAAGAAGCTGCGGAAGCGGAATGGTTCGTCTGGGACAAGTAGGAGTTGGCCGGGTGCGGACCTGCACAGTTGGCACATTTAGCCGGAGCTTTCTTCGGCTTTTTGCAGTCCCTTGAAGCGTGGTTGGTCGCACACTTCATGCACTTGGGTGGCACGTGGCATTTCTTTGCCGTGTGCCCGAAGACCTGGCAGTTGTAACACTGCGAGGTGCAAAAGGTGCAAAAGTGCCTAAATAGCGGCCCAAAGGTCCGAAAAGTATGCCTTGTTGAAATGCAAAAAAAATATTAAAAACTGTGTAATATTAATTGTTTTAATAAAAACAATCATATCACTGTGAAAAACCGTTGGTGACGTCACAATCACGCCACCAAGCAGCCTGGTGTAGTTCAGTGTAGATAACCAATGGGAGCTCTTGAAAAACACGTCTGTACTGTACGAGTGCTCTGATTGGACTGACTGTAGTTGTTTCTTCAAGGCCTCCACTTTATCCACCCGCATTTTAATTTAATTCAATCAAATTTGGCAGGGTGCTTTGTCTCATAATGTCATTTTAAACTGAATTCTTTTATAACAACAACCTTCTAACTACATATCAAACCCACGGGCTTTTCTCGAATGTTGCAAATAAATACTAGTTTGTCCACGTTTCTTGAAAAACTCGCGGCTCATCAGCAATTATGCGTTTTCGATTCGTACTTATTATAGTCGCTATAGCGCCGTTGAAATTATTTGCGAAAGAATATTGTTGCCAAAACTGCACAACTGCCGACGATGGCAGTTGTGCCGCCGTCGGCAGTTTATTTTTCAACTTAATCTCCTTTTAGATCTATACAGTTTTCCAAATTTTTTTAAGCCATCTAAAAAGTAAGATTTCAGAAGGTCCTGAAAATAGGCATCCGTTTAGGCTCCTCGGTCGATATGAGCAGGTCCACTGGGCCTTTTTTTAAAATTCGGAATAAAAAAAGCCACTGAGGGCCAAATCCGGTAAATACGGTGGATGTTGTAATAATTCGAACTTTAATTTCATGATTTTGGCCATTGAAACTGTACAGGTGTGAAACTGTACAGGTGTGAAACTGTATAGGTGTACACCTGTGCATTGTCTTGATGGAAGAGGATCTTTTTCAAATAAAGACGATTTTTCTTGATTTCTTCGCTCAACCGGTGCAATAACGATGCATAAGACTCTCCAGTTATTGTTTTTTCTTTTTCCAAGTAATCGGTGTAGATGATTCCGCGTGCATCCCAAAAAACTGTGGCCATAACTTTGCCGGTCGATTTCACCGTTTTCGTATTCTTCGGAGCCCGTTCGCCTTCAAAAAGCCACTATTTTAATTATTCCTTTGTCTCTGGAATGTAGTAGTAAATCCGTGTATCGACGCAGAAAAACCATCTTCGGCGGCCGGCCGAAATTTATTTCAGACCCAATTGTTCGTGCAAAACTGAAAACACTTTACCTTGCGATAAGCCTGTGGCTTCAACTATTTCGCGCATTTTGATTCGTCGATCACTTAAAACCATGTCGGGGATTTTGCCAATCATTTCGGGAGTAGTCACTTCCACTGGACGTCTCAAACGATATTCATCTTTTGTGGATGTCCATCCACGTTTAAACTCATTTACTCAGCTTTGATCTCTTTCGGTTTTAAGCCTTTTAAATTTAAGCGTTTATTAACTTGAAACTAACTTTTTTCCATTTTTCTAAATAAACAAAAGTTTCTTGCTTCAATCGACAATAAAAATGAAACCATGCGATGAATATAACTGAGACTTTGACAGCTATCTGGTGAATAATGATGCTGACTAAAAACAAACCATTTCCGAGGCTACGAGCACCATCTCTTATATTTTCTAAGTACTTATTGAATGACCCTCGTAACTTCGTTTACGCAATACACAAAACAACCTTGAGCATTTTTTTAAATCATTAAAATCAATTCAACCATTCTTGAGAAATAGACACCTAAAGAAGTAAAAGCACGATTCTACAGGAGATCGGTTTTAGGTTTAGCAGTAGTATATGATGTAATTATAAACAACATAGCAGCGTAATATTTTCCAAAAACCTAATTTTAAATTGTATAAGTCAAGCTTGTATATGTCTGTAGCTGTAGAACATTTCCATGAAAAACAAGCGTTTTGTCTTTGTTATATTGTTTTGTTTCTAAGCTGCTGTTGTCGTTTGTACTCACAAAGGGCCTAGTTTTCAAAAAAGAAAACATTATTATAAGCCAAAAGTTAAAGAAAGAATACGGACTGTTTTAGCTGATTCACTTCAAAGTTAGTGGAATGGGCCATCGCCCTCATGTGAGCAAATTTCGAAATCTTCTTCGTCATCAAAGAAAATTTTGAAGAGTATGATAATTATTCCGGTGCAGATAATTATAATATTTTAGACCTCAACAATTTTTGGGCAGCAGTGAAAGAAAATTTAAGTTGTAAAAAGTGGGGAAGTAAACTGCAGTTATCCACTGGTCACAGAAATGGTCTGATAATGAAAGTGTTGATTGAATGTTTTTTTTTGTAGCAAATCAGTTGAATAACACGAACCCTAAAACAGCTGATCTGAAGGACAGACATCAAGATATTATGACATCAATATAAGATTGTGTTATGGCTTCAGAGTTATTGGAAGTGGGCCTGACGCAGCCAAAACATTTTTAGGAATTATGAATTTACCAAGCCCTTCCTCAAGATTTGAAACCTACAATACAAAAAATGAGAGGCAGCCATTGAAGAAGTACCAACAGACTCTAAGGGGAAAACGTTATTGGAAGCAGTAGAGCACAGCCAAGAGAAAATCGGAGGAAGAACTAAAAGAGGCAGAAAATATACCCATATGAGAATATCCATCCTCATATGGGATTTTTTTTAAATATGGCCAAAAAAAGTCTCCAATATTTGTACAATTTTACAGGAAATAAAAATAATTTTCATTTTTATCTCATTTTTTTACTTAACGAACCCTCTTCGATCTTGTGAAAACATGGGTCCTTGCAAAACACTGTTTTCTTAAACCTATCCAAGTATTGTAAAAGTTTTCGTTGCACTGTGTCTAAGACTGAAACAAAACTTAATGGCGCATTACCCAGTCAACAGCGTCAAGGCGATTACATCAATTTGGAATGGTTAGCAGGGTAGATATATGGGTGCTACATGAGTTAACGGAGAAAACATTGATAGACCCAATTTCTGCCAGCGATTCTCTATTGAAACGCTATGAAATCAATCCATTTTTAAAACAAATGATTAATGGTGATAAAAATTGAGTAAGAGATCAGGGTGTAAGCGCGGAGATGCCCCATCAATCATCGCAAAAGTCAGTTTACATCTGAATAAGGTTATACAATGCATTTGGTGATACTAGAAGGGAATCGTTTATTATAAGCTGCTACCTAAAAACCAGAACGTTCAGTCGGAGAAATGCTGTTGACAACTGAATGAATTAAACCGAACAATCGACCAGAACCTGCCTGCATTAGCCCACAGAATGGGCATTGCGTTCTATCGACTACAAGTGCTGTTAGCCACCCGACACACTCTTTTACAATCTGACTGTTCTAAGACGTTTCGATCCAATCACCGTACTCTCCCGATCTTGCATCCTCCGACTACATTTTCCTAGGTGTGGCGGTTAGTAATTCTTAACATTTTAAGAGATGGCGCTGGAAAAGGGTCGGTTCACAGTCTAGTCTCTTATGTCATTTTGTTGCCACGACAGCAGCTTTAAAAACGCCTTTAAAACAGCTTTTAAAATGTTTAAATGATTTCGAGTTAGGGTCATATTTTTTCTTCTGTGGTAAACATGCCGAGTTTCGACTTAAATAAATATTATTTGCGGAATGTACTGTTTTTTTCATTCGATCAAAAGAAAAATGCAAGTCAAAAGCCGGTAGGCGTTTGTTTAGATGATTCAAAAGTGGTGATTTTAACTTGAAAGACAAAGAAAAATTGAAGATGTTGAATTGCAAGCATTGTTGGAAGGCAGGAAAATGGGTACCACATCAGCTGAACAGCAGACAGATGGAAAAGCGAAAAACGACGTGCGAAATTTTGCTTCCTCGGTATGAAAGAAAGACTTTTTTGTATCGGATCGTGACTGGAGACAAAAAATGGATGTACTTCGAAAACCGAAAACGTAGAAAATCGTGGGTTGATACAGGACAATCATCAATATTGACCGCAACACTGAATCGCTTTGGAAAGAAAACAATGGTGTGCATTTGGTGGGATCAGGAGGGTGTCGTGTACCATGAGCTTCTGAAACCAGATGAAACAATTAATACCGTTCGTTACTGTCAACAAATAACCAATTTGAACCATGCATTGATCGAAAAGCGACCAAAATGGACTGCAAGATACGGGAAAGTCACTTTGCCCCATCACTCACAGCGAAAGCGGTCAAAGAGACTATTTCTACAGTTGGCTGGGAACCCTTGCCCCACCCGCTGTAGTCACCAGACTAGACCTCTTCCAGCAATCTCTTGTTTTCATCGATGTCTTACGAACTTTCCATGAAACAATTCAACAATTACGAAGACGTCGAAAAATGGTTTGATGACTGGACCACCTAAAAGATGTACGGTTTTTCTGGGAAGACATCCATAAATTCCCAGAGAGATGGAAAAAATATGTAGCCAGTGATGCCGCATACTTTTAATAAACTATTATTTACCTTTCTCCCAAACGTGTTTTTTTTTAAGAAAATATTAAAAATTACATAGGTCAACAAATTAAAACTTTTTTGAGATAACATTGATGAAAATAGGTGTATATGAAATGTTTTGTAATCCTAAATTCGAAAACTAAGCAAATCACTGTAACACGTACAGTTTTTTTGATACAGGTGATTGGTGGGGGAAAAAAAGCGACGACATATTTTTACAATCTTGTATTTATTTAATATAAACATGTAAAACGTATTAAATCTATGTAAATACATTACTGAGGATTATGTGAATAAAAAATATATTATATGGGAAGTCATACAGCGACAAAAACTTTCACTTTTTCCTCTTGTGTTCTGTAGCATCATTTATTTTTAAAAACCAGCAGTAGTCGCCCAACATAGATGGGTTCCAGCCTCCCTGGTATCTTGCTTCCATCGTTCTGAAGTCCTAATCAAACCTCTCTCCTCATTCGTCGCTTACTGCACCCAAATTATTCAAAAATCCAAATGTGAGTGTAAAAAATGCATTTTTAAGGACATGCGACACCCTAGTTTTTCATAAGCTTTCAAGAGTCCATCTTGACTTACTTGTTTTCCAGAAATTATTTTACTACACTTACAAAATATTTTCAAGCTACCAATTCCTTTTCATTTAATTTTTCTTGAAAATGGAAATCACCTAGAATCTTCTTTATTTTAGATTCAATAATAATATGTCTTCTTTTAGTTTTGCATCACTTAATTGAAGAAATATTTCTTTTAGGTACTTGAAACCATCACCTTCTTTGTTCATGGCTTTGACAAAGTTTTTCATTAGTTCAAGCTTAATATGGAGAGGCAGAAGAAGCACTTTTTTGTTTTAAAAAGGGGGGCATATATTATGTTTGAAGTACCCGGTTCCAAAGAAGTTCTATGATGCTAATCTTTCTTGCTATAATGTTTTTTGGTTACCCTACTGCCATAAAATACTGAGGAAATACTCCTCTACGGTATTATAGTAATGCCTACATTGTTCATTCCAAAGTCAGGTATTAATAATTTCAAATGCCCCATGATATAAAGGAGAAGCCGGTTCTTGAAAATGAGATGCGCTAGGCCATTTCTGTTGAAAAGGTATTTTAATTAAAAACTACCTAAATAAACCGCAAAAAGAGCAACATGTTACAAAAAAACATGTTGACCTGTGTTGTTAACCGCCATACCTAGTATTTAAATCGCTTCATCAAAAGAGCTCCTTTGGCTAAAAACCTCATCTATGAGCTCGGGATTATGCAGCTACCAGAGAGGAGAGATGGAAGAGAATCATTGCATAAGACAGCACATACTAAATTGATTGAATTACATTTTTGGGAAATAAAATGTTTCTCAAAAAAGATGAGACGAAATTGTGTATTAAACCAACAGGATTAATTTCAAATCTACCATTGTGGCATTTTTGACTGCGATTACTACATAGTTAATGAAAGATGATTCGAGTAGAAAGTGACGGTTGTCCGTTTCATTGCGACAAACGCCATTGTCTCCGCACCATCATTGTCTCGTCGCCAAAAAAGCGTAACCCGACGACACGCACAACGAATGATTATTTGAATGCGCGACCACGAAACCAACCTTCGAGCTGTTACGACACGCCGTGATATAAAACGTGATAATTTCGGGGGCCCAGATATGGCCACTGACATAATAGAAAGTGTTACAATTTTCTTTTTGTTTCAAAATCGGAAAAAAAAAACAAATTCTCGGCGCCGCTACTACGCTACGTCTTCAGAATTATGCATGATCTTCATTTGGCGAGTACAGACACGTACTTCTTCCGGCGTTACTTTCAACAAAACGTTTAATTTTAATGATACATGACGTTAAAGTTGTTAATTAAATTTCAAGCCCGCTTTTACCCAAAAGGAAGAATAAAATTACACCAGACCGACATCTTCTTTTTAGTATCCATTTTTCTACGATAAATAGGCAGATATTAATTATTTTAATGGTGACTACTTTTCATCTCAGCCTCTGGATCGTACCAGGAAGTTTTAAAAAGTTCTTATCTCGTTGAGACTTATACATTTCCAACCCATTATCTTTTTATATATTCATTTAATTAGAATTAATCTTCTACTCCACCTCCATCCAGACCGACCTCCAGTTCCTTGCCCGTTTTGGGATACATGTTTTGTCGTCCCTTATGCATCCGTTTATTATTCTCCTTGATAATCAGCTTTCTTCACTGGCATTCTCGCGTCATATACCTTCCACCTGACTCCCTGAACTCTCACCTAATCTAAAATATCCAGATCTTTATATAATTGCATGAGTACGAAGTTATATTTGATTCTTCAATTTGCATTATCAATCACAGTATAAAAAACACTTTGAATTAATAATTGCTTGTAATGATAAACGGTACAAGTTCAGTTTATCACTGCAAGAACGCTTTCAAAAGATTAGACATTTCTTGAATTGGAAGATATCGTAGATATTAGTGAAACAACATAAAGGACAAACAATAGATCAATCCCCGAGGAAGTGGGGATAATTCAGGTGGAGGAGATGGCTTTATGATGCAGCGGCGATTTTTGCCTTTATTGATTATCGTAGATGATCTGTTTTTTATCCACAGGTTACGATTTTATGTAGACCAACTCTATAACTGATTTCCCAAATTATATTCACAGTAGGCTCGTACATTACACCTCCTTTGTAAGCTGAAATATGGAGCTTTAAAATATCTATCCGGAGAGAAAACCATTTGATTCGTAGATCGTAAAGTTCCAATAAATACAGAAATTCAGAATACCAAATGTGATGAAATATAATAATATAATAATGAATACTAATAAAATGATTTCGAGCAAAATGGCTATCGCAAAATTTTGATGAAAAACACAGGAATAAAATTACACAAGAAAGATAGTGTCAATGAAATTGATTAATTCAAATATTCGGTAATAGACAGAATGTACATAGACATATATCCGGAAGAACCTTCAAGTTAAAAAATATTTTAATGACTTTATTGTTCAAAATCCACTCAAAATACTCCGACAAAAAAAAAGAAGTGTATGTGGCACCATATCCCAGATTCGGATTATACAGGCCTGCAAAAAAAATTGGTGCCTAGGATTTTAGAACTGATTTTAGCTATATTTGGGGCATTAAATCTAAATATGATATCAGTTTTTCTCTATCTGCTCTACTTTTTTAGACACATCCATTTATGTATCAATGCGTTTTTCAATTTAATACATTCAAGTATGGGTGTTCTAAAATTATTATACAATGATTGGCCTATTTTCAGTCTGACGTTGAGTTAATCTCGGGAAAATCCACTAGATGACATAAGCATTGCCTTTCCGGTAACTGAAGGGACTTTCAACGCTTGAACTAGAGTTGAGTTAGTTTTCGCCGTGCAGGGTACATCGAAGTTGACCTCGCGTGATATTTGTGTTTAGGAAAGAGTTGGTACAAAGTTAATCTAAAACGTACTGTATTGTAGATTATTGTATTTGCGTTATTGAATAGAAATAAAATGAATTCAAGTGAAGAAGTTGTGTAAATCATTCTTATGTGTTTTGCTACATATGTGGAGAACACACGTTAAAAGAAAACAGAAAAATTGTTAGTAACTTTGTAAAGAGAACTTATCTTGGATCCTTTGCTGTTAGCTGTGGTGATCAGGATAAAAGCTGGGCACGGCATATAGTCTGTAAAACTTGTACAGAACATTTACGACAGTGGACTACCGGGAAAAGAAAAAATCTAAAATTCGGCGTACTGATGGTTTGGAAAGAGCCCAAAAACCACTTCGATTACTGTTATTTCTATCTAATATTACTGCCTAATATTACTAAAATCTATCGAAACAACCGTAGCAAGTAGACTTATCCTGATTTAGTCTCTGCGGGACTCCCGGTTCCTTACTCAGAGGAAGTGCCGATCCCAACGTTTGACCAGCTACCAAAGCTCTGTGAGAACAAGTATTGTCCTTCTGATCATCCTTTTGATACTAGTAAAGGTGACCGTGATTATGAAGGGATGTCATCAATTCCTCGACGTTTCAACCGTAATGAGTTAAATGACCTCCCCAGAGATCTCAACTAGTCAAAAGAAGCTTCTGAATTACTGGCTTCCAGGTTGAACAACTCAAATTTACTTGAACAAGGGACCAAAATTACCTTTTATCTTACAAGAGGAAAGGGTCTATTACCATTCTTCTTTCAAGAAGACAATCTTGTATTTTGTCATGAAATTAGAGAATCATGAATATTTTCCATATGATTGGCGCCTATTTATTGACAGCTCAAAGCGAAGTTTGAAATGTATCCTTCTACACAATGGGAACAAATATGGTTCAACTAATTGCTCACTCAACAAAAATGAAAGAAGAATATGATATCATAGCTTTGATCGTGGAGAAGATAACGTATCATGAACATCAAGGGACATACATCCATACATCATTGTATGGACTTAAAAATGGTAAACTTTCCCCTTGGACAGTAAAGTGGCCACATCAAATATTCTTGCTTCTTGCGCCTCTGGGATAGCAGAGACAAAACACACCACTTTGTTAGAGTGGCCTAAGAGAGAAAACATGGACGCTGGGGGAAAGAATGTCATTAATGACCCCTTAGTTGGACGAGAGATTATCTTTCCTTCACTGCATATCAAGCTGGGCGTACGAAGCAGTTTGTAATGGCTCTTGATAAGAATGGATCATGCTTTGCACATATAGGGAAAAAATGCCTCAGTTGAGTACGGAAACAATTAAAGAAGGAATATTTGACGGCCCACAAACAAAGCGATCGAAATAATTCGATTAACGAGACTGAGCGAAAAGCCTGAACTTCATTTGTTGCAGTTATCGGAAATTTTTTGGTCAAACGCAAAGCTGAAAACTATGTTAAACTGGTAAACAAAATGCTTAACAGTTTCAGATCCCTTGGATGTAACATGAGCATGAGCAAGATGCACTTTTTACACAGCCACTTAGACCGTTTTCCTCAAAATAGGAGACACCAGTGAGGAACAAGGTGAAATATTTCACCAAGATATTAAAACTATGGAGGGCCGCTACCACGGAAGATAGGATATGTACATGATGGCAGATTATTGCTGGGGTTTAAAAAGGGACTGTTCCAAAATGCATTTAAGAATGTCACGGAAATGAAGCTTCTGAAGTGATCACTTTTGACTTTTTTTCCTCTATCTTTGAATATAATAATATATGTATAATATAATAATAAAAACTCCGTGTTAATTTTTATATTTGATCCATATAACTTAAAATAGTGTAAGTTATATTTCACTAAAATGTTAATCTCAGAAATTTGAGTTCCTTAAAAAAAAATAATGCCATCTTTGAATTCAGGGTATCAAATTCGTATGAAATCAGCTCCAAATACCCCGGCACCAAAACAACTGCTGGTCTATGTTATTAGCCCTATATTGGAAAAACAAAGATGCAGCTTTGGAAACAAGGTTCAGTTTCAGTATTTTCAGTCATTTTGTAGTATTTTTTTATTTGTTTGAAATAAAAGTTAAAATAAATGCGAAGTGATTTACCACTAAACACCAAATCACTTTTTTAAACTTCTCGAGGCGCGTTTCACTAATCGAGTTAACATCATCAGGAGATGATTTAATCTGAATAACGTGTCCAGCATTTGTATTGACTGAACGTATGTTCACTCAAAGTTAACACAGATTTTTTATGTCCTTTTTCTTTGGCCGATCTGATTTTGGGTCGCCTTCCGAAGCATCACGACCGTCCTGGAATTGCTTATTACACTCGAACACGCGTGTTCGGGATAATCATCATAACCTAAAGGTTGTTTATCAATTCAAATGTTTCTGCAAACGTTTCTGTAAAAGCTTGAAACAAAATTTTATATTAGTCATCGTGTTTTGGTGACGAGGTAACAAAAGGTACTGTCAGTTTAAGCTCTATAACTTGGCAATCTGTTAATCGCTTTTTATGAAGGTGGTCTCGTTTTATATAGGAGATATACAGCTTTCAGATCATATGTTGTTTCAATAGATGGCATCAGTAATTTTCTTGACATTTAAAAAAATATTTTTCCGACATACATGTATGATTCATTGACAAAAAGAATTTTTTATTCTATTAAAGGCAGTGAAAAGATTACAAAATACGGGTTCCATCATTCGAAGTGTTACCAAATAAAAATGTTGTAGTTTTGTCAGTTATGACTATTTTTATTTAATAGTTTTAGATAATGTTGAAAATACATTAAATTTCATGAAAAACATCTTACTGTGACCATATGGAGAAGTTAATTGGATTCAAGTTTTGTGAGTATGGAGACCATTGTTGCGAATAAATGAAATGTGGAACGTGATTTTGTAAAAATTATTGTGTCAAATTATTAATAATTATTTAATTATTGATGATGCCAAGTCCTGTAGAAATGTTCTACGGTTTGAACCAAATTGTTTGTGTTCAAGGGATCAACGCATCGTTTAACACCTTTTGTTGGTACACCTGCTGGTTCACCTTATCACCCTGACCGATAAAAATGAGTGAAGGGCGACTATTTGCAGTTACAGAAGCTCAAATACTTCACAGAAGCAGGCGCTTGTTTACGCATAGCAACTTGGTTGTTCAAATTGTCGCTGGACTTGCTTTTTAACTACATACGATCGTTTTGATTGTTTAAGCATTGCTGAACAGTGAAAATGTTCTCGTCACAAAGCACTAAATTTTCAAGTTCACCACTTCCGTGCATGCCTTTGATCGTTGAAGTCTTGTTGCCTTTTGTGCCGGTGTTACCTTGCACTTTTTATATCTTGTAAGGTTTCGACTTAAGTTCATATTTCTGTATGCGGCGTACGTTTGAGTCGGACACGTTTAGATATTTAACCAATTTTGCTGCAATCTGACGTGGATTTCTTCCAATTCGTGTCCTTACCTTTCGAACCATTTCTGGTGATGTTGCGGATTTTTTATTACCACCTCCATGTAAATCATTGTAAAGTTTAATGGTTCGATGCACAAATATTTTATTAACATGTAAATGCTGTAACTCACGAACAATAGCAGGTTGCGATTTTCCTGCATAAAACAAAGCAATCACACTATTACGTTTGAATTCCATTACAAATATTTCTTTTCAATTACGACGTAGAACGATATGCTTTCGTACACTTCTAAACAATATTAGAAACTAAAGTCAGTCAAATTTTGAGAGTGCTTTGATCAGCTGTTCGGTAGCGTAAAGTTGGCAACAACACTTCGAGTGACGGACCCTGTATTAAAATGCTGTTTTTTTTATGTTTTCCTCTTGTGAATTTTCATCTTTCCTATAAAACTGAGCATGTGTCAAACATTTTGACGTATCTGAAACTGATTAAAAAATAAAAAACACCAAGTTTTATATTTTTTCTCGAAGTATACGTCTTCAGTTCAACTTAGGATAAGTAAACATTCATTTTGCTGCAGTTTTCAAATTAATGTTATTGTGAAAAGTTTTAAAAATCATGGTTTAAGTGTGTCTAACATTTTGACATTGAGTGTATGTTGAAATATCGAGCGGTGTAGTTTTGGCAACACACTCGTATGGAGTAATAATAATGATTGATCGAACAAAAGAAAAAAAAGTATCGTCGTCTAATTGAATGGGAGGCGATTTTTGAGGTCCGCTTTCGCGTGATGAGCGGCAACGCCCCTCCACCTCCCCGCGGTCCCCGCCGCCGCTGCCACCCAATCGGACAGTCATTAAACATTTCTTTTCCTACGCTTGGTAAGTTAAATAATTCCACTAATTAGATCGAACAACAGCATATTATTTTGCGTCGTGTATATGTAATGTGGAAGAATTTTAATTTGGTGAAAAATTGGGTCGAAGCCTAGATGTGCAGCGAGGAAATCTCCATTAATCATTGGCCGGCATCGTGTAAATCGTTCGTTAAATGCGCGTTTCGATATTTCGGCAACGGATTCGTTTCTAATTAGTGGAAACGTCTAATTAAGGCAATTAGCGAATATATATGGCGTGCCGGTAGAATAACCTCCAGTCAATAAACGCCCCGAAACTTCCCTTTTCTAAAATCACCGAATTTCATCCGTTTATTAGCGGCTTATTGGTTTCACTTCCTTTTCTATTTCAAATCGCTTTCTCGAAAAAATTCATGTGCTAACTGGCCAGGAAATGTTTCCAAATATAAAAATCACTCAAATTTAAATATATTATCTTGCTTCACATAAATAAATAAATAAGCCTCACTAATTAGTCCGAAAGGTATTTAGCCATTTTAAATTATCAAAAGATGTTACAATTAGTAAAGATGCAAATGAAGAAATGTTGGGGAATTGATTATATTGTCAAGAACAAGGATGATATATGTGTGAAGAAGGCAGAAAACTGATTAAAGATGAGAACTGAAGATAATAATTGAGACGTTTTTTACAAACACTGCCAAAGTCCATTTTATTAATTTTAAAAAAAGCGCGATTATTTGATAAATTCCCCTGGTGGCAACTTCTTCAAGTAGTCTTGTAGTGATAAGGTTATGAGAAAACAGGGTTGAAAGGTTCTACTAAGGTCACAAAAAGGCACCCAAGGCCTGTGGCGATTCGTGAGGGAGGGGGCGTCACCTCTCTACCATTTATCACAGTAAATAATTTTTCAGAGCAAAACACCATATTTTAGTTCCGTTTAGTTTATTTCCTTTAACTCATTTGAAGATATTATTAAAAATTAAAATCTCCAAATGTAGAAGAACGTCTGTCGACCCATCACATCAAATAATGTGGATAAAAATTCCATCCTCTTGCCACAATTTTTACATCGTTGGTCGGACGTTTACCTCCAGCGACCGTACGCCATGTCAACTTCTCTCGTCGTTAGCGTCACATCTTTTGTTGGTTGCCAGAATTCGGGAGCTTAAGTGCTTTCTAAAACATGCGATTTGGACGTATATTCCCTGCAATCGAGCGTATCAGTAATTAGTTTTAAACGCTACGGAGCGTTTGATATGTCGCGTATTTCGTTCGCCTCGTAAATACTTGTTTTGATTTGGTGTGGGATTTGCTACGTGTGTACACACTGAGTAGTACTTTTGAAATAAATATAATCAACTTTTAATTGTAAACATGAAGGTGTTTGATTTAAAACAGTTAATAATGACTAATTTAAGTTTGGAGAAGAAAGTTGAAATAAAAAATAACGGTCGTCCCACGTCCGTGTTGAATTTGAGTCACGTTGAAAAAGAATGTAAAAATAGTAAAAAAAACTTCAGCACTGCCCAAGGCCCAGAGGATTTGACAAAAACTACCCATGTCACTGTGAAGTAAAGGTTACATTAATATTTCGTTGCATTGTGTCTGATTGTGTTTTGTGTTTGATTTGTGATGGGAATTAATTTGTCAAAACTTACCATCAGAAATAATAATATTAATGATATATAATTTTTATAGTTATTACTAATAAAAATTATATTAGTTTTTATCTTAATATTTTTTAGTAGACTAAACGCTGAGGCCACAGTACGGTTTTTTCAGCGAGCGGTTAACCGCTATAACCGCAAAACCGCTCGAGACGCACACACTGCCATTAAAAGCCATAAAACTGCTCGGAATTTTCACAGTTTGAAGATGGATTTCAAAAGAGCAGTATGTATTGTTGCTCTAATACTAAAAAATAGAAAAAGAAGACGTCAACACAAATTGCTAAGTTCTATTGATTGCAAATTGTCGTGCGGTTTTTACCCGCGAGCCATATTTTACGCCATATTTCACGATGACGGCAAAAAACCGCAAGTGCGGCCGCTTGTATTAGTTTTCTTGACTCACAAAATCACGCGTTTAAAAACCACGACGGTTTAGCCGTAGTGTGGCCTGGGCCAAAGCTAAACATTTTTAAAAGTTGTTCAACAGTAATAATACCTAATTGCGCTTTAACAAAACTTTGTATGTGTAAATTTTACTATTTCTTAGATAACAATAAAAACTTTTACAATAAAAACAATGCTTTGCAAATTAATTGTTTTCATTTTTTGCAAAAAGCCTGTCCTATACTTTTTGTAAACTTTTTTAATATACCACTAAATTCAGTTTAAATGAAAGACGAAGGGCTATGCAGTTAGTTACCAGGAACATGACAGTTTTTGTACAAAACGCTTCAAATTAGAGTAACAGCTGAACTCGATAATGCTCCTACACAGACCAGTTTATGTACTAAAAATTACATTTATTTAATATAACGGGTGATTTTTTACTATGTCCGAACTTCTGATAGGTGTCGCTGTAAACCGAACTGTGAGTTTACGTACCCTGTAGTGAAAATTATTCAGTACAGTCTGGTAAGTTATCGTGGAACGTTTAACGTCAGAGCAACGCTTGCAAATTGTCTAAATATTATTAAAATCAGTGTTCTGTGCGCCAAACTTATAGAGCACTTCGTGAATTTTATGGTGCACATAATCGCCTAATCGAGCGATTTATTCGAAGAATTATTAACAAATTCCGACCGTATTGCTGGCAGTGTTGATGAAGATCCTAATTTATCATTTCGTTGCCGTTCGCAGGAAGTTGGGCTTTATAACAATTTTACTTAAAGATCTTGATCTAGAAAGCACGTTACCATTAATGAGGATCGTTACAAAGCGATGATCATTGATTATTTAATTCCGAATTTGAATGGTATTGACCTGGAAGAGATATGGTTCCAACAGCACGACTCCGCATGTCATACAACCAACGCAACAATCGATTTATTGAGGGAACAGATCGGTGAGAAAATCATTTCGAAGAACGAATCTGTTAATTGACCACCAAGGTCATGTGATTTAACATTTAACGCCTTTAGATTATTTTCTTTAGGTTATGTTAAATTTTTGGTCTATGCCGATAGATCAACAACTATTGATGCATGGTAAGCCAACATAACTCGGACAATTGCGCACATAAGACCCAATTACTTGAAAAAATGGTTGGAAATTGGATTGGCCGAATGCATTTTGTCAGAAGTAGCCGCGGCGGACACTTGTCTGAATTTTTTTCAACCACTCAATGGTATTTTACATAAAATAAATAGTTTCAAGGCATCTAATTTGGTTGTTGTTTTATTTCAAATTATAATTCGGACATACTAAAAAATCACTTTATACAATAGTCACAGTTAATGTAACCCATCCATGTGTATAAATGTGTGTGGTATAAATGTGTATGGTCACGTAATAAATTTTAGTTATAAGTGATAAAACTCCTGCGATAGATAACATACCTTCAGAACTGTTTAAGTTGGAAGGCAAAGAATTAGCTCATTTCATAAATCAAATAATAAATCAATACATAGTCAGTATCTATGCGCGATACATAAACTAAAATGTGATAACAATCGACTCTCATTGCAGTGCACAACGTATAAAGCTCTAACGTACAAGGAATAGCCGAATTTTATTCCAGATGTTGATGTACTTCATACACGCGTACGTCAATCTAAAAAGAGTAGTATGCCATGGCCATGGAGGAAATGGAAATACCAGTTAAGTATTTTAGATTAACTGGATGATGATGGAGGGAAGGTTTGTGAAAGAGGGATGGATTGGCACCAGTACTATTTAACATAATACTGATCAAAGTTAATAGCGAAACAGAATAGACATAAAAGAAATAATAATAAATAAAAAGACCTAATTAAACATTAACAAAGGCTAAGAAGAAATAAAGGTGAAAGCCAAAAAGCCGGTCTAGATATTTCTAGACCGGCTTTTTGGCCGGTCTGTAAATATGAAAGGGTGTAAATAGAATTTGCTCATAGATGGCCTTAGCTATCAATGTAGTTACCGTGAAACCACGTCATTGGTGCCATTTCTTTGCTGACATCTGACACTTCAACTCACAAGAATACGAGTGTCATACAACAGTATAGTTTGTAATAGCGTTGAACATGTCGAATTTTGTGTCTGTAAACTATGATTTGCAAACCGCATTGATTTTCTGTTACCATTTGAAGAAAAATGCTACAGAATCGCATCGAAAGCTTGTCGAAGCTTACGGTGAGCATGCTCTTGATAAATCACAGTGCTTTGAAAAACTAAACCTGGCGAAACCGTTAATATTAAACACTACCGACAACAAATGATCGATTTTAATCAAGCTTTGCATACAAAACGACCAGAATATCAAAAAAGGCAACACAAAGTGATTTTGCTTCATGATAATGCACCACCATACACAGCAAAACTGGAGAGGAAACGATTGGGGCGTTTAGTTGTGAAACTAGTGAAGTTAGTCAAATATTTTATGGCATGAACGCATACCGTTAGAAGGAGGATAAACTAGCGATTTTTTTTAAAGAATTAGAAGACCATGATCGCTTTCAGTTTTTTTAATATACATTTAAAATTGAGCTTTAAATTTATTTTTACTTCTTCCAAAAACTTTGCGTGTCTATAAAAAAAGTAGATGTCGCTTGCATCTAATTTTGATTTTTATAGAACCCTACTACATTACATATTAAAATAAAAAAAAATAATTTGGAGGATATACCAGTAACTTTTTTTTAATTCAAGTTTCAATGCTGCCTTTTGAAATTTTTCAAATATACAATTAAATAATTAACATAAAATTTTGTAAAAATTAACAAAAAATTAATAAAAAACTTTTTGTATCGGGACGCATTAAGCTGATATTCGATATTATTTATTTGCATAAATAACATACGTTAAGTAGGTAGAAAATGCTATCTCAACTCTTGCGCACTGAAGTCTGGCTGCTATCTTTTTCTTACATAGGGTACAAATGTTCCTTGGACTTGATGTAAAAATAAAATCGTAATAATCAATATTTTTATTAATCACAAATTTTGCTCGAATTGCCGACCTCCCTTGCGTATGAACGCGCGCAAGTGGCGGGAAGGTAAGCGTCAGTTAGGAAAGCGTTCTTGATAGATTCTTTGCGCTTCTCGTGCAACACCATTGGAGCTTCCATATGTCATCAAAATGTCACAAACACACTAACAAAACTAAACAAAAACTAACACAACTCAACAAAAATAAATAACACAAGAAAAAGAATTAAAAAATTAGCGGCGCTGCGTTGGAACAACAAATGCGTTAATCAACAAAGACAGTCAAATCTCGACTAAAAAAACTGAAACCACCGTCGCGCGTTTTTTGAGCTGGTTTTCCGTTTAGTTAATGAAAGAGATGATGCAATTCTCATGTATGAGGGAGATAAGTTTTTACCTGCTTTGCGCGTGTAGCTTAAACAAACATAAGTTTTCATCCCGCATATCGAATATCAGCCTATTGCATCCCGATACACAAAGTTAGCAAACTAGGGAAGTTAGTAAAACGTTTTTATGGCTTGAATGCATACCGTTAGAAATAGGATAAACCAGAGATTTTTTTTAAGAATTCGAAGAACATGATATCTTTTAGTTTTTTTATATGCAATTTAAAGTTGAGCTTTAAATTTATTTTTACTTCTTTCAAAAACTTTGCGAGTCCATAAAAAAACTATATGTCGCTTGCATGTAATTTTAATTTTCATAGAACCCTATATCATTACACATTAAAATATAAAAATTATAATCAGGAGGATATACCAATAACTTTTTTTAAATTTTAAAGTTTCAATGCTGACTTGGAATTTTTCAAAAAAGATTTAAAAACATAAAAAACCTGTGGGACCAATAATGCTTTATGTAAGCTGAGGAGATAGCAAAAGACCCCTCCTATCGGCCATATTAATTTGCCAAATGATGCACCGAACATCCTGTATAAACACTGCTTCAGTAGTCACTTGTGACTTCAAGACGTGGACCCTCACAAAGAAAGCAGAAGAGATGCTGCATTATTTGAAAGAGGAGTATTCAAAATAATTTTTGGTGCTGTGAAAGGAAATGGAAATTTGAGAATCAAGTATAACTTCGATCTCGAGTATTTCTACAAAGTTTTGGATAATGTATATATGAAAGGGTTCAGGGATTGAAATGCGCGAGAGGGCCAGAAAGCCGAATACCAAGGAGACTCATGAACGGACAAATAGGAGAATTTAGGTTACTCAACAAGTTATAAACCCAACTCTGCAAGCCCATGCTTCGTGTTCCTTGTCCTTGAAGAGTTGCATGGAGCATTATCTTGCAAAAAATAAAAATATGCACTAGGGCACAGTGAATTAATCAATTTTCATAATTCTGATTAAAGTCTCATAATTCTGATTATTGGGTGATCCGCTTCAGCAGAAAATATGTAGAAGCAGTTATGGCACCCCAAACCATACTTGTTCTAACTAAATTGGATATTATTAACACGATTTTTTTTCTGATAAATATGTAACTTGGAATTTGTTCAGTAGTGTAGGGTTTTTGTCAAAAATCCCTTTGAAATAAGTAGTCTTATCAAAGTTCCCAAAAAAGAACGTAACAGCATGTAATCTTCACATAAAACAAAACGAAGACTATTACTGAAAATGACTAAAAGAGGATATCAGAAAGGAAATAACTATAAAACTATATCTTAATAATCAGGCTATATAATTTATAGGAAAACACAAGAGATGGGGAATAATTAAAGAAAAGAGATCGCGTGCTCGCAGTTTATACTTAACACACTGAATATTTCTCTTTGCGGTAGCCGGCCGTTCTCACTGCGTATAAATAAAAGTCAATTGAAAAAATACAGATCATGATGTTAGATAGATGTCTTGAATGGTCGTGTCGCCTCCGGGCATTTGGGTATCTTCTAGGAATTCTTTTCTCGCGAGATTAATAAATGACCAACTCACTACGAGGGAATCTTGAATCGTCGTATACATCATTATTCGGAGAAAAAATGTTGCTTTGTTGTATGGCAGATTCTTTCACACGTATGTTCTGCAAATATTGAGTTGATTCGTTCCATATTCTGGTCTTGTAAATTATTTCCGTCATGTCCCTTAAGGCGTTTTCAAGTTCGGATAAAAACCAAATTTCAGCTGAAGAATCAATGTTTCTACTAAATTACCTTCATTTTTCATGGTCATCTTTTAACTTTCTTGAGTTAAAGCCGAATCTGTATAAACAAAAATCAATTGCCACATGTATGACGGAGCATCACTTGAGAACGGTTCGACCGATTTGATTGATTTCTTTTTTGCTGTATTCGTAATTGTTAGGATAAGGTTTGTATAAAAGAATTTTTTTTGGAAAATCCACGGGAAAAGTCGGAAATTTGAATAGTATTTTTATATCAAAATCTTTATATTAAATGTTTATGTGAAATGAGGCACAGTTTGAGAGTTTTGCTGTCAAATGTTTTCATCAAAAAAAATCCAACGTCGGAAGCAGGGAAAGCCTGTTCCTGGAAATGTGAATGTGTATTCAACTGATGCATTGGGGCGCATTATAGTTCATTCGAGCAATGACGAATGTTTTTACCAGCCTTTGTTATTGGTTGATGTTCGTGGACCGACTTCATTTGTATTTCTACTAACTGTCAATGGTGAGTTGCGCGCAACATACAGAGAAGCGTGTCAGCGTTTACATTTGCTCAAGGATAACATTCATTGGGATCATATACTTGCTGTTGCTGTTATCTCGTCTACTGCGCATCAAATTAGATCACTTTTTGCCATAATCTTTTCAACTTGTTTTCTAACGAACCCACTTTATTTATGGAACAAATACAAAGAAAATTTGACTGAAGACATTTTGCATCGAGTGCGTACAACAACAGCAAATCCTAAACTTGAATTTAACGCGGAGATCCACAACGAGGCGTTGATATCTATAGAGGATATGTGCCTGATGATGTCCGGAAGATGTTGCACCAATTAGGAATGCCAGCGCCGAATTACCCCATGCACGATGCATTCAATCGAGAATTTGAATCAAGCATTACGAACGAAGGTTACACTTTTGAAGCAGCAGCAGAAAACCGCGTATGATACATTGATGATAGCAGTCAACGACGACTATAGAGGACTATTTTTCTTCGATACACGTGACGGAACCGGCAAAACGTTACTGATTTTATTGATTTTAGCTTCGATTCGCGTACAAAGTCAAATAGCACTGGCCGTAGCATCATCAGGAATCGCTGCCACAATGTTAGAAGGAGGACGAATAGTCCATTCAGCGCTCAAGCTGCCACTGAATTTGTAAACAATGGATTTGCAAGCGCTGCGGTGAACGCATTACTTAATTTTTGTAAATATTTGTAATATTCCAATATCGGTGCTTTGCAACCTAGTTTCAACAAGTAACAAGTATTACATCCTAATTAAAATAATCGATCTATCTTCTATCTATTTATATATATATATATATATATATATATATATATATATATATATATATATATATATATATATATATATATATATCATCATCATTATCATCAGCCCGTGTCGATCATCTGCAGGAGGATGCAGGCCTCTTCAGCATGCTTCCAACTTTCACGGTCAATAAACTTAATGATGTCATCAATCCATCGTGCGTTCGGTCTTTACGGATGTTTGCGATCAAGCAGTATCCACTCCAGGATTGCCTTGGTCCATCTGTCGTCCCACTGCCTCGCTATATGGCCTGCCCACCTCCATTTTAATTGATTTTCTCTTCCAATGATGTCACAAACTTTCGTTTGTTTCCTAATCCACGCGCAGGACTTTCTGTCTCGTCTTGTGATATACATATATCTTATGATATACATCATCATACATACATCTTTCCATTTCCCTCTGTGATACCCGAAGTTTTTGAATTGATTGCGATGTGTGTCCAGGTTTCACTTCCGTATGTCTTAATGGGTAGAACGCACTGATCGAAAACCTTTCTTTTCAGGCAAAGTGGGAGTCTGCTCTTAAACACTATGTCTGCCTGCTAAATACCTGCCAGTCACGTTTAATACGCCGTCCCACCCCCCGGGCGGTATTCCCCTTCATTAAAATCCTCTGCCCAAGATAAATAAAGCTGTCCACAATCTCCAAATCCCTTCCTAAAACAGAAATTCTTCTGTCCTGAGTGAAGTTATTGAACTTAACCTGACTCTTTTTCAAGTTCGTTTTCAAGCCAAATGGTTCGCCAGCCCTTTGCAGTTTTGTTGTGCGTCTTTGCAGTTCGTCGTGGTCTTGTGAAAGGAGATATCATCTGCAAATCTAAGATGGTTTAAGTTCGCACCATTGATCTTTACACCATCCTGTTCCCAATCCAGTTTACGAAATACTTCTACAAGGCCAGCCGAGAAAAGAATAGGCGATATTGCGGCACCGTGCCTTACACCTCGTTTTACATTAATTCCTACTTCAAGATCATCAAAGTAAATTGTGGCTGTAGCTCCATCATATATCGATCCTAATAGGTTTACATATGCTTTATAACCCCTTGGCTAAGCAGTGCATCCATTATCGCATGCTTTGAGATGGAGTCAAATGCTTTTTCTTAGTCGAAAAAAACCAAGCACAGTGGCATGGTGTATTCGTTGTGCCTTTCTATGGTCTGCGGTACAACCTAGATGTTATCCATTGTACTGAATCCACTTATGAATCCTGCTTGTTCTCTTGGTTGTGCGTCATTCAGTTTTTTAATATTCTTTTAGAAATTATCTTAGTGAAAACTTTGTACATTACTGATAGGAGACTTAATGGAGGTAGTTCTTTAAATCTTCATGTGCTCCATTTTTATGTAAAATGATCACTTCTGCATTTTTCCATAAGTCAGGTACTTTTTGTTCTTTGAGGCATTTTGAGTATAATTTTGCCAGTGTTTTATGTAACGTCCGACGACCAGTTTTTAACATTTCGACAGTTCCACTGTCCTTTCCTGAAACCTCGCCGTTTTTCGTCGATTCTATAGCCTTTATTACTTCCTCCACTAGGATATCTGGATTGGATCTAATCTTTATATAACTGGGAATAAAATTTTATGACAACCTCTAACATGTGCGTACGCACCTTGCACATTGTGCCATCCTCACGCTTTAAGGCATATATTTACATCCTTTTGTTTCTCAGCTTTTGTTTAGCCTTGTTAATTCCTTTGTTTTCTTCCAGGGTTTTTTGCACTAGCTGCACGTTGAATCGGCGCGTGTCCTCTCTAATACGTTTTCTTATAGTTTTACAGACTCTGCCAAAAGGACTACCTGCTTTTCTTATTGTCCGACGTTTATTCATTAAATCAATGGTCTCACTGAAAATTTTTGTCTGTTTTAAACATTTTTCTTCTGGTGCCATTGAAGCAGCAGTTTGAAGCACATTCTTGGCGATTTCTTCATATTGAACTGATATTTCCACTTCCTCCGGACCTTGTAACACAGCAAACCGGTTTGACAAAGCAATCTCAAAATCGCTTCCTCTCTCCAGAAGTTTCCCAAAATCCACACCACAGAAACAACCCATGGAGACGCATGTCCCACATGAGATTGTGGAACCCAACAGTTGGGTGTGTGATGACACTCATCTACTGCTGTCTCATTGGGCGCAGTCCAAGAAAATCTAGCAGTACATATATACGCCATCTGACGGGAGGTCGGCGAAAACATGGGTTGTTGGCTATAGATAGGGTCTCCCTATTCTTGACGGTATGGTATATGTCGGCGCCCTGAAGAGTCTGAACCTCGAGAGACGAAACATATGTCATCCAGTTGAAGGGATAGGTGGGGCTCCTTCTCGGTCAAGCAACTAACAAAAGTGTTCATTTAGGCGGAAGCGCAGGTTATTGTGTGTTCCACATGAGGTTGTGGAACGCAAAGGTTGGGTGTGTGATGACACTCTGTTACTGCGGTCTTATTGGACGCAGTCCAAGAAAATCTAACAGTATATATATATATATATATATATATATATATATATATATATATATATATATATATATATATATATATATATATATAGACAACAACTCTCGGGTCAGCTAGGTATTAATAAAGATAGTATTATTATAAAAGTAATATTCTAAAAAGTAGAGTAGTCAAACAAGTCGAGAATTATTTTGAGAGAAATTAAATCGAGCGAATATGGGGAATGTTGGAGACAGATGAAGCATCATAGAATGAAAATTTTCGACATTTATGTGTGCCAAACTTATAGAGTCTTTTATGGTGCAAATACTCGCCCAACCGAGCGATGTATTTGCCGAATTATCGACAAATTCTGAACGCATTTCATACTGCTCGATATTAGAACAAAAGCAAGACACAAACGGTGCGTTTCAAAGAAAAGATCGCCACTGTTACTGGCAATGCCGATGAAGATCCAATTATATCAATTCGTTAATGCGAATTGTTACAGACCGATGATCAATGATTTTTTAATTCCAAATTTGAATGGTATTGATCTGGAGGAGATGTGGTTCCAACAGGACCGCTTTATATGTCATGCAGCCAACGCAACAAACGATTTATTGAGGGAACAATTCGATGAGAAAATTATTTTGAGGAAGGGACATGTTAATTGGCCACCAACGTCATTATTAACTAATTTAGATTATTTTGTTTGGGCTTATGTTACATTTTTGGTCTATGCCGATAAACCAGCCATTATTGACGCCTTGGAAGTTTACATAATTCGGACAATTCAGGATATAAGACTCCAATTACTTGAAAAAGTGGTCGGAAATTAATTGGACTGACAGAATGAACATTAATGAACATTAATGCCATTGAATATTATTTCACATAAAATAAATAGTTTCAAGGCATCTAATTTCGTTCTTGTTTTATTTGTATTTAAAGTTCAGATGCATTAAAAAAATCACACTATATTATAAAAACGTTTTTTAAAGAAAATCAAGGGTTATACAAAGTGTTTCAAAAAGGTTCTGTACATAGACCTTAGGGCTAATAAAAAAATATCTAAAAAATAAAACCGAATATTTTAAAATATAATATTTTGTGTTTAGTTCATTATTATGCTGGAAACTTTTGTATTTCCCCTCGTATGTGGAAGATGTTGAAATGATCTCGCGACAGTACGGGCGTTGTTCGTCAGAAAAGAAATTTACTTTCTACCCGCCGTCCAAGATCGATCCATTGAACATATAACAATGACCATCGGTCAGATAAGAGTCGGCCGATACGCCGCATGAATTACTCACCCATTAATGTGCGTTCCACTTTTTCGTCGTTTCGCTCACATTTGGTCACTCCTGGTGATAACGCTGCTCGTGTGCCGGTACTCCAACTTTACGATTACGAATCTTGTTTCATTGTACGTCTTATTGCGGCAAGGCCGAACTAAAAACGAGCATTTTATTCTAAATAATAATTATCGCCAAAATCATTAATCAAAACATAAAGGAACTGGGGCATAAGGAACCGTAATTAATACAAATAAAACAATAAAAAAAAACGTAGATACTAATATAAAGGGGTCTGTTGAAAAGTTTCCGAAATCATTATTCAGGAAAAACATATAGTTAGTTGGTTGATACATATGAAACAATTCTAGTCCAGTTCACTTCTCCATCTGATTATTCAATTTTACAGTTTATGAAGCACTGTTAGCCTTATCATTAACATTATTAACGTTCGTCATATAAAGAATTGTAAATAGTAAAATGCGTGAAATCGAGAAGACAGAAAAGTAAGCAAAAAAGAGGGGCTGAGAAAGCTGAGAGCTGCAATTCGTGAAAAACGCTGAAAATAATTTAAAAAAAAATGCAGTACGAAATCTTTGAATTCACAATATCCGGTCATTCTGGAAACTTTTCAATTTACCTTCGTATATATATTTTTTTTTCGTTACTAATTTTATTTCTGATATGCAACCATAAATGCATCTTTTACAATATAACAATATTTTTACATCAATTCTTTCATTGGAACCTTCGCTGTGAAACACTAAACTCAAAGAGATTAAATCATCTCCTAATGATACTAACATAGTTAGCGAAACGTGCGTCGCGAGCTTTAAAAAAAAGTGATTTGGTGTTTAGTGGTAAATCTCTTTGAGTTTAATATTTTTACATATTACTAAAATTTACAGCACCTGGCAATATTATTTAAACGCTTTTTTAACTGTTATTATTATCGATTATTATTTATTATTATTTAAATGATTTTCAATTGACAAAAATAAGAATAATGTTTTTGAATAGCTATTATTGATATATGTATGTTGTATTATATATATATATATATATATATATATATATATATATATATATATATATATATATATATATATATATATATATAATAATTTGTTATATTATTGGTTATCTCTTTTTTTAGTTTGTTATATCAGGGGGTATTGATAAATATTTCTACAAAATGAAATACACCGCATTACTATGGAAACGAAGACTCTTTGACAAGTGTATACGCTAAATTTTAGCAGAAATGGTTAATTACAAAATATGCCAGGTTAAGTGTGGACTTTCAGCAAAATCGAGTAAATCTTGTCCATGAAATACCTGTATTTGAAAGGCTTGTCTAAAAAAGAAATGTATGAGAGTAAATCAGTATCATTAGATTATTGTTCATCCTATTTTATCATTCCCAGTGTACATTGATTTTAAATCAACGAAAAGAGGATTGCGAAGAGGAAGTGTGCCAATACAAGAAAACAATGATGCTGCCCATCTCCAAGAATCAAACTGCGGACTGCAGCAGTGAAAATCCGACGAGTGAAGCTTGTTTTTGAAGAATAATCTTCTTCCTGAAGTGTTATAACCCGTCAGTTAGCCTTGATCTCCTTCAACCTTTGCGGCCAACCGGATCGTCAAACAGCAGCCAGTTTTTGATGGGTAGAAGTTCTTCAACATCTCTTCTTACATTATCCTGCTACCGCGTCTTTGTTCCACTCTCTCTATCTCTCTCAATCTCTCTATTATTCACTATTCGACACTCCATAATTCTCCTTGGTACAGTCACCTTTCTGGCATTCCCACCACGTGTCCGGCTCATCTGTCTCGTTGAACCTCTATAGAGTCTAAAATATCCAGATCTTTGTATAATTGCTTTAGTTCGAAGTTATACCTAATCCTACAAATTCCATTATCATTCTCAGCACCAAAAATTCTTTTCAGTACTCTTCTTTTAAATACTGTAAGAATCTCTTCTGTTTTCTTTGCGAGGGTACACGTTTCGTTGCCATAAATGACTACAGGCCGAATAAGTTTTTTTATAGATCATAATTTTCATATTTATTTAAAGAATAATGCGCTTGGGCAAATATAGTAGTGTAGAAAAAAAACAACCAAATCTCCTTTGAAATTGTAGACAATCCACTGTACTCTTCTGATTTAGCCTCATCTGATTCCAACATTCAAAAATTCATTGATAAAATAAGAGTTTGTGAAAAACAAGATTGTAATTCACGCCTTCCTTTAAATAATAGGACCATTTTTTTTAGGAGAAATACAGTTGCTGACCAGTAATATTAATATATTAAATTTTAAAAATATATAGTTTTTTAAATTTTTTATCAAGATCCTCAAGTGTATGTAATTGCTAAGGTTTTTAACGCGAAGAAAAAAAATAAAACAATATTACAAATCACTTACCGCAGATCGTGTGTCGTGAGCGAGGAATGCAACTCCAAAATCCCAAATGAGAGGGTATTATCGTGGAATGAAAAAAATATAATAAAAAATTAAAACTGACGTCAAAACACGCACGCACTCAGTCAATGGAAAGGAGAGAGCGATGATATGGCTCGCGTTCTAACTCGTATCTCTCATGTCGCGGACTGAGGATGCCGAAACCATAGGATGAAGGAGAAGAAGAAAAAGCCGGGTGCGAGGACGATCGGCTTCCGACTGGGCCGGCGCTGCATTGGCATACATCGGCCGACAAGTGGGTCACTCTCTCGCAGACACCCCCCGGCCGGTGCAATATCACACCTTGTTCAGAGGGGCCCCGGGGCCGAGATGTGATAATTGCGCGCTTTTTTCCGGAAAGTGCACCTGCCGCACCGCTAGAGTTTCACTTTTAAAGGTTGATTCATATTGTCAGCCACCGGAACCAGCGCTCATTTGGCATCAGATCCACCACGTTACGACATTCTTATCTTCATCATTCACATCGTAGAAATGTCTAATCATCAGTTCCTTGAAATATTTGTCTTAAAATTGTGCTGATATTGTTAAGATACATAAACAAAAAAGGGTTTCTTTCCAACCAACCGTATTTTTAAACCCTGTTATATTTAAATTTAACTGAGGTAGCCGATACTTGATGGAAATTCATTTTAAATAAATAAATAAAGATTAATATCTAAAAATTTCCACTATATTTAAAATTGTATTATTTATTTTTTGTAATATTTTATATAAGATTTTGTAATATTTTATATAAGATCTGATTATTAAGTAATAAGACTGATTTTTCTATATTTTTAATCAATTGAAACTACAATTCTACACTGTATCCTTCAAAGTAGTTGCCTTGAGAAGCCACATAGCGCTAGAGATGGTTTGTCTACGCCTTAAAACTGTACGGAAACTCATGTACTGAAATCGTCTTTAGCTGGTCACTTAAGGCCTTTTCAATGTCTCAGCTTGTGTTCTTTAAGGTGAATCTTCACCCTCGAAAAAAGAAAAAATCACAAGGTCTCAAGTCTGGTGAATCAGGAGGCTGCGAAGCCACGGTAATGGTTTTCTTCATCATCCTACTGTTTCAGCCATTTCCGAATGTAGGTCTCTACCCGTTCTCTCCATCCGTAATGGTCTCACACGAATGACCTTTTGTCAAAGTCTATCAAGAACTTCCCGGTAAAAATGCTGGTTTATTATTTGGCCTTCAGACACAAATTCATTATTGACGGTGTCAAAAAAGCAAATAAGCATGCTTTTGATCTTCGATTTGCTGGTTCTGGTATTTTTGGCCGTGATGAGATTAGAGAACTAGAAAGTGAGACACCAGAACGCTAAAAAAATTTTACCGACTACCTTTTAATGATGTCAAGGAGTTCAAACTCAAATCGAATACGCAGCAGATGTTAGTCCGCCACCTTTCCAAAGGGGAGTGTTGCCAGATTGAACACTACGCCATCAGTCTTATAACTTTATTTATATACCTCATAACTATTTTCAAACTCTCGTAGATATCATTCGTAAGTCACATCAAGTAGTGTATGTTCGACTTTAAGCAAATACATTAATTACTCGACAATATAAATATTAACAAGAAATAAACAGAAAAAAAGACATCCATAAAACTTTCAGTACAAAGTACAGTGGGTTTGGTTGATGTTTTTTTTAACCAATCCCTCAATTTCTTTTTGTTTTCTTGTTGCAGTTACAACTGTTTGGTACATTGTTAGTTTACGATGGTTTCGCTATTCGTTCCAGTTGTCTGATGTTTGATGATAAAGAATATAAATTAAGAGTACGTTGATATTTTTTTTTTTTTGAAGAGCAAAGATACATTTAAGAAATCCAAGATATGTTGTGAATAAGATGTTCAAATTCTATAGAGAATAATGTCGCGATAAGGTGCTTTCGCAGGTGCGCTTTTCAATCGGAAAAGGCGGAAAAGCGACTTATTTATGTTTCCTGGCGTAATAAGCGCGGGGTTAGTCACCGGACCGGTACCGGCGCTGGCTCAACAACAAAAGAAATCGTCAGTCAGAGTCAGAAAAACGCTAATGCGGAAATTATTGTCCAGCTTTTACCCATTAAGCGTTCTTTCGGTGGCCGGCCGCGCCATATATCTTGCTAATTACAATTGCGGCATTTTTTACGATGATTTCGTCGTTCCACTTTTAATGCTCAACCGAGATTGCCTACTTTTGTATTTTGTCGGCTGTAAATCGAGAGAGAGATCATAATCTATCCACGCATACCGATCTATTTGCCGTACAAAATACGATCATTCAACTTGGCCAGGCACGCTCCTAATTAATCCACTAATTCTAATCGGCGCCAACCCCTATTCCATAACTTATTTTTTAGAAGATAATATAAATAATTAAATATATGTAATATTATTTATCATTATTAATAAGATCATTAATTAAATCACAAGGAATAAATAATATTCAAGTTATCAAGCACCTTCCCCATTTAAAAAAATTTTTGATACAGGGAACTGAATAAACATCTTCTTCTTCTCATTAAATTGGCATTTTCGAATATAAATTTAAGTGCTACTCACAATAGTAAGAATCAAGTAATTTTTTATAATTTTTTAAATAATATTTTGTAAATTTGCAGAAAATACATAATAAATGCCTATTCAATAATTAGTCTAAATATTTCAAACAGTTGGTTTTTAAATCCATTTGCCAACTAATAGATAATATCTAATCTTATCTCTATACAAACTGAAAGTTCCAATATATTTAAAAAAAAGGTACAACCTAGGTAAATACATACAGGACCACCGCTTAGAATTCTTTTATCATTAAAAATATTTATATTGTTGAATATATACCGCTTTTATTAATTATGTTATTGATTAAAAAATATAAATGGCAAATATTACTAGTATTAATTATAATTTGTTTGTGTTATTTTTCAACAAGAGACAACAAAGTACCACTTTCTAACGGTAATCGAGTACGGTGAGTAGTACTTTTTTGATCTTGTAAAATATATGTATATTTTTTATTTTATAGGAATTATTTGCTTCAGCATATGAAACTAAAATTCAAATCCTCCATTTCTACAACCCATCATACTTAAATATACAAATATCAAACAATATTAATCTAAGTAAATGTAAACTACAATATACAGGTATTTGTAAGATTTATTTAAAATTTCATTTATTTGTCAATAGTGGAGAGAAAAATACAGGTCAGTGTAAATACAGCTTGCGAAATGTCAATATAAACTATAACCTTAAAAACTTGAGATTTATAATTTATAGACTATCTTTAGTGGTATGTTTTTTTTCCTAATGTTATTATGATTATACAGAATGTAATTAAACCTCTTCCCAGACTGAATGTAAATAAGTAAAACTCTAAAGAATATAATATAATACCCTTTAATTTTATAAGGTTGTCTACAAGTGTCTGGTTCAGAAGTCTTCTATTTCGAGCATTAACAACTATTCAAAGAAGATGGTTAAGTATTTAAATCAAGAAGAAGCTATTAATATAGACTTAGAATTGTTTAACCAATATAAATACTCAGTGGATCAACTCATGGAATTGGCAGGATTGAGTTGTGCTGTGGCTACATCAAAATGCTTTCCGATGTGTCAGATTGCTAACAAACAAACTTTGGTTTGTTGTGGACCGGGTACGGTGAATTTTTCCTTCCGATTTACGAATTTCTTAATTTAAAGGATATTTCAAGGAAATAATGGTGGAGATGGACTGGTATGTGCAAGACATTTAAAATTATTCGAGTATAAACCTGTTGTGTATTATCCAAAACAAACAAATAAAGAATTGTATCATAATCTCGCACATCAGTGTATATCAATGGACATTCCTGTACTGACAGTAAGCAGTTAAATGCTTTATTTTATATGGGAAAAATTAAGACTATATTTTTTAGTCATTACCTTCCCCTAATGGATTTGAAGACACTTTTGGTTTAATAGTAGATGCCCTTTTTGGTTTTAGTTTTAAACCACCAGTCAGGGAAGAATTTCAACCTGTAATTGATTTAATGAAGAGTACATCAGTACCAATTGCAAGGTAATTAGACTATTATCAAAAAGTAAAGCTACTTGTTTGAAAAATTCACACATTTTATGCATTCATACAACTATTTGATTTTTAAGTTGGTATAACATCTTTTTTTTTGTAATTTTAAATTTTGCAATTAAATTGTCTAAAAGAACGAAATTTCTTACACTGATGCATTGAAACTGCCCACAAAGTGTTTTGAGGTTAAATAAATACAAAAAGTAACTACTTCAAGTATAGGAAAAAAACCGTTGAAATAAGGGGAGGCAATTACTTTGAAGGAGACAAATTAGATTTGGCAGAATAAATAAATATTTTGTGTTATATTAAAAAAATAACCTTACTTTTTGATCATATTATAACATTTATAAGGAATGCTATTTATAGTTTTTTTTAGTATTGATATTCCAAGTGGATGGAATGTGGAAAACGGAGAACCGGAAGAGGGGGGCATTAAACCAGAACTTCTCATTTCACTTACAGCCCCCAAAAAGTGTGCTTCCTTTTTTAAAGGTGTTTACCATTATTTGGGAGGCAGATTTGTCCCTCCAAAATTGGAGGAGAAATATAACTTAGATCTACCAAAATACCCTGGAACTGAATGCTGTGTTTCTTTAAAGGAATAAGAGAATTAAACATTTTAGAGAGGGTTTAAGGCTGGTGAAAGACGAGGCGATCTGAGAAGCATCACCCACGGCGCAGGGGCGTTAGTTGAATTATGGAAGTCATAGAGATAGCTGTAATCTAACTTTGCAAAAGGGAATATATATATATATATATATATATATATATATATATATATATATATATATATATATATATATATATATATATATATATATATATAAAAGACATGAAAGATGTTTACTTTGCATAGAATTTACAAAAACCAAACATCCCTTATAAAGGCGCTATTGAACTTAAAAAATAAACACTTTCACATCAAGCATTTTCATGCAGGTGTCCGCTTCCTGGGATAACGTGTGATAGGCTAAGTAGAAAACCATAGTCGACATTTAAACTATCTTGATCAAGTCGCGCCACCCACGTCGCCCATCTGTCACCGGCCTAAAAATTTGTTTTTTCTATATATGAAATGTTTTAAATAAAAAGTATACATTTACTAATAAAATAATGTTTTATTGATTGTCATATAAAAAAAAACTTAAAAATTACCAAGCCACCATAGAAAAGACTTTACTAAATAGTCGTGCCATCAGTTGATAAACTGGCATAAATATTAAGCCAACGATCATGAAAATTATAAAAAATATTACAGTAAGTTCTGCGAACAATATCGCTCCTTTAATGGCTCGATCTTTGTTGTCCTGCGTCTCGACGATGTCGATTATTTTGTCCAAAAAGAAACGAACGAAATACACTAGCCCGTCGACGAGCGGCATCAGGTTCCACAGCATCACCAGGATGGTGATGGAGGCAGTGTATGCCTGAGTACACAACGATGTGACCAACGTTACAAAGGTAATTTCCCTACAAGGTGTATATAAAATAATTGTTACAGTTTTTTAAAACGATACGCAACTCATTCCGTGGTATTCCTCGCGTTTCCTGATAGTCCACAACTGGCTCTCTGATTAAGTTAAGAGTGTACAGAAGTCCTGATTTGGAGACATGCATTTTAGATGGTGTTCCACCACCACCAGCCCTGTCAGCGCTTGAACTGGTCATTAATTCTGATTGGATATTATCTGTCGAATTATCTGTAAAGCTGAGTCATCATCACAATTCATCAAGTGTACCGATAAGTAATGTCGTTTTTTTTTCAAATTTTAAAAACATTGCCATCTATAAAACAATCCACCATAAATTTTTAGTGTGCTTATTGTTAAATTCAAAAAAATAAATGAATGATTGATAGATTTGCCTGTTGTTTTGTGATTATCACTTATTTTATTTTTAACTTTGTTAGTATCGAACATTACCTTAAAACTAAGGCATGACAGTATGACTGTCATACCTTAGCTTTAAAGTAAGGTATGACAGCTATCACATCTTAATTTTACAGTAAGGTATGACAGCTGTCATATCTTAGTTTTTAAACTAAGATATGACAGCTGTCATACCTTAGGTTTAAAGTAAGGTATGACCGCTGCCAAACTTTAGTTTTAAGGTAAGATATGACAGCTGTCATACCTTAACTTTAAAGACAACTGTCACACTTTAATTTTAAAATAAGGTATGACAGTTGTCATACCTTATTTTTAAAGCCATGTTTCAAATTTTACAAATGTAACATTGGTTACAAAACTATAGATACAAAGTTAAAAAGAAAATAAGTGATAGAAAAGAAGTAAAAGAAAATGTTTTATTCTATTTAAAATAGATGCACTTTATAGGAATGGAAGAGCAAAGTGTGGATAAGTTTAATAAAAATTGTTTGATGCTTTGAGTTTCGAAAGCATAACAATGCCTCTAATGTTTATCCTGTTGACCCTGAACCATCAGATCACCATTTTTTTCAGTTCTATGGAACATTTTTGTTCCTAGAAAAAGTCCTACGTGTGACGGCTATCAAAAGCGCACTTGAAAAATATTTTACTTGTTATTGTTAATAATAATTGAGATTATATCGTAGATTAGAACTCTTAAAATAAAACTTAGTGCATTAGTGAAAAACTACATTACTTATTAGAACACCTAATCTTTTTACACCATATATTTATAATACCTTGTGAGAAAGACACTTGTTGTTGTGCTATTTCAACAGTACCACTTTGAACATAAAATGGTGTAGGAGATTGTTGACTTTGTGTCTGATGAGCAGAAGAAACAATGGGAACTTTTGGGGAGAGAGTTGCCGAAGTAGGAACTATTACACCTAAAAATTAACCAGTAATTTTAAAGAAAAACAATCAAAATGCAATTTAACCTGATATGTTCTGATGTTGAGCTGTAAAACCCGGCGAATTGGAATTGAAAGTCCTGTTTTTTTCTTCCTGTAAACTTTTCTGAGCAGCACAAGCAAACTCTAAATGGCATCAAATTAAAAGTCATAGTCCATAACTAATAAAACAGTTACCTTTAGTTGACATAGCTCAGAGACTTCCCACTTGAACAAGAACACACATTGCTCATGATTTTTAGTTTAAACTTGTTAATGACTATATTTAAAAAAATCTTTTATATGGTCATAAATTTACTACAAAAAAATGTCAAAGAAAAGTTGTCACCAATGTTACCATGGTTTTAGAAGAAGTTTCGAAATGTCAGTGGCTTTTAGCTTTTCATTTACTATGCTGAGATGAGCTGGTTGTATCTTGAAAATGAAACTATATTATTTTCCTTAAGATTATATTGTCTTGCTACTTACACTTATCGCATTTTCTTTAAAGTCAGTTTTAACAAAATGCACTCCATTCTTTGAACAAGTTAAGCCATAGCATGTACAATCACTGATCACATCATCTAAATTATCATACAAAAATAGTTTTTGTAAAATATCTAAGGGAAACACAAGGTTTTTGCTATTGTAAGCAACTGACATAACTCTTAAAGCTTGCCTAAACAGGAACAATGTTATAAATAAATTACAAACATGCAGAATAATTTACCTTCTGATTTCTGAAAGATGTAGAGATGCTACAGCCAACAAAAGGTGTGGTAATTCCCTCATGGATTTGCAGACTTTAACATAATTGTTTTCATAAAAAGCCAGTGAGGTTGTAATTGCTAATTTTACAACATTTGTTCTAGAAATAATTTATTACTTGTGTTACTGTAATAGAATTAACTGTATTAATATAAATACCTAAAGTTTTTGGCCAAAGTGATTGCTCTTGTTAGTGCTTCTATATTTCCTAAATTTAATACAATATATAAAGCTTCAAAATGTGGTCTTGCTTCCTCAATTCCTTCACAACCTTTATCACTAACATTTAGATGTTCACATTCATCATAAAGGCACAATAATCTTTTAATGCATTCCTGAAAGTGCCTTCTATTTAGAACAGCATCAAAATTAGTAATTACTTCATTACATGACCTAAAAAAATAATATTTTTCATAATTATTGTATATATACTTACATTTAGGAGATACCTATAGGAAGCATAAGCATAAAAACTAACAATAGGTTGTAATATATGAATACAATCAACAAATGGTAGGTTTTGAATCACCATATCTTGTCTAACTGATCTTAATCTATCTGTTATAAAATCATATGTAACATTCCAAGATACTCTTGTATTTGTGATTACACTAAAACAAACAGACTTCATGCATAATGATAGAAACAACGATGAATTACTTACTCTTGGAGTAAATACCGTACAGTCTTTAATAAAACACTTGTGGGTCGTAGATGTTTTGGTTTCTGCATTGTCCTTCCAGCTGCTGATCTACAAAAACTTTTTACCACTCTACACCGGTCTAATTTTGGTTTGTTACTATTGACTGGGTTAGGAATCAGTTCCAAGACGTGTAAGAGCCTTTCTTTGGCTCGTCTGTAAAGATTATTACTGATTATAATTAAAAGGAAAGACGAATTGAGACTTACAGGTTTATTTCTTCTTCCGGACACATGCTCATGCATTCTCCTTTAACAAATACAGTCAGTGAATTCATATTTCTTATTGTCAAATACAAATATTTACAAGTTTAAAATCCAGAAAAACAGGGTTATGGTTCAACTAAATGTCAAAAATCGTTCCTTATTAAATTATTAAAGGTAAAAAATACTAGATAGAAAAGGAGTGCGGTTGTCATTAATGTTTAATCAATCTCTGTAAGATGGCGCCACACGAACTTGCTGGAAATTTCAAAAAAAATAAGTACAACTAAAACTAATGAATTCATATTTGTTATTGTAAAATAGAAACATTTAAAGTCTTTAAATGCAAAAATAATAAGATGATAATTTTATTATATGTCAAAACTGAATACTGGTGTGTTGCCTATAGTAAAATCTGCCGTAGAACCAAAAGAAGAGGGGGTTAATTGTCAATGTTAAATAATTTATCATAAGATGGTGCCATATGCACTTGCGAGAAATTTCAAAATAAATAACAGTTCACCAAAGGTCTACTGTATTTAGTAATATTACTATCGAATGAGATACATTTGCTGATTATGTCAAAATGTGTAAATATTACAAACAAGCGAATAGAAAATTTATGTTGTGTTTTCATATCAAAACATATGCTCATCTTTGAAATAATATTTATTTAAAAAATAAACATACATAAATTATAAATGTAGCAAATAAAAAATATAAAGTAATTAATTTAAACTCATAATATTTTTTTATATTAAATTTTTTCTGCCTTTAAGTAAAGCGTCTCGTTTGACTTTAACAGAAAAACGGTTGGATCAACAGTAAGTGGCATTTTAGTTGAGTGGCTGATGGTTAAACGAAAATTGGTCAGAATACTAACGATGCCAATTTTGGACTGCATCAAGCCAAATCTCAAACCTGCATATAAGAAATACATAGTCAGTGAATAGGAAATTAGTACTTACGTGCTACCTATGCAATTTCGTGGTCCCTCTCCGAACGGTATGTGAACATAAGGATGCAATTTTGCTTTTTCCTCCGGGCTGAATCTCTCGGGATCGAATTTTTCTGGATCGGGAAAGTATTCAGGATCCCTTCCCAAAGCAAGAGTGGAAATAACAATAGAAGTGCCCATTTCTATGATAATATCAGTGTTTCTAAGTTTGTAATCTTTCGTGCAGATCCTTCCTAAAGAAAGAACAGGTGGCCATATCCTCATTGCTTCTACGAAATAAATAAGGTTTACGTAGAGAGACATTCTTATGGGAAAGTTTCACGATAGTACCATCAATTACTTGTTGTAAATACGTCATTTCTTGAAGCGATTCATAGCTAATTTTCCCTTCGTGTTTATTCAGAACGTTAACAATTTCAACTCGGGTTTTGTCTTGTAGTTCTGGATTGCGAGCTAACTCGTACAGCGTAAAAGTCATTGTTGTTGATGACGTATCAAATCCTACAAATTTAACAAAAACGGAAATGTAAGTGCAAATTGAATATCTATAAAACAATCATTCGGCTAGTAGTAGACTTATGGCAGCGAGACGTGAATCCTTATTGAGAAAACAGAAGAGATCCTTGTAGTATTTGTAAGCAGGGTAGTCAGAGAATTTTTGGTGTTATGATAATGGGAAGTGGAGAATCAGGTCCAACTTCGAACTCGGGCAATTATATAAAGATCTGGATAATGTAGACTATGTGACTATGTTAAGGAAGTCAGAACCTCGAATACTAAGGAGTATCATGGATGGACGATGACACGGTGGAAGGACAATATAAGAAGAGATGCTGCACATCAAAAATAGGAAAGAGGTTGCTGTAGATCGATCGGACTGGAGGTAAAGCTCAAAGGAAAAGAAAAATTGTAAATTAAGAAGTTTTTACCTGCTATAAAAAATAGAATAGTGTTGGCTACGATTTGATCAAAGTTGACGAATTTTTCGCTGTTTTCGGACTGTTTATTCATATCGATGAGCAGCTGTAAAAAATCAGGTCTGGAAATGTTGTTTTTCCTTCTATAATCCATGGTGCTCTTTACCAATTCTCCAAAGAACTCTTTCATATCCTGGCGCATAACTAAATATGAAATATTAAAAATATTTAAATATTAATGTACATTAAACATACCTCCACCCCCAAGGCTTTTGGCAAGTTCTGGAAAGCTTCGTATTAGAACAATTTTGAGGCTGGGCTTATTGAATATTTGCCTGCCATTTTGTCGAATTTCATTCTGTGGATTGTCGAAACTGTTGCTTTCCACACCAAAGGCCACGTTTCCTATAACATCTGTTGTGAACGAAGCCATAACCTGTCACAATGATGTTAATGTATTAATTAACCCCCCGTTAGTCGCGGCAGATCTGGAAGATCAGAAAGGGATATTTTGTTTTGCAGAATATCTTAGGTTGGCAATTATAAGTTCACAGTTCTAGCAGCTTCCTAACTATTTAAGTGGAGTGAAGTTTAAGTGTAGTGGTTTGATGTTTGTCAAGTCTATTGCAGGTCAGAAATTTGCAGTTTTCATTTACCAGATCATCGTGATCGAGATAGTAAGTTTTTCGTACTCGAATTTTTAATTCATTTAATTAATTAATTATTTTTCTAATATATATATATATATATATATATATATATATATATATATATATATATATATATATATATATATATATATATATATATATATATATATATCTTTTGTGGATCAGACCTTGGCGTGGTACAAAGGGGCTTCCGTAAATTAATGAAGCTTTGAACTATGTCATCTAGAGCGTATGCTCCTAGAAGGGTAACCCATGGCGGACAGGTCAAAGCAGAGACTTCAGACTAACTTAATCCAAAATCTGCCAACCCGCATTGGACCAGCGTGGCATATTAAGATCCAACCCCCTCAACATGACGTTACAATTTCAAACACGGCCCTCATTCCCCGGGAGGCCAAGGGGTAGCGACATATGGAAGCGGGAAGACCTGCCCCAAGACATAGGGTGCTAAGAATTATCGGGTTAGATCAGGCTGCCAATGGACTTTGGACATTACAACTCTAAATATTCGGACAATGAAAACATATGAACGACTGCAAGAACTGTTGATTGAGCTGGACAATATACATTGGGATATCCTAGGGCTATGTGAAACCCAAAGAAAATGCGAAGCGCTAATCAAACTTAAAACAACTGGTCACGTACTCTACACTCGGGGTACGGAGAATGGACGATGTTGTGGAATTGGATTTCTCATTAATAACAAATTAAAGGATAGTGTTATAAAATTTGATAGTATATCTGCCCGACTAGCTCAATGCATTCAGCTGAATAAAAAATTTAAGCTTCAGATCGCCCAAGCTTATGCACCAATTATAAGCTATGGTGATGATGAAATTGAGATATTTTATGATGATGTGGCCCAGCTTTTAGACAACGAGAAATGCAGGTACAAAATCTTGATGGGTGATTTTAATGATAGAATTGGAAAAACAAGAACTGGTGAAACTGCAACTAGCCCATATGGAAGTGGTGAGCGGGACGACAGAGGTGACAGACTGGTTGATTTTGCTGAAGGACAAGAACTGTACATCATGAACTCGTTCTACAAGAAAAATATCAGTAGAAAATGGATATGGAAAAGTCCATCTGGTCTCAGAAGTGAAATTGACAACATCATGTCAAACAATAAAACAATATTTTACAATTGTACTGTCCTTAACCGTTTTAATGTTGGAAGTGACCATAGTATGGTACGAGCAAAGATTAGGATAAACTGTAGAAGAGAGCGCGCAAGAATGCTAAGATCGAGGAAAAGTAAAGTGAATTCTGGGAAGCTGCTGCAGAGGGGCAGCGATTTTGAGATTGCTTTGTCGAACCGCTTTGCTGTGTTGCAAGACCCAGAAGAGTTGGAAATAACAGATAATTACGAAAAAATCATCGATAATGCGCTTGAAACGGCTGCTGTAATAGCACCACCAGAAAAAAGTTTTAAACTATCAAAAATCTCCAATGAGACTATGGATTAAATGAAGAAACGGCAGAACGCTTCCCAACGGAAGAATGGGGAATGCAGGCAGTCTTTTTGGCAGCGTCGAGTACGTTGAGCTTTACAAAACTATAAGAAAGCATATTCGAGAGAAAACGCGCGAAAATCAGAACCAGTCAAAGGCATCAATGCCCACGGAAGAGCAAATGCCAGATATTTTGTTGGATAAAGTGACAAATGCCATAGAAGCAATGAAGAATGGAAAGGCTCCAGGAATGGACAATGTAACGGTCGAACTGTTAAAAGCAGTTGGTCGAATTTTACATAAAAAACTGCCAAATTGTACTCAAAATGCCTCAAAAATAAAAAAATACCCAGTTTTTGAAAAATGCTGAAGTGATTCTTCTTCAAAAGAAAGGAGCACAGGAAGATTTAAAAAACTACCGCCCAATAAGTTTCCTATCAGTAATGTACAAAGTTTTCACCAAGATAATATCCAAAAGAATATTAAGAACTCTGAATGACGCACAACCAAGGGAGCAGGCAGGATTCAGAAGCGGATTCAATACAATGGATCATATCCAGGTTGTCCAACAGTCCATAGAAAGGCACAATGAATACACCATGCTACTGTGTTTGGCTTTTATTGCAACGCAATATTACGCAAGCTATAATAGATGCATTGCTTAACCAGGGGATAGACAGCACATATGAATATACTGCAATCCATGTATGAGGAAGGTACAGCTACAGTGCACATGGATTAGCTTGAAGTCAAAAATTAACGTAGAACAGGGTGTACGGCAAGGGGACACAATATCGGCTGTTCTTTTCTCAGCCTGCCTGGAAGAGGTATTCCGTAGTCTGGATTGGGAACAGGAGGGAATAAAAATCAATGGTGCATACCTAAGTCATCTTAGATTCGCATGATATTGTTCTCATCTCACAAGACCAGATGAGCTACAAAAACACATACAAGTACTGCAAAGGGCAGGAGAACCATTTGGTTCGAAAATAAACCTAAAAAGAGGCAGGTTATATTCAACAAATTTGCTGTCAACAGAAGAATTTTTATTTTAGGAGGCGATTTGGAGGTTGTGGACCACTACATATATCTTGGGCAAAGGATTTCAATGGAGGATGATACTGACCAGGAAGTGGAACGGCGTGTTAAGTGCGGCTGGCAGTCATTTAGCAGGCTCAATATAGTGTTTAGGAGCAAACTCTCACTTTGTCTAAAGAGAAAGGTCTTTAATCAGTGCGTACTGCCTGACATACGGGAGTGAAACATGGACACTCACATCACAACCAGTTTAAAAGCTTCGGGTAGCACAGAGGGGAATGGAAAGGCGTATGCTTGGTATTACAAAGCGGGACAGAAAGACCTACATATGGATCAGAGAACAAACGAGGGTTTGTGACATCATTGGAAGGGTGAAAAAATTGAAATGGAAGTGGGCAGGTCATATAGCGAAGCGATGCGATGCGACGACAGATGGGCCAAAGCAATCCTGGAATCGATACCGCTTGATCACAAACGCCCACGATGAAGACCAAAAACACGATGGACAGATGACATCGTCAAGTATATTAGTATATTGGACCAGAGTGGCAGAGGAAAGTTCAGGACCGCATATATATATATATATATATATATATATATATATATATATATATATATATATATATATATATATATATATATATATATATATATATATATAGAGGGTGATTCACGGTGAATGGGACATTAGACGTTTACGGAGAACTACTTGGGGTAATAATTTTAAATTTTGGATACTTATATAAATGAATATGAACTCTCTATTCAATATTTTATGTGCTGCAGTATTCAGTTATACTCGGAGCTGATTCATTTCTAGATTCTGTGAACCATTTTGAATATTTTTTATGTAACATATACCTATCCTATCTTGAGCCGTAAAAAATATTAGCTAGATAACTAAATTTTTGAATACGGTACCTCAATAGGTTGCTTTATGACAATATAATATGAGAATTAACTTATCGTATACAAGGCGTTTACAAAATAGTGACCTTTTGATAGAACTTAAAAATTCATGTTATGTAGGAATTTTAAATGAAACCTTTATTTTATAGTGAAGCTCAAAAGAGCAATAAATTCTGTATCTAAAAGTATTAAGTGATGATATATCTATTTTTAACGATTTTCGATTTATAAACAAAAAATCAAAATAATGCAATTAAAGCCAATATAACGGTTTATTTTATTTTAGTAAACAATAACACAAAATTAAAATTAGAAACCTAATACTATCTAAAAAAACTATTTGTATAGCAAATGTTCCAAACGATGGCCGTTTACCTGTAAACACTTCAACATTCTAATATGGACCCCTTTCGTGACGGCTCTTTTTATCAATAGGATCTAAGGTTGCGAATGCTTGATTCACCCGATGTTTTAACTCCTCATTAGTGTTTGCTGGCGTTTTGTAAATATTGTCTTTTACAGTACCCCAAAGATAGAAATCAAGAGGAGTTAAATCGGGTGATCTCGGCGGCCAATTCCACGGACCAAAACATCCAAACCTCCGGTCTTGGATTGTTCATAAAGTTGCCTGCTTACTTCTTCTGTACAATGTGCCGGAGCACCATCAAGATGGTACCAGCCGCTTCGATACACTGCCAGTGGAAGGTTTTCTATCAAATCCTCTACTATTGTTGTTACTATTTCTAGATAATTTCGTGAAATTAACTGTTCATCGTAAATAAAGTATCGGATTTCTTTGTCCATGATTAAACAAAAAACATTAAAACTAAACTTCCTAGTAAAATGAGGATCCCTAGTAAAATTCCTAGTAAAATGAGGATTTTTATTGGCCCAGGAGTGACAATTTCGTCTGTTAACAACTCCTTCTCTCGAAAATTTGGACTCATCAGTCCAGATTATTTTTTGTAAAAAATTTGGATCTTCCTGTAAATGAACTAATAAATTTTTACAAAATTCCACTCTTTGAAGGCAGTCGTCAGGTTTGAGAAACTGAGCTTTAGAAAATTTGTAAGAGCTCATGTCGTGTTTTTTCAGTATTCTTTGTGTTGAGGAGAATGTGATATGCAGCTCGTATTCAGCTCTTCTAATAGAAGATTGTGGAGACGCATGGAAATAAGCAAGAATGTTCTCGTTATCCTCATCAGATGTTACTGGCTTGGTCAAGCCGGGTGCTTTCGAAAAACCAACATTTATTAAATTTGTTTGAATCCGAATCACACTTTTAGATACAGAATTTATTTATATATAAGAATATATCCTACCATGGTATTTTTTGTGTCTGTGACAGTAAAGAAGGCATCGGATCCCGCGACTAATATTGCTTTTTTTTCTAGATTACCTACTATGGGAGAAGATGTGTTCTCTTTGGAAAATTAAACTCATGTAGATGAGAACATTTGTATGCTGGACGACCAATATGAGTAAAAAAATTTCAGGCCCTAGCGATGAAGAGACTGACACAGATGAAGATGTTTGTGGGGAAGAAAATATTGTACAAAGTGATGAAGAAGAGTCTGGTTCCGAAATTAATCTAGATGGGGATGAGAACTACTATTTTGCTCACCACACCAGAAACAAAAAAATTATAAATACATGGAAGTGGAAAAAAACAACATACAATCAAGCACGGAGACGTGGGTCCCCAAACATTCTTGTGCACCTTTCTGGGGTGAAAGGTGCTACTAGAAATGTGAATTCTGTTCTGGATGTTTGGTCTCTGTTATTTGATAGCCAAATTTTGAATATAACAGTAGAATATACAAATAAATACATTGACAAAATTTGTGATACATTTTTTAGACCAAGAGATGCGAAACAAACTGATTTAGTTGAAATAAAAGCGTTTATAGGACTTTTATACCTCGCCGGTGTATATAAAGCATCACATCTAAATCTAGAGGAATTATATAGTACAAGTGGTGATCAGTTGAGCTTTTCAGACTAACTATGGGCATAAGCCGATTCAGATTTTTATTTCGTTATCTATGTTTTGATAACCATGAAACGAGCCAAGATAGAAGAACATACGACCGACTTGCACCTATTAGAGAATGTTTCGAATATTACATTATACGACATACTGACTATTGTAAAAAATATTATAGTCTAGGAAAAAATGTTACGATTGATGAAAGGTTGGCTGCCTTTAGGGGTAGATGCGTTTTTCGGCAATATAATCTAAAAAAACCTGCGAATTATGGAATCACCATATTTTCTCATACTGATGTCAGGGTTCCCTATACATACAATATGGAAACCTCAGGTACCACTGGTCTTCAAAAGAAAAAAAATAGAGAGGTCAAGTTTTCCATGTTTGGATTTCAAATGGACTCAACTTTTGTTTCATACATCCTTAAACCAAAGAGCATAGTATATCTTTAGTCAACTCTACATTTTGAAGACAAAACTGATGAGACGAACAGAAAAAAAAACATAATAATATTTTATAATCAAACAAAATGCGGAGTAAATATTGTAAATCAAATCTGTGCCATATGCCGCACATAATAATAAGCATAAATAAACATAAATAAACATCATAATGTTTCTAGGGCTACAACATGTTGGCCTATGGTAGTTTTCTTCTCGATGTTGAACACGGCAGGAATTAATGCTCACATTTTGTTCACGGGCAATAAAAATAAAGTGAAGAACAGGAGAACATTTTTACGTCAACTTTTCATCTATGCAAGGTCAACGGTTTCATCTATGCAAGACCATCTTCACAGGAGAAGGAGATATAATACTGGACTGCCTACACATATTTTGGGAAGTTTAAAAAAGCGTTATGATGACGAAGATATGTACCCCCATTCAAATGAAGTACAAACAAAGAACCAAAAAAGGTTTGACTGTTTACCCTGCAAACCAGGTAAAAGGAGGCGCCTCACAAAATATAAGTGTTACGTATGAAAGAATCCACTTTGCTTGGAACATTCTAAAATAAGATGCCAAATTGACTGTACAGTTGCCTCTGATTCAACTTCAGTGATGGCGAATAATGACCTGAAATCCTTAAATGACTTAAAATTTTTATTCATCTTAGATGTAATAATTTTTTAAATCCCTTTATTTTTTGCTGTTTGTCAAAGCTGGAATTTAATTTTAATGATGAATTATAACTAGTCTTGGTATATTCACTTTGATGTAATATATAAATAGGTTTTACTTAATTTCAATTATTTTAAAATGTAACTGCATAATAAAATACCTAATGTTGTTTAGTTAATTGTTCATCATTTTAAGTGATTTAGTTTATTATATAAGGACTAAAAAGTTCAAAATTTGCCTGGTTTTCTAAAATCAGATCTGTCAGATTACAGCGACCAACATGACTCGTTTTGCACCCGCGACTACGGAGGGTTTAACATGTTTTCTAAATCAAAGTAATCTAATTTGGTTTCATGGCAAGAGTTTTGTGCTGCTTTGTACCATAAAGAATATTAGACGAAAACGTATTATTAAAGAAAATAAAACTATTTATTCTCTGTAGTCTGTCCTAAGATCTAAATTTAAATTAAACCTATAAACATTTAGAAATAATCTTTTAAATCCTTTTATTTTTTGCTGTTTGTCAATCTAATTGTAATGATAAATTATAAGTCATCATGGCATATTCACTTTTGTGTAATATATAAATAGGTTTTATTTAATTTCAATTATTTTAAAATGTAACTACATAATAAAATACCTAATGTTGTTTAGTTAATTGTTTATCATTTTAAACCGTTTAGTTTACCCTATAAGGATTAAAAAGTTCAAAATTTGTCGGGTTTTCTAAAAATGGATCTGCCATATCACAGCAACTAACATAACTCATTTTGTAGTAGCGACTAACGGATGGTTAAACATGTTTTCCATATGAAAGTAATCTAATTTGGTTTTATGACAAGAGTATTGTCCTACTTTGGTTCTGTTGGTAGACAATGTAGACTTAAAAAAGTTTCGAGAGCGTCAAACAAGTTTGCATTTACAAATACGCGAAGTTTAGCATTTTACTGTTTATTCATGCCTTATCGTTTATTCATCGTCCTGTTCTGAGGCATTATTCATCTTAAATATTCTTTGGTGATAAACAGAAAAATCAAAGAATTTTAAACTTTGAATTATGAAAGAATTTTCTTATCTGGGAAGCCAAATTAGACGAAAACGTATTATGAAAGAAAACAAAATAATTTATTCTCTAAGATCTAAATTTAAATTAAACCTATAAACATTTAGAAACGTGTCCTTGTATTTTTTGCTGTTTGTCAATTTAATTTTAATGATAAATTATAAGTAATCCTGCTATATTCACTTTTGTATAATATATAAATAGGTTTTACTTAACTTCAATTATTTTAAAACGTAACTGCATAATAAAATACCTAATGTTGTTTAGTTAATTGTTTATCATTTTAAACCGTTTAGTTTATCATATAAGGACTAAAAAGTTCATAATTTATCGGGTTTTCTAAAAGCAGGTCTCAGATTATTACGACCAACATGATTCTTTTTACAGCCGCGACTACCGGAGGGTTAAACATGTTTTCTATATGAAAGTAATCTAATTTGGTTTTATGACAAGAGTTTTGTCCTGCTTTGGTTCTGTTGGTATACAATGTAGACATGGAAAAAAGTTTCGAGAGCATCAAACACATTTGCATTTCCAAATGCGCAAAGTTTAGCATTTTAATGTTTATTCATGCCTTATCGATTATTCATCGTCCTGTTGTGAGGCATTATTCATCTTAAATGTTCTTTGGCGATAAACAGAAAAATCAAAGAATTTTGAACTTTGAACTATAAAGGAATTTCTGGAATCTTATCTGGGAACCCAAACTAGACGAAAACTTACTAACTATTATGAAAGAAAACAAAACTATTTACCTCCTGCAGTCTGTCCTAAGGTCTAAACTTAAATTAAGACCTATAAAACATTCATGCCGTTAGTAGTTATTTATGGCTGCAAGACGTGAATTCTCACAAAGAAAACAGAAGAGATTCTTTAAAGTATTTGAAAAAAGCGTATACAGAAGAAATGTTGGTGGTCCAATGCAATTATACCAAAATCTGGAGTAAGAAGAGGCTGAAGAACTACTGCACATCAAAAGCTTACAAAGGACTGCTGGAGACCGATCCGGAACAGGTGAACGTTGAAGAAGATCAAAACTCACCGACAGGTTGTAGCACCACAAGAAAAAGAAGAAGAAAAAGATGATTGCTAAGAGATGATTGTAGGGGAAGTATGTACAAAATGTAATAGGGTTTTGTTTGTGTACCATAAAAGTTTTATTTTTAAAGATAGAATTCTAGTTTTTCCTTCTTTGGTTTATCATCTGCCATACTCATCAGTCTTGATAAGAAATTTTAATAAAAAAATCAAATATAAACGTTTCAATTTTTTTTTAATCAAAAACTATTTTGCCCATGCTGTATGGACAGATATGTATGGCATATGTTATGGACTTAATGATATACATATTTATGGACATAATGAAACACGTAATTATATACTGTTATTAAACGCACAGTTAACGTACAAATTTATTTGTTTTTTTTTTGGCGAAAGCATAGCATGCATTGCAGCCAGTTTTCACCGGGCTTAGTCCGCGAAAACAAGTTAGTGCAGTATATGCACAGGCAATCTTCTTCGTCTTTTTGGCATTAATTGGGTAAACTTTATTCTCCGTATCATCTTCATCGTTAAAAAGAGCTTTAGTCACTTTGCGAACTGGTTTACATAAATAAGCTCCAAATTATACAGCAAGTCAAGGACAACATCGGTGTGGAAATCGCACCAGATATGTTGACAAAAGTTATAGAAAATAAGTTTAAAAGGACACAAAGTTACATTGCTGCTAATGGCTCACATTTGATTGACTTAAGAAATAAACATATAGAAAAAATTTGTTTAGTTTTTTTTAAATTATAAATAATTAATATACTTATCCATCACGATACTTGTCTCACCCGGTATGTGCCAAATTTGAAATAAAAATTCTAACTCATCACATTCTATTAAAATATTTGAAGTATCCCTTGTAATATCTTCTAGAGTGTTATCTTACTTCTCTTATATCAATGTCGTGTCCAGCTTCAACAGATTTCTTCATGAAGTCGATCATGTCATGACTGCACTCCACCACGCTGTTAAACATCATCTTCATCTTTCCCGATGTAAATGTGGGAGTCAACTTTTGCCTTAGAACTTTCCATCCAGATTGTCGAATATTGAAAAGATGCGTTCCTTGTGGATCATGCTTTTCGTTGCAATAAACATCTCGATTAACGAAGAAATGAAAATCCTGTAAAATATTATTTTATTCGTTACATTTTAGGATCCACTGTGATCAAGTCAACACACTTTGGTTAGAACGTCTTTTATGTACTCGGGATCGACCAGAACTAAAACTTTTCGCGAAAAAGACCAAACACCACCATATTTGTGACCTTGTCGCTTCAATTCGTCGTACCAGTCTTTAACTTCAGAAGTAAACACGCTGCTCTTTATAAAAATGGTTTTGTTATTACCTAAAAAAAATCTATCAAGAATTCTGTTAAAATTTCAGAAATGTATAGATTTGTTTTACCGTAAGGGAATGTGGGTTTTAAATAGGGTACTTTTTTCTTTTCCCAATACCTATATGAATGTTTGAAATAAATCCAAAGGGTTAAAAATGCGACTGTAAGAACGAACAAAACATCCAAACAGATACAGGTCATAATTCAAGAAATGGCAACGATACGCACTAGAGAAATACCGATAAACTAATACCGGTTTATAATTGCAGCAGGACGATAACGAGATTGGATTTTTACTAAAATTACCCCTCACCATGTTACAGTTTGAACTTTGATTCGTTTGAAATATTTTGACTATGTGGCAAATAAAAAGGCATATTAATGGAGCATGTGTGTGTTTATTTATTAATAAACATGTTAGTAAACATGTTTTCCTTAAATAACTTATTGTTATAGTTTAGATAGTTGTTGCTACACTAATCAACTTGCTTTTTTATTATCGTTGATATATATACAGTAGGAAGAAAAGATTTTACTGCATATTTTCTCAAGGTATTCAGTGTTAGTACGATGGTAGAGCGAAAATAATACTTTTAAATGAAATACTGTATTTTTGACCGAACATCGATTTGTTTTTTTAACGCGGTCTCCTTTTAGCTCGATACTCTTTTATGCCTTCCAAAAAGTACGAGTCAAACTCTGCAAAATAGTCCTCGTGTCGACGATGATCTCATCATTTGACGCGAATTTTTTTCCATCCAGTTGTTTTTTCATGTTTGAAAAGAAAAAGAAATCGAAGGGAACCAAGCATCGGCTGCTCGTGAGGCAAGGCGTTGGGGCGCCGCTCCTCCAGCATTTATCACAGTAAACAATTTTTCAGAGCAAAACACCATATTTTATTTCCGTTCAGATTATTTCCTTTAACTAATTTTAGGATATTTTTAAAAATTAAAAACTCCAAATGTAGAAGAACGTCTGTCGACCCATTACACCAAATAATGTGGATAAAAATTCCATCCCCTCGCCACAACTTTTACATCGTTGGTCGGACGTTTACCTCCAGCGACCTTACGACGTTTACCTCCAGTCACCGTCATCTTATCTCGTCGTTGACGTTACATGTTTTGTTGGTTGCCAGAATTCGGGGGTTTAACTGCTTTCTAAACCATGCGATTTGGACATAGATTCCCTGCGACCAAACGTGTTGGTAATTGGTTTTAAATGCTGATTTGACGGGTACGGAGCGTTTGATATATCTGGCGTTATGTATTTCGTTCGCTTGTTTTCGTCGAATACTTGTTTTGATTTGGGATTTGCTATGTATGTATACACTGAGTAGTACTTTTTAAATAAAAATAATCAACTTTTAATTGCAAACATGAAGGTGTCTGATTTAACACCTTTTTTAACAGTCCTTACCACTTCACAAAATTGTATGACAATCTGGCTACTAGTTTCTAAGTTTTTGTGCTTTAAGTAAGATAATAGCAAAGAAGGTCCTACAAGGAAATCCTACAAGGGACGATGGGAAATGTGTCAATGGCGTCGATGGCGCCATTTCACATGTATCCAAGGCATCAATTTACACTTTTTATGGCGTGCCGACTTAACAGTTTGGGGTTCAAATTCTCACTATTGTTATAATATTTTTTTGTTCAAAAATAGTATTGAATTTTTCTGTTATTAATTTCTGATAATTATTAAGTTGATTTAAGTAATTTTTTCAGTCTCTAGTGTTAAATAATTAGTAAAACAAAAAAATGCACGTCATTCATTATACACATTTGTTTTTTAATTGAAAACGCCTGCAATAATTTTAATTATATAATTTATTAAGAAAAAATAAAAAAGACAGCAATATTAAGAATCAATATACTTAAAAAAAACAATAAATTGAATATATTCATTTCCGAGCGGTTTTAGTTGAAGTTCGCATGTATGCTCTTCGAAAGCTGTAAATGACAATATTCTAATTACCTAGTTGTACTGTTATGTCTTTAGCTAAGAATATATTCAATTTATTGTTTTTTTTTTGACAAGCATATTGATTCTATAATGTAATTTTATTTTTTGTATTTTCTAAATAAATTATTTAATTAGAAATTTTCAGACCAGATTCAAAGAACACACATCTGCGTACATATTAAAGAAACAAAATTCTACTTTTGCGAACCATTTCATAGATACCGGACATATATTTCCCGAGATTACATTTTACATACAGCGCCAAAAAATAAAAAAAATAACATTTTGGAAGCGATTGAAATTTATAAATATAATAAGGACCTGTCTAGAAAGCTATTAAATGATCAGACAGATCTCCGAAATTCCCCACTATTTAAAATATTATAAAAAATTAACCCTAATAAAAGTGTAAACTTAGGTACATAAGATAAACAGCTGTAATACCTTAGTTTTAAAGTAGTGTTAGAGAATGTAACATCGTTTTATGAAACTATAGCTACACAAAGTTTTATATACAACTGATAGATAACAAAGTTAAAAATTGTTTTATTCGGTTTAGGAAATGAACTATCACAAAGTAACGAACAAATCAATCAATAATTTATATAATAAGAATTATTGCATGCTTTTTCAGTTAAAAAACAAATGTGTATGATGTATGACGTACATTTTTTTTACTAATCATTTAGCAATAGAGACTGAAAAAATAACTTGCAACTTAATAATTATCAGAAATTAATAACAGAATAATTATAATATTATTTTTGAACAAAAATTATAACAATGGTGAGGATTTAAACCCCAAAGCGTTAAGTCGGCAAGCCATAAAAAGTTTAAATTGATGCCTTGGATATGCTTCAGATGGCGCTACTGCTTAACACATTTCCAATTGTCCTTTGCAGGATTGGAATACCTTCTTATATATTATCTTAGCTTTAAGTAACACTACTTTTGTTATTTTTAAAACATTGAAAAAAATAATTTCGTGTGTTGATTAAGCATTGCTTTTTAATAAAGAAAAATACCCTTGAAGCAAAACAATGGCTTGATAAACATTACCTAGACTCTGTCCCAGGAAAATCAACCACAACTGATTTGTATGCTCAATTCAAACATGACCGTACAAGCACCGATAATGCTGAACGCTTTGGACGTCCAAATGAGGTGGTTAGATCAGACAACATCAGAGAAATTCACAAAATTTGTTCGCAAAACCGTAAAGTAAAGCTGCAGAAGATAGCTGATATCATAAGGATATCGAAAGTAGGTGTATACAGTAGTTTGCATGAACATTTGAGACTGAGTAAATTGCTATCGAAATGGGTACCGGGTTTGCTCACAGCGGACCAAAAACAACAACGTTTTGGTAATTAGGAGCTGTTTAAACCAAATAAAAAGGATATTTTTATGCTATATGCGACAATGGATATAACATGGATCCATCACTACACTCCGGAGTCAAATCAGCAGTCAGCTGAGCGGACAGCAGCCGGTGAAAGCCCTCCAAAGCGACCAAAAACACAACCTTCGGAAGGCAACGTTATGTTTTGGGATTCGCATAGGATATTGTTCATCGATTATCTCGAGAAAGGTAAAATCATATATCTAATACTACTATATTGCTAGTACGGCCTGGATTTGAACGAAATCTTTACGGTACAGATATATATGCGTCTGTCTCTCCCACAATTGCTTCGAGTCTTATGCGCATGTCCGATAATTTCAAAAAAGTATTTACTTTAACTAGATTTTACGCTTCGAGGGAAGTGGGCTTTCCCACCACACTTGCCAATTCCCCCACCAGAGTCGGATGCTTGCGCACAACGAGGGGTAGAAAAAGAGATACAAGCAGTCGTTTACTCTCATTTACTCAGTGACACTTCCACTTAGGGGCGATAGCAATATAGTAGTTTAGATATATGGGTAAAACCTTTGAATATAAAACTACAAGAAAGAATATATGATTCTGTAAGTGGGACCAGAATGGTAACTGCATATGGCCGACAACTGTTTCCTATCTAACAGTAGCATAGGGCAGTATGAATAAAAGAAGAAACTGATAAAACTTTACAGTTGTTTAAACAATAAATTATTGTATAATTGTCTTCATTAATTTAATACAGTAACTATACTGTATTAAATTAATGAAGACTTACTAGATACGGCAGAGAATGCCAACTACTATTTAATTCCCAATTTAAATTAAAATAGTTTTAGCAGGGGAGTGATATAATTAGTTGATGGTATTGATTTCTGTCCTGCGAAAATGTAAAAAATTTAAAAAATCTATTTTTTCAAACAGTAAAGTGTCTTTTATGTGGTCAATACGACAAAAAGTTATTAAGAAATTGGAGTCACCTTTCATAAAATCATATCATTTCTAAAAATTGGTTAGGTAATCAGTTGCATTTTGCACAGAGCTGATGTTCAAATTTAAATTAGGTATAGATGTTCGTAAATGAAATAAAAACCTTAATATTCACTAAATTATTTATTATTAAAATACATATATCCTTTCTGTATTTAGTTTTCAGTGTTTATTGTCCCTTAAACAAAATTAATTTTGTATACATACTACGAATTTTTTCGCCTACTACAGCATTTTTACAAACATAACTCTTGTTGTGTAAATAGTCAATAAATAAACTACGGTGGGAGATAAAAATTCGGGTATAAACTCATTTTCCACAAAAACCCAAAAAAAATAACTTTCAAGAGTAAATGCTACGAATGATATTTATCAAAGTGATGAAATAAAAAAATACATATTTTAAACGGTCCACTTCAATCATTTGGCAATTGTTTCACTTTTATCTCAGATTTTCAATCAAAACAATCTCCAGCAAAATGATGGGAAAAAACTACTGCGGTTTGGAATAAATTCTGGCTTTTTAATAAAATTTATCCGCTGTGTCCTTTTATTTGGATATTTGGAAAACGTTGAAAAAAGATAAACTGGGTTAATAACATGAAATCTAAATCAAAATGGAAGTGACATTTACATTTATTAGTGTAAAATAGGATTGTAAAAAAAAGTTAACACTCTGTATTATTAATTATATTTCATAGGTTCTTTGTATGAGTAAAGTAACACGTCTTATATGTATAAAACGAAAACTAAAAAATAATCTGAATTTTTAGACCCAGTATCTTAGAAACTTAAACATTTTAGAACATACGTTAAAAACTTAAGTTCTAAAAAAAGATAATCACTACTTTTAATAACATTATAATTATATTATTTTACCTAATATCAATTTGACTAAGCCTATGCATACAGCCAGATTTGTTGATTTCATAACCTTAAAATTTCATTCAAACAAAATACGTTTATATTTCTAAATAATTGACAAATTTAGTATTAAAAGCACTTACCTATATAATGTTACTCCTGAATTTTAATTTTTTCGTGTCAGAGAATAACCCCAAAACGCACGACTAACCATATTTTTGTGTGCAACTAACCATACTTCCGATATTATTGTTTTTATTGTCAATATAGTAAGTATTAATATGTATTTACACTAGAACACGCAACAAAAGTATTCCAGTACACTTATTTCGCACTTATTGTTAAATCTGCTATTAAACTTCTAAGTTGTTGACACCAATTACCAAAATTCCAAAGCAATGAGTCATCTTTGGTGCTTCAATATGACCGTTTCTGTCTCCATTTATATGTGTATAATGATACGCATAGCTGCTTTCTGTAAGTTTTGTATTCAAAGGGTAAAACCATCAATAGCGAATATCACATAGTGTTGTTGGTGGCTAAAAGGCTCCAAATAAACAAAAAAAAGCTAAACTTGAAGAGATCTACCACTAAACACCAAATCACTTTTTTTGCACAGCTCGGCGCACGTTTCGCTAACCATGTTAGCATCATCAGCTATTAATTAGCTGTCTAGATTGTTAATTTATTAATTAGCTGTCTAGATTGTGATCGAAGGTATACTGGGCAATCATCTCAAATCCATCAAAAAATCATCTCCTGATGATTTTTGTTTTGGCTGACAAGTTCACTTCTTCAGATCAACTGTCAAGTTTCTGATTGCAGCGTTCACTACTTTTATTTTGACAGCTATTTATTCAACAGCGTGTTAAAGTCTTAATGAATGAAGTATAAAATGTTGAAATTAGTGTTCATGCAGTCGACCCTCAAATTTTCTACTGCTAAAATAGTGCTCGTGAGTTTAAATGTGCCTTATACACTTGACTGTTCTGACTTGTATCAAGTCATAGAGACTTCAGATCACCACTGATCTAAATGAATCGAATTGGCAGGATAAATATAAATAATTTTAAAAGCAAATATTCTATTGTATTCTGACAATGAACAAATTGTATAAACAATCTATAGCTAAAACTCTTGAAGATTTTCTGCTTTTAAGTAAATCTTTTCAATTGATTTTAACAAAACTAGTGTCGGATCAACGGTTACTAGCGGAAATTAGTCAAAATACGGATGATTCTAATTTTAGATTGCATCAGGTCAAACCGCAAGCCTAGAAACGAAAATGGTTTAATTTGCTGGAAAGAGAAACAGTGGTGTGATGGTACCTATGCAATTTCGTGATTCCTCACCGAACGGTATGTGAACATAAAGATGCAATTTTGATTTTTTCACAGGGCTGAATCGCTCGGTATCGAATTTTTCTGGTTCTGAAAAGTATTCGGGATCTCTTCCCAAAGAAAGAGTGGAAATAACAACAACAGTGCCTCTTTCTATGATAATATCAGTGTCTCTGAGTTTGTAATGTGTTGTGAGATTATGTTTATTCAGAACGTTTGCAATTTCGGTGCGGATTCTGTCTTGAAGTTCTGGATTGCGAGCTAACTCGTACAGCGTAAAAGTAATTGTTGTTGATGATGTGTCAAATACTACAAATATTCAAAAATGAAAATATAAGAGCAAATTGAGATACTGTTTTGACTCGCTATATAAATCAGAATAGTGTTGGCTACGATTTGATCAAAGTTGACGTATTTCTCGCTGTTTTTATGCTGCTTGTTTATATCGATGAGCAGCTGTAAAAAATCAGGTCTGGAAATGTTATTTTTCCTTCGATACTCGATGGTGCTCTTGACCAGCTTTTGGAAGAAGTGTTTCTTGCCTTTAGTAATAGAGAGAGAGACTGCTCAACTTTTCAATTAAATTTAAAAGATATAAAAACTTTTCTTTTATTAATCTGTAAAAAATTTATAGGATATCAAGGCAGTTTTTGTTATGGGCTAACAAGTTCACTTCTTCAGATCGTCAAGTGTCAAATTTCTGATTGCTGCGTTCACTACTTTTATTTTAACAGCTATTTATATGAATGAGGTAAGAGGAGAATATAAGAATTGAGGATGAATGAGGTAAATAATGTTGAAAATAGTGTTCATGGACTCCACTCTCAAATTTTCCATTGCTAAAATAGTGCTTGTGAGTTTAAATGTGCCTTTAAAGCCCTTGACAGTTCTGAATTTTCTCAAGTCATAGAGACTTTAAATCACACTGATCTAAATGGATCGAACTGGCAGGAGAAATATAAATAATATGAAAAGCAAACATTTTATTGTATTCGGGCAATGAACAAATTGTATAAACAATATACAGCTAAAACTATTCAAGATTTTCTGCTTTTAAGTAAATCGTTTCAATTGATTTTAACAAAAATAGAGTCGGATCAATGGTTAATGGCATTTTAGTCGTGGGACTGATTGCTAGACGAAAATTGGTCAAAATACGGATGATTCCAATTTTAGATTGCATCAGGCCAAATCTCAAGCCTAGAAATGAGAATGATTTAATTTGCTGTAAGGTGAAACAATGGTGTGATGGTACCTATGCAATTTCGTGGTCCCTCACCGAACGGAATGTGAACATAAGGATGCAATTGTGATTTTTTCACCGGGCTGAATCTCTCGGGATCGAATTTTTCTGGTTCTGGAAAGTATTCGGGATCCCTTCCCAAAGCAAGAGTGGAAATAACAACAGCAGTGCCTCTTTCTATGGTAATATCAGTGTCTCTGAGTTTGTAGTGTGTTGTGCAGATTCTTCCTAAAGAAAGAAGCGGTGGCCAGATCCTCATTGCTTCTACAAAATAAATACAGTTCACGTAAAAAGACATTTTTATGGGAAAGTCTCATGATATTACCATCAATTACTTGTTGTAAATATGTCATCTCTTGAAGCGACTCATAAGTAATTTTTCCTTCGTGTTTATTCAGAACGTTTACAATTTCGGTTCGGGTTTTATCTTGCAGTTCTGGATTGCGAGCTAACTCGTACAGCGTAAAAGTCATTGTTGTTGATGATGTATCAAATCCTACAAATACTCAAACATGAGAATATAAGAGCAAATCGAGAGATTGTTTTGACCTGCTACAAAAAACAGAATAGTGTTGGCTACGATTTGATCAAAGTTGACGTATTTCTCGCTGTTTTCATGCTCCTTGTTCATATCGATGAGCAGTTGTAAAAAATCAGGTCTGGAAATATTGTTTTTTCTTCTATACTCGATGGTGCTCTTGACCAGCTTTTCGAAGAACTGTTTCATATCCTCGCGCATAACTAAACACAAAAAACTGAAAATATCTAAATGTTTATGTTTATAAAAAAATACCCCTAACTCCGAGACTTTTGGCAATGTGTGGAAAGCTTCGTACTAGAAGAATACGAAAAGCTATCTTTAAACTGGGCTTGTCGAACAATTGCCTTCCATTTTGTCGAATTTCGTTTTGCGGATTGTCGAAACTGTTGCTTTCCACACCAAAAGCCACGTTTCCTATAACATCTGTTGTGAACGAAGCCATAACCTGTTACAATGATGTTAATGTAGTTTGGTTGTAATGGTACATATTTTAAACTCAAAAAAGTTCAGAAAGAATTAGATATTGTGCGGTTCAAGATATATCGTTGACCAAATGGCTGCAATAAACTGTAAACCCGGCAAAGTTGCAAAAATCGTAAACAAGGCCGCGCCTAATAAAATAACAGGTAAAAAGATAAAATTAATTTTATATCTGGTTTGGTAGTTTCGAAATATTTTAGTTTAGTTCGCATTCTTTTTTTAAACAGTGCAGTTCTATAATTTCGATCGTATTTTTATTATTGCAAATGTGCTAAAAATTTGGCGTTCTTGACAAGATAATGATCATTGTGCCTCCGGTATTGCTAATTTTAAAAGAAAACATTTATCGTCCGATGCTAAGCAAATTGTTAGAAATGTGAATGTTTCTTTATTGAATAGGGGGCTTAATGTAAATGCAGCCTCTGCAGAAACGTCTTCATTAACAAAAACGCCATTGTCTACAGTTAAACATATTATGACGAAGCCAATTAAAGCCAAAAAACTGCGTTTGCGACGATGACGGTATGACTACTTAAACTATATAAAAAAATACAGATTTTAAAATCGTTCCATTATCTGCCTTGATGAAACATGGTTCGATATAGATGAGATGCCAGCAAAAGGATGGGTAGATACATCAAGGAAATGCTAAACCAAAGCCCCATCAAACAAGGGAAAAATAATTACAATTTTTCTTGCTGGTTCCGAGGCTAGATGGGTTCCAAATTGTTTACGGTTGTCCTCCAAAAATATTAAACATTCATCTTTGGATGTAGATCAAAGTGACAGTGAGAGTAAAACCGAATTAAATGTATAATTAAATTTAAGTTATAATTTTTATTGTACTAATAAGTACAAAATACACAAACCAAGAGGACCGGGGTTTCACCCCGTTGAACCTAGATAAATTGAATCGTGTTGATGGTAGAACAACACTTACGGATTGTGTCCGTGAATGGAAACAGCAGACACTGGTGCTGGTGGTGCACATGGACGGTATCCAAAGTCACTCGAGGATGATACCATTGATGGACCATTGTCTCTAAAATGGCTGACCGATGGGCTGTTGTACCCAGAAACAGAAGGTTTTGCGACATCTATTCAAGATAAGGTAGTAAGAACACGGAACTATGAAAAGCATATACTACACATGGATGTTGTCGACCGATGTAGGAAGTGCGGTATAGTGGGGGAAACGATTGAACACCTTATCGGTGGGTGTGCAGTTCTAGCCCCTAATGCTTATTTAGGAAGACATAATCAGCTGGCGAAAATTATACATGAGCAAATTGCATTAAAGTATTCGCTATTAGATAACGCACCTGCTCCATATTATAAGTACTTACCTTCTCCTGTATTGGAATGATCTGATTCAATCCTATACTGGGACAGACCAATCACAAAAGATCGAACGGTCGATTATAATATACCAGACATTGTTCTAATTAGTAAAAAGGAGAAAATGGCTTTTATAATTGACATCGCAGTGCCACTCTCTCATAATATCAGGAAAACCGTGTTGGAGAAAATCACTAAGTATGAAAACCTTGCGCACGATTTGAAAAACCAGTGGAAACTGCATAAGGTAGAGATAGTGCCTTTCGTTATATCCGCCGAAGGCCTAATAAGTAAGAACTTTTCAAAAAATTTGAAGAACCTTAGTATCTCAAAATCGATTGACATAGTGGGACAACGTGCAGTACTCTTGCAGACATGCCACATTGTTCGTAAAATTTTATGCTAAGTGAGAGGAGTTGAATTGCTTTCTCATTTTGGCATTGTAATATAGACCAGCTTAGGCTGAGATGCTGAGTTCAGTACGAGGATAATAATAATAATAATTCAACAATATTTTATTTTTTCCAACATTATTTAGAAATTAAACCACTCCGACTCTGGCGCTTTTGAAGAAACTAGGCATATTTTTATTGAAATTTATCACGGCAATAAACATTTTGCCGAAAGGCAACGAAATATAATATAATTTTTGCATATTATTTCAAGAAATGTAACTACTGACCAACTACTAAATCTCGTACTACAACTAGAATCTAAACTTACTTCTCTTATATCAATATTATGTCCAGCTTCAGCAGATTTCTTTATAAAATCGATCATGGCATTGCTGCACTCCACCACGCTGTTAAACATCATCTTCATCTTTCCTGATGTAAATGTGGGAGTCAGCTTTTGTCTCAAAGCTTTCCATCCAGATTGTGGAATGTTGAACAGATGCGTTCCCTGTGGATCGTGCTTTTCGTTACTATACGCATCTCGATTAACGAAGAAATGAAAGTCCTGCAAAATATAATTTTTTACAGTATTTTTAGGAACTACTGCGATCAAGTTACAACGCACTTTGGTTAGAACGTCTTTTATGTAGTCGGGATCGACCAGAACCAAAACTTTTCGCGAAAAAGACCAGGCACCGCCATATTTGTGACCTTGTCTCTTCAGTTCGTTATACCAGTCCTTGACTTCAGTAGTAAATACACTGCTATTTAGAAAAAAATTGTTGTTATTACCTAAAACAATTGTAAGGTATTCTGTTAAGTTATTTATAGATTTGTTTTACCATAAGGGAATGTTGGTTTCAAATAGGGTACTTTTTTCTTTTCCCAGTATTTATACGAATGTTCGAAATAAATCCAAAGGGCCAAAAATACTACAGCAAGGACAAACAAAATATCCAAAAAGATGCAGATCATAATTCAAGAACTAGTAACCATGTACACTACAGAAATACTGGTCGACGAATACTTGTTTATAAAGTAGCATGCCGATAATGAGATTGAATTATTTCTACAATTACCCCCTCATTACATCGTAGCTTGAACTTTATTCAACGTTTCGTGTCTTCTATCTCGGCGATATAATAAACAAAAAAGCAAGTTAGTACAACACATGTATTTTTTTCTCTATTTATAAACGATGTATGATTATTTATTATGTTGTAATGTATGATATGATTATTATATTGTAATAGTAATCAATTTGCTTTTATTTTATCGTTAATATTTACGCAGCAAGGACTAATAACTTTACTGTATTTTTCCTGAAGGTATTTACCAGGTGTGACGATTAATAATTCTTATTTTTTTCTAAATAAAAACAAGTTTCATTTGGGAGATAGGTAAAAAATGGTTTATTCAAAGTATTTCAATCGCTAGCTGCATATTTTTCCCATTTTCCTGGCAATTTGTGGATGCCTTCTCAGAAATCTCGTATACCTTTTGGAGTGGTCCAATCATGAAGCCATTTTTCGATATCTCCATAATTCTTGAAGTGTTTCATAGAAAGTGCGTTAGACATCAATGAAAAGAAAAAAAAGATTGTAGCAAGAAGGCGCCAAGCCTGCTGAGTACGACGGGTGGGGCAAGAGTTCCCAGCCAAGTTCAGAAATGGTATCTCTGACCGTTTTCGCTGTATGTGATAGGGTGTTATCGTGTTGCAAAATCACTTTTCTTTTTCTTGTAGCCCATTCTGGTCGCTTTTCGATTAATGCCTAGTTAAAATTGATGTATTAACCATTTCACCTGGTTTCAGAAGCTCATGGTACATGACATCCTTTTGATCTCACCAAATGCGCAGCATTGTCTTGGTGATGATTGTCCTAGGTCAACCCACGATTTTCTGCGTTTTGGGTTCTTGAAGTATATCCATTTATCGTCTCCAGTCACGATCCGATTCAAAAAAACATGTCTTTCAAGCCGAGAAAGCAAAACTTCGCAAACCGTTTCTCGCTTTTTCATCTGTCTGTCGTTCAACTGATGTTGTATCCATTTTCCTCTGCCTTCTGCATCTTTCCAATGGCACTTAGACGTCACATAGCGTCTTACGTAGGTACATTGTCACCGTAAGTTTCCACAAGCATACGATGGCTTTCACTCGTGTTTTTCTTTTGATTGAACAAGAAAAGCAGTACGTGCCGCAAATGCTCTTTATTTGGGTCGAAACACGACATGTTTACAACACGAAAAAATATTACGCTAACTCGAAGTCGTTAAACATCCATGGCGTTTTGAAAGGTACTGTCGTAGCAACAAAATGACATAAGATATTAGATTGTGAATCGATCCATGTTTTCAGCGCCATCTCTTAAAGAAATTAAGAATTATTAACCGTCACACCAGGTAAATAGAGTTATTAAACACTCCTACTACAGGAAAATCCCCTAGAAAATACTTTCGCCCTTTCACCTTTAAATACGCGAATATGCACACATTAAAACATAGTTCAAGAGCTTTTGTATACATCGATTTTTTACAACTAATCTATAACTGGGGTTACTGTCAAACGAAGTATGAGTTTGCGCGCAACTCTGTAAATCTATGTCTCAATAGTCTGGCAAATAATCATAGAATATTTAACCTCACAGCAAGACTTGCAAATTGTCGAAATATATTATCAAAATCAGTGTCCTGTACGCCAAACTTATAGATCACTTCGTGATGTATTCACTGAATGATCGACAAATTCTGAATACATTTCACGCTGCTCGACATTAACACAAAAAAAAACGACCAAAAACCGTTGCGAAAAAAATATCGCCGCTGTTGCTGGCAGTGTTGATGAAAATATCAAATTTATCAATTCGTCGCTGTTTAAGAAAGCTAGGCTTTAAGCAATATCTGAATGATTGTGGCGTGTTCATTTTTTTTTCCTTTATTTGGGTTTTTCGCCACTATCTGAAACTTTGAATACACAATCAGTACAATAAACAATCACACAGTAAACATTACCTATATATATATATATATGTATATATATATATATATATATATATATATATATATATATATATATATATATATATATATATATATATATATATATATATATATATATGTATATATATATATATATATATATATATATATATATATATATATATATATATATATATATATATATATATATATATATATGAACACGCCACAATCATTCAGGCATTACTTAGATTACAGGTATGGGCCTGATATATGTTTTTTATTTGGATATTTAGGAAGTAAATATATTAAACTACAACATTCTGAAAACAGCTTAACATTTCTTTACAAATGTAAAGATTGTGACATAATACCAAAAGGTTTACGTTTACATATACCTTATAACACAAACAGAAGCATATATATTTTACATAGGGCTAGTTTAGCACTTTTAAGAGATTGCATACAACATCACATATACACTAAACAACAATTAAAGACTGGCATTGATAATACATTACAACAAATATACGAAAAAGTAACTGAAGTAGATTTTAATCACATTTATAATAGCGTCTATTCCAGTTACACACATTTAAAACAAGACAAAAACTGTGTGTAACAAAATCCAAAAAAATACTCACATTAAGAAATTTAAAAATTTAATTATTGAAAAACATGGAACACATACAGACAAAATTTTCATTAATAAAACTGTGGTTAACATTTCAAAAAAAATATTATCTGATTCTCAAAAGTATGTACTTTCTAAAAGACTAAATTTGAGTGTTACATCGAAAGATGTCCCTAAATTAGACCTTATTTCGGCAGTAGAGACTGTTGCTCAAAAATTTCCTTTGGAAAGTGCAAATGAATGCAGAATTAGATTAAAACTTATCTTAGAAAAACAATTTAAAATCAAATCAAATTTATACCAAGAGGAAAGGTTAGCTATAGATAAATTAAAAAAAGACACATCTATTAAAATATTGCCATCAGACAAAGGTAACGCCACAGTTATTCTGGACACTACAGAATATAATAGCAAAATTAAAAATTTAATTGATGAGGGAAATTACACTAAAATACATACAGATCCGACATAAAAAATAGACAGATAAATTTACAATACATTATATAAACACAAACGTGATTTTACAGATCTAGAAAGATCACAACTTACACCACATTATGGTAAACCACCTCATTTCTATGGTCTATCAAAAATACCCAAAACTAATGTACCACTTCGCTCTATAGTTAGTAGTATAGATTCCCCATGTTACAAACTAGCAAAATTTTTATTAAATATTTTAAATCCACTTTCGGGTAGAACAAATTCATATATTAAAAATACTTCAGATTTTTTAGATAAAATTTCGAACATTAAAATTACAAACCAAAATTTAATGGTTAGTTTTGACGTGGTGAGTTTGTTTACTAATGTACCATGTACATTACCATTGATATGTACCATGTACCATTGATAAATCACTTTTAATAGTTAGAAAGAGATTAGAACATAACTCAACAATAAAAGACCGCACTAAACTAAACATAAATACAATTTTGGAATTATTAACTCTGTGCTTAAAAACCACATATTTTCAATTAGAAAATGATTATTATCAACAAAATTTCGGAATGGCAATGGGTTCCTCTCTTTCTCCTTTGATGAGTAATATCTTTATGGAGGAACGCGAAAATGACATATTAAATAAATCTCTTAAAAATCCATTAATATGGCTTAGATATGTTGATGATATTTTTGCTATATGGCAACATAGCATTGACGATTTAAATATTTTTTTACAAGATATAAATTCTCGAGAGCCTACAGTTAAGTTTACTTTTGAGATGGAGAAGGAGAATAAATTGCCATTCCTCGACACTTTAATATTAAAACAAAACAACACATTAAAAACTACAGTTTACAGAAAACCGACAAACACAGATAGGTATCTCAATTTCTTTTCGAATCACTCAAAATCGGGCAAAATAGGAGTATTTAAAAGTTTATATGATAGAGCAAAACTGGTTTGTACAGTGACACGGTGATACACTACAAAAAGAAACAAATCACATAAAAGACATTTTAATAAAAAAACAATTACCCAAAAAATTTTATAGATAAATCGTTTAAAAATTTTAATACTAGACAAAACAGACAAGTTATTAATAACAATAATAATAACTCTCAAACAATTAACCTCACAATTCCTTATATCCGCGGTATTTCTGACACAATTAAAAGAGTAGGAAATAAATACAACATAAGAACGACATTTAAAACAAAAAATACTCTTAGGTATCTATTAACAAAGACTAAACCAAACAACATACAACAAAATACCAAAAATGTGGTTTATAAAATTCCCTGCGAATGTGGCAAATTATATATAGGTGAGACATCTAGACCGTTAGATGTTAGAGTAAAAGAGCACATAAAAACCTTCTTAGAAAGGGCGATTTTAATAAATCTAGAATTTGCAACACGCATGGGAATCGGGTCATAAAATCAATTGGAATAATTCCAAAACGGTATTAAAAGAATCGGTAACAAAATACAGAAGATCAAAAGAAAGTAACTATAATTAATTTAAATAAAAATAACTGTATTGCTATGCCTTCAGTAGATTTAAATTCAATATGGTTCCTGATTCTTAAGAATACAATTACACACATTTAAATATTTGAATACACAATTAGTACAATAAACAATCACACAGCAAACATTACCTATATATATTTTTTGGTAGTATGTCACTGTCATGAAAATATATTGTTGTCAATGTAAGTATCGTTGACATACACAAAAAATATATTTACTTTCACTCGTTACTTTATATATTACAAATTAATATAATTTATTTTTTACTTTAGTTTTGAAAACGGGGGGAGAGTACCCTCTGAAACGTTAACGTTAAAAGTTTGTACATTTTTTTATAACATTTTTATATAATTAAAATTTTGTTCGTTCGGCAAATTTATTACAAAAAAGAATCACTGAGAAATTTGTCTCTGTTTGATTTTTTGTTTTTACCCAGTGATTCTTTCTTTACATAAGAACAGGTATTTTTGATATTTTTTAGATAGTGGTTAAAACCCCAAATATAGGAAAAAAAGAAAAAAAAAGCTAGACTTTGTTCGACTCGTACATAGATTATTTCATTCTAAATTCAATCTAATTTCTAAATTCTAACAGAACGGATGCCATACAGCCAACGCAACAATCGATTTATTGTAGGAACAATTCGGTCAGAAAATTAATTCGAGGAATGACACAAAAGTCAATGTGATTTAACGCCTTTAGATTATGTTCTTTGGGGTTATGTTAAATCTTTGGTCTATGTCGATAAACCAGCAACTATTGACGCCTTGGAAGCCAACATAATATTAATGCCATTGAATGATATTTAACATAAAATAAATAGTTTCAAGGCGACTAATTTGGTTCTTGTTTTATTTGAAATTAAAGTTCGGGCGCACTAAAAAATCACCCTATACAAGTCGAGTTTCACGGAAAACAGGACTTTTTTAAAATAGCTATTTCTAGTGGCATCGTGTTTTGACGGGGGTAAGCGTTGAAAAGGTGCATCCTTCAGCGACAATCTGACAAAATTTCATTAGGTTCGAATCATAAGAAGCTAAGGTATCGTGCTTAAAACATTTACCAAACCGTTTCAATTGATGAAACAAGCGTATAATGAGGAATATTTATCCCGTGGCAAAGTCCTCGAGTGGTTTAAACGATTCGAAGAAGGTCGTGAGGACATCAAGGACGAAGAACATACTGTTCCGAAAAATTTTATAGTTATTGAAAGTACCATTAAAATTGTGCGTGAATTTATAAAAAATCAGCTAATTTCTTCATTGCGATACATGGAAATGGAATTGAACATGTCCAAATATTCAATTCATTTGATCATTTGGGACTTCGGAATGTTTGTGCACGCTTTGTTCCACACAAATTAACTGACGACCAAAAATTGCCCCGAATCCAACATTGTAAGGACTTGATTAAAAAGAAAAAGGACGAAAACTTCAAGTACAGCATTGTTACTGGTGATGAGACGTGGTGTTTTCAATATGATCCAGAAACAAAGTCAAAGTGCCGAATGGAAGCACCCAAGCGATCGAAATCTGAAGAAAACCGCCTCGAGAAGTCAAAAATCAAAACAATGTTGATTGGTTTCTACGATTCGGAGGGAAATGTGCACAAGGAGTTTATTCCACCTGGTCAAACGATCAATGCTGTATTTTATCTTGGTGTTATGAAGCGTCAGATCTCGCGTATTCGTTGTGTAGCGGTCACAATACTGTCAACAAGGCAGTTGGCGCTTGTTGAACGATAATACACCGTCCCATCGTTCGAAGCTCATACTGATTTTTTGACCAAAAATGGCTTTTTAACCATCAATCATTCACCATACTCGCCTAATTTGGCTTGTACCTCCCTGCGACTTCTACCTCTTCGAAAAACTTCATTTGCCGATGAAACGACAACGTTATGCCGACATTGAAGCCATTCAAAAGGTGACGATGGCTATCCTGAAGGACATTTCTTTGGTCGAGTTAAAAAATTCATTCGATAACCTAATTGACTGTGCAAAATGTTGTATTGACGCGCAAGGAGACTATTTTGAATTAAAAATAAGATTTTTGGGGGAAAATTATATATTTGTGTTTTTTTTTTAAAAAGTCCTGTTTTCCATGAGACGCACTTTGTATTTCTTCTTGAAAGGCTTATCAGGCAGATTCTAATTATTTTTTTAATTATAATCAACAATCAGGGCCGGATCGAAGCCCCCGCAGACCCCGCAATGCCCGATGAGGGCCCAAAAGGAAGAAAGAAATAACATTTTATATTTAATAACTACACTAATTAAATTTGAAACGGTGCATTGCAACGTTTCACGTAGAATAACTGTTTTTATTTTAAACCAAACTGTGTTAAGCTAAATTTGTGTTTACTGTGTTTACTAAAAAATATCTAAAAAAAGTGGATGGGTCACTGGTATTAAAGATTAGCAGAGTTTATCTAAAAAATAACAACGCACCAAATCTGAACAGCATATTTTGGCCTGTATAACTTTGAGAGCTAACATCAGTGGGAAGTGACAAAAAGATTAGATGATACTATGGAAAAAAATGAGTAAACATTTTGGAATCTGGTCTTGGAGAGGCTCATTGGCTTAACTATGATGCTCGCAAAAAATGCTCTTGCATTTAGAGGCTCTAAAGAGCATAGCGAAAACTATGATGAGAATTTTTTTATCAACTGTGAAGCTATTAGCCAAGTACGATCCTATCATGGCGCAAATTTTAAGTGCGCCAAAAGGACATACAAAGTATTTAAATCATGACATACAAAATTATCAGTTGTTCTCATATTAAAACTTTCATAACAAAACTGAAACTGAACTTAAATTCTCATATTAAAACTGAACTCAGTCATATCAGAAGACGTTTTGGAAAAGAAACAATTAGAAGAAATTAAGGAATTTTCTATGGATTTTTTAATGTGAAATATCCAACTTCTGCTGGTCTCTCTGCACATATTATCACCAATTTGGAAAAATTGGGGTTTAGATATGAAAAAATGTCGAGGGCAAAGGTATGACGGAGCTGTAGAGATGAAAGGAGCATATTTCGGGGTACAAAAAGATTACAAGATATTGAAGAGCTGGCTGTATATGTTCATTGTTCTGCTCATAATCATAATTTAATAATCAATTACGCGGTTGGAGTCGTTAGAGATGTAGTGAACTATTTTATAGTATTGCAGTCTATATATGTGTTTTTCGACCAAAGTATTAACCGATGGGACATATTGATATCTTTAACAGGTGAATCTGAGGTAACACTGAAAAACTTTAATCTCACAAGGTGGGCATCTCGTCACGACTCAATTTTAGCAATCAAGATAAGATATGTTGATGTTATGAAAGCCCTGATAAAAATTTCTTTAAAGAGCAAAAACATATAAGGTATCAGAGACAAAGCGCCTTACAAAATTTCTGGATAGCTACCAGTTTGAATTTGTAACTCTGCTTTTATCTAAAGTATTCACGCATATGAATGTTGCTTCGAAATGCCTTCAAAGAACATACATGGATTTGGAAAGAGCAACAGCAGTTCTCCAAAACATTGTTTCTAAATTGAATACGCTAAGAGGTAGCTTCTTCGAAGTAAGAAGATGCAGCGATTGCTACAAAATGGAATATAGAAGCAATGTTTCCGGTTAGTAGACAGTCAAAATTTAAAAGGCACTTTGAAGAGTTAGCAGAAGATTATAAGTTTTGTGATGGTGAACACAAGTTCAAACTTTTAGTATTTTTTCCTCTCTTGTACCACTGTACATGGTCAAATTACTGAACTTTTTCATCTTTTCAAAATTTAACGGAAATTTTTTCAGTTTTATTTCCTCAAAAATTACTTGCTTTAACAGAAGATGATATTGTGTCAAGGGCTGAAAGATTAAAAACCAAATATAAAGCTAATATTAGTCCCACTCTACATTTAGAACTGGTACAATCTGAAATAGCCAGTTAAGTTCAGCTTATGATCTTTTCATTCTTCTATATACAAAGCTGGACACGTAGTTTTTGGTAAAGTTTTTGGTAAAGTTTTTGGTAAGTTTTTTTAAAATTGCAAAGCTAATTTTAAGCAAAATTTGTATTTACCAGTTTGTACCTTATTTTCTTTTTGTAAATATTTTTTTATATTTATGTAATTTAAATTCTATTTACTGCTCTTTAAGCGTTGTCAAACCTATAGTATTACACATATTTACTAACAAAGAATTGATTAAATACTCCTGAAAAATCTCTCTCTTTATTTGTATGTGGGGGCCTTGTTCATTTTTTTGCGAGGGGGCCCAAGATTTATAGATCCAGTCCTGTCAAGAACTATTTCTTTATTATTTCTTTATTTCTAACTATTATTAACTATTTAACCTAACTATTATTAACTATTTATAACTATTATTAACTATTTATAACTATTATTAACTATTTATAACTATTATTAACTATTTATAACTATTATTAACTATTTATAACTATTATTAACTATTTATAACTATTATTAACTATTTCTTTATTATTATTATTTCACTTTATCTGTAATTGATTTTTCGCGACATAAATATATTCAACTCTCTTCTGCCTCTTTCTAGTATGGTTGCTTCTCTCCAGGATTTGCCTTTCTCTTGTATTAAGTTGCCAACTGTTTTGTTCCATCTCTGTTTAGGTTTTACTCTTTTTCTTTTTCTTTAATTTTATTTAATAAATAATATTAATAACCCACATCGCGTTGAACTGCAGTTCTAGTTAATTGAGGTTAAACGACGTCGATATTTGGATGGGCCTTAATATAGGCAATCCAAGAAAACTTCCGACACTTAGTAGTTAAAGAGATATCGGATTAAGAAAGATAAAAAAAAAATGTTAAAAAAATAATCATTTAATAATTTATTTCTGTTATTCTTCCTATTTTTAAACTGCTAAAAATTAAATTTTAAATTAAAAAATATGCTGCAGAAACGCTCATTTTGAATAGAAAGAGGGACATCGGGGACATTGAAAAGAAGGATAAAGAAAAATCATAAGAAAAATCCTAGGCCCCAAAGAAATAAATAGCACAACATACTGACTTCGAGAAAACCAAGAAATCAAACAATACACAGATATACATAGCGATATGAGAAAAAGAAGAGTTTTACGGGCACATAAAACGGATGAATCCGAGTAGGCTAACTAGACAAATAGTCGAATTTTATAAAAATAGGAGTAGAGCTAAAGTAGAAATAATTAAATGGATTGCTGCAATTAAAGAGGACCTAAGATCAGCAAATATTACACAAAGTGAAATTCAGGATAGAGGCTGTTTCAGACACAAGGTTAACGTTTGGAATATTGGCCAGAGAGAAAAATGTAGGAAGACTGGAACAACTTGGTCTGACGAAAGGAAAAAAGCTCATAGCGAAAGAATGAAATTAGTATGGGCGCAAAGGAAGGCTAACAACAACAAACGCCTCTAATTGTACTTCGCGTGGTCCACCAGGGCCCATACGTGAATAATAATAATAATAAAATTCATTTTAAAAAATTAAAAAAAAAATAAATAAATTTAAATAAAAAAAAATTAAAAATTATATATGTGAGTTTAAATGTCCTTTTAAAGGCCTTGATAATTCTGAATTGTATCAAGTCATAGTCATGGGTTTTGGATTTTCACAGGCCCAAATGAATCTAGATAGGCGAAAAAATAAAAATAATTTCAAAAGTAATCATTTTATTATATTCTGACAATGTACAACCTTAAAAAAACCTTCAGCTAAAGCTGTTCAATTTTTTCTGCTTTTAAGTAAACGGTTTCATTTGATTTTAACAAAAATAAAGTGGGATCAATGGTTAATGGCATTTTAGTTGTAGAACTGATTGTTAATCGGAAATTAATCAAAATACGGATGATTCCAATTTTAGACTGCATCAGGCCAAACCTCAAGCCTAGAAACGAAAATGGTTTAATTTTTTAGGGTTTTTTTTGGAAGGGGAAGCAGTGGTGCAATGGTACCTATGCAATTTCGTGGTCCCTCACCGAAGGGTATGTGAACATAAGGGTGCAATTTTGTCTTTGCCTCCGGACTGAATCTCTCGGGATCGAATTTTTCTGGATCTGGAAAGTATTCGGAATCCCTTCCCAAAGCAAGTGTAGAAATAGCTATAGGAGTGCCTTTTTCTATGGTTATATCAGTGTCCCTAAGTTTGTAGTCTTTTGTGCAGACTCTTCCTATAGAGATTACAGGTGGCCATATTCTCAGAGCCTCTACAAATTAAAAGCATATTTTTTAAGAAATACATTTTTCTAATGCTGAGATATTACTAACTTACCATCGATCACCTGTTGCAAATAGGTCATTTCTTGAAGCGATTCATAACAAAATTTTCCTTCGTGTTTTTTCAAAACGTTTATTATTTCTGTTCGAGTTGTTTCTTGCAATTCAAGATTGCGAGCTAACTCGTACAGCGTAAAAGTCATTGTTGTTGACGATGTATCAAATCCTATAAAAACTTAAAAATGAAAATATAAGGGCAAACCGAGAGAAAGTTTTGACCTGCTACAAAAAACAGAATAGTGTTGGCAACGATCTGATCAAAACTAACGTATTTTTCGCTATTTTTCGGTTCTTGATTCATGCCAATGAGAAGCTGTAAGAAATCAGGCCTGGTAATGTTGTTTTTTCTTCTATACTCCATAGTACTTTTGATCAGTTCTGCAAAGAATTGTTCTGTATCTTCACGAAAATCTGAAGACAAAATCCTGATTATTTGGATATATTATCGTTTTAGAGAGAGTTACTTTTAACGCCAAGACTTTTAGCAATTTCTGGGAAACTTCGGATTAGTACAAGTCGAAAGGCTGCTTTTAAACTGTGATTACTGAAAAATGCTCTGCCGTTATGTCGAAGCTCATTGTGTGAATCGTCGAAACTCTTACTTTCCACGCCAAAGGCAACGTTTCCAATAACATCGGTGGTGAAGGAAGTTAATACCTGTCATAATTGTTATAATAATTTTACTTTTCTATATCTGAAGGGAGACTTATTCACATTTAGACTATTTTGATAATAAATATTGCTTTTATGCAAAAGTCCGTCTCATTTTACACTTCACACGTGTATAGTTTCGATGTTTGACAGGAGAAATTTCGGCGAGTACTTGGGAAATGTATGAGTTTTTCTGGTATTTCTAGTTTCACATAGCTTTAGTCGCAGTACGCTATCATGAGCAGCCTTGAATTTAATGAAAATGTGTTGCAATTACAAGAACATAATACTATTGACTAGTGCCTAAATAGTATTGTCATATATGCTCTTGGAACGTATTCGAGCATATATATAATCTAAACTAGGTGCCTATCAAAGCGGATAGAGTCGATCTACAACAGATTAACTTTTCATAGCACCTCAAATTCGGCACCCTTGACATGTTCACTAAATTCAAGGCTGTTCATGATAGTGTTATGCGACTAAAGCTATATGAAACTAGAAATACCAGAAAAACTCCTAAATTTAATCTAAATGACGATGTCTGAAGTAGAATGTGCAATCAAGATACAAAATTAAACAAATACCTAAACATGGACATAGGGAATTGTTTCTGTGAGTATTTTTTATTCTTGTTTTAATGTTTTTTTATGTCTAAAAGTAAACAATACTTTTTAAATTGTTACGATCTAAAATTTTTGAGACATTCGCGGTAGAGAAGGAACAGAATCGGGACGGGAGACCGAGACCGTTACTTAACATATCTGAGTCTGTCAGAGACTCAGTTAAGTTCTACGGTGATAAGATAGATGATTTCAACAAGCAGATGGAGCACTTTAAAAAGGACTCGAGAGGGTTTGATAATATTCAGAGTGAGCTGGTAGCTGTTAGGAAGGAGTGCGCCGACTTGCGAGCTAGGGTGGAGTCTGCGGAGCAGCAGACACGGGAAAAGTATAGAAGTTTGTAGTGTCCCGGAGGGGCGCGGGGGAAAACGTCCAGGACTTGGTAATAAAAATCGCTGACTCCATAAATGTAGAGATTGATAAAACTGATGTAGTAACCTGTCATAGAGTAATGCGTTTTCCGCACAAAGACACTGGAAGACCTTTACCTAAAAATATTGTGGTAAAATTTGTATCCCTAGAAAAAAGAAACCAACTACTCAAAGCTGCCAAAGCTTTGAAAAATTCTAATATTGCATCGGAGAAATTGGGATTTGACGCAAATACCAGAATATATATAAATGAACACCTGTCACCGTACTACAAGTTAATCTTTGCTAAGTCTCGGGAACGCTATAGGGATCTCCAATTCAAGTATTGCTGGGTGAAAGACTCCAATATATTTTTCAAGGAAGAGGAGAACTCTCGTCCACTCCGCATCCTATCCGAAATCGATCTTAACAATCTTCATCTCTAACTCGTCTCATTAAGTATAAACCTATAAAACGGTCTGAGATTGTTTTACTACAATGGCTGATCACGCTGTGTCTACCTTCTATCAGAATACCAGAGGCCTAAAAACAAAATGCGTTGACTTCTTCCAAGCAATTTGTGACGCCGATTATGATATTATTTGCATAACAGAAACGTGGTTAAAACCAGAAGTTTCGGACAGTGAGTTATTTCCTCAGGGATATTCGGTCTTTCGTTTGGACAGAAATCCCATAACGACGGGCAAGCGGGACGGACGGTGGTGGAGACTTGTTGGGAATTCGTGAATCATTCAAAGGTAGCTCCTTAACATATCTGTGCGGCAACGATAATATTGTGGAGGACTTATGGATCTTTGCCGCTTTGAGGGGAGAGAGGAGGCTCTTGATATGTACTGTTTATATTCCACCGTATGCCTCTTTAAATAATTATACAGCATTCTTTACCAAATTGGAAGGAGTATTGGAGAAATATCACAAAAGTGATATACTTGTGGTCGGTGACTTTAATTTTCCTCATCTCGGATGGACGCAAGCTTCCAGTGACTTGCCTCTACCACCAGGCAGCGCGACGGACCCAGTGAGTTTAAGTTTTCTTGACTTCTACTCTAGTAATTTAAAACAGTTTAATAATATTCTTAAATTATGTATTAATCTTAATGTATTATGACCTGCATACTGTGTCTTGCAATTATTTAGAAATTAAATGGTTTAGTTTTTAGATTTAAGTTATAAGTACTTGCTATGTTCTGTAGGTTAAGTTAAGCTTTGTTAAATTGTGTTATCCTGTAATAGGACAGGTCACCTGTCTGTTGGATAACCATATTATTTAAATAAATAAATAAATGCATATAGACCAACCGGAAATAAGGGCATAATAACGTTGATAAAATGTATGTCCACTGATGATGAGTTACAGGTAATGAATGTTATGCGTAAGAGATCATGGTGTAAGCGCAGATATGCTTCGTTAACCAGCGCAATAGCCAATTTACGCCTGAAGAAGGTTATGCTATGTATTTGGTGGAATTAGAATTAGAAGCTAATCATTTATTATGAGCTATTACCTGAAAACCGAACCACTAATTCGGAAAAATAGTGTTTATAAGTGGATGAACTAGAGCGAGCAGTCGATCAGAAGCGGCCTGAATTAACCAACAGAGAGGGCATTGTGCTTTATCGAGACAATGTTAGACCACGTGTCTTTGGCCACCTGACGAAAACTTTTACAACTTGACTAAGATATTTTGGTAATGTCTGAATGATTGTGGCGTGTTCATATATTTTTTCTTTCAACATAAGAACGACATTTAAAACAAAAAATACCCTTAGATCTATATTAACAAAAACCAAACCACACAATACACAACAAAATACCAAAAATGTGGTTTATAAAATTCGCAGCAAATGTGGCAAATTCTATATAGGTGAGACATCTAGACCGTTAGATGTTAGAATAAAAGAACATAAAATCTTTTTAGAAAGGGCGATTTTAATAAATCTAGAATTTGTCAACACGCATGGGAATCGAGACATAAAATCATTTGGAATAATTCCAAAACGGTATTAAAAGAATCGGTAACAAAATTCAAAAGATTAAAAGAAACCATTATAATTAATTTAAATAAAAATAACTATATTGCTATGCCTTCGGTATATTTAAATTCAATGTGATTCCCGATTCTAAAGAATACAATTAAACACATTTAAATATTTGAATACACAATCAGTGCAATAAACAATCACACAGTATACCTTACCTATATATATATATATATATATATATATATATATATATATATATATATATATATATATATATATATATATATATATATGTATATATATATACATATATATATATATATATATATATATATATATATATATATGTATATATATATACATATATATATATATATATATATATATATATATATATATATATATATATATATATATATATATATATAGATATATATATATATATATATATATATATATATATATATATATATATATATATATATATATATATATATACATATATATATATATATATATATATATATATATATATATATATATATATATATATATATATATATATATATATATATATATATAGATATATATATATATATATATATATATATATATATATATATATATATATATATATATATATATATATATATATATATATTTTGGTAGTATGTCACTGTCATGAAAATCTATTGTTTTCAATGTAAGTATCGTTGACATACACAAAAAATATATTTACTTTCACTCTTTACTTTATATATTACATATTAATATAATTTTTTTTTATATTAGTTTTGAAAAGGGGGGAGAGGACCCTCCGAAATGTCAACAGTTTGTATAGTTTTTAAAACCATTTTTAAATTATTAAAATTTTGTTCGTTAGGTAAATTTATTATAGAAAAGAATCACTGAGAAATTTGTCTCCGTTTGGTTTTTTGTTTTTACCCAATGATTCTTTATTTAAATAAGAACAGATATTTTTGATATTTTTCAGTTTTAGATCGTGGCGAAAAACCTAAAAAAAGAAAAAAATAAGATGTTTTGGTCCGTCCACCGTACTCTTCTGACTTTGTGCCCCCCGACTGCAATATATTTATACCACTGCAAAACATCTTAGATGATACAAAACATTACTTCTTGGAAGACGTGAAAAATCATCTGGATATCATCTGGATCAATTTTTTATTCAGAAACTTCAGAACTAATTTTTTTTAATAATAACTAATTTATAAATATATAACTAATGTATATATAATTCAAAAATTGGAATGCATCAATCGAAAAAATAAGAATAAACTAGAAGAAAATTCGTTTTTCTTAATGTTAAAATATGTTGAGTGTAAATAGAATTGATTCAAACACTTAATTGATTAGATGACAGAATGTTTAAAAATACTCTTGTTAAGATCTAGTTATAGACTAGACTTACTTCTCTTAGATCGATATCAAGTCCAGCTTCAGCAGATTTTCTTATAGACTCTATCATGATGTTGCTACACTCCACCACGCTATCAAACATCATCTTCATCTTCCCTGACGTAAAAGTGGGGGTCAACTTCTGTCTTAGAGATTTCCATCCAGATTGTGGGATATTGAACAGATGCGTTCCTTGTGGGTCGTCTTTTTCGTTAGAGTAGACATCTCTGTTGATAAAGAAGTGAAAATCCTGCAAAATATATGTTATAAATTATATTGTAGGTTTCACTTTGAACAAGTTACAACACACTTTGGTTAAAATGTCTTTTATATATTCAGGATCTACTACAACTAAAACTGGTCTCGAAAAAGACCACACACCACCAAATTTGTGACCTCGTCTTTTCAATTCGTCGTACCAGTCTTTGACTTCAGCGGCGAATGCATTGTGTTTAGAAAAAATGCTGTTATTATTACCTTAAATAAAACTCAAAGTCAAACATTCAGTAAAAACTATTAGGATCGTATATATAGATATCTTACCGTAAGGAAATGTGGGTTTAACATAGGGAACTTTTTTCTTTTCCCAGTACTTGTAAGAGTGTTGGAAGTAAATCCAAAGAGCCAAAAGGGCTGCCGCAAGAACCAACAATATATCCACACAGATGCAGCTCATGGTACAAGAAAAGAAAGCGTTGATGTGTACCGCACAAAAAACAATGGAATAATTCTGGTTAATGTGCAGCAAGTCTATTATGAGATAATATCTCTATTGAAATTGCCCCTCAATATATGGCTTATTTAGAATTGCAAGTAATTCTGTATTATATCCAGGCAACGTAGAATAAATAGTAACAGAGGTCAGAGTAAAATATATTTTATCCTCTACTTTCTTGTAGACGATTGTTTTCTAAACAGTTATCCAATTATACGAGGGTTAGGTAAAAATAAGGTTTCTAATTTTTTTCACAAAGAAAATCACATTTATTTGCAATAAATTATACATCGTTGGAAAGCCTGAAATTCTACTATTTTTTTACATAGTCCCCGTTGTGATAGATGCATTTTTTCATGCGGTGTAACATTTTTCGTATACCCGTATCATAGAACTTCTTCTTTCAACGGCCTCTTCTTTCAATTCCCCGTCGGCCCTGAAATTCGTTCCACCTAGGTGTGACTTCAACGCAGGAAAGAGATGATAATCACTTGGTGCTAGATCCGGGCTGTAGGATGTATGTGGCGTTGTCCCATCGAAAGTGGTTGATGCACGATGATGTTTTGAATTGAACGGCAAATGTTCTTCGAAGTCTGACAGTAGCGGTCAGCGTTTATTGTTGTTCCGGTAGACATGAACTCGCACAACAATATCCTCTTCCTGTTCCAAAACACTGTCGCCATCACTTTGGCGGCAGACAATGTTTGTTTAAACTTTCACGGCTTCGGCGATCCTAAATCCAACAATCCAGTGGTGATCTGTTGGTGATCTTCGGTGAGCATTCTGGGGACCCACCTTGCAAACACTTTGTGATAATGCAAATGTTCTGTCAAAATCTTATCAATGGTAGTCTTACTGACCCAGCGATCAATTCCCACAACTCCCGAATCGTCATCCGTCGATCTTCAAGCATTACCCTCTCCTCACGGAAAAAAATATACGAAAAATTACGATTACATCGTAATCCAGGGCCAGATATCTATACCTTCATAATTTTAGATTTTAAAATTTACTATTTACATAAGAACTTTTACGATATAAACATCGTAATTACAATTATAGATTTCTGTAGTAAATAACAAAAAAGTCTTATGTTATTGTCAAACTTTTCTTTTTAATATACCAATCATTACAGTGCTGCCTTTTACAGAATACAATGTAACTTATAGTAAAGTACGATGTTAAGTTGGAAATTTTTGAGAGTGCAAGTGAATATACACGTATACTATATGTAAGTAAGAGATAGAATTCTAGTCTTTTCTTCCTCAACTAATACATATACTAAAACGGCGCGGCAAGAGTGAAGAGAAAACAAGTTTGATAATAACAATTACATTTTATTATTAATAAACTTCATTTGGTAGGATAAAGATATGTAAGTATAGTATTATATTTATTTAATGATACAAATTATTTGTATGTTTAATTTGTTTTTTTTTTTCGTTATTTATTTCATTATCGACATGTGCTACTAACACATAACCTGCAATAATTAAACAAAAGTTTTAGAATAAATAATAGCTGAAATAAAACAAAATCGAATATTTATTAACCGTTCTTACATTATTGTAGATAAATTTTAAAATTAAAATGGACCAGTTTACCATATAATGCTCTATATTTTTTCTTTTTTTTGGGTTTTACACCACGATCTAAAACTCAAAAAATATCAAAAATATCTGTTCTTATGTAAATAAATTGTCAATGTAAGTATCATTGACATACACAAAAAATATATTTAATTCCTATCTTTTCAGAATTTATAGAAATTAATATAATTTATTTTTAGATTCGTTTTGAAAACGGAAGGAGAATACTTCCCGAAACGTTAACTTTCAAAAGTTTGTATTTATTTTAAAACATTTTTATATTTTTAAAAATTTTGTTCGTTAGGCAAATTTATTACAGAAAAGAATCACTGAGATTTATTTCCGTTTGGTTTTTTGTTTTTACCCAGTGATTCTTTATTTACATAAGAACAGATATTTTTTTATATATTTTGAGTTTTAGATCGTGGCGAAAAACCTAAACAAAGAAAAAAATATATGAACACGTCACAATCATTCAGACATAATAATTTTAGTGTTTTCCGTACTCTGGTGAAGAGGAGTCCTGTGCAAGCGGCGACACATCGAAAGTTGACAATCTCGATTTAAATAAAGAAAACAGATCACCTAACAACAATAATAATAGCCCTGCATCATCTGAGAGTGATAGTTCTTCAGTACTTTTTAAAATTATTTTTTACTAACCTTTCCAACTGTGAAAAAACTCTTTTTTTCAATTATGAGAAGTGGATCCAAATCAGTGATGACCTAAATATGCTAAAAATTCTTTTTATGATTGAAAAAAATCGTTTTATGATTATTTTCCAGTGAATGAATTTATGTCGGTTAGAATTTTATATACATTACAGCATGATTCTACCTCATGATTCCCATCCTGACCCAAGACCTTTAGGGACGGTTCCTGCAGATGACATATTTTATGTCATATTTATTATTTTAGAATGTAGTAATTATTATAATGTTAAAAAAGTTTTGTTGAATAAATTAAATTAATTTATGGTAAATATTTTGTCTATCATTTCTTAGTTTATTATTATAAGTATTTTCTAGATTTAATAATAAAAAAAAATAAAAATTTCTTTTAGCAATATATACTTTTCACTTTGTCTCTACGTCCATTTTTGAACTCTGCACCATTTTCGTACGTTTTTAATGTCCATACAATTCATATATTTGATGGTGAATTTCTCTCTCTCTCCATCACGAATAACTGCCATACAAAGACTGGTAGTGATGGGGATTTGTAGGTGGGAAAGCAAGCTACACACCATTGCCGCGGGATCTTGTGTTATCGCGTTTCTCGCGACTAGAGCGCTTTGGAGATCTTACTTTACGGACAACGCTCGTATGTAAAATATTTGTTATATAAAAAGCAGTAGAAGTAACGACTTATTTCACAATGTGTAAACATTTAACACTGCAACATTTTATGACAAAGATTAACACATGATTTTTCGAGTCAATATTTTTCTTATATTAAGTAAGGAAACAAATTTCAATTAAAATATTCCCAGTTTCTTCAAAGGCGCCAGGGTCGGAATGGTTTAATTTCTGAATAATTTTGGAAAAAAAAATTCTTAAATTAAATTATTATTAATATTATTATGTATGACTAAAACATTGTTTATTGGCTTGTGTATTTTGTATTGTATTGTATATATATTTTTTATTGTATAAATAAATACATTTATCTATTAGTACAATAAAAATTATAACTTAAATTTAATTATACATTTAATTCGGTTTCACTCTCACTGTCACTTTGATCTACATTAATAATAAGTGAGTCTATATTATTAGTAAATGATACATATGAATCTTCTATTTTAATAACATGATTAATCAAATTTATCCAAATTTCTTTGGGAATACTAATTTTCTAATTAATGTTGCAGCACTTGCACTTAGAGTCGGATAAATGTTTTCTGCTTTAACATGGGATTTTACCTGATGCCGCATAATTGAGCATACTCAATTGGATTAAAAATACAGTAATACGGGGGAAGGTGTAAAACGTATGTCCCATATCGGCAGAAATGGTATCAGATCCATATTCCTTTTTAATATTAAATGTCTTTAGGAACTTTATTTTTTTGGCGGTTATGATAGGACGATTTTCTAATCTGAATTTCTTTATAGAGTTTAAGTAGTCAAACCGTCATCGCCGCAATAGTGATTCCATTAATATTTGTCTTTTATTAATGGTCCGATATGCTAAACCAATTAAAGATAATATTCTGCGAAGGCTAGTTCTACTGCAAAGAAAGTTGGTTTCATCTTTCGTTAGTTTGACTTTGCATCTCAACTTAGCATAGTTAGGCTTAGCATCTGACGATAAATGTATTCTTTTAAAATTAATAGTTTGGAAATTTCGAACGAACTCGATTCATTTTATCTTTTTACCTGTTATTTTATTAGGCACAGCCCTGTTTACTTTTTTTGGAATTTTGCCGAGTTTCGTTACGATAGGGGTTGTTAACAGTTTATTGCAGCCATTCGGTCAATGGTATATCTTGAGCCGCACTATACTTTAGTTTTTTATTAAAGCAAGGTATATTTACGTAGTTAAAAGTTACGTACTTTTAAGTAAGTTATCTTTAATTTACAATTAGATAAAACCGAACAAAAGATGACAGCATTATATGGGTTGTTCCATAAATTCCCGCCGTTTTTATATTTCGTTTGTTTTTCCTCCATTTTTATTTTGTTTGACCAAGTGTATATATGCATTCCTAAGAAAAATGGTGTAAATAGGTTTGTAGAGTAAGAAAAGGCTACTCTACAAAACGATTGCATCATTTTTCTAAAAAACTTAATTTTAATTAACTTTCAGGCTTTTGAAATGAAAATTCCAGGCAGCAAAATGTTCTTGTTCGACACTTGCTATGTTTCCTATAATATAATATTATATAACATAATATAATATATATATATATATATATATATATATATATATATATATATATATATATATATATATATATATATATATATATATATGCATATATATATATATATATATATATATATATATATATATATATATATATATATATATATATATATATATATATATAATATAATATATGATAATAATATAATATATAATAATAAATATTAGGTTGATGCAAAAGTTCGCCCCATTGTTAGCGATAGGTGGCATTGCATCGCAAAACCCCAGCGTTATCTACTTTACACGTGCATAGTTTTGATGTTAAATAAGCAAAGATTAATATCTAAAAATTTCCACTATATTTATAATTGTATGTATAACAATTGTTTCGACGCATAATACCTTTTTCAAATACAAACTAAGCTAAACTAACATTGTGAGAAAAATAATTACAACCTCAAGTGTCCATCGACCTAATAATACCATAAAACATGATAGTGGGGAAATCCATTTTTTGTCAACATCTAGGAGGGCAATATAAGTTTACTAACGGTGAACCATTCAAGTCTAGCTGATAATTTGGCAAAATATCCAATTTTTTTCTTTTATTAATTTCTAGGCTCTCTGAAAGATTGAATTTTTTTGGTTTTATTCTCATTATGTAACATTTTAAAATTATCATTGAAGTATGCTTTTCTATGCGTGGTTAGCATAACGAGAATTATTTTGTTGTTTAGTGTAACTTCTTTTATGTTTATTGAGCCTAGTAGAGAAACATCTTCTTGTTTGTCCAACATAGACTTTTGGACAAGACTCGTACTCAATTAAATAAACTCCTGATTTACATTTTAGATATATGTCTCGACAATAATTGACCGGATATATTAAATTAATGGTTTTATTATAACTTTGTTTATTAACTATTTTATTTTTAATATTTAGGTCGTATCCGTTATTTACTGCGATCGGTTTGGTGACATTCAATTATTTTTTATATAATAATTATCTATTGACATAGGAATATTTAATAATCTATGTATAAAAGAGTTAAATGGTGCCATCTTTTGTGAATAACGATGGCAAGATTTACTGTGTATAATTAAATCTGTAAGTGATGGCTTATGAAAAATTGTAAAATCATGTTTATTGTCTTTTCTAGTAATAGTTAAGTCTAAAAAGTTAGTACTAATATCTTGTTCTTCTTCAACTGTGAATTTAATGGTTTTATGTAAAGAATTTATGTGAGTTAAGAATCGATTTAATTGTCTATCAGAACCTGTAAAACAAATTAGAATGTCATCAACATATCTGTACCATTAAAGTGATGATTTACACACCTGATGCAGATTTATCTTATTTTCTAAGTTGTCCATAAAAATTTCCGCCAGTAAAGGACTTAAAGGGTTTTCCATTATCAAACTGTCATTAGAAACAAATTGAATTATCAAATTCAAAATAATTCTGATCCAACGTAATTGACACCAGCTCTAAAATTTCTTGTTTCATTATTGAATTAGTTTCATTTTTGAGAAATAATTTGTCAACTAATTCTATTACATCGTTTGGTGGTATAGTCGGGAATAAATTTTGTACATCGAAAGAAATTAGTTTGGATTTTTGGGTAAATTAATATCTTTCATTTTATTGATAAGATCATAGGTATTTAAAATGGCATATTTTGGTTTAAAATTCGTATATTGTAAATTGATTGCATGAGCTGTAACAAATGAAACTACTCGTCTTATTGGGTAAGTATCTTGTCTATTTGAGTAATTATATAAGCGAGTATAATTTTGGTACCTGAGGATTCATTCTTATTAATTCTTGTTTTTCGTAATCATTAAACATAGACGAATCTTTTACTATTTGTTTTATTCTTTTTTGAAAATTATTCGTAGAATCAGAATTAATTTTGTTAAATTCCCCTGATTTTAAAAAATTATTAGTTTTTGATATATAATTATCTCTAGACATCGCAACAATGGACTTAACCTTATCTGCTCTTGTCATTATGATGTTTTTTTTTTCTTATTGAATCTAAAAAAAATATTTTTTTTAGAGAGCTAAAAAATTAATAAAAGAGGAGAAGAAATTAGTAAAAGAAAAAATTTGGATATATTGTTAAATGACGAGCTAGACTTAAATAATTCACCATTATTAAACTTATATTGCCCTCCTAGACGTTGACAAAACTGGATTTCCACACTATCATGTTTTAGGGTATTATTAGGTCGATGGACACTTTAGGTTTTAATTACTTGTCTCACTGTTAGTTTACCATAATTTCTATTTGCAAAAAGGCACTGTGTGTTGAAACAATTGTTATACATACAATTTTAAGTATAATGAAAATTTTTAGATATTAATTTTTGTTTATTTATTTAAAATGGACTTCCATCAAGTATCGACTACCTCAGTTAAATTTACTTTTGATGTTGTTTGACATGAGAAATTTCGGCGAGTACTTGGGAAAAAATTGCGTTATTTGATTGTGTTTTTCAATTTTGTTAAGCTTTAAAAATGGCGAAAAGTAAGGAGCATTTTTGATACATAAACTTTTTTATTTCCGAAAAGGCAAAAATGCTTCGCAGACGCAAAATAAGATACATGCTATGTATGGAGAGATTCCAAGTGCGGTAAGTTATTCAGAAAGTTTCGTGAAAACAATTTTAATGTTACCGACGCCCCACCTCCTGGACGATCGGCCGAGGTTGGAAATACTGGTGCTAATTAAAAGTGATTGTCATAGAACAACTCGACAAATCGGAGAAATTTGCAGAATCAACCAATCAATAGCGTCAATGTGATTATATCAACTTAGAACGGTTAGTTAGAAGTGGATAGTTACAGGTAATCATGTCGATCAGGTAATCATACAGATGATGCCGAACCTCCTAATATTAACGAACAACAAAACACCTAAAAAATAATAAAGCTCCTTGCCGAGACAGAATCCCGTCGGAATTTTTTAAATATGGCGAAAAGAGCTACAATCAAAATTAAAACATATGAAATTAACTTTTGCGTCAAACGAATAAATAAGAATAAACTAGAAAACAGTCCTTTTTTTAATGTTAAAACATCTTTCTAAATTCGATCGATTCAAACAACAGTCTAATTGATTACGAGGGTAGTCTGAAAAGTTTCCAACCTCAACTTGACGGCGTTACTCGTCAAAAATATTCTGGTAATATAATTACGCATGCGTTTAAAGATAATCTTGAAAATATCAGCCATATTAGATGCTCAGTGGTTGTTTAACAGTGATTTATGTCAGTCGATGTTAGCGTTTCTGTAAAGATGGAAAAAATCGAATATCGAGGCGTGATCAAATTCTTCCATTTGAAAGGCAATATGTGTACGCAAATTAAAGCGGACATGGATGATGTTTATAGGGACTTTGCACCATGATTTGCCACCGTGAAATTTTTGGCAGCTGAAGTTAAAGGTGGTCGTACCAGCTTGGTTAACGATAAATGTCCGAACGGCCAAAAACTGAAAACACTACCGATGATACTGAAATAGTTCGCCAAATGGTGCTAGACGGCCGTCCAATTAAGATTAGAGAATTAGAGATTAGAGATTAGAATTAAGAGAGATAGCAGAGGTTGTGAGCATCTCGAAAAAACGTGTTTGTCATATATTGACTGAAGATTTGGACATGAAAAATCCAACCGCGCGTTGGGTGCTGCGATTGTTCACTCAGGACCAAAAAAGCATTCGAATTAAAATTTTCGAAGCCATGGTGAAGCAGTTTGAGCCAAACAAGTAGGAATTTTAGCAACGATTAATAACTTTTTTTTTATTAATAAACACCTCGAAGGATATTTATTGATATTATAATCTGATCTAATGTAGATCAACACGTAATTATGTTACAACTTAAATTGCTACTTCGAAAACCTAAGTCTAAGGTCTTACTAGAATACATTAGAATCTAATTTATTATTTACAACTAACATTTACAACTTATTTACACTAAACTAATGTGTAACGTTCAACCGCACTATTCTCTGATTTGCACTAGCACAATCACACTTAACCCAACCTAACCAAACCTTCACTCTCTTGAGTCTTCTTGTTAGATTGGTGTTATCGAGGATCTGGTTTGCCTCAACGTTCATGTGTTGATGGAGCCGTTGTTCCTGACTATGTGCGAATTTGGTAACAGTCTGGTCAACACTGTCCATCTGAAGGTCTCGATCACTATCTCGAGATCACTATTTCTGATGTAAAGTGGCGTATTGACGATATTTCTCACTACTTTGTTCTAAAATATCTGAATGATTAGAATATTACTTTTGGTGGCACATCCTCAGAGTTGTATGCTATAGCTCCACACCGGTTTGAGGATTTGTTTATACAATAATATTTTTTATAGGTATAGGTTTTATAGGTTTTTATAGGTAGATAGACTGGAGTGTTTACCAAGTAGCCAATACATTTTCTTGTACCTTATATCAAGCTCTCTTTTTTTCTTTTTTACATAAATTTTCCATTTTTTTAGAAGTTTTGTGTCTAATGTGATGCCTAAATATTTTGCTGATTTTGCATAATGGAAATTCATGTATACTGAGTTAGTCTTGTTCAATTTGATATGCCATATTTTGGTTCAATTGTTTATTTGCTTAACTGATATTTGGAGTTTATTTGCAGCGTCTTAATGATCTTTGCCTACCGCTAGGATAGCAGTATGATCTGCAAATGTGGCTATTGTATCTTGTTCTAGTTGTGAAATGTCACCTGTGCAGATCAGGAACAGTATACGCTACGGCGCTTCCTTGTGGCACTCCTGCTCCAATTTCTATCAACTCTGTGCATGCTTCTACTTGTTTTACTCTGAAGAATCTGTCTGATATGTAAGGCTCTAATATTTCAAAATAATTTTGTGGCAGAAGCATATTCAGCTTATATTTTAGCCTATTATGCCATACTTTGTCAAAAGCATGCGCAACATCAAGGAAGATAACTGAGCAGACTTTATTTTCTAGCGCGTTTTCAATTACATTAGTTATTCTGTGTACCTGATCTATAGTTGAATGGCTCTCTCAAAGACCAAACTGATGATTTGGTATTAGGTGCCTTTCTTCAATCAAGGGTTTCCGCCTTTTCATGAATATTTTTCAAATAATTTTGAGAGCATGGGCAGTAGTATATATGATGACACTTCGTGAGGATATTGTCCAGTCTTAGAGATCATAATGACTTCTGCCGCTTTTCACATCTCACGAACATCTGAATGCGCTATTAATGAGTTGTGTAAGTTTTATTATGGCTTTCTTTGGAAGTTGTTTTAATACCGCTCCAGTGATAAATCAAAGCCAGGAGGTCTCTTTTGGTCAATGTTTGTTTTTATTTCATTTGTTATTTCTTTTGGAGAGGTTGGTTTGATGTGTATTTCTTGTGGAGGAGGAGTTTCGCAGTATAGTAGATCTTCTCCTGGGTTTGGTTGGAAGGTACTTTTAAGATGTTCTGCAAACTTGTTCGCCTTTTGCATATTGTGATAATAAATAAAACACAAATAAAACACTAAAATATTTTCTGACATGTTTCAACCTGACGACCATTCTCAAAGAGAGTTATATATAAACTTTATTTTTTTACACTTTATATATCTCTCTTTTGAGAATGGCCGTGAGGCCGAAACATATCAGAAAATATTTTGAATATATTGTGAAACAAATACCAAGTGTTTTGATTTTTATCATCGTTACTATGTTTGATTGCGGTTGGCACCACGTGTCAACCGTGTAATCAATAGAAACTGTTGTATATTGTTTCTACCCTAACTACTATCAGCATTCCTGATTGGAGCGTTTTGCAGTATCGGCCTTTTTATTCTCTTAGTGGCTTTCCAGAGAGAGTAGTCAAAGTTTTTATCATTTGTCAATTCACTCAAATACTAAATAATAAATTCATTTTTTACTCTTTCGATTTCTCTTTTTAGCTGCTGAGTGACATTATTGAGTTTGGTTTTATCTGCTGGAGCTTTGAACTGATGCCATTTCCTCCTAATTTTTCTTTTTTTGGAGATCAGATCCCGTATTTCTTTGGGGTAGTTATTTCCCTTTGTTTGCTGGATACTGAAAGGTGTATTATTCCAAACATCCCTTTGCATGTTGGTTACTAATAACTTCACTTCAATATCCAATTGTTCTACTGTTCTTAGTGGAATAGGTAAATAGCATTTTCCAAGTCCAGTCTCTAGCTTTCCTAGTCTGTTTTCCTGTTTGTTAATCTAGGAACTTTTTTTTTAGATTATGGTATCGCTAAGGGTAAGAAGTATAGGAGAGTGATCTGAGTTCAAATCCCATGCTTCATCAACTTGAATATAATTTAATTAAATATTCCTTACAACAAAGAAGTTTATCAACTCTGGTATTTTATTTTTATCTGCAAACCAATATGTTGGTTTGTCAGTTGAATGCGAGTCGCACTTTAGTTCACTCATTGATTCCTTCAATCTTTTGCTTTGGTTGTTGTAAGCTTAGATTCCCATTATAGTGCTTTGAATTGAAGTCACCTCTAAAGTTGAATCTGTGTCCTTGACTATTAACGAAGTTTAGATATTGTTCTTTATTAATGGCATGTCCTACAGGATAATATACAGAAGTGATCCTAACATCTAACATTAATAACTGTTGATGAATAACTGTTGATGAAACGTGGATAAATCACATTCCTGAAACCAAGGTATAGTCGAAACAGTGGACAGTGGAAGGCAGAAATTGAAGAAAAAGAAAGTTTTGTTTCACCAAGATAACGCAGTGTTTCCACTTCAGTGGTCGCCATGGTAAAAATTCACGAAATGGGATTGGAATTGGAACCACTTACCGTATTCACCAGGTCTGGCGCCCACTGACTTTTTTTTCTTTCCTAAACTAGAAGTTTCCCTCGGAAGACATCACATATGTAAAGCAGTATTTTGCAGAACCAGATGTCAACTACTATTTGGACGTATTAAAGAGATGGGAGCATCGCTGGGAAAAGTGTATCAAATTACAAGGAGATGTTGATAAATTAAACCGAACTTGATAAAAAAATACTTGTTTCTATGTTAGGTTGGAAACTTTTCAGACTTTCCTTGTATATGTCAGAATGTTTAAATGTACTCTTTTAAGATCTAATTATAGTCTAGACACACTTCTCTTAGATCGATATCAAGTCCAGCTTTAGCAGATTTTTTTATAAATTTTATCATGATGTTATACTCCGCTATGCTATGAAACATCACTTTTATTTTCGCCGACGTAAAGAGAGGTTCCAGGAAGTTTAAGGTTCTGGAATATTGGACAGATTCATTCCTTGTGGATTGTCCTTTTTGTTACAGTAGATATCTTTGTCGGTAAAAATGTGAAAATCCTAAAAAACATTTTATTTATTGTATTATAGGTTTAATTTTAATTACAAAACACTCTGGTTAAAATGTCTATTATGTATTCAGGATCTACTACAACTAAAATTGGTCTCGAAAAAGACCACACACCACCAAATTTCTCACCTCTTTTCAGTTCGTCATACCAGTCTTTGACTTCATCAGCGACCATGATGTTTTTTAAAATAATCCTAAGTGACATAGAAAAGGAAACATAGAAACATTGATAACATTTTAAAAATTATTTTATAGATTTATTGTTATTGTTAAACATTATAACTCATTACAATTACAATTTGAAGATATAATTACTACGAGTTAGGGAGCTACAATCAGTAATGGGCGTATCGACCTCCACTTTGTATACATTTATGGAGACGCCTAGGCATTGATCTAATTAGGTGGTCAATTTCCTCTTAAGGTATAGTGTCCCATGCTACTTGAATTTTATCCCGTACGGCCTACAACGTCTATGGATGATGTGGCAACAATCAATTACAAGCTTTGAACTATGATATCCCATACATGATCTATTGCGGAAAGATCCAAAGATCTCAGTGGTCAAGGCAGTAAATTGATTCGAGCTCCTTCAAAATGACGTAAAGTAACACGTGCAACTTGTGGGTGTGCATTATCCTGCTGGAAAAGTGGAGTTGAAATTGTTCGAAGTTAGAGTAACAAATATATCTTCTGACACGAACACGGCCGTCATGGCCACCTATACGGAAGCGGGACTCGTCACTAAAAACAACACAATTCCATTCTACATCCCACTGATATCTTTCCCTGCATCACTCCAGCTGTTGACGCCGATATTCCGTTATTAAAGATAAAGCCAGATATGGTTTGTAAGAAACGAACCCAAAATATCTGATTCTGCGGTAGATTGCTCGTATTCCAATTAACCTTCCATGCACCACTGGTTAGCAATTGACCTTGAAGTTGAAAAACGGTCTCTTATGGCCAAAAGCCGAAGACGGCGCTCCTGCAGTTCTGTCGTGGATGGATGGGTGTCGTCCTGTGCCTCTAGCTCATTGTTGTCGACCTTCTTCGCCCCCGCTCGCCAAGTTCTCAAAACTCTATGAACAGTCCTATTCATTCTTCTTCCAATTTCCCGACAAAATAATCCGGTCTCTCTTAGACCTAGAATGCGGCCCCTTCCAAATTGTGTGAACTGGCAAAAAATTTTTACGAATCTTTTTTATACGAACAAGTGCTTCGTTGTTATTGCTGAAATGTTGATCATTTATTCCTAAAGCGGCAGTTTCACACAGCAGTAGAGTGCGATCGCAGCGACTGCTTGGGGGGCGTGACTTTACTGTTAGTCGTTTATTTATGTGAATCATAATTGCTTCGTTGGCAGTTAACTGTTATCCAAGTTACTGCGTTGACTAGAAATATTTCTACTTTTTATATTGCAGCTGTTAAATTTGAGTAAGCAAGATGGCGAAATCTGTAAAACGCATTGCGTTCTCAGATGAGAAACTTTACTTTGATCGAATTATATAAGGAAAATGAATGTTTATGGGACATCAGGTCCCCAGCGTACAAAAATACTATTAAACGGAAAGCTGCATTTACAAATATAGCAGAAAAACTGAAGTTGGACGAGGAAACCATAAAGAAGAAAATTGTTTAAATAAGAGCGACATATTTATTGGAGAAAAAGAATATTACTGAGAATCAACGAACTGGAAGTAGTACAGATGACGTGTATATTCCAATAGTACCGTGGTTTGACCACATGAAATTTTTGAATCATGTGATAATCCCCCGAAAAACTATATCGAATTTGGACTCTCTGCAATCTCAATTAACACAGGTATGTATTTACTTTTTTATTGCTTACATTACTTTTGAATAAATGCTACAAATATTAATGTCATTATACAAATATGATTGTTAAATTGTTGACCACTGAAAATCTATATCCCCGAGAGTGACAAAATAATCTGCAAATTCTTCTCGAGTGTCACGAGCAAGGGTTGATGAAAAATTTCTTCCTTCGTGCCGAATATTTGGCAGTACATTAAATGATGCATTGCTTTCTGTATTTACAAATGTTTCTGGGCGCAAATAGTTATGTAATGCACAACAGGACATTATTATAAACTCTGTGGTCTTCAGATTTGTATCCATTGGTCTTCTAAATATTAAAAATCTGCTAGACAGGATTCCAAATGTATTTTCGACAACTCTTCTTGCCCTACATAATCGATAGTTAAACATTTTTTGCTTCACTGATAGATTTGCGGATCGTGGGTATGGTTTCATTAAATTATGGCTTAGTGCAAAGGCATCGTCGCCTATAATACAATAAGGAACCTTTCTATTCCTTCCTGGTAATGGTTTAGGTGCAGGAATGTTTAGTGTACTGTTAACATTGATCGCTTCATATAAGGAGCTGTTTCTGTATATCCCACCGTCAGAAACTCTACCGTTACTTCCACAATCAACATAAATAAAATTATAATTTGCATCTACAAGTGCCAAAAGTACAATACTATGAAAACCTTTGTAGTTGTAATAATAGGAACCTTCGTTTGGGGGTGCTTGAATAGACACATTTTAAAGTCCAATGAAATTTTATTCCATTCTCTTTCCGTATTTGGAACCTACAAAAAAAACTTGAAATATATCAATCATCGTTGAAATCATCTAAATTACATTCAATTCTAGCCTAGCTGCTTAGGTGAGGATGCTATAGTCTCTTACATTATATTATTACATAATTAAATAAATATTTCCTTGTTACAGAGTGAAGAACCTAATGAAGTGAGTAGAAAGAACGATTTATCTTCCGCCACTAATTTCGAACTGACTAAATCTGCAGCACCTACAATCACTCCTACAATTCAATTCAAGAAAAAAAAGGCAAACTTACGAGGTCTTCATTCGGCAGAAAATGCTATTGATATTGCCATAAATAAACTAACTAAAATAAACAATCAAGATATGTTTGATAATTTTGGAAATCTTATAGCATCACAATTGAAAACAATCCCAATTGCGGATGCGTTACGGTTACAACAGAACATAAGTGAAATGGTAAACAACAGGTTGTTACAAGTACATCGACGTAGCTTCACTCCGCCATCTGATTCCTCCCGGCCGTCCTCGTCTTCATCACATATTGCAGATGTATACGAAGATATAAGGTCTCCATCCTCTGCAGTTTTACTGGATTTAAATAAATCTGAGACAGAAAACGAGTCTCATGATAGTACTACAGATATTATATCAAGAGCACTTCACGGTATTATGGAATAAAAATTTGAAACTCTTTTTGACTTAAACCGCTGCTACCTATTGCTTTGACTCGGCATATTATGTTGACATGTTAATAAGGCGTAAATACATTTAACATTGTTTTAATTTTTTCTTAAGAAGGAAATAATTTGCCTCCACTAAGTTATTAGTAATAAAGTGTTTGATGATGTCACCTAAAAGTGTTTTATCTTTTAAAATTTGGGACTTACTTTCAAATAATCTTTTTAAAGTTGCGACAATAGATGGAAAATAAACAATAAATGGAAAAAATATTTTCACTTACCATTTCGGGTAATTGTAAAAATTTTTCATATGGTGGTCGTGTGAAATTTTTAGAGTCTCCATCTGAGGCTAATAACTCGACTAACAGGTTGTTTTCGATGTAAAACTGGGTCTATTTAATAAAGATGGTTTGACCCAATACCTTTTCTTATTAGAATGTCGTTTAGAGACCAATTTTTTCTTCAATAGGAAGTAAATAATCATACAGTTTGCAAGTTGCTTTTTCGCAGGCGCCATTCTATAACCATTAATTTCATCAAGTGTAAAATTTTATGTGGAACAATACGAAGCAATAAAATTATCGCAGTCAATGTATCCCCCACTACACAATTGAATTGTTATAGCAGTCTACTGCTATGTGAAACTGCCGCTTAAGATTACTAGAAACAAGTATATAAAATATAATTAATATGTAAATTATATTTATACGAATATAAACTAAAACTAAACTAAAATAATAATAAACCCTCGCTCAGCTTAATGGGGTACAAACACTCATTAAACAAACCTTCCTGATTGCTCATTCGTAGAACTTTTATGATATCTTACCGTAAGGAAATGCGGGTTTTTCATAGGGAATTTTTTTCTTTTCTCAGTACTTGTAAGAGTGTTGGAAGTAAATCCAAAGAGATAAAAGGGCTGCCACAAGAACGAATAATATATCCACACAAATGCAGTTCATGGTACAAGAAAAGAAAATGGCGATGTGTACTCTAGTTATATGACTGATTTAGAATCACAAGTAATTTTGTATAACATTTAAGCAACGTAGAAAAATTCAGAGATAAAGATAAGAGCAAAATATATTTTGTCCTCTTTTTTTACTTTTTGTTACTTTTTTATAGACAATTTTTTATCTAATCAGATACTAAATTATAGTTCAAATATGTAAAAAATTATGTAATGATTTTATTTTAAAATGTGCACATATACATATATTTACCATTACATTTTATGGCAAAGATTTAACGCATGATAATTTATCGAGTTAATATTGTTTTTTTCAGTAAGGAAAGTCGTTAAATTTTGAGGACTGTACTTACTTTCTAAGTAAGTAAGCCATCTTTAATTTACAATTTAAAAAACCCCAACGTACAACACAAAAGACGGGGGTTGTTCCTGATGAGTTGTTCCATCAAGTTCCCGATGTTTTTATAATTCTTTTATTTTTCCTCCAGTTATATTTTGTTTGTATTGTATATATGCATTTAAAAGCTTTTTTCTTACTCTACAAAACTATTGGCATCATTATTCTGAAAAACTTAATTCCAATTAACTTCCAGGCCTTTGAAATCTAGACGACAATCTGAGACCTAGACGACAAGCTCCGTTTTTGCCGACCGACTTTGACGAGGATCATCTTAAAACGCCTTTGAAGGACGGTCGACAAACATGCCAAGAATTGGTTGAGAAGATGAACAGCGGCAAATGATAAATATGAATGATACAATTTTAAACTCTTCAGATAGCCAAGAAATTAATAAAAGAAACCATTTGAATATTTTGTTAAATGACCAGGTGGATTTGAATGGTTCAACCCTGTTAGATTGATATTGCACATCTAGACATTGAAAAATTCAATTCCCGACTATTATCATTTATCAGGTCGATGGACTTTTTATGTAATAACACTTTTCTTACTGTTAAGTTTAATATAAAGGGTGATTTTTTTGTGTATTCGAACTTCCGATAAGGGTCGCTGTCAAATGAACATGTCAAATGTCATCGTGGCACATTAAATGTCTGGTAAATCATCATGAAACGTTTATGATCAGAGCACTGCTTGCAAATTGTTAAAATTTATTATCAAAATCAGTGTTTTATGCGCCAAACTTATAGATCACTTCGTGAATTTTATGATGCCCATTATGGCCTAACCGAGCGATGTATTTACCGAACTATCGACAAATTCCGAACACATTTCGCGCTGCTCGATATTAAAACAAAAATAAGGCAAACAACTATGCGTTAAGATAAGAAAATATCCCTGCTCTTGCGGGGCAGTATTAACGAAGAGTCAAATTAATTAATTCGTTAATGGGGATCGTTATTGAGCGATGATCAATTATTATTTAATTCGGAATTTGATTGCTATTGAACTGGAGGAGAACCAAAAGAACGGCTTCATATGTCATACAGCCAATGGAATAATTGATTTATTGAAGGAACAATTCGGTGAGAAAATTATTTTCAGGAACCGACCTGTTAATTGTCCACCAAAGGTCATGTGTCATCATTTAACGCCTTTAGATTATTTTCTTTGGGGTTATGTTGTATAATAAATTGTTTGTATATGTCGATAAATCAGCAACTATTGACGCCTTGGAAGCCAATATAATTCGGACAATTGCGGACATAAAACTCCAATTGCTTGAGAAAGCGGTCGGAAATTTGATTGACAGAATGCACATTGTCAGAAATAGCCGCGGCGGACATTTTCCCGAATTTGTTTTTAAACAATAATGTCATTGCATTATATTTCATATAAAATAAAAGGTTTTATGGCATCTAATTTGGTTATTGTTTTTTATTAGCGTTTACAAATTATCGGTCGCTACAGGTGTGATTATTTTGCGCGAGTCTTATTTGATAGCGCACCTGTATCGAACAGGCCAAGGCCGAGACAGTCTAACTTCACATCTCGAGCTAAACAGACGTCTTCACGCCGTACTCTTCCATCAGAGGTATATAGATTAGCTGGCCAAACCATACCCAGGCTTATTATTTTGATATTTTTGTAGAGAACTGCGGTTATAAAAACCAGTCATTTTATGACCCGGTATTTAGAGAACCCATTCAATTAGTGACCAGGCCGTTATAGAGCTAGTCATTTCGAGCCTAGTTATCACCAAATCCAGACTTTTTGGGGCCACTTTGTACAGTACCCGATCAATGCAGGTTCCAGACCTTTTGGGGACCCCCATTATTATTGGTACTTGGATAGCCCAGTGGTTGGACAAACAGGCGGCGTGACAACATATTCTGTGATTCTTTTACATTATTTGCCCGCTTCTCTCTCTATCATCAGGAAGTATACAGGAAGCAGACACTGGTGCAAATATTCCACCCTCCTACCAAACTGACGATACTGCAGACACGACGATAAGTATCACGGCCGGCAAGCGGAGGGCGATATTGCCACCAACAATGAATTTTCTGGTATTTTGTTGTCGACAGCTCTTATACATGCAGTAAATGGAAATAAATCAGTAGTTTGCTTTGAATATAAAACTACAGGAACGAGCACATGATTCTGTAAGTGGGACCAGAATGGCATATGGCCGACTACTGTTTGGCAGTGGCTCAGGGCAATTTGAATAGAAAACAAGAAACTGATATAAAAAAAATTGGAATTTCTTGTAATAAAATCATATAATTTTCAAAAATTGATTAGGTAATACATATATATATATATATATATATATATATATATATATATATATATATATATATATATATATATATATATATATATATATATAGAGGGTGGAATATTTGCACCAGTGTCTCTGCTTCCTGTCTACTTCCTGATGATAGAGAGAGAAGCAGGCAAATAATGTAAAAGAATCACAGAATATGTTGTCACGCCGCCTGTTTGTCCAACCACTGGACTATCCAAGTACCAATAATAATGGGGGTCCTCAAAAGGTCTGGAACCTGCATTGATCGGGTACTGTACAAAGTGGCCCCAAAAAGTCTGGATTTGGTGATAACTAGGCTCGAAATGACTAGCTCTATAACGGCCTGGTCACTAATTGAACGGGTTCTCTAAATACCGGGTCATAAAATGACTGGTTTTTATAACCGCAGTTCTCTACAAAAATATCAAAAAAATAAGCCTGGGTATGGTTTGGCCAGCTAATCTATATACCTCTGACGGAAGAGTACGGCGTGAAGACGTCTGTTTAGCTCGAGATGTGAAGTTAGACTGTCTCGGCCTTGGCCTGTTCGATACAGGTGCGCTATCAAATAAAACTCGCGTAAAATGATCACACCTGTAGCGACCGATAATTTGTAAAAGCTAATAAAAAACAATAACCAAATTAGATGCCATAAAACCTTTTATTTTATATGAAATATAATGCAATGGCATTATTGTTTAAAAACAAATTCGGGAAAATGTCCGCCGCGTCTACTTCTCACAATGTGCATTCTGTCAATCAAATTCCCGACCGCTTTTTCAAGCAATTGGAGTTTTATGTCCGCAATTGTCCGAATTATATTGGCTTCCAAGGCGTCAATACTTGCTGATTTATCGACATATACAAACAATTAATTATTATACAACATAACCCCAAAGAAAATAATCTAAAGGCGTTAAATGATGACACATGACCTTTGGTGGACAATTAACAGGTCGGTTCCTGAAAATAATTTTCTCACCGAATTGTTCCTTCAATAAATCAATTATTCCATTGGCTGTATGACATATGAAGCCGTTCTTTTGGTTCTCCTCCAGTTCAATAGCAATCAAATTCCGAATTAAATAATAATTGATCATCGCTCAATAACGATCCCTATTAACGAATTAATTAATTTGACTCTTCGTTAATACTGCCCCGCAAGAGCAGAGATATTTTTTTATCTTAACGCATAGTTGTTTGCCTTGTTTTTGTTTTAATATCGAGCAGCGCGAAATGTGTTCGGAATTTGTCGATAGTTCGGTAAATACATCGCTCGGTTGGGCCATAATGGGCATCATAATATATATATATATATATATATATATATATATATATATATATATATATATATATATATATATATATATATATATATTTTTTTTTTTTATTTGCCCACAAGGTAGCCTAACGGAACCGTGGAGGGAAATATTACAGAAATCTTTCACACTTTCTCCACGTGGTGCCACCGATCGCCTTCGCCGAACTGTCAACCATGCGACGTCACGTGTCTCTCGGGACGCTATGATGGCGTGAGTTGTGTGCGATCACGACCCGTCATTAGAATGGCCATTTAATCTGGTCTCGAGAGACACGTGACGTCGTATGGTTGACAGTTCGGCGAAGGCGATGGGTGGCACCACGTGGAGAAAGGGTGAAAGATTTCTGTAATATATTTATTTATATATATATATATATATATATATATATATATATATATATATATATATATATATATATATATATATATATATATATATATAAATATATATAAATATATAAATATATATAAATATATATATATATATATATATATATATATATATATATATATATATATATATATATATATATATATATATATATATTTATATACAGTACTTTATATACAGTACAGAAACAATCTTGTTATTAAAATCGTTTAACTCGAGTAACTCCCTCAGGTATTTCAAGGTATGTGGAATCGGGACACTCGAAAACAACGATGAATCGTCAAAGGAAACCAAAACTTCACCTTCCTGTAGATGTGTATTTTTGACTTTTTCTATGAATTTGATTGAATTTATCACAGAACAGGAAGGTAGTTGGTTTGGTAGATTTTCAAATTCCTTTGTTAACCACTTTACCAAGTTGTATGTTGGAGAATCAATGGCTGATACAATTGGTCTCATTGATTTTCCTGGTTTATGAATTTTTGGTAGAGCATACAATCTTAGCACTTTTGGATTAGAAACATGTAATTTGCTTTTCAGAGAAGGAGAAATAAGGCTGTTACAAGATTTCAATGTATCTCTAACTTCGTTAATCATTTTTGACAATGGATTCCTAGGTAATCGTTTCCTAGGACCTAGGTAATCGTTTCCTATTCCTAGGACCGTCTTGAATTAATTTTTCAACGCGTTCAAAGTAATCAGGTTTGTCCATTACTACATCCTTATTTCTCTTATCAGCTTTTAAATAAAAACACTCCTTCTCTCGCAGACGCTTGACAATCTTAGAAATATTTGGCATTTTTTTATTTTTATTTGAAATATTTTTTGCAATTTTGCTTTTACATGACTCTCTGATGAAAGCCTTGGAAGACTCCGGTAAGTGTTTAATACCAGTTTCAATACCGGCTACCATATCCTCCAAAGCACTGCGGGATGCCGGCAAAGCAAAATTGAGGCCTTTATTTAAAAGATCTAGTTCTGGGTTGTCGAACATCTGAGTTGAAAAACTTTCTACTATGTTGATGCTCTTTTTTGTCATATGTTCTTTCGACTGCTCAATTTTGAGTTTTTTAATTTTTTTATTTAAAGATGACATTTTTTAATAAATTTACTATTTACTGCTGTAAACATATTCCTTTGAAAATTGCAACAACATTCATGTTTTACATTACTTAATTTAAATATTAATTTCTTGTAAAGATTGTACGCCTGAATTTCAAGCATACTCCTTTTACTGTACAAATGTTTTATTTCTAAGTCATTTCTGTTTTGCAAAATTAGTTATTTTGTCACATATTTTGGAAGATTTTGAAATATTAACTTTAATAAAATTGGGAAATATTTTATTAGTCTGGCATGACTTAAGAAACCAAATGTCTGCTCCAATTATTATTGTTTAAACGCATTACATATTAGGCGACATTTTTACGGAGATGGTACGAAAACTTTGTGGAATTCATTGGATAATTTTTTAAAGATTGATTTAACAAAATGATGAAACTGGATAGGTAAAGGATTCAAGGTCTTGTAAGAATTTTGCCATGGTTATTGAAAATGTCGTGTCAAACACGAAAACGTTAAATTGGTGCTAAGGACCTCGACTTTCATGAACATTGATATAAAGAAAACTACAGCTGGTTTATGATGGGAAAGATCTCGTCAGTGGCCATCATCGTGGTAATTTACACCATTATGTCGAAAGACATCTCCAGAACGCACAATTAGGATGGACAGTTTTTCAGACACCCAGGTTACTTTCCAAATTTAGCGCCGTCGGATTACCACCATTTCAATCATACACGCTTTACTTGTTAATTTTTTTTCAATTAGAATGGAATTCTAAAATGATGTCGAATTGGTTACGTCTAAAAAATAATTCTCTTCTCGGAATATAACTTTTACTACAACAATAAGAAAAAAAACAGAAAGCGATGAAAAAAATATTGATAAACATACCAAATAATTATTGATTGATTTGTCCGTTACTTTGTGATAGTTAATTTTTTAAATCGAAAAAACAATTTTATACTTTGTTAGCTCATAAAAAATAAGATCAATCCAATTATTAAGCAACATATTTTAAAACTCTTTAACTTATGCATTAATAAAAATTATTTTCAATAGTATTTTTTACAAAAAAAGGATGGTCTAGCAATGGGTTCTCCACTGAGCCCTTTATAATCAGAACTGTTTATGTCAAACTTGCAACATAATTTTTTAAAAACGGATAAAGCAAAAAATATATTGTTTTGGTTTAGATATGTAAACGACATTATGGTTTATTATACTAGAAATGACAAATAGACAAATAGAATGAACATAAAACATTTAAATAACATCCATCCAAAAATAAAATTTACACTTGAAAAATAACAAAATTAAACCATAAATTTTCTGGACCTTTCAATATCCAAACAAAATAATATACTAGAATTTAATATCTATAAAAAACCCACATACTCAGATATAACAATTACAAAACAATCAATCCACCTCATTACACATAAATATGTGGGATATAATAAAAATAAAACTAATACCACACAATAACGGTTTGAAAGGAAAGAAAAATTAGTTACTTAATAAATAAATAACTAAAACAATTACTAATTCATCGAGTGTACCAAAAATTAAAACAAACAAATGATAAAAAAATACTGCAAAATTTCATATTTCGGCCCAATTTCAGAACAAACAGTTCGCTCTTTGAGGAAACATCATTTTCAAATAGTGTATGAAAACCCCCAGTCAATCAGTAAGTTACTTTTTTTATATGTTAAGTTGCAACGAGTGCTGTAGCTGCTATGTGGGACAAACCGGCTGAAATTTTCAGACCAGATTCAAAGAACACAAATCTGCGTAAAGAAACAACATTCTAATTTTGCGAACAATATCATAGATACCGGACATATATTTCCCGAGATTAGAAATTTAAAAATTTTACATACTGCGCCAAAAAGCAAAAAATTAAACATTTTAGAAAACATTTTATTTAAAATATTGTAAAAAATTCACCCCAATCCGCAATAAAAGTGTAAAATTAGGTACATAGGATAAACAGCTGTAATACCTTAGTTTTAAAGCAGTGTTTGAGAATGTAAAATCGTTTTACGAAAGTATAGTTACACAAATTTAAAAATAAAAGTAATAGATAAAGCATAAAATAGCTTTATTCGATACTAAATAATCTTTTTGTTGATATAAAATCACTTATTAAGCATCTGGACGGTAAAATTGAATCAATACTTTATAAAAATTTTGATAAACATACTAAATAATCTTTTTGTCGATGTAAACACATTTTTTAAGAATCAAAAAACTAAAATTGAAATTTGTATTTTATAAAGTTTTTTAAAATATTATCTTGACAAAATGGTGAAAGTAATTATAAAACAACTGATCCTCAACCTTCAAATTGAATTAACTCAAATAGCTTTGCCGTAACCACCGGTTGTTAATTTTCTATTTCCTTTAATATCTACTAACTGATCTTCAACGGACCTTAACATTTTTGACCGTTTATTTTGAGCTTTATTTTATGTACTCTATGGGCCCCCTATTCACAGTTGTTAATAACAAGCAATTTTTTATTTTTAATATTTCTTAACAATATCTTAAAATATTAGATAACTGTAACATAATATTATTCATAATAATATTTATGTTTATTGTACGAGGTAAAGTTTATGAACTATTTGCCCCAACGTAGAAAAAAATATGTGTAATGTCTGAGGTAGTTTTAGTTTTCAAAATAATCTATTGTCTAAACATAAATGTTTATTCAGTTTAAAACATCGTTTCACAACCTTTTAAGGGAACCCGATGGTCGGAAAATGAAAAAAAAATATTGCCTTAAAAAATTCTACATTCAATTCTGGTCATTTATATATATAGATACCATGAGGGTTTAAAACGCAAAAAAAATATGCTGAAAATGGATTCTATGGATTCTATGGATTCTATATATATGGTGTCTATGGATTCGTTTTTCTTGCTAATAATAATAAAATAGGCCTATATTCAACAAAATAGTTTGTTGAATATGCCGTGTATATGTACTTTTTGAATGATATTTGCCGTATATATGTACATGTATTTATGTAAATGTCACATTCTAATTATTTCAATATATGGAGTTTCATATAGGATGACTAAAAGACAACTATTTTATTGAATATCTAGGAAGGAATATATATTATTAAAAAAAATAATAAAAATAAGTGGGTAATAAGAATATATATATATATATATATATATATATATATATATATATATATATATATATATATATATATATATATATATATATATATATATATATATATATATATATATATATATATATATATATATATATTTTTTTTTTTATTACCACACTATTATTAATTTATTTAATACGTTTCGTACAAAAATAATTAACATTGAAACTCTTCGTCTCGTTCATTTGTTTTTATTATCTAAGCGCATAGCTTATACGAACCTGCCTAAACGCGCTCGGGAAGAATGATCCGTCTTGCTTGCGCGGGTGGGTGGCGCGAGGTGCACAGGCGGGTCATACTAAAAGTGCGTGCAAGTGCAGGGCACAGATTCGAACTGGTAAAAGTAATATAAGGGGTTACACAAGTCTTGTATCATCCGCCATATCACCAACTTTCCGTAGTTTGTCTGAAACATCGACATCCACAGAGATTTTCACATCCCAAAAGACCACGTCCGTAGACAGAAAAAATTAAGAAAGGTCTCCCCTTTCACTCCAACTCCGTCCTGAAACACGACCTCCGTTGTTAGAAAACATACCTCCACCGTTTCCAGAGTTGCAAGAGCTTCTCTGAAGACTACTTACATCATTCGATCTTCCCCATCTCGAGTAGTTATTGAGCCGTAGTAAGAGAGTTTTTTGAAAGCGGAGTTATACAGAACCCTAATGACTCTTTGAACAATGTAAAATACCTAAATCAATTTTTGTGACTCTAAAAACATTAAAATTAGGAGCACACGAAGCCGTAGCAACTTTTAACGAAAAGGCTATATTTCATCTTCAAGTGCTTGATGAATATAGATCCAGGAAAACATTTCATGGAAAAAATGTACTCATTGGATTACAATAGGCTAAGGCAATAGGCAAGATATGCTAAAAAGCCAATGACAGCCACAGCACAAAAAGCCACATTAAATTCAATTCAATCAATTTTCACATTATTGACGAGGTTTCACCAAAATCTCATCTGGCATTTTCATATATTCGCTCTCTTGATAGACAGCTTCGAACATCATCATCATCACCATCATCGTCATCAGCCCCTGTCGATCCACTGCAGAATGAAGGCCTCTTCAGCATGCTTTCAACTTTCACGGTTCTGGGCTTTCCTCTGCGACTCGGGTTCATTCTAATTAACGATGTCATTAGTACATCGCCTTCTTTGCGGACGTTTGCGATCAAGCAGTCCATTCCATCTTGATTGATTCTTGATCGCTATATGGTCTGAGTTGATCTGAGTAGACTATCTCCATTTCAATTGCTCTGCTCTTCCAATGATGTCACACACTTTCGTTTGTTTCCTGATCCATGTACAGGACTTTCTGGCTCGTCTTGTAATACCAATCATACATCTTTCCATTCGCCTCTATATATAAGTGTATATATATATATATATATATATATATATATATATATATATATATATATATATATATATATATATATATATTACAGAAATCTTTCACCCTTTCTGTAATATTTCCCTCCACGGTTCCGTTACGCTACCTTGTGGACATATATATATATATATATATATATATATATATATATATATATATATATATATATATATATATATATATATATATATATATATATATATATACCCCTTATTACTTTTACCAGTTCGAATCTGTGCCCTGCACTTGCACGCACTTGTAGTATGACCCGCCTGTGCACCTCGCGCCACCCACCCGCGCAAGCAAGATGGATCATTCTTCCCGAGCGCGTTTAGGCAGGTTCGTATTAGCTATGCGCTTAGGTAATAAAAACAAATGAACGAGACGAAGAGTTTCAATGTTAATTATTTTTGTACGAAACGTATTAAATAAATTAATAATAGTGTGGTAATAAAATAGATTAATAATATTAAATAAAATGGTCAGATTTGTGACAAAACGAAATGCACCGTCTATATTTGATGAAACAGTAAAGAAAAATACCAAATTGTGCAATGAAACATATTGAAAATATGGATTCATTGCCTTGGATGACAAGCTGCAATATGTTGTTTGTTATCAAGTTCTGTCCCCGGAAAGCACGAAGCCTTCAAAATTAGTCCGGCATCTGGAAACAAAAAACCCGTCTTTACAAAATAAACCATTAGAATTTTTCGACCGTAAATCACTGATCTTGAAAAATCAACAAATCAAGCCTTAATGAAACCACAGCACTTCAAGCAGCCTATTTAGTAGCATTATAGTGGCCAGGGAGTCTAAAGCCCACTCGATTGCGGAAAAGCTCATTTTACCCTCTGCTATTGATATGGTCATTGTGATGATAAGTCCAGAAGATGTAAAAACGTTGAAAACTATATCACTCTCAAATAACAAATAATTGAAAAAGTTAAATTAAGTGATTTTAAATACGAATGCGAGGGGCCAATTAAAGAAAATATGCTATTTTGCAAATCAATCCCTGGTAATGCAACTGGCGAAGGACTCTTTAAAGTTGCTGCATCATAAAACGAAAACTTGAACTTTAATAAAAGTATTGTGGTATGTACCGATGGATGGTTACCGATGGTAACGGAGAAGAAAAGTGGTGTAATAGAAAAATTAAAAGACATTATGCCACATACAAAATGTTCTGCCAGAAGCCGTAGAAATTATTAATTTTATTAAAAGCCGACCATTGCATACTAGATTGCTTTCCACATTATACGAAGAAATCGGTGCCAAATCCGACTCACTGCTTTTCCATACCGAAGTCAGGTGGTTATCGCGAGGAAAAGTTCTAACATGGCTTTTTGAATTACGAGATAAATTAAAAATCTTTTTACAGATAAAAATAACTCATTTTCAGAGTTTTTACAAGAAGGAGAAACTTTATTACTGTGATATACTTTAGTGATATATTTTCACATTTGAATGACTTGAATAAGAGTTTACAAGGCCATAAGAAAAAACATTTTACTAATGGCAGACAAAGTCATGCCTTCAACAAGAAGCTTGGTATTTGGATTATCCGCCTTGAAAAACCCAATGTTGATGCATTCAGTTTAACTTCGGATTATATTACCAAATACTAGTATATATATTTAGAAAATTATGTTATTCATCGTGTATGAAATATCGGCCAAAGAAACCCTACAACTAGAATTTTTAATTCAAGATTTTGATAACTTTTGGCTTGCCCGACGATGTGAAAACGGAAGCCTAGTAACGAAAGCTTTGAAAACATTGATCCCCTTCGCTACTTCTTACTTATGCGAAAAAAGCATTTCGTCTATGGTGGATGTAAATACTAAACATAGAAATCGTCTATTATCACTGGAAAATAATTTGCTTATGTGTGCCACGTATAAAAAAAACTTTTAAGTGAAAAACAAAATCAACCGTCGCATTGAATTACTATTTCAAACAACTTTTTTAAAAGGATGTTTCGTATACAGGTCTTATTTTTTGAACACATTGCGGCCCCCCATATTTCTGAACACGACCCCCTCAGGGGTCGCAACACCCAGGTTGAGAAACGATGGGTTAAGAAATAAAAATATAACCGAGGCAGAACAGGCTGTTCAAAAAAATCAGCGTTTTGGATGTGAGACATTGAAACGCAACTTTTGTGAGATGGGGAGTTATCCTGATCTCTCGGCTAAATTTTCTCCAGATTTTTATTTTTTTTGCTTCTAGGACAGTCGGTATAATAGTGGTTTGTGATGGTGTGCCCTCTGTTATACACTGTGTGTCGGAAAAATAACGAAACTTTTTAAATAAAAAAAAATAGTTAGTTATTTTGCCAAAAGTATTTCTTTTTATTCAGTATACATCCCTCAATCACCTTCGTCACGGTTTCTTGGACTTGTGTAACACATGGAAATGAATCAGGCGAATACGGAGGATGTTGTAGCACATAATTATTTTTTCACTAACAGCGACGGTCCTGTGCTCTCGACATTCAGTCCTCACTTGAACGATTCTCTTCCACAAACGCTCCATAGCACCCAGATAATATTCACCATTGACATTTTAATTCTGTGGAACGAACTGCCGAAGTATAATACCTTTAGAATCCTAAAAACAAATCAATATTGTCTTCTATCGTGACTTTTGGAAATGCAATTTTTTCGATTTCGGATAGCCGGGGGACTTCCATGTATTATTTTGGCCCCTTGTTTGAGAATCGTACTTGAAACACCAAGTCTCATCTCAGTTACAATCGAGATATACAACTTTCAGATTATACATCGTTTCAATAGATGGCGCCAGTAGTTGTCTTTAATTCTAAAAACTGCCTTAATTTTTCCGATATACTATGTTTGACTATAAAATTGCTTTCTAATTTAAAACCTCGACCTCAGGTACTTAATTAATCGATACGAAGGGGTTGTCATTGTTAATTTCATCGGCGATAAGTCTTTTTTGAAAGTGACTTCTTAAATAACACACAAAGTATTGCTTTCTTCATTCAAATTTATTTTCTCTCCTGCAAAGTAATTCCCTATCACTTCAAAATACTTGTTTCAACGCTTTTCCCAGCCTTCGAAACAGTTTTTAGATTCGATTTCTGGTATTTTCTTTCCTAACATTCCGGGATAAAATAAAATACATCTACACAGATCTACGGAGATGTATTTTTTGGCGCAGTTACATCTACTTTGATAAGCATTGATCATGGTACATTTTCGTCGATGAAATGTTTTTTTTTTAGATCAAATGAGATATATGAAGATCAATCTTGATGTACGCAGATCATAAAACATGTACAGAGATATCCGCATTATCGGAAATAAAGAAATTACATTTACCAACAGAGAAAAAGTAAACCTACATACATCTAAGTAGATATTAGAGCGTCAGGAACAACAATATGATTGTCTAGATCGTCAACCGTTGAAGTAATAATAAGTGATATAACAAATCCATAAATAATTATAATATTTTTTTTATCATATATGTCTGTCTTTTGTTTCTTAATAAAATTCTATGTTTACCTCGAGGTAAGGTTATGTTAGGTTATGATCATAATAACGATATAACCTTTATCTGCCAATTCTAATTCTTTAAAAAAATGAAAAAAAATACACTGCTGTATATATATATATATATATATATATATATATATATATATATATATATATATATATATATATATATATATATATATATAGAATGGATTTTATTTGGATAGATAATAAGTTTTCTCTTTCTCAGCAGTGATAAGAAAATTTTGTATACATAAAACGCATTTCAAATTGTTTATCTTCTATAGTGTACTTCTATAGTACACATATTTGTATGGTTTTAGTATATTAATTGTTATTGTGTTACGTTTATGTTATATATATATATATATATATATATATATATATATATATATATATATATATATATATATATATATATATATATATATATATATATATATATATATATTGTGTATTTTCAAGTGTTAACCGAGTAAGAAAAATTCTCAGTTATAATTAGCAAACTGTCTTCTACAACTTTGTTTTATGACATTTTGTCGTAACTTCGGGAATAAAGAAGTGGGGGGGAGTTTTACCTATTTAGATAAACAGTCGTCTAATGTCCGTTTGCCTAAACCGATTTTCCTCAATTTGGATTCATTTAAAAGGCAATTGCTGGGACAATAAGATAATGTGGGAGATACATTATTTAGTTTATAAATGAAACCGCGAGGTGGCATTACATTCAACAATAGTATTTTTGAAGTTTTGTTCAGTTTTTTCTAATGGAATGGTACAGCTTTTACTATATGGCAAGAAAGGTAATTTAAAGAGGAATCGCCAGTGAAAACCCGAAATCGATATCTCTGACTTGTCAAGAGATATTTCGATTTTCCTGAAAAAAATCAGTTTTAATTTTTACCGTAATATTAAGTTAAAAATTGGTCTTAATAATATTTAGGTCGCAATCGCAACCGCAACAATTTTATTTAAAAAATAAAATTATCTATTCAGTATCAATCATCATAAATGTTCTAATCCTGACCTTGATAATATTTTCTAATTTAATTACATAAGCGGAAAAAATGCCTTTCCCCAATTGTTGCATTTTCTTTTTTGTGATGCTTAAATACTACTTGACAGAATATTGAAATCAGTCATTAATAAATATACCTACTCTTTCTTTTAAACTAAATGAATGGATGAATGAGATTATGCGTTTTCGGGTTTCCAAATAAACGCATGCAATCTTTAGGTACATTACACAAAGAGTGTAAGAAGGGAACCATGGAAACAAACAAAAACAGGCAAATTAACTTGTCAGTTTTGAAATGCATTACATTTTCAGCATTGTATTTATTGATTATTAATAATTATTATAATAATATCTAACAATGCCTTTTACGAATAACGAGGCCTATGACATGTTGGCGGTGTATTTCCAATGTTTTGAAAATGCATGTATTGCAGAGCGGCAAAATGTAAGTCAATATCCCGAAAGAAGGCATTATTCGAAGAAGGTGTTTATACGCCTAGCAAGACGTTTACGAGAAACAGGAATGGTGCATCCAGATCCAGTCCGCACCAGGTTACGTTCGATTCGTAATGGAGATAATGTCGTAAATGTTCTGGCTTATGTTGAAACCAACCCCCATTTAAGTATCAGACAAATATCTGAAGAATTAGGTGTTAGCAAGACATCCGTTCATCGAATCTTAAGAGATAACAAGCTGCACCCCTATCATGTTGTCTTACACCAAGCTCTTTTGGATAACGATTTCGACAGACGGTTAGACTATTGTCACTGGCTAAAAATATGTGTAGTGGAAATAAACAATTTTTAAAACGCATACTATGAACTGATGAAGCTACTTTTAGCAGTGATGGAGGTGTTAACTTACATAATATGCACTACTGGGCAGTTGCTAATCCACACTGGATGTTAGAAATCAACCATTTGAATAGTGAAACATATTTAAATTTTTTACAAAATGGACTCCCAGAACTAATGGAAGATGTTTCGTTGGAAACAAGAAGACAAATGTGGTACCAGCATGATGGATGCCCTGCCCACTTCTCGCAGGTGGTTCTAAACTTCTTGGATGCTTCGTTTCCAAATCATTGGATAGCACGGGGTAGTTTATTTTCGTGGCCGCTCACGGTATATATATATATATATATATATATATATATATATATATATATATATATATATATATATATATATATATATATATATATATATATATATATATATATATATATATATATATATATACCGTGTGTCCCAACCAAATGGAATACATTCGTTAATAAATAAATGGGGGCGTGTTCGACAAAACGCTCGAACATGTCGATTGGTATTTTTAGATGCGCATTTTTGTCAGCAAAAATTTTTTATTCAGGGTGTGTCATGTAACAATGGCCAATACCAACTTTCTTATTTTAAATACAACACCCTGTATATTATTTAATTTTCGGATTCTTCAGGAAATTCTAGACATATTTCATGTAAAATATCCTAGACTTATCTTCAACTGTTTCGGAAATATTAAGTGTTTTCAGATTTATTGCAAAAATTAACGATTTTTTTTTTGAAAATTATTTGATTGCAGAAATTCGCTACAACACACAATAGAAATATGATATTGGCCTCTGTTACATGACACACCCTGTATAAAAGGTTTTCGTTGGAAAAAATGCGCCACTACACTTTTTTTAACACTGTAAACAAAATTGTGAAAATTTCAAGACTATTTAGTATTTGTATACATTTTTTATTTAAAACATTTAATGTAACATATGCCCGAATTGTGAACCCTGGACGTCCTGGCAACACCCCAACCCCAAGTAAAACTGATTCCTGACATTATTTAATGTTTGTGGCGTAATTGACCTAATGTTGTCGATAATGCGTCCTCTTAAATCATTCAGATCTTGTGGCTTGGTTTTGTATACGACGCTTTTGAGATATCCCCATAAAAAAAATCCAACGGAGTGAGGTCCGGGGATTTTGGTGGCCATTCTAGTGGACCTCTTCTCCCAATCCATCGATTTGGAGACACATTATCGAGGTACTGCCGCACATTAACTTGATAATGGGGGGTGCTCCATCTTGTTGGAACCAAATTGTGTCGGCTACCAATTGAGGATCTCTTCTATTAGGATACAAATTTATAAGATTTGGAATGAGCTGATTTTGGAGAAAGTCTAAGTAATTTACCCCATTTAAATTTTGATCGAAAAATATTGGACCAATTATTTGATCTCCTATAATACCTGCCCAGACATTAATCTTTTCAGATTTTTGTGTGTGAATTTCCCGCATCCAGTGAGGATTTTCTCTCGACCAATAATGACAGTTCAGGCGATTGACATGCCCATGAAGAGTAAAAGTAGATTCATCAGAAAATAAAACGTTTTCTGTGCATCATTTGTTCGCAAAACTCCATTCTCCTGTCGAAGTCGTCTTCACTAAGCTCTTGAGTAGACTGTAGCTTATACGGATGCATTTTATTCTCTTTCAATATTCTGGCAACCGAAGAGCGACCAACATTGTTTTCCAAGGCAACTTGTCGAGTTGAGGTATGCGGATTGTCTTGGAATGCAAGCATTACATCCAATTTTTTGTTATCGGTCAACGACACTGCTTGCTTCTTAATTTGTCTCACGTGTCCCAGTTCTCTAAATTGTTTTTCAACTTTACTTACTGTACCTTAGGATATGGGTGGTAAGTCTGGATATTTTTCCCTAAAGAGACGAATAACTTCAGCTTGAGTTCGTGTCCTATCTCCATAACCTATCATCATTAAGACAGTTATTTTATGACTCTCTGATAAATACACCATGTTTAAATCAAATGAATCACACACGTCAAAGAAAACTAATTTAAAAGGCACGTTGATTTTTTTGACGTTTCATACAACAAATACCTACCTTTGAAAACCTGATTTTTTATCTTTGCCTATTTGCTGATAATGTTCGAAGTATTACTTAATATTTCCGAAACAGTTGAAGATAAGTCTAGGATATTTTACACGAAATATGTCTAGAATTTCCTGAAGAATCTGAAAATTAAATACAGGGTGTTGTATTTAACAGGGTGTTGTATTTAAATGTTGTATATACAGGGTGTTGTATTTAAAATAAGAAAGTTGGTATAGGCCACTGTTACATGACACACCCTGTATAAAAAAAATTTATTGAAAAAAATGCACATCTAAAAATACCAATCGACGTATTCGAGCGTTTTTTCGAACACGCCCCCATTTAATTATTAACGAATTTATTCCATTTGGCTGGGACACGCGATATATATATATATATATATATATATATATATATATATATATATATATATATATATATATATATATATATATATATATATATATCGGAGATCTACTTCAATCAGCGCCAAAATTTGGATGTATGTCGATCTGCTGAACGTAGATCTTACGTACATCTATTTTATTATTTCCGGGATATTATATATTAGCCTCAATACAGATAAAAGTAGTAATCTTGAACGTCTTCTTCTTCTTGTTTTTAATATGGATATATCCATATAGGTAGGCATAAGGTCTTCCTCTTATTCTCTTTTCTGTTAGTCTATTGTGTTTTACACTTTTCACGAGTCTGTTGTGTTTTCATTCATTCTATGTGTAAAGGGTCTACCATTAGGAATGATGCAACTTAGACAGCTCATGGCGGCCATATTTGTTTTCCAATTTTGTGACATGTCTTGTTAGTTCATCAGTCAGTCAGTCAATCAGTTCATCAGTCAGTCAGTCAATCAGTTCATCAGTCAGTCAATCAGTTAATTTCAGACAGTTAATCATGGTTCATTTCACGTTAGAAGAGCGTTTCGAAATTGCCCAGTTTTATTACGCAAATTCGTAGTCTCCTCGTAGTCTCCTCGTAGTCTCCTCTCCTCTCGCTACTCAACGAGCAATTCAGACCCATTGTATTCGTCGTGGTGATCCTTCTGAACAGCTTATTAATGGTATTATTAGAAAATTTTAAATTGAGTTTACTCTCCACGATAATGCGGTGCATGTACGACAAAAAAAACTAGAAGTGTTAAGAATGTTTCGGCCGTTCAAGCAAGTGTGGCCCTCACCACACTTGAGTGAGAGTAGCCTCTCACCAATGACAACCGAGCGAATTTTGAGGTTGGACTTAGGCTTGCACCCGTTTAAGATGGTACTAGAACGGGAATTGAAGCCACCCGACCATCGTATTCTTCGTGAATTTACCGATTGGACCATCGAAATGATAGAAAGCAACAATGATCGTCTCCGATCAAGCTCATTTATGGCTCAATGGTTTCGTCAATAAACAAAATTGTTAGTATTAGTGCGAATCTAATCCACACGTGATACATGAGAATCCTTTACATCCGCAAAAGATAGCAGTTTGGTGTGAATTTTGACATGGAGGAGTCATCGGTCCATATTTCTTTAAAAATGAAGGAGCATCAGTCACCATCAATCCGAGCACAACAAGGCATTGCTGGAAGATTTTTTTCCCGGAATTTGATGAAATCGAGGAGGATGACCTTTATATTAAACAGGATGGGGCACCACCGCATATTTTCCAAGTAAACATGGGCTTATTGCGAGCCAAGTTCGGCAACTCGTTAATTTCACGAAATGACCCCATCGATTGACCGCCGAGATAATGTTATTTAACTCCTTTAGATTATTTTCTCTGAGGACATGTGAAAACACATGTTTATAGCAATAAACCCGAGACTATTGGAGACTTGAAAACTAACATGTAAAAACTAAAATGTGCGCCAATGTCATCGAAAATTGGCGCGAGCGGGTGTTTGTAAAAAGAGCCGTGGTGACCATTTGGCTGAAATCTTTTTCAAATAAAAATTTCTTAAAAAATCTCTTTCTTTCTTAAAAAATCTCTTAAATAAAGCAATCGGAACCGATTTTGAGCAAAAAGTGTGTGTTTCATTTAATTTTGAAGTTACATCATTCTTATTAGTAGATACTTTACGTTTTATCTTCAACGTTAAGGCAATATCACTTGAATCGCTCTCGTACAGTGACATTATAACAAAATTTCCCAAGTTCCAAAATTATATTCAATATTTTGTGTTGTAATTTTGAAGTGTTTATATAGTCTTATATGTTTGGTTTGTTAACGTTAATAATGAGTGTGATGCAACTGCTGTTATAGACCTGATTGCTCCATTCAGATTATGTAGTTTAAAACATTGCAAGAATAAAACTATACAAGTGGGAATCAATATATGCAAAGTCTTTCAAAAAGAGTTTTTATTAAATTTTGATTTATACTAAATGTTTATTTTTAATTTGATATTTATTTAGTTGCATTTTGAGCTATTCCCATTCTAAATTTCCCCATTATGTTAGTTATTCCCATTTTAGGTTCTATATTATTTTTTCCTACCATATGCACCAGATAAGCCACCGTGTGACTTTTTCTCTTCCATCGATTAAAAAAACCACTTTGTAGATGCCGTTTTAAGATCATGGGAGTTATCCAAGTGAGTTCGCTGGACGCTTTAAAGAAAATTCCACAAGTATAAAAACTGCCTTGAAGAGTGGCAAAAAAGTAGGAATAAGCGTATTGCAATGAGAGGAAATTACTTACTTTTTAATCATAGTAGCATATTGTTTCCAATCTGAAGAGGAATATTAGCGAATTTTAATTGGTAAGATACTCCTGGAGAAAGGTAGGTATAAAAAGGAATAATAGAAACGAAGTTTCAGGAAAGGAAATATTCGGGGCAAGTTTTTTCTATAAAAATTTACTGAAATCCCGATAATTTATTCTACGTCCAGGCCTAGGTGGAATTTTGAGAAGACCCAATGGGATAAATTTGCTGTTCAGCTAGACAATGTGCCTAGATGGATCCCTCCTAAGAGCAGCAATTATGGTAGATTTGTAAAAGCCGTTATAACAACAGCAAAAAAGGAACCGGAAAGCTTCCGGTTTTCGGAAGGCATACGTCCCAGGATGGAACTGCTCTATCAGGAATTCCAGAACGGCGGAGACTCTGAGATAGCGGACGAGCTCCTTAATCATCTGGATACAGACCCCGCAATAGAAATGGGGAAAAACGACATGTAACATGGACTTCAAAAAATCTAGCAGGAAAGCCAGGAGCCTCCTGAGTAAACTAGGTAGCTCTAACCCACCCATTCGTGACCCACCAGAAGTATCGGCGGACCAAATCTCTGCGCGAGCTATAGCTTTCTCTAACGCCCCGAGTAGCAAACATCATAATGAGGACATTAAGAAACAACTGAAAATCCGCCGATATACAACTGCAGCCCACCCTGATTACTTCAGACCATTCAAGACACCACATCTGATAAGGCTCCTGGTTTCAATGAAATTCACTCCGAATTCCTCAAAAACTGCGGAAAACATACAAGAATGTGGTTGTGTGAGTTGTGATTTTTTTCTGTAATTAATTTGCCTAACGAACAAAATTTTAAAAAATATAAAAATGTTCTAAAATAAATACAAACTTTTGAACGTTAACATTTCGGGAAGTATTCTCCTCCCGTTATTTTATTTTAGAACATTTTTATATTTTTTAAATTTTGTTCGTTTATTACAGAAAAGAATCACTGAGAAATTTGTCTCTATTTGGTTTTTTACCCAGTAATTCTTTATTTACATAAGAACATATATTGTTGATATTTTTTTAGTTTTAGATCGTAGGGAAAAAACCTAAAAAAAGAAAAATTATATTAAATTTATGTTACAAACTTCTAGAGATATTGTAACTAAACCGACTAGGCCTACTGATACTGGAACATACTCCTTTTGAACAGACTGGATTCAGGCACCATCGCAGCTGTCTGGAAGAGGTACTCAGCTTAACAAGATATCGTGGCAGGGTTTCAAGAATGACTGAAGACTGTTGTGGTGTATGTTGACTTGACTGTAGCATATAACACGGTTTGAAGAGAAGGTCTTCTATACAACGTCATCAACATGATACCATGCAGTATGGTAACAACTTTATCAAACAACATGCTCTGCGACAGGCCCTTCCAAGTAATAACAGGAAGGAGCAAGAGCAAAATGATACACCTTAATAATGGGCTTCCTCAAGGATCGGTACTCGCACCTGTCCTATTTAATCTGTATATCTCAGATATGCCACACACAACGTCAACAAAATTTGGTTATGCTGACGACCTAGCTCTTGCAACTCGTAATAAAACCATGGAAGAAACTAGTAACATATTATCAGAAAACCTGTCTGTATTGGGAAAATATTTCGCTGAGTGAAGATTAATTCCAAACATAAATAAAACTGAAGCGTCGTGCTTCCACCTCAATAACAAACAAGCACGCCTGGAGCTCCAAGTATACTTCAATAACAACCTGCTAAGTTTGTTGTTTTAAAGTAAGTTGAATTAACTTGCCCCGCCGAAGCAAGGCGCGCCTAGTAACAGAAAACGTGGTGGGGGGTTTAGGGAAGTCAACAATACCAGCGTCAGTTGCCTGCCGGCTGTTCAATAGTGTGAACTCTTGTTTCAAGATTCCGCGTTTCAAAGACCAGCGTTACGCCATAAAATTTTGTGAATTATGGGCTCCAAAGCAAAGTGAAACGCGTCAGAAAGGAGATCGCCAGCACTTGGCGTCTTCACCACGACCATGACGCGCCGTCTCATACCGCCGTCATCGTCACGGAGTACATACTGCCGTTCAACCCCGAGTTGGCACCACCGGACTTCGTCGGGTTCCCGAGGATCAAGAAGAAGCTTAAGGACCACCATTTCGGGACTTTGGAAGCCGCCAAACAAACGACAACGACGTGCTTAAAGAAGGTCCTCGTCGACGCCTTCCAGGGTGCGTTCAGCGACAGGAAAACACGCTGGCGCCAGTGTTCCGACGCGTGAGGAAGCTATTTTGAAGACTTTTAGTTGCTTGTACCTTTATCTGCAATAAATATTTTTTCCTGGACTTTATCAACTTACTTTTGGGACAGACCCTGTATATCCAAAATACCTAGTAGTAACAATGAATCGAACACTTTCGTATTCAAAGCATCTGGAGAATACCGCAGCTAAAATAAACACCAGAAATAATATAATTCACAAACTTTGTGATACCACGTGGGATGCAAACGCATATACCCTTAAAATATCAGCTCATAGCCTGGTCTACTCGGTTGGTGAATACTGCGCCCCAGTCTCGCTAAACAGCTGCCACATAAAGATGATTGACATCAAACTAAACGAGAAAATGGGAATAATCAATGGCTGTTTAAAAAGCACACCTCTAGCTTGGCTTTCCACTCTGAGTAATATAGCTTCTCCCACTATCCGCAGAACTCCTAGGAGAAATATTAAATGGAGGGAATTCTGAAATATTTTGGGGCTCAGGCAGCTCATGTCATCGACCCTGCAGTACCCTTATCAGGAATGGAGCTTCTCCACCACAAGTGTCCACCACAACGTCCCGCGGCATATGCTGTGACTCTTTTTATAAATGGGGACTGACTGGGTCGCCGGCTTGTGACTGTGGAGAACTCCCCCAAACCCTTCACCACATTATGGGCGGTCAGCTCCCTCTTAGTGAAATGAATGATTTCTTTGAAGCCACACACTCCGTATTGGAATTGATCAATGGACTCGATTTTAAAATTTGATGTGCTTATTGTGATATTTTGTTTTGTCTTGATTTTTTTTGTCTTGAGTTTTTTTGTGTCTTTTACAATTTAATCTGTTTATGTGTTATATTTTAATGTATATACCTTATGCTGAACTTTATTTTATATATTTTTTATCTTTTTGTTTTTTTAATTTTTTTGTATTTTATATTTTTTTGTGTTTTACAATTTAATTTGTTTATGTATTATATTTTAATGTATATACCTGGTTCAAATTCATTTAAGCCATACGCTAAATAAATAAAATAAATACTGTAAACAAGTGCGGTTTAAGAACAATTTAAAAAAAGTTGATTCGGATTGAAAGGTACAGTGTAAAATGAAACAATTTTGTTTCTGAGTTTTTTTCTTAAATGTACATGTGTAAAACAAAATGTGGGTACAGCTGTACACAGTTCAAGAATTGTGTAGTCTAGTCTAGCACAAACATATGTATACATTTTCGAAAGGTTGTTAAGGTATGTGTTCATCACAATATTAAATCAAAATTTCTAGTCGATATAGTATTTAACAATATTTTACTTACCTCTCTGATATCAATGTCCACCCCATTTTCTATTTTTTTATTCAAGAATCCAATCATGTTATTACTGCACTCTACTACGCTGTTGAACATAGTCTTCATTTTTCCAAATGTAAATGCGGGGGTTAGTTTTTGTCTCAGCGACTTCCAATTGTGCTGCTCAAGATTGAATAGATTAGTACATTGAGGATCATGCTTTTCGTTGCAATAGAATTATCGATTGACGAAGTATTGAAAATCCTATAAGGAGTAACTATTTACAGATTATTTCGTGTATTATTCGGTACAGTGCAGTGAGTACTTTGGTTAAAATGTCTTTTATATAGTCTGGATCAACCAAAACTAGCATTGGACGGGAAAACGACCACACGCCACCAAACTTGTGGCCATTGCTTTTCAGTTTGTCGTACCATTCCTTCACCTGTGCCCCAGAAATGGTATCCTTTAAGAAAATTGTTTTATTGTTTCCTAAAACATGGTTGTTCTAAATCAAACAATAGAAATCAGTTATACAAAGGGGATTTCAGAAAAACTGTAAATCACTTCACCACATCAATAATTAACGTTTATTTATCTTTCGTTCTCGTTTTAACTCTATATAAAAAAAATAGTTATACGAAGACGATTTCAAAAAAACTGTAAATTACATCACCACATCATTAATTAGCGTTTGTTTGTTGTAAATATTCGTACTTTCAATGGTCGTAGGAGTTAGATGGCACTAAATCAGGAGAATTTGGTGGGTGGATTTAATCGATAATTTTAAAAGCATTTAGAAGATTATTTGCTTTAGTTAGCAATAAATATCGATCTACAGGGTCTGTTTTCGTTTATAAAATCGTTTTTCTGCTTTTAAAAGTCATATCGTATTATATATTAACGTTGACTCGACATAATGCAAACTATAAAGTTATTAATTCAAATTTATCTCCTATGGAAACATTTTTTAGTATTTTACTGTAGATATAAAATAGCATTATAGATTGATTGCAATACAGTGAATTACGCTAGATTATCAGTAAGAACATAACATTTCTAACAAACAATTTATGTATCATGAGTTCGAAAGCAAGAAAAATACTACTACTACTTGTCCTGGAGGTTAAGTTGACCCGAAGGCCCTGACTTATATTCACTGATTTTTTCAAACGTCACGACAATGTCGCTTATTCGAAGGGTTTTAGCTGCCGTCCTTTAGGCATGGAGGTGATGACCGAAGAGGATGGTCATTCTGGGGCAACGGCCGGCAATGAAGCTGCCGTGGCTCTGATTAGCGGATTGTCCGAAAGGGACGCCGTCGCTAGGAATTTGTCCAGAAGTCTGGACAGGAATGTCTGAAGCTCTGGTGTGTCAGTTTCCCGATGGATTTGCGCACTCCTTACAAACCATGGGGCATCTACTATTGTGCGAAGAGCACGTGACTGGAACGCTTGCAAATTTGCAATCGACGTTGGGAGGAGGTACGTGAACCAGGCCTGAAATCCGTAGGTGAGGACGGATCGGACCATGATTTTATACAGGGTTATTCGGATGTTCAGCGAGAGCTTACTTTTGCCGTTCATTAGGGGGTAAAGCAGACGAGCCATGGCTCTTGCTTTCCCGGTTGCCTTCTTTAGGTGCGGCATCCACGTGAGGGCCTTGTCGAACTCAAGGCCCAGGTAGTGTGCCGATCTGGCCCATTTGATGGGGACTCCGTGGATACGGATATTCTGTCTGATTATCGGCTGTCTTCTTGTGAAGAGGACAGCCTGGGTTTTGCTGCGATTTATTGCTAACCTCCAGTAGGCTAGCCATTTTAGGGCTTTTAACGTCTGCCTTTGGAGCCTGGATGTGATCAGCCAGGCCCCGTGGGCTGTCATATAAAAAACGGTATCGTCAGCATAGAATGCAGTCTTTACATGCGGAATTTTAGGAAAGTCCGCCATGTAGACGTTGAAGATTACTGGGGCAAGAGGGGATCCTTGCGGTACTCCCGCTTCGATTCGCTGGACTGAAGACAAAGTACCATCGACGAGCACTTGGAAAGTGCGTCCAGTCAGGAACGATGCCAATACCTTGACTAGGTCTGTTGGTATACCCAGCCTGAGCATCTTGACTATGAGTCCAAGATGTCAGACTCTATCGAAGGCTTGCGAGAGGTCTAAGAAGACGGCTCCCGTATGGCGCCTGCCACCGAAACCCTGCCTGATTTCCGTCGCGAGCCGTGCCGCCTGGTGGACGGCCGCATGCCCCCTTCGGAAACCGAGCTGTTCGTCCGGCAGTATGTTCTTGTCGGCAAGAACGACGTTGAGAGCGTGTAAAGTCGCTCTCTCGACGATCTTACCGAGTGCGCTAAGCAAGTTAATGGGTCTATAGCTACTTGGCTCTTTTGGGCTTTTTCCTTTTTTCAGGATTACTATGATTTGGGCATGTTTCCATATAGATGGAAAGTGCTGAAGTCTGAAAGTAGCGTTGACAATATTTGCCAACTGGGCTATTTGCTTGTTTGGTAGCCGTTTCAGCTGCATCGGAGAGATACGGTCGCGACCAGGAACTTTTCTAGATTTCAAACCTCGGATAATATTGTGTATTATCTTCGGCGAGACTATTTGGCTGATCAAGTAGCCGGGATTGGGAGTTCCTTGGTAAGATAAAATTTCTTGCCTGAACTGTTCAACTTTAGTCCTCTTTTCGGCTGAAGGCTGAAGATCATGAAGGCTGAAGGCTGAAGGTCATCTGCTTTTGGTAAGTCACGGCGAAGAGCTCCGCTTTTTCCGCCCCCGTGACGGCGTGAGTATCACCCGTCCTCAGGGGAGGAATCGGCGCTCTCGCCTTTCCCACCAAGTGATTGGCCGTTTTCCAAATCGATCGATCGGCCCTGTCGATTGACGCTAGATAATCGTCCCATCTGTCAATCCTGAACTCTCTGAGAGCCTCTAAAGACTCCCTTTTGGCTTCGTTTGCACGTCGCCCGAGCTCAGGATCGCCAGTCAGTCGATAGCGTCTGTATAGTCTGTTTTTCAGACGGATCTTCTCTTTTACCTCGGACGGAATGTCTAAGGTGGTTCGAGAAGGGTCCGTCTTGAAGCTAGTCGCCACTTTCGTGGCTTCTATTATGTCTTTGGTTAGTTTCTCGACCGCATCCTCTAGCTGCTGAACGTTATTAATGCGCGGGTTGGGCCCGCTGTTTTGCAAATGCTCTTGGAATTTGCTCCAACTGATGTTAGATACCTTTCGCGGTGGGAAGGTGTCCACCTTGGTACCTAAGGTTAGGATGACCGGGTAATGATCCGACGTAAGCTCGTGGACAACCTGGACAGTGCAATGATTCGATAGATTTCTCAAGATGAAGAAATCTAAGAAGGTGCTGAGACGGGATGGTTCGTCCGGGACAAGCAGGTTCAGCCCGTATCTATCCGCAATAGATAACAGGTCAGCACCCCTCTTGTCTGTCCATCTCGAACCCCACATTTGGTTATGAGCGTTATAGTCCCCTCCAATGATGACTGGAGTGTTGTTAGTCAGGAGCCTGCTCACTTCACCTGAATCGAAGTTGTTGCAGGCTCTCTGGTACCATGAAGACAGGTTTACGGGACTACCTTCTAGAGCCACTTGCACCGACATCACCTCTGAGGAAGTAAAGCCCGTCGGAGGCAAAAGGTTGTGCCTGATTCCTCTCTTGACGAGAATCATCAGGCCACCCTTCGCTCCGCCGAGACGATCCTCCCTGTAGCAGCAAAAGTTCCTCACGCTGAACCGTTGGCTCGGCTTGAGGAAAGTTTCCTGAATCAGGGCTACGTCGATGCCGTGGTCTTCTAGAAACGCCATTAATTCCAACTTTTTCCCGTTCAGGGAGTTGGAATTCCAAGTCACAACGCGCAATGAATCTTTATTGTTCATTGGCGGATTGGAACATGGCTATGGCTGCGTTCAGTTGCTGCTGTACCATGGCAGCCATCTGAAGCATCATGTTCTCCATCATTGCGGAGAAGTCCGGCAACTGGATTTTTGGCAGAGTGGCCTGTGTCGGGGCGACCGTCGCCTCGACCGGGGTTTTTCTGTTGGTTTGGGTCCCCCAGACGAATGTAGGGGGCGGAATCTTCGGCGGAGTTTTGACTGGAGCGGTTTCCTGAGATTTCTTGCCCTCCAACCTGTTCGGGGGTTTCCTGGGGCAAGTCTTCGCGTTAGCTGGGTGAGGACCACCGCAGTTGACGCATTTAGCCGGAATGTTCCTCGGCTTTTTGCAATCTTTGGAGGCGTGATTCATCGAACACCTCATACATTTTGGTGGGGCATGGCACTTCTTGGCCGTGTGCCCGTAGACCTGGCAGTTGAAACACTGCGAGGTCTCACCGTTGGATCGTACATTCTCTACTTTGATCTTCTGATGGACCAGAAACTTAACGTTATATATCCCCTTTTGTGACTTGGGGAGGATAACGTATACCATAGCTAGTGGTCCCTTCTTATTCCTCCATCTCTGGACTTTGGATGGGGTGAACCCTAGCTCAACGAGCTCTTCTCTTACCTCGTCCTCCGTGACCGTTTCCACGATGTTGCGGAGCAGGACGTGGAGCTGCTTCTCATCTCTGGTGCAGAACGTGTGATAGGGAATTTTTTCCCCATCCAAGAATGCCGTCAGTTTCCTGTAATCGGTTGACGTTCTAGGCTGAATCTTGACCCCTTCTGGGCAATTCAGCGCCGATTTTCTCTTTTAGTATGAAGGTCATAACCTTCATGTACTGCGCTTTGCTGCGTAGTATCACCGGCGGGACTTTTTCGGTCTTCGCTACCGGTATTTTCTTTGCGGTGGCCTCTTTGGCTACCGGGGTTGGTGTTGCACTGGGGCCCGCCTCTCCGACGGGTCTTTTCTTCGGTGCCTGTTCTGGCTGCCTCTCTTCCTCAGAGGACGGCCTATTCCGCTTAGTACAGCGCCTTTTTCTACCAGTGCTGACCTCGAAATCGGAATCTGAAGAGTCTCCGCCGATGGAGACAACTTCACCTTCACTTTCTTCCTGCTCCATTCTGGAGATCACAGGAATTTTAGTCGTCGATTTGATGCCTTTTGGCGATTTCAATGGAGGGAAATCGGCATCGCTCAATTTCCCTTCGCCAATGATTATTTTCATTTCACCCTGCTTTTTGGTGCAGGCCGTCTCTTTGTCTTCTTTAGGCGCCAGCCCGTTGGTGCGGCCGGTCTCCTTTTTTAAAATTTTTGCCGACCCTTTGGTGCTGGCGGTCTCATTTCGGGGTGAATTTTCCGTCCCGTTGGTGCGGGCGGTCTCTGTCCTTTCCAGATTATCGATTTTCGCGTTTAGCGAAGCCACCTGGTCCTTCAATTGCTTGATGAGCTCCTTTAGCTCGAATATCGTCTCGTTCAAGCCGTGGTTATCCCTACGGGCCTGAATTAGCTCAGCCTGAAGGGCTGCGATGACGTCATCGGGCCCGTTGGACGGGCCCGGTAACACGAATGCCATTTATGCCAAACAATAATCACAATAAAATATAAAAAGCAATGCAAATAGACAAAAGCAGCGCATAAGGCGCTGTATTGAAGATTTAAATGCCTTAAGATATTATTTATACTTGTTTTATGCCCAAAGACTATCCTATCACTTACCGGCCAGGATCGTCGAGGAAAACCTGTCGAAAATATACCCAACACTTTCCACTTCACTCGTATCGCACTGAAGCGATTTATCACGCACTAAAAACTTTGGAAAATAGATCGTTTCGAAAGAAACAACCTAATTCCGGAATATTCTTTGTTAGATGCCACGTGTAGCTGCACTTGGATAGTATCAGAACACATTAGCCAATGGGAGCACAGAAAATGCGTCCTCACTGTGTGAATGCTTCCGATTGATTGCAAGAAAAATATTTTCGTATTCCGTTTTAGCCTAAAGCCAGCGCTACACATTGGCCATACGCAAGCGTCATTTGGCCAATCTGTGTATGGTAAAGTTGGCGCTTTTGAAGACATTGGCCGAGGTTGGCCTAGGGTTTGCCACTTATCGATGGATTGTCGGTTTTATATCCCTCATCAAAGGAACCAGCGCACGATGGTACATATGCCAAGTCTCTGGCCACATCGTGTGCCATGTTTTCAACGCCCCGAAACGCTGATTTCTAATTTGTTTTATCAGTGATGTTGACGTTCGCTCAGTTACTTGTAAACTCGTGATATGACAAGTTTATAGCCAATGTGTGGATGTCTACTTGCGATATGTGAAAGAACAGCCAACGTTTGATCGTATTAATACGAGAATGAGAGTAAGACTAACGCGCTACTACTAACGCTACTCCCAGCATGCTTTGCGCGCATTTACTCGCCATTTCAGCCGTTTCGTCTATAGGTGTGCTGAGCTATAAAAGTTTATGATGTTTAAGAAAATTGAATCGCCCGCTGTTTGCAGTGATAATGCTATGAGTGCCAGTAAAGTTCGCAAGTGTGTAAGAATGTTCAAGGACCGGCGGGTTAATGTGCATGATGAACTACGCCCTGTCCGACCTTCTCTAATTACCAAAGATGTGGTTCGTGAAGTGGACAACAAAATTCGAGAGAATCGAGGATTCACGATTTCAAAGTTATCAAATGAATTTCCACAGGTTTCAAGGTCAGTTTTGTACGTCATTGCTTCGGAGAAACTGAATTATCAAAAATTGTGTTTTCGGCGGATTCGAAGACTGCTTTCTGACGATCACATTATAAAGAGATTGGGCTGTGCTTTATCGTTTTTGACTCGATACAATCAGGAAGGCGAGGAATTGTTAGACCACATTATTACAGGAGATGAGACTTGGGTGTCTTACATGACTCCTGAGTCCAAACAACAGTCAATGGAATGGCGACACACATCGTCGCCAACCAGAATGAAAGCCAAACAGACAATTTCAGCATGAAATATCATGGCAACTGTCTTTTGAGACAGGTTAGTGGATTTTATGAGAGGCACAACAATCAATTCTGATGCGTATTGTGTCACCTTGAGAAAACTCCGGCGTGCCATATAAAACAACTTGGTCTACTGTCTTTCGGTATGATGTTGCTCCATGACAATGTAACACCACATGTTTCTGCACAAACACAAGGTCTAATCTGAATCATTCATCTTACGGTCCAGATCTTGCACCCAATAATTTTCACTTGTTTTGGTACTTAAAGAAGTTCCTTGATGGTCAACGGTTTAACGACGACGAAGAAGTTAAAACTGCAGTCATGGGTTGGGCATCTTCGCAGCCGGCAGATTTCATCGGAGATCGGAGACGTCGGAATTCATAAACTTGTTGAGCGGTATGGCAAATGTTTGAACAAAAATGGAAATTATGTAGAAAAGTAGATAAAAGTAAGTAGAATATGGACAAAAAATATGTTTTAGTGATATTTATAGTATTTTTTTCTTACTAAAAAACGTACTTATATAAAAAATATAACTCGTACATATTAATTTTACTAATATTATCCTACCGTATGGAAAAACTGGTGTCAAGTAAGATACACGCTTCTTATCCCAATATGTGTACGAACGATGAAAATAAAACCTCACGGCTAAAGCTAGAGCGGCAAAAGTTAAAGTCACAGCGAAAACGCTCAACTCTATCATTAACTACTACGCCGTTAAGTTGTTTATGCGCGAATACGCTGTAGTCATGTCTATTTCCTATGCTATTATTTTCGATTATTTAGTTCCCATTAACACGGTAAACAAAACTTTTTTTTTCACTTAAATATATTTGAAAATTCATATATTTCTATATTTTCTGTATTTACAATTTTTATACATTGACAATTTGTTTATACTCGACTACCATATGAGACTATCAATGGTCAGTATCGTAAATACTGAGTCAAAAGAAAAAACAAATTATACTCCTGTAATGGGACTCGATATAATTTTAGTTTATTATCAACGTATATGACATGAAAAATTAGAATTGCGTAGTAATGTAATAATTTAAACAACCTTTATTTAACATGTACGACTCTGATGACTGACTAAACAGAGATTATTATTAGGATATAAAAAAATCTTTGTTAGGCATTATTATTTTAATATTACCGAAATAGCTAAAAATATTTTCGAAAGAATAATCATGAATTTATATCAAACAACCCTGTATGAGAGTTTACTATTATTTTTGAAAGTACCTTCGCCATTTTGTTGAGATAGTTATTTAAAAAAATTATGAATGCCTAAAATACTATATATATATATATATATATATATATATATATATATATATATATATATATATATATATATATATATATATATATATATATAAATATATACATATATACATATATATATATATATATATATATATATATATATATATATATATATATATATATATATATATATATATATATATATATATATATATATATATATATATATATATATATATATATATATATATATATATATATATATATATATATATATATATATATAAATATATATACAAAAATACAGTGTGATACCTAGATAAAAACTTTTCTGTCATCCGTTCATTTACGCCACTGCATGATGCAACACGAGATTTACGCGACAGTTTTTTCAAATTTCACGCGAAAAAATGATGGAATATTTTTTAAGCATTTTTCCTGCTAACTGATGAGTACCTATTGGTATTAAAAAAAAATCAGGGGAAAAGAAATATCATGCACTAAAGGGTTAAACAGTTTGTAATTTCGTTAATATTAAACATTTTGACTTGAAATTTAACCAAACCTAAGAAGATTTACATTTGAAATTTGTAAAAATAAAAATATCGATTTGTTTGAACAAAATAATGTAGAAATCCCCTTATTAAGTATATTTGAAGAAGAGAGATGTATATTGTACATTGAGTAGAAGAGTATATTTGAGTGAAGATAGCCTTTCCTGGGTTACTGAAAATAAATCGTTTCAAACGGCTCTCGTTTAAAATCTAAATTTTCGGATTGAAATCAATCCAATAAAAAAATAGAACAGAGACATTCGAATATTATCTGAGTTAAACCATTTAACGTAATATAAACATTGCATTGCGCTGAAAACAACAAAATAAACGGTTGAATCAGCATATGTTTAAGTTAAGCCAGGTCAGGACATGTGATATTTAACTCAAAATAATGAATTCATTAATTTACGTTGTTCAAACAACAGGTATAATAGATGATATTTTCTCCTAGGGGTTGACTCGGAAGATATACTTTGGCGCCAGTTATATATTTAGTGATAAAAAGGTAGAGGGAATAGTAAAAATTAAACGAGAAGCTAAGTATACTGAATAGTATCGAAAATTGGAAAGTAGCTTAGAAAAGATCCAAAAACTGAAAATAGAAAAAAAATAGATATTGGCCTTCGTGAGGTCACATACGTTCAGGTTTTTTTCGGGTCGGTAGTAGGTTTAAAAATTTATTTTCAATTTGATATAACTTTTGAATTATAAGGAAAAAAATAAAAATCGTTTTGTTATAAAACTTATATATGATCTTTCCATTTATGACAAAAATAAATGTTCAGAAGCCCAATTGGAGGAACAGATATAACTTCGAGATTAAACAAGCATACAAGGATCTGGATATTGTATATTATGTAAGAGTTCAGAGAGTTAGATGGGTGAACTACCGCACATCAAATACTGGCAAGGGGCTACACATTAAAGGTTGAAGGATATCAAGCATCACTAATGGGCTGTAACACCACAAGAAGAAAAATATTGGATATATATTGTGTATATACTCTATGAGTAAGCATTTTATTTTAAGATGGTAATTTACAAGTTGGAAAAAAGTTTAGTTTTAATATAATGTGTGATATTTATTTAATTTAACTTGAATGTGATAGTTAAGATTTTGCAATGCTCCTTTCGTTATGCATTTGAAAGCAATATTAAAACAACAATGTAGTAAGCAAATATTTTATTATAACAAAGCTTAAATAGTAAAAAAATCCAGATCTAATTTAACGCATGACACCTTTTCGAGTTAAATTCGCTCTGCTTTTAAATAAAGAGTTTCCTTAGATCTTAATAAGAACAACGATGGATCTACTGTCAGCGGCATTTTCGTGGAGGGACTGATTTTTAATCGGAAATTGGTCAGGATGCGAATGATTCCAATTTTGGATTGCATCAGACCAAATCTTAATCCTAAAAATGATATTGATAATTTACTGGAGTAGAAAATAATGAGAACAATGTTACCTATGCAATTTCGTGGACCTTCACCAAACGGTATGTGAACATAAGGATGCAACTTAGATTTTTCTTCTGCACTGAATCTATCTGGATTGAATTGTTCCGCTTCTGAAAAGTACTCAGAATCTCGCCCCAATGCAAGAGTAGAAATAACGACAGGAGTACCCTTTTCTATGACGATATCAGTATCTCTAAGAGTATAATCTTTGGTGCATATCCTTCCTAAAGTAATTAAGGGGGGCCATATTCTCATGGCTTCTACAAAATCAAAGAAAATAACATACAATCACTCATCTCTTCCTCCAAATTTATGATCTTACCATCGATCACCTGTTGCAAATAGGTCATTTCTTGAAGCGATTCGTAAGTGATTTTGTTCTGATGCTTTTTTAAAACCTTTAAAATTTCTTCCCGTGTTTTTTCCTGTATTTCTGGTTTGCGAGCTAGTTCATACAACGTAAATGTCATCGTAGTTGATGAAGTATCAAATCCTGTAAGAAGATACATTCCAAAATTGAGACTTGGAAATGAACAAACACTTACCAGCTATAAAGAAAACCAACGTGTTGGCAACAATTTGATCAAAACTAACGTATTTCTCGCTGCTTTCTCCTTCCTTGTTCATATCAATGAGCAGCTGCAAGAAATCGGGTCTTGTAATGTTGTTTTTCGTTCTGTATTCCATTGTGCTCTTGACCAGATTTGAGAAGAATTCTACCATGTTGTCCGGCATACTCTTTATTCCCAGTTTTTTGGCAAGTTCTGGAAAACTGCGTAGAAACATGACACGTAAAAGGAATAATACACTCAATTCTTCGAAAATTTCTTTTCCATATTTTCGTATATCATGTTTGGAACCGTCGAAGCTGTTGCTCTCCACACCAAATGCCACATTTCCAATAACGTCACTGGTAAAAGAGGCCAATACCTACGGTTATTTTATGAATTGCATTAAAGTACAATGCTTATCTGTATGCACTACCATCCACGAATATTAGGTCCTAGTTTAATTTTTGTCACTCACGCATAAAGCGTGGTCCAAATTGAACGCTTTATTTAAATTAGCATCATTTTTTATTTTGCCATTGGTAACACCGATATTTGACAGTTATAATCTTTCATTTAAAAAATCTTTCACTTATAAAATATGGAACGTTATACGAAAAAACAGCGTATTATTATTGTTAAAACGAATTAGAAATTCGGTGAACATTTTATGAAGACGGTACGAAAACTTTGTGGAATTTTTGGTTAAGTTTCCGTAGATTGATTAAAAAATTTGATAAAACTAAATCGGTATAGATCTCGTGAGTGTGAACGTGCGATAAGGTCTTGTGAAAATGTTGTCATAGTTAGTGAAAGTGTCCTTGCAAATCCGAAAATATCGACTACGGGTTTTAAGGCAATTAAAAATGTCTATTGTATATATGTCTATTTATATAATAACCCTACTTAATGAAGCGTATAAAAATCATGAACCGTGAAGTTTACTTATATTAATAGACTTATATAAATAATTGAAAAAGTTGACTGAACGGAATAGGTCCTTTATCCCGGTTCATGATTTTCTTACATTTTTCTATTTGAATGCTTTCATATGCATCCATACCCCTATTATTATTTATACTTTTAACCAGTATTAAATTCCAATATCTATAACTAATATCTACATTGTACTTTTGTGCATACTGATATCTATGTTGTGGTCATTAATTAGTCATTTCGTAAATTCCTGACTTTTCATGTTGATCTACTTTATCCTTTGGATTACCCAGGACTTCTCTTAATTTATTATATGGTTTGTACATAACCTTAATGTCCACACAACTTTTTCAATTATTAATGTAACACATGGGCTGAAAAGTCCCGGGCCTAACAAAGAAAACACGGTTTTTTTGGTTCAAAATTAGCTTTATTCATCAACGTAATCTCCATCAAGAGCAACGCAATCATTCCAGTGCCGCTCTAACATTTCAATACTACTTTTGTAGAATGATTTATCTTTTTAAATAGGCCTCAGTTTCAGCGATAACCTCTTCATTCGTGCGAAATTTCTTACCAGCGAGCATTTTTTTCAGGTCTGCGAACAGCCAGTAGTCGCTGGGAGCCAAATCTGGCGAATACTGTGGATGTGGGAGCAATTCGAAGTTCAATTCATGTAGTTTTGCCATTGTTTTGATTGACTTGTGACACGGTGCGTTGTCTTGATGAAACAAAATTTTTTTCTTTGCCATATGCGGTCGTTTCTTTGCAATTTCGGCCTTCAAACGCTCCAATAACGCTATATAATATTCACTGTTAATGGTATTTCCTTTCTCAAGATAGTCGATGAATACTACACCACGCACATCCCAAAATACCGAGGCCATAACCTTTCCAGCCGATTGTTGTGCTTTCGGGCGCTTTGGACGAGGTTCACCAGTTGCTGTCCACTCAGATGACGATCGTTTTGATTCCGGAGTGAAGTGATGGATCCATGTTTCATCCATTGTCACATATCGATGCAAAAATTCCGGTTTGTTACGTTTAAACATGGCCAAACACTGCACAGAATCATCAACACGTTCTCATTTTTGGCCAACAGTGAGCAAACGCGGCACCCATTTTGAACAGAGCTTTCTCATAGTCAAATGCTTATGCAATATAATGCCAACACGTTCTTTTGATATCCTAACGATGTCAGCTAACTCACGCAACTTCACTTTTCGATTATTCAAAACGATTTTGTGGATTTTTTTTATGTTTTCTGGTGTTACCGCCTCATTTGGACGTCCACTGCGTTCTGTATCATCGGTGTCTCTACGACCACGTTTGAAGTCAGCAAACCAACGTTTTATTGTTGTTTCTGATGGAGCGGAGTCCCCATAACACTTTTCAAGCCATTGCTTCGCTTGAACGGTATTTTTTCCCATCAAGAAGCAGTGTAAAATTAAAACACGAAATTGTTTTTGATCCATTGTTTTGAAAATAACAAAAGTAGCATCACTCTTAGCACAATAACTCACAAACTAATGAATAAAATATCATGAAATTTTAACAGCTGTCTTTTGAAGGTTAGTATTAACTGAAAAAAAGGTGACTGCAATAAAACTAGCGCCATCTATGTGTTAGGCCCGAGACTTTTCAGCCCATGTGTTAAGGCTCAGTAAACTACACGGTTCATGATTTTTACACGCTTCATTAAGTAGAGTTATCATATAAAGGCATATAACGATATAGTTTAATTTTAGAATTAAATAAAATTATTTCCTGATGATGCTAACATGGTTAGTGAAGCATGCGTTGAGAAGTTTAGAAAAAAATTGATTTGGTGTTTGGTGGTAAATCTATTCGAGTTTACGAAAACGGCACATAGCGCCGTTTTGTTGAAATCACATGTCGTTCAGATCCATATCTTCCAATTGCAGTTATGGCGGCGCTAGTTTCATTTTAGGAAGATGTACGAACTAATGATTCACCCGGACCAAAATCCACATCAAACAATGCCTTTTTCTGGCTGTTGCAACTGATAGGTCTCATGTGAATTGTTATCCCTCCAAATGCAACAATTTTGCTTGTTGACATAGCCATTTGTCCAAAAATGGACCTCGTCGCTGAAGATGATTTTGCGTGTGAAAGCAGGGCCTAGTTTCAACTGCTCCAGAACTCAGTCAGCGAATGCTCGACCCTGCTTATGGTCGTTTATGTTCAGTTCCCACTTTGAATTTCCTACAATTGAATTTTGTATGGGTGCGCGGCCAAGCCTTCGACACAAAATTCGCCAATTTGAGCTCTGTGAAAGGCAAAGTTCTTGGGCACCACGAAGAATTGACTGCCTCGGATTACTGCACACTCTCGTTAAGTGCTGCAATGTTTTTTGCAGACTTCACATTTCGACACGTACGGGTGTTGTTTGCTTCTTTACTAAACCAGTTGATTCGAATTTGTCCACCAAACGATGAATAGTCAACTGAACAGAATGACCGTGTACACCGTAAAAATCGCGTAGCGGACGAAACAGTTATCAAATTTAGAGGTTATAGTGATTAATGTTGGGCAAATTATCATGGAAAGTTATAGTGTTGAACGTGTGTAAATCATTAAACTTTGCCCTCAAAATGAATGCTGAGTTGTAGCTCGAACTCAGCACTCATTTTGAGGGAAAAGTTTAATGATTTGCACACATTGTTCAACACTGTAACCGACATTTATTTACTATAACCCCCAAATTTACCCAAGTTTGCCCAACATTAATTACTATAACCCCCAAATTTGACAACTGTAGCCAACGGGGCCGCTGTAGACTATCAAAGTGTGAGCGTCCCTATTGAAAACCCCTGTACAAATATACACCCAAAAGAATGTTAATGTTATTTTCCACTATTACCTCTTTTATATCAATGTCCACCCCATTTTCTGCTTTCTTATTCAAAAATCCAATCATGTTATCGCTACATTCCACCACACTGTTAAACATAGTCTTCATTTTTCCAGATGTAAATGTGGGGGTTAATTTTTGTCTCAGCGGCTTCCAATTCGGCTGTTCGATATTAAATAGATTCGTACCTTGGGGATCATGTTTTTCGTTGCAATACATTTCTCGATTAACAAAGTAATGAAAATCCTGTAAGTGGTAAATATTTACAGATTATTTCCATTTTGTCGATCCTATTGGTGAGTACCTTAGTTAAAATATCTTTTATGTAGTCTGGATCAACCAAAACTAGCATTGGACGAGAAAAGGACCAGACACCACCAAACTTGTGGCCTTTGCTTTTCAGTTCGTCGTACCATTCCTTCACGTCTGCTGCAGAAAGGGTATCCTTTAAGAAAATTGTTGTATTGTTTCCTAAAAACGTGGTTGTTCTAAATCAAACAATAAAAATCAGTTATACAAAGAGAATTTCAGAAAAACTGTAAATCACTTCACTACATCAATCATTAACGTTTATTTGTTGTACATCTTCGTCCTTTTTATGACTGTGGGAATTAATGATAATTTGTTTGGGACTAAAACAGGATAATTAAGAGAATGTATTTAATCAATAATTTTTAACGCATTTAGAAGTTTGTTTCGTTTAGTTGCCAACAAATATCGATCTGAAAACAGTCCATGTACCGTTTTCATCTGTGAAATAATTTTTTTGTGCATTTAAAAGGCATGTCGTATTAAGTATCAAGGTTGGCTCAACATAATGTAAACCATGAATTTATGCATTTAAATTTTTATCATCTCGAATCAATTTTTTATATTTTACTGCAGATATATCATTCATAATAGAAAGCACATTAACAATTATAGAATGATTACAATATAGTTAATTACAGCTACATGTCATTGCTATAAATATATCTTTCAATAAAATTTAAATGCTAAATTATCAGTAATTATACAAACATTTCTGATAAACAATATATGTATCATTACAATGAACAATGCGTTCGAAACTAACAAAAATGTTTTCCTTTTAATATAAGCGACAACTTTTACCCTGATACATATTAAGTTTACTAATATTAAGCTTACCGTATGGAAAAACTGGTTTCAAGTAAGGTACACGCTTCTTGTCCCAATATTTGTACGAACGTTGAAAATAAAACCACACGGCTAAAGCTAGAGCGACAAAAATTAAAGTAACAGCCAGAACGCTCAACTCCATCTTTATCTACTAACGGCGTTGTGAACAGGACTCGTAATTTATACTAAAAATAATCATCGTTATAAAAAATAAGTTGTTTATGCGCTAATACGCTGTAGTCATGTCTATTTCCTATGCTATTATTTCCCATTATTTAGTCCCCATTAACCGGTAAATAAAACAACATTGTTTCCTCGTAAAAAAAGTTATTTTTTAAAGTTAATATATCTCTGTATTTTCTGTATTTACATTTTTTATATCAAAATATTATGAAGCGCCGTTAAAAATATTTGTTCGAAAATTGTCCTGGATCTACATTGATAAAGACAATTTGTTTATTGCGAGTCGAAAGCTTGACCATCGTATAAGTTATAATCAGTGGTCAGTGTCGTATATACCAAGTCAAAATAGAAAACAAATTATACTCTTGTAATTAGGCTTCAAATAATTTTACTTAATTATCAACCTTGGAGAATGTAAATTTCAATTGCGTGGTAGTATAAAGTATTTGTTTAATAAACAAGACCGTGATGACTAACTAGATAGAAATTATTATTAAATTACAATTAAATCTTTGTTACACATTATTATTTTAATATTATGTAATATATTATAACTCAAGGGAATAAAAAATATTCAACAGCAAGACAGAATGATCAAAAAAAAAAAAAAAAATATATATATATATATATATATATATATATATATATATATATATATATATATATATATATATATATATATATATATATATATATCTCATTTCTCATTTCTACACTCTCATTTCTTCCCTAAAATGTTTTTGTTCCGCTCTAATTTATTTAATATCATTTTTCATATCTCGCATTTCCAGTTTCATGTCCTGCATCAATTCTAAAATCTTCCGAAGAGCAAAGCACCATTTCAAACTTCCGAAGAGCAAAGACTGACAGGGGTGAAGTGTCTCTGAACCGTCGAGGTGGACTAACCTGTTTCACAATCTTGCATGATAGTGATCTTAATACTGAAATATGGAGAGCGACTATTTTACGGATGATAGTAACAAGAGAAGAAGGGCAGGGGCCATAGAAGGGAAAGAACCATTCGGGAAGAATAGACAAACATTTAGAACACCTACTAAAAAAATGAAGAACAACGAAGAAAAGCTGGATAAGATTTTAGAATTGATGCAGGACATGAAACTGGAAATGCGAGTGTGAAAAATGAAATTAAAGAAATTAGAGCGGAACAAAAAGAGTTTAGGGAAGAAATCAAACTGCTTAAGGCAGAAAACGAAATACTAAAAAACAATTATATAAAAGTAAAAGAAGAAAATGACAAGGTAAGAAAAGAAATTAGCGAACTTAGAGGTAATGTAGAGTGGCTCGAAAATTAAAGGAGGAAAAAAAACGTAGAACTGACAGGGCTAAAAATAGAGTCATCAAACACAGAATATCTAAAGGAAGAAATGATCAAGTTTATAGGTGAGAATTTGGAATTTCAGGTATAAATAAAATCGGCACGAAAATTAGGTGAAACGACATGCTTAATAGAACTACATAATATCGAAGAAAAAGAGAAAATTAAGCAATATAAGCATAAATTAAAGAACGTTTGGAATAAAGCACACTACATTAACCATGATTTGAGTAAGAGAGAGCGAGATATGGGAAAGCAAATACGGGAAAGGAAAGGAAGATAGGAGTCAGGGAGATAATGATTGATGAAGAAGAGTGAAGATGGAATAAAGTAATTGAAGGGTTAGAAAGATCAAAAACTACAGAACCTGATAGAAAGGAAGGAAAAAATAAAACTAAGAGGATAAATGCAGGATAAATTAAAAGTAAACATAAATAAAAGACAAATAAATAAAAGACCAAGTAGAAAAATTCAACAAGAAAAAGAGAATATTAAGTATATTTTTGTTACATGGAATGCCAGGGGTACTTACATGGCAGGGAGTCTCAAGGAGTTGGTGAAAGAAATAAACCACTATAAAGTAGACATTGTAGCACTCCAAGAAACCAAACAATTGGGAGCAGAAATAATGAAAATAGATAATATGATGTTTTTAAATGTAATGGGAAAGATAGAATGTTAAGAACAGGTTTTCTAGTACAAAAAAAAATAAAGAAAGGGTGATGGGATTTAATCCCGTATCAGATAGAATATGTTCCCCAAGACTGAAAGCATGCAAGCAGAATGTGAACATTGTCAACATACATGCACCGACAGAGGAAAAAGGAGACGAGGAAAAGGAAACTTTCTATGAAAGCCTGGAGAGTGAATTTGAAAGGCTGCCGAAGCATGATGTGAAAGTGTGTCTGGGAGACTGTAATGCAAAGATAGGGAGAGAGGATATTTATAGAATAATAGTTAGAAGGCACAGCAAACACGATATATCAAATGATAACGGACAAAGATTAATTGGATTCGCAGCAGAGGGAGATATGGTAATAAGAAGTACCCAGTTACAACGGAAGGAGATATACAAAGGAACCTGAAAGTCTCCAGAGAAGAAATTAACCAAAGATTACAAGCAATGAATGATACGACAAAAATAGATGAGAAATGGAACCAAGTAAAATAAGTAATGAAAATAGCAAATCAATTAGTCATACCGAAGGAAAGAAAAAGAACGAGCACAAAAGACTGGTATGATGAAGAATGCGAAAATTTATCAAAAAGGAAAAAAAAGGTTAAGGCTCCTTTTGGTGCTTAATGCAACAGAAGAAGAGATAAGGTACATTATAAAAAATTTTAAAAATAATTAAAGCCCCTGCGAGGATGGCATTAGGGCTGAGATGATAAAGGCAGGAGGAGAACAATTACAGAAGATCATCAGCAAAATAATAAAATTGATATGGACAAAAGAGAAGATGCCGGAAGCATTAATCTGCCCAATGTACAAAAAAAGATAGATCATTATATGAAAAATATAGAGGTATAGCATTGATAGATACATGCTACAAACTACTGGATCAGATAATAAGAAGGCAGGGTACCAGTACCAGGGAGGGTTCAGAAACAACAGATCTACGGCAGACAAAATATTTACCCTAAAAGAGATCCAAGTAACTTGCTATGAATATAAAATTGAGCTGCATACCCTCTTTATAGACTTTAAGCAAGCCTATGACAGAATAATTAGGGAAAAAATGTATCAAGGAATGAACCAGATAGAAATACCTAAAAAACTCATTAGTTTGACAAAGATGACCTTGGAGAAAACAAGAGATAGGATAGTATGGAATGGTGATGTATCGCAAGAATTCGAGGTGAGAGGAGGTTTTAGGCAGGGAGACCTTCTGTCAACGATTCTCTTCAATCTGATATTGGAGGTGATAGTAAGGAAGAGCAAGCTGAGAACTGATGGCACAATATACAACAATGAACACCAATGCTTGGCCTTCGCAAATGATCTGACTATATTGGCAAAACGCAAAAGGGAGCTAAAGAGAACCAAAAGATTAATAGAAAAAGAAGGGAATAAGTTCGGCTTGGAAATAAATCAAAATAAGTGAAAAAAATATGGTGATTGGATAAATGCAAGATCTATCGGCAGGAGATACATGACCATGGTAGCCATAAAATATACACATAAACATGACCATGGCGGGCAGTGATGGAAGAGAATATACTTTCGAAAGAGTTCAGAAATTATTCTACCTAGGAGTTTCTATCGAAGAGGGCGAGCACGAATAGCATGAAATACAGGCCAGAGTAGTAAAGTGTAATCGAAAATATAGAACCCTGAAGGCACTGATGAAATCCAACTATGTGCCCAGAAGCACAAAACAAAGAATCTATACAACAGTCATAGGACCCACAACAACTTAAGCCTGTGAAACTTGGATACTAAACCGAACGGAGCAAAAGAAACTGAAAAGGTGAAGAAGGAAAATGTTATGAGCTATATATGGAGGAAAGAGAACTGAGGAGGGATGGAGAAGAACGAATAATAAGCTGGAAGAACTGTACAAAAGTCAAAATATAATAACATTTGCGAAAGTGCAGAGAGTGAGACGGCTTGGACACGTGGAGAGACTGGACGGAGGGAGGATGACACAACTAGTGTTATGTAGAAGACCAATAGGGAAGAAGAGGAAGGGAAGGCCAAGAAAAAGATGGATGGGTCAAGTGCAGAAAGATTTGGATACGATAAGCTGGGGGAATGAAAGGACATAGCAAACAATAAAAGTGGAGAGAGATAGTCCAAACTGTGATGCCGATGAACTGTTGAAGAATCGGAACCACATATGCATGTTATAATTAATTATACGTGAAACACGATATTGTGAACATTACGCCCTAAGCCTTCCAGGCATGAGGACCTTTAAAATAATATATATATATATATATATATATATATATATATATATATATATATATATATATATATATATATATATATATATATATATATATATATATATCATCATCATCATCATCATCAGCCCGTATCGATCCACTGCAGAATAAAGGCCTCTTCGGCATGCTTCCAACCTTCACGGTCCTGGGCTTTCCTCTGCCACTCGGGTCCAATATACTTAATGATGTCATCAATCCATCGTGCTTTCGGTCTTCTTCGCGGACGTTTGCGATCAAGCGGTATCCACTCCAGGATTGCCTTGGTCCATCTGTCACCCGATCGTCTCGCTATATAGCCTGCCCATCTCCATTTCAATTGTTTTACTCTTCCAATGATGTCACAGACTTTTGTTTGTTCCCTGATCCATGCGCAGGACTTTCTGTCTCGTCTTGTAATGGCAAGCATACATCTTTCCATTCCCCTCTGTGCCACCCGAAGTTTTTGAATTGATTGCGATGTGAGTGTCCAGGTTTCACTTCCGTATGTCATAACGGGTAGAACGCACTGATCGAAGACTTTTCTTTTCAGGCAAAGTGGGAGTCTGCTCTTAAACACTATGTTGAGCCTACCAAATGCCTGCCAGCCACATTTAACACGCCATTCCACCTCCCGGGCGGTATTCCCCTCCATTGAAATCCTCTGCCCATTATATATATAAAGCTGTCCACAATCTCCAAATCCCTTCCTAAAACTGAAATTCTTCTGTCCTGAGCGAAGTTACTGAACATAACCTGACCCTTTTTTAGGTTTATTTTCAATAGCCAGCCCTTTGCAGTTCCTGTATGCGTCTTTGCAGCTCCTCTGGGTCTTGTGAAATGAGAATAATATCATCCGCAAATCTAAGATGGTTTAAGTTTGCACCATTGTTCTTTACACCATCCTGTTCCCAATCCAGTTTACGGAATACTTCTTCAAGGCCAGCCGAGAAAAGAATAGGCGATATTGCATCACCCTGCCGTACACCTCGTTCTATATTAATTCCCACTTCAAGATCATCAAGGTGAATTGTGGCTGTAGCTCCATCATATATATATATATATATATATATATATATATATATATATATATATATATATATATATATATATATATATATATATATATATATATATATATATATATATATATATAAATATATATCCTAATAGGTTTACACATGCTTTATCTACCCTTTGACTAAGTAGTGCATCCATTATCGCATGCTTTAAGATGGAGTCAAATGCTTTTTCGTAGTCGATAAAAGCCAAGCACAGTGGCATGGGGTATTCGTTGTGCCTTTCTATGCTGTACAACCTGGTGTGATCCATTGTACTGAATCCACTTTTGAATCCTGCTTATTCTCTTGGTTGTGTGTAATATTTTTAAAAAATGTTGTTACAATTTTTTGTAATATTCTCACAGGAAATATCTTAGTGAAAACTTTGTACTTTACTGATAGGAAGCTTATTAAACGGTAGTTCTTTAAATCTTCCTGTGCTCCCTTTTTATGTAAAAGGATCACTTCTGCATTTTTCCATAAGTCAGGTACTTTTTGTTTTGTGAGGCATTTTGAGTATAATTTTGCCAGTGTTTTTTGTAACGTCCGACCACCAGCTTTTAGCATTTCGACAGTTACACTGTCCTTTCCTGGAGCCTTGCCGTTTTTCATCGATTCTATAACATTTGTCACTTCCTCCACTAGGCTATCTGGCATTTGTTCTTTCGTGGGTATTGTTTTCTTTGATTGGTTCTGATCTTCATTCAAATTTTCTGAGCGCCTCTAACATTTGCGTATGCGCCTTGCATACTGTGCCATCCTCACGCCTTAAGGCATATATTTGCGTTCTTTTTTTCTCAGCTTCTGTTTAGCCTTGTTAATTCCTTTGTTTTCTTCCAGGGTTTTTTGCACTAGCTGCATGTTGAATTGGCACGTGTCCTGTCTGATACGTTTTCTTATAGTTTTGCAGGGCTCAGTGTACTCGATCCTGCCAAAAGGACTACCTGCATTTCTCATTGCCCACCGTTTCCTCATTAAGTGAATGGTCTTATTGGATATTTTTGTCTGTTTGAGATATTTTTCTTCTGGCGCTATTGAAGCAGCCGTTTGAAGCATATTGTTGGCGATTTCTTCATATTGAATTGATAGTTCCACTTCCTCCGGATCTTGTAATACAGCAAACCGGTTTGACAAAGCAATCTCATAATCGCTTCCTTTCTCCAGCAGTTTCCCAGAATCCACTTTGCCCTTGTTTGTTCTTACCATTCTTTCGCGTTCTCTTCGACAGTTAATCCTAACTTTTGCTCGTACTATTCGGTGGTCACTTCCAACATTAAAATTATTAAGGACAGTACAATTGGTAAATATTGTTTTATCGTTGGTCATTATGTAGTCAATCTCACTTGTGAGCCCAGATGGACTTTTGCATGTCCATTTTCTGATGATATTTTTCTTATAGAACGAATTCATAGTATATAGTTCTTGTCCTTCAGCAAAATCAATCAATCTGTCACCTCTATTGTCTCGATCACCAGTTCCATATGGGCCAGTTACATTTTCGTCAGTTCTTGTTGTTCCAATTCTAACCATAGAATCTTGGCTTTCTTGGAACAATATATATATATATATATATATATATATATATATATATATATATATATATATATATATATATATATATATATATATATATATATTGTTCTTTTCTATGAACACCTCAAGAAGGCACTCCAGAATACAAAAAACAAAGAAGTCACCATTGTAATGGGTGACTTCAACGCAAAAATAGGACAAGGAGCGGACGGCGATGTGATTGGTAAATTTGGTCTGGGTCACCGAAATGAAAGAGGAGAAAGACTGGCTCAGTTCTGTAAAGAAAATAGATTGTCGGTCACGAACACATACTTCCAACTACCCTCCCGAAGGCTGTATACATGGCAAGCTCCAGGTGAAAGGAATATTAGAAACCAAATTGACTTCATAATGGTCAACAAAAGATTCCAAAACTCGATAACATCCGCAAAAACGTACCCAGGAGCTGACATCGCCTCGGATCATAATCTACTACTAGCAAGGGTCAAACTGAGACTCAAGAGAGCGACCAATCAACCACAGAGACCCAGGCGCCCAGACATGAATCTATTGAAAGATACAACAATTATCGAAAGGGTGAAACAAGAAATAAACAACAACTTAGCTACACTTCAAGTATGTCCAGCCGAAACAATAAACAACAAATGGGAAAGCATAAAAAGTATAATAACAACAACAATAAACAACAATTTAAAGTCTCAGAACAACAGAACAAGGAACAAGGAATGGATGAATAGCGAGATCTTGGAGCTAATGGCAGAGAGACGGAAACTAAAAAACAGAGATGAACTGGAATACAAAAAACTGAATATAACGATCAAGGAAAGAATAAAAGAAGCAAAGTCAGAGTACCTGCATGAACAATGCACCGAGATAGAAAACTTAGGCGCAAAGCATGATACACTGAACATGCACAAGAAAATCAAAGAAGCAGCTGGCGTATTCAAAAGTAATGGGAGAACGCTACTTGCAGACAAGCAAGGCAACATAGTCTGGGATCCCACAACTCGTTTAAAAACATGGGAAACCTATATAGAAACACTGTTTGAGGACAGAAGTAGAGGGGATATAGCAACGAACAACGACATAACTGGGCCTTATATCACTCGAGAAGAAGTGATCACAGCCATAAAGCGACTAAAGAATGGAAAGTCCCCTGGTCCGGATAACACCTATATAGAAGTTATAAAACTTATAGACGAAGAACATCTAGACACAATAATACAATTGTTTAACCAAATATATGATTCTGGATCAATCCCAGAGGAATGGTTAACCTCGACGTTTATACCTATTCCTAAGAGTACACGGGCAAAAAAATGTGACGAACATCGCTTAATCAGTATAATGAGCCATTTCCTAAAGATCTTTCTGAAAATAATACATGAAAGGGTATATAGGAAAATTGAGGAACACATAGGAAACACTCAATTCGGCTTCAGGAGCGGTTTTGGTACAAGAGAAGCCTTGTTCAGTATACAGGTACTCATACAAAGAGCAAGAGATGTGAACACGGACGTATACGCATGTTTTATTGACTTTTCGAAAGCATTCGATAAGGTCAAACACGATAAACTGTTAAGTATCCTAGAAAGAATCGGAATAGATGGACCTGAAAGGCGTATAATAGCCAACTTGTACTGGCGCCAAAATGCAACGATCAGAACAGGAAGCCTAACTTCCTCTCAAATAAACATCCAAAAAGGAGTTAGACAGGGGTGCATTCTGTCACCCATGCTGTTTAACATATATTCAGAGGAACTGTTCAAGGAGGCACTCGAGGGAACAGACGAGGGACTAATTGTTAACGGAGTAAACATCAATAACATCCGCTACGCCGATGATTCTACACTACTAGCAAAGACTGCAGAAGAACTGCAAATACTAATCAATAGAATAGCAGAAAAGAGCAAAGAATACGGTCTAAGTCTCAATATAGAGAAAACAAAAGTTATGATTGTCAGCAAACAGAACATAATCGCTGATTTCTACTTGCATGACAGGAAACTAGAGCAGGTACAAAACATTACATATCTGGGATGCAACCTGAACGCAGATTGGGACCACGCTAGAGAAATAAAAATCAGAATTGAAAAAGCACGAAATGTATTTAACAGAATGAGAGGTGTATTATGCAATCTAAAACTAAACATCAGACTACGAATTAGGACTCTCCGATGCTATGTTTTCTCAATATTATACTATGGGGTGGAGGCATGGACCTTGACAGAGAACACTGTAAAACGACTTGAAGCATTTGAATTCTGGTGCTACCGCCGTATACTTCGAATCTCCTGGACACACCACGTTACCAATGAAAAGGTTCTGGAGCGGCTGAACAAGAGAAGAGAAGTAATTGTCACCGTAAAGAAACGAAAAGCATCTTATTTTGGACATGTCATGAGAGGAGGAAAATACTCTTTACTACAAGTTATACTACAAGGAAGAGTAGAGGGAATGAGAGGACCTGGTCGAAGAAGGATATCATGGCTGAAGAACTTGAGGCAATGGACAGGAATGACATCAACCGAACTATTTAGATCAGCGGCCAACAGGATTAGATGGGCCATGGTAATTGCCAACGTCCAATGAGGATATGGTACCCCCAAGATGAATAAGATATATATATATATATATATATATATATATATATATATATATATATATATATATATATATATATATATATATACGTCTAATATTTTCACGGATGGTAGATAATATATCTAAATCATTTCGGGTGTCGATCCGTTGATTCTGTAAAGAGTCACGACGTTTCGCCAAAATCTCATTTGGCATTTTCAAGTGTTGTCCGCTTCGACTGAAGAGTCCAACTGACGTGCACGGGTCGTTGTGCTCGCTTTTATACACGGCCGGCGATTGCGCAGATTATATCGGGGTAGTTCGGGACTATTTGCGGCGCTCGGCAACGCTGTCGGGCGTCCGTTTATTGTGTTTTCTACCTCGCCGCCACGTTGCCGCGTTTCTTCTTTTTTCAGAAGGAATTTCCATACTTTTGGAATGTTGCGAACGTCGTTTCGCGTATTTAGTTCATCTCTTTCTTCTATTTCAAGGGCTTCTCTGGTTGTTCGGACCTTGTAGTTTTCAATATTCTTTAATTGTGCTTATCGAATGTTCTGAGTTTTGAACATAGGACTCGGCAAGTTTGACGAGCTTGGTTGCATGATACTTGCTAGATATTTTTCAAAATTTTGTGTTGAAGAGCCGAAGGCCCTTACTATGGGCCTTAATAGGATTTCTGGTTTATGTATTTTGGGTAGGCCGTAAAATTTAGGACATCTGCTTGATTTTTCCCTTGGAATTATTCTTTGTTCAATGTGCGGTTCTAGTTAGGATAATTAAATATTTCCAATTAGAGAACACAGACATACTAGCTTTCCACCAGACGTGGGGAAACTCTCCGAACACTGCTTGAAGAATACATATTTTTCCTTCAACCAACAGATCTACAGACAGACCAACGGGGCCCGAATGGGATCATCTCTATTACCCGTCATAGCCAACTTGTTCATGATAGAGTTCGAAACAAAGGCATTAGCTAGCGCTCCTATAAAAACTTTGGAAACGCTACGTAGATGATATCTTTATAATATTGCCTCACGGAAATGAATTACTAAACAACTTCCTAACCCAATTAAACGAAATCCACCCCACGATACAGTTCACCCTGGCAGTCGAACAGGATAGGAAACTGCCGTTTTTGGATCTCCTCATCACAAGACAACTTTCTGGGACCCTCGAATACACAGAGTATAGAAAACCAACTCACACTGATCGATACCTCAACGCTAAATCCTATCATCATTCTTCTCAAATCCAAGCAGTAGCAAACACCTTGATTTTTAGATTCTTCCGACTGACACTATCAGATACATCCGGAATGATTTAGAAACATTATCTACTATCCGTGAAAATATTAGATATATATATATATATATATATATATATATATATATATATATATATATATATATATATATATATATATATATATATATATATAAGATATATATATATATATATATATATATATATATATATATATATATATATATATATATATATATATATATATATATATATACATACATATATATATATATATATATATATATATATATATATATATATATATATATATATATATATATATATATATATATATATATATATATACATATATATATATATATATATATATATATATATATATATATATATATATATATATATATATATATATATATATATTAGAGTTATTTCACCTAAAATAAAATGTATTAAAGTATTACAACAAAGTATATTTTGTTGTTTATATGAAAAATAATAATATATATATATATATATATATATATATATATGTAATTAATTTTTATGAACCAACTCTTTATGTGAGTCACAAGTTTCTAGGGGATACAATTTTATTTTGTAAGAACCTTGACAGTTCTGTCCAGATATTTGTTATAAAAAAATTAATAGAACATAAAGAATTGACCATGCTCAACTTTAGATACCTTCACCACTTTATCAATATGTAATTTAAACTAATCAAAAAATATATGTTCTCTCTCTGTCTTGACATCATATTCTCATTATAATCTCTATAATCTAGAATTAGATTATACAGTCTTCATTTAATCCCGAAACCCACGTGGCCTATAAATGTAAACAAACCACACTACAAGCTGGTAATACGAGACCACTAATTTTCTTGAAGTACGATATACTTTCGTTTTTTTTAAATTTTTATAAATAATCTTTTTTTAATTATGTACATAGTTTTGCACTAATAACGAAAATAAATTTAACATTTAACCAGTTAATATTTTGAACTTAAAGTAAAAAAAAATGTTAAAATAACTGCAATGTAGCAGATGCCATGGAAGGAAAAAAGAAGCAGAGAAGCGCATGTAGTAACAAATCTGGATGATAGATCTAGGGGAAATTTTAGTAATATTTTTGGCGATGTAAGATAACACCTTTAACTAATTCAACATACAAAAATAAAAGTTCCTAAGTTTAAATAAACCTTAACTTATGTCTGTTACAGGATTAAGTAAAAGCTCTATATACATATACACACACACACACACATATATATATATATATATATATATATATATATATATATATATATATATATATATATATATATATATATATATATATATAGAAACTATAGGTCAACTGTTCCATTATTTGGAAATATATAAAGTTTGTGATTTTAATTACTTGTAACTTTTAAGTAACTTGGAAAAGGAATAAAAAAGACGAAAATACAGGTTTATTTGCTATATTTAATAAATAAATTATATGTAAAATAAATTATATGTAACGCATTTTATTATTATTTTAAGATAGACAAGAGCGTAAACAATATCGTCATAGTCCAATTAACATCTGATATAGAAATTTGTCGAGCAGAATTGCAGTTTGTTTCAGTACAACTATAACACTCCATCTTCCCCAAAGTGAAATTTTTATCCTGCAGATCTTTTTCTAATGCCTTTTTAACATCATCACATACGTTTTCATTGTTTTCGTAACATTGTCTGTACGTAAGGTTATCCCCAACGGTCCTTCCTGCAAAACATACGAAACTTAATACGTTATATTTTATGTTGATATAACCCTAACCTCTCCTATTTTTTGTTTTAAATATATATTTAACACAGATATTATTTTCCGGACAAACCTCACTGGGAACATTGTGATAATCCATTGGATCTATGCAACCGTCAGTGTCAAAACAAGTGTAGCAGGAACTTGAGAGTCCTGTGATAAATGCTGAAATAAACACCACTTTATCAATTAACCTAATAAAAAAGCACTTATAACAAAGCAAAATATGCCCATCCTTACCAAATGAATTAATTAAATAAAAAATAATTATATGTTGTTTCATTATAATGTTCAAAATGTAAGACACAATTTAAATATTAAAAATAATATGATATTAAGCAGTACAGTGGAGTAAATACAAATAATTGTTTGGACATTTAGAAAAGAAAGATATTCTAGCGGAAACTACTCAACCAATTTTTATTCTAATACATTTATCAATGAAATTGAACAAAACATGATTACATTTCAAGTGTTTAGATTTATAATTTTAACAAATTTATTATACTTTATTTAAATTAATTAAAATGATAACAAAAAATAATATTCAACTAAATGCAAAATACTTTTGATTGATATAATGGAGATCATAGAAAATAATTCAGAACTTAGGCGACCAGTAATACTTTAGTACAAAGCGTTGCTGTTATCATCGGAAGTAGAGCGAAAAGTTCGATACTTTTTAAATAAAATATTATTTTTTTGGTCAAAAATCGATTTATTTTTTAATATAGGTTCCTATTAGCTCGATACACTTCCCCTAAGGATTTTTGAACTTTTTTTTACCTTCCAAAAAGACGACTTGTTGAAATTATGCAAATTAGTCCTGTTTTTCGGAGATGATCTCTTCATTTGATGTAAATTTCTTTCCAGTCAGCCATGTTAGAAAGAGAAATAAATCGAAAGGGTCAAATCCGGAGAATAAAGGGATGCGGTATCAATTCATAGCGCAACTTAAGCAATGTTATGGTTGCAGCGGACGATTAGTATCTGAAAAAAAGCACATTATTTGAAGGAAGAGTACTCAGAGAATTTTTGGTGCAGGGAATGATAATGGAAGTTGAAGGATGAGGTATAAGTTCGCACTCAAGCAATGAGACAAAGATTTGGATAGACTTTGTGAGGGTTCAACGACTCGAATGAACGGACACCTGACGAGGATGCCAGAAAACCGAATAGTAAGGGAAAACAATTAGGGGGGGTAACAGTAAAAAGAGATAGACTAACGGCATGACGGCAGGACAATGTAAGATACCGCACATTAAAGACTGGCAAGGAGCATCTTGGAAGAAGAGGAACAGGTGAGAGGAGAATTTGGAAGGAGCATCTCTAACGTTAAAAATTCGTTGAAGTTGACACAGAGTTGAAACAATGTTTCTTCCTTTTTCAAAGTAAATAGTATTGTTCGTTCTGAAATGAAAACCAGTCCATTTTTAGCAACTCTCAAGCAATTTTGAGTTTTTAGCTTATTTTGAAACTTATTTTGATTATTATGATTATTTTAAAAAAATTTAAAAAATCAACCCAAATAGAAGATATTTTAATTAGAATAAGTACTCTTTAATTGCACAAGGCAAGGAATAGAAAGTTACAAACAGACATTGAGAAATAATATTTAGTTACTACCGGAAAATAAGAATTGGGAAATTAAATAATTTTCAATATGTTAAAAGAATCTGCAGAAACCACCGTGAGAAAAGTGAATAATCAGCGAAGGGAATGGATAACTGACAAAACGTGGGAGCTTATTCGAAGAAGACGAGAGGAGAAGCGAAAAATACTACAGATTCAAAGCACAGAATGGAGACTTGAAAGATAGGAAGCGTATAGAAAGTTAAAAAAGGCTGTAAAACAGCATGGGCTCAACAAATGGCTCAAGAAGCACAAACCGCTACAACAAATGGCAACACCAGACAACTTTATCAAATAACCAAGAAACTATCAGGTAAGAGGAGCAGATGTGCACGACCCGTCAAAACAATCTCCGGGCAAGTTCCGACCACACTCCCAGAACAACTCAGTAGATAGAAGGAGCATTTTCAAGAGATGTTGGGTGGATTACCACAAATCGAACAAAATTAAGAACAATGGGAGAACAACAACAAGAAGAAAGCAGGCAACTTCCCTTTAATTGTGATGTACCTTCGAAAACGGAAATACAATGAGCTATAAGAGCATTAAAAAACAGCAAAGCCCCGGGACTGGATAATATACCAGCAGAATTACTCAAGGTAGGCCCTGAGTTGTGTTTTGAATTGTTACGACCCTCAATAAATCAGACGTTGGAGTCAAACAATATTCCCGATAATTAGAAATAGGAATTAATAATTAAATTACCAAAAAAGGAGACCAACGCAGTTGCGGCAATTGGCGTGGTATTACATTACTAAACACAATCATTAAAGTTGCAGCATAAATCGTCCTAACAAGATTGATAGGACATATAGAAGAAGAAATGCGTCCAGGTCAAGCAGGCTTCAGACTAGGTCATTCGTGCACTGATCACATAAATACTGTTAGTATTATACTAGAACAGCCACCGGAATGGAGATCGCCACTTTATTTATTATTCGTCGATTGTGAGAGGGCATCCGACAGTTTAGCCCAACCTGCCTTATGGAAGGTTTTAAAACAAAAAGGAATACCCGAAAAAAGAAGCGGGGAATTTGTAATTTTTACTGGTGTGAGGTGGAGGTGTGTCTTATTTCCTCTTCTCTTCAATGTTCTGCTAGATAATGTTCTTAAAAATATCAACGATGGTCAATTCGGCATGCTAGCATAACGGGCCTTTACGCGGATAATATATGCCTTATGTCACATCAATCAACAATATGGCCCATAGGCTAAACAGACTTACAAAGGAAGCTCTAAAGATAGGCCTAAATAATAATGTAACAAAGAGAATCAACAATCAACGCTGAGAATCAACACCAGAAATTTCAGTCTTTTCTTCTCCAACCCATAGAAGATGTGGAGAGTTTTACATACTTGGGCAGCATTCCCACAAAAAAAATTGAGATACAGATCATGATGTCAAAAGCAGAATACGAAAAGCTCAAGGAGCTTCTGGAGTTCTAGCACCTGTATGGAGATCAACACAATACTCAACGCAAACAAAACCTGGTATATTTAACACCAATGTTAGGGCGGTCTTGCTTTACAGATGCTAGAAATGTGGAAAATAACGAAGACAATAACAAAAAACTTCAGGTCTTCATCAATAAATGTTTGCGAAAAACACGCTGCATATTCTGGCCGAACAAGATTCGAAACGAAAACTTGCTTCATCACACAAACCTAAAGAAAATTGAACACGAGATAGCACTTCGTAAGTGGGGATGGATTGGGCACACACTCAGAAAACAAAACAACTGTATAGCCAAAATAGCATTGGACTGGAATCCGCAGAGAAAAAGAGGTATAGGAAGGCCTGCACAGACTTGGAGAACAGAATAGAACCAGATGGCGCACTTTTATTGAAGCCCAATGGTCCGCGTAGGAGTTGAATGGGCCATATATTATTATTATTCTGCTCATCCTTACTGTAGAATCTCAGCTCATGCTGGCCGATATTCCAGTGCCAAGATGAAAAAGCAATTCAGCTCCTCTCACCCTAGCATAATATTTTACGAACAATGTGACACGTCTGCAAAAGCACGGCACGGTGTCCCACTATGGCAATCGATCTCGAGATATCGAGGCTCTCGAGGTTCTTTGAAAATCTCTTACTTATCAGGCCTTCGGTGAATATAACGAAGGGCACTACATCTACCTTACTCAGTTTCCACTGGTTCTTCAAGTCGTATGCCAGATTTTCATATTTTGTGGATTTTTCTATCTCAGTTTTTCTAATGTTGTGAGATAGTGGCACTGCGATGTCAATTATAAAAGCCATCTTGTCCTTTTTGTTGATTAGAACAATATCGGGCCTGTTATAATCAACCGTTCGATCAGTAGTGATTGGTCTGTCCCAGTAAAGAATGGTATCGGATGATTCAAGTACAGGAGAAGGCGAGTACTTATAATATGGAGGAGGTGCATTTTCTAATAGCGAGTATTTTTTTGCAATTTGTTGATGTATAATTTTTGCCAGCTGATTATGCCGTCCTAAATAAGCATTAGGAGCAAGGGCCGGGCAACCGCCAATAAGGTGCTCAATTGTTTCCCCCAAATTACCGCATTTCCTGCACTTATCGACTACGTCCAAATGCAGTATGTGCTTTTCATAGTTTTTTGTTCTTGTTACCCTATCTTGAATAGATATAGCGAAACCTTCTGTTTCTGGGTACAAGAGTCCATCGGTCAGCCACTTCAGAGACAATTGTTCGTCAATGGTGTCATCTTCGAGTGACTTAGGAAACCTTCCGTGCAATGTTTGTCCTTTCCATTCTCGAACACAGTCCGTGAGTGTTGTTCTGCCATCAATACGATTTTGTTTATTTAGGTTCAGTGGGGTGAAACCCCGATCCTCATTTGCAACCAATTTCATTAACGTACTGTTTGAATCAAGGAAGTGTTTCCTCATTCTATTTTCTTGATTGAGACAGAGATTTTTTACGTTTACAAGGCCTCTACCCCCCAACTTTCTTGGGATGTATAGTCTTTTCGTAGATGAGTTTGGATGCAGGCATCGGAACTTTGTCAATGTTCGGCGCGTCAACCTATCGAGTTCATCAAGGTCAGTTTCTGACCATTTAACTATGCCAAAAGAATATGTCAGAGTTGGCACCGCCCAACCGTTGATCGCTCTAATGAGGTTTCCTCCGTTCAGTTTGGTGTTTAAAAGTTTTGTAAGTCTCTTTTGGTATAGAGTGGAAAAGTCCTTCTTTAACTGGTTATGATCAAGTTTATGCTTTTGGGGTATTCCCAAATATTTGTAGGATTCTTCTGGTGCTAGTTGTTGTATGTTACAAAGTGTTGAATGTTGACTCTGAACCTTTCCCTTCTGTATACTAATGGTAGAGCATTTGTCCAGTCCGAATGACATTCTGATATCCCTACTGAATGTTTCAACCGTTTTTATCAATGAGTTTAATTTTTCTCTAGTTTCTCCATATAATTTAAGGTCATCCATATATAGTAGATGAGAGACCTTTCTTGGATTCCTCATGTTAAGTTTATATCCAATATTGCTGTTGTTGAGTAGTGTGGACAAAGGGTTCAATGCTAAACAGAACCAAATTGGAGAAAGGGAATCTCCCTGAAAAATTCCCCTCTCGATATTTGTAGCAGCAATGCATTGTTGGCCGACAAAAAGATTCGTTTTCCACTTCCCCATCAGGCACTTTAAAGAATTAATAATCTGTGGGCTAATTTTATAGAAATTCAGAACCTCAACCAGCCAATCGTGAGGGACACTATCGAATGCTTTCTTGTAGTCTATATAGCAGATATTTAAGTTGCGTTTTCTTTTTCGCGCTTGCTCAAGAACTACAGCATCAATCGTTAATTGTTCCTTGCAGCCCATACTTGCTCTTATACATCCTTTCTGTTCTTCTTCAAAAATGTTGTTTTTATCACAATGTTGGTAGATTTTTTCATTGAGTAGGGCTGTGAACACTTTATATAACACTGACAGACATGTGATTGGTCTGTAGTTATTGGGTTGCTTAACGTCCCCTTTTTTGAACAGTAGGTATGTATTGCCCTCCATTAGAAAGTCAGGGAAAGTGTCTGGATTTATTAAAACCTCTTTAAATGCATTTGCAAGTACGGGATAGGCGGCTGTAAAGCTTTTAATCCAGAAGTTATGCAATCCATCTAGTCCAGGCGCCTTCCAGTTGTGAGTCTTCCTGACAGCAGTGCAAATATCAATCTCTGTGAAATCGTTAGACTCCATATCTGGGAGAGCATTTGTCTGTTCTTGAATGGTTTTAACCCAAGGAGCCAATTTTTCGTAGCCGTCTGATTTTTTCCAAGCCGATCTCCAATATTCCGCAAAGGAAGACACATCGATATTCTTAAGTTCTGACTTGCTGTTACCTTCTGCTTCGAGTTGTCTATAAAATTTCTTTTGTCTGTTTGCAAATACTGAATTATTAGTACTATATTATTATTATTATCACAAACATGATTCATCGATCATCTCAGCCTAGACTGGTCGGGTTTACAATGCCAGAACGAGAAAGCAGTTCAGCTCCTCCCATTCAGCTCATTATTATTATTATTCTGCTCATCCTTACTGTAGAAACTCAGCTCATGCTGACCGGTATTCCAATGCCAAGATGAAAAAGCCATTCAGCTCCTCTCACCCTAGCATAATATCTTACGAACAATGTGACACGTCTGCAAGAGCACGGCACGCTGTCCCACTATGGCAACCGATCTCGAGATCCCGAGGCTCTCGAGGTCTCTTATTATTATTATTATTATTCTGCTCATCGTTACTGTAGAATCTCAGCTCATGCTGGCCGGTATTCCAATGCCAAGATGAAAAAGCAATTCAGCTCCTCTCACCCTAGCATAATATCTTACGAACAATGTGACACGTCTGCAAGAGCACGGCACGCTGTCCCACTATGGCAATCGATCTCGAGATCCCGAGGCTCTCGAGGTTCTTTGAAAATCTCTTACTTATCAGGCCTTCGGCGGATATAACGAAGGGCACTACATCTACCTTACTCAGTTTCCACTGGTTCTTCAAGTCGTATGCCAGATTTTCATACTTTGTGGATTTTTCTATCTCAGTTTTTCTAATGTTGTGAGATAGTGGCACTGCGATGTCAATTATAAAAGCCCTCTTGTCCTTTTTGTTGATTAGAACAATATCCGGCCTGTTATAATCAACCGTTCGATCAGTAGTGATTGGTCTGTCCCAGTAAAGAATGGTATCGGATGATTCAAGTACAGGAGAAGGCGAGTACTTATAATATGGAGGAGGTGCATTTTCTAATAGCGAGTATTTTTTTGCAATTTGTTGATGTATAATTTTTGCCAGCTGATTATGCCGTCCTAAATAAGCATTAGGAGCAAGGGCCGGGCAACCGCCAATAAGGTGCTCAATTGTTTCCCCCAAAGTACCGCATTTCCTGCACTTATCGACTACGTCCAAATGCAGTATGTGCTTTTCATAGTTTTTTGTTCTTGTTACCCTATCTTGAATAGATATCGCGAAACCTTCTGTTTCTGGGTACAAGAGTCCATCGGTCAGCCACTTCAGAGACAATTGTTCGTCAATGGTGTCATCTTCGAGTGACTTAGGAAACCTTCCGTGCAATGTTTGTCCTTTCCATTCTCGAACACAGTCCGTGAGCGTTGTTCTGCTATCAATACGATTCCGTTTATTTAGGTTCAGTGGGGTGAAACCCCGATCCTCATTTGCAACCAATTTCATCAACGTACTGTTTGAATCAAGGAAGTGTTTTCTCATTCCACTTTCTTGACTGAGACAGAGATTTTTTACGTTTACAAGGCCTCTACCCCCCAACTTTCTTGGGATGTATAGTCTTTTCGTAGATGAGTTTGGATGCAGGCATCGGAACTTTGTCAATGTTCGGCGCGTCAACCTATCGAGCTCATCAAGGTCAGTTTCTGACCATTTAACTATGCCAAAAGAATATGTCAGAGTTGGCACCGCCCAACCGTTGATCGCTCTAATGAGGTTTCCTCCGTTCAGTTTGGTGTTTAAAAGTTTTGCAAGTCTCTTTTGGTATAGAGTGGAAAAGTCCTTCTTTAACTGGTTATGATCAAGTTTATGCTTTTGGGGTATTCCTAAATATTTGTAGGACTCTTCTGGTTCTAGTTGTTGTATGTTACAAAGTGTTGAATGTTGACTCTGAACCTTTCCCTTCTGTATACTAATGGTAGAGCATTTGTCCAGTCCGAATGACATTCTGATATCCCTACTGAATGTTTCAACCGTTTTTATCAATGAGTTTAATTTTTCACTAGTTTCTCCATATAATTTAAGGTCATCCATATATAGTAGATGAGAGAGCTTTCTTGGATTCCTCATGTTAAGTTTATATCCAATATTGCTGTTGTTGAGTAGTGTGGACAAAGGGTTCAATGCTAAACAGAACCAAATTGGAGAAAGGGAATCTCCCTGAAAAATTCCCCTCTCGATATTTGTAGCAGCAATGCATTGTTGGCCGACAAAAAGATTCGTTTTCCACTTCCCCATCAGGCACTTTAAAGAATTAATAATCTGGGGGCTAATTTTATAGAAATTCAGAACCTCAACCAGCCAATCGTGAGGGACACTATCGAATGCTTTCTTGTAGTCTATATAGCAGATATTTAAGTTGCGTTTTCTTTTTCGCGCTTGCTCAAGAACTACAGCATCGATCGTCAATTGTTCCTTGCAGCCCATACTTGCTCTTATACATCCTTTCTGTTCTTCTTCAAAAATGTTGTTTTTATCACAGTGTTGGTAGATTTTTTCATTGAGTAGGGCTGTGAACAGTTTATATAACACTGACAGACATGTGATTGGTCTGTAGTTATTGGGTTGCTTAACGTCCCCTTTTTTGAACAGTAGGTATGTATTGCCCTCCATTAGAAAGTCAGGGAAAGTGTCTGGATTTATTAAAACCTCTTTAAATGCATTTGCAAGTACGGGATAGGCGGCTGTAAAGCTTTTAATCCAGAAGTTATGCAATCCATCTGGTCCAGGCGCCTTCCAGTTGTGAGTCTTCCTGACAGCAGTGCAAATGTCAATCTCTGTGAAATCGTTAGACTCCATATCTGGGAGAGCATTTGTCTGTTCTTGAATGGTTTTAACCCAAGGAGCCAATTTTTCGTAGCCGTCTGATTTTTTCCAAGCCGATCTCCAATATTCCGCAAAGGAAGACACATCGATATTCTTAAGTTCTGACTTGCTGTTACCTTCTGCTTCGAGTTGTCTATAAAATTTCTTTTGGCTGTTTGCAAATACTGAATTTTGATGTTTTCGCTTTTCTAGTTCATTATATCTTGCTAGCCTGGCTCCTTTCGATTTAGCTTTTTGCCTAAACCGATCTTTTAGATCCAACAATTTTTCTGTCAGGTTTGAATCATCGAAGTCAATGCCAGATTTATTGGCAATTATTTTTGCTTTTCTCGCTACTTTATTTGACTGATTACCAGAAAGATACTCTGAGATAATGTCAACTTTCCTCCGGAACTCATTGATATTGTTTTCAAGGCGCGTTTTCCAGACAGGTGTATTTTTCTGGATACTACGACCAGCCGCATTATGGGTGTAAGTCTTTTGACCTGAAATTTCGATGACAGTCACTGCTGCACAATATAATGCAAGATGTATATCGCTTAAATTTGTCATCCCTGATAGATGTGATTCCAAAACTCTATTAATCTGCATTAGAGTAATACGTGATTTTGCAATATTACGCAGTACTGGAATTTTTGGTCTATTCAATGGGTTTGAGCCAGTAAAATTGGCCAAATTGCTGTAAAACTTCTCTCGTAGGTTAGAAAAGTTACGTTGCGAGATTGATTCTTCATTTTTAGACGATGATGCTTCTGGTGATACATTTTGAGTTTGTTCTACTTGTTTCTCCTCTGTATTCGAGTTAAGAACGTCTATAGTATCTTCTTTATGTTGTTGATATGTAATGTTTTGATGTAGTTCATTACCGATTTCTCTCTTGATGTTCATTAATTCCGATTCGGTTAGATAGTTTTTCCTTAGAATTACATTTTTGCGGTCGGCTAAGTTTTGTTCCGACAGCTGAGTTTCAGGGAACCTCTTTTTATATTCTTGGTGGAGTGCATGCCTCCATCCAGGGAGCGGATTATCTCCGCACTGGTTTACGTAGTAATAGACACGCATTACATCAATATTCATTTCGCGTGTCCATCTGATACGTGGAGTGCGTTCGGTTATTATTATTATTATTATTATTATTATTATTATTATTATTATTATTATTATTATTATTATTATTATTATTATTATTATTATTATTATTATTATTATTATTATTATTATTATTATTATTATTATTATTATTATTATTATTATTATTATTATTATTATTATTATTATTATTATTATTATTATTATTATTATTATTATTATTATTATTATTATTATTATTATTATTATTATTATTATTATTATTATTATTATTATTATTATTATTATTATTATTATTATTATTATTATTATTATTATTATTATTATTATTATTATTATTATTATTATTATTATCATCCTCGTACTGAACTCAGCATCTCAGCCTAGGCTGGTCTATATTACAATGCCAAAATGAGAAAGCAATTCAACTCCTCTCACTTAGCATAAAATTTTACGAACAATGTGGCACGTCTGCAAGAGCACTGCACGTTGTCCCACTATGGCAATCGATTTTGAGATACCAAGGTTCTTCAAATTTTTTGAAAAGTTCTTACTTATTAGGCCTTCGGCGGATATAACGAAAGGCACTATCTCTACCTTATGCAGTTTCCACTGGTTTTTCAAATCGTACGCAAGGTTTTCATACTTAGTGGTTTTCTCCAACTCGGTTTTCCTGATATTATGAGAGAGTGGCACTGCGATGTCAATTATAAAAGCCCTTTTCTCCTTTTTACTAATTAGAACAATGTCTGGTCTATTATAATCGACCGTTCGATCTGTTGTGATTGGTCTGTCCCAGTATAGGATTGAATCAGATGATTCCAATACGGGAGAAGGTGAGTACTTATAATATGGAGCAGGTGCGTTATCTAATAGCGAATACTTTAATGCAATTTGCTGATGTATAATTTTCGCCAGCTGATTATGTCTTCCTAAATAAGCATTAGGGGCTAGAACTGCACACCCACCGATAAGGTGTTCAATCGTTTCCCCCACTATACCGCACTTCCTACATCGGTCGACAACATCCATGTGTAGTATATGCTTTTCATAGTTCCGTGTTCTTACTACCTTATCTTGAATAGATGTCGTAAAACCTTCTGTTTCTGGGTACAACAGCCCATCGGTCAGCCATTTTAGAGACAATGGTCCATCAATGGTATCATCCTCGAGTGACTTTGGATACCGTCCATGCAGTGTCTGTTGTTTCCATTCACGGACACAATCCGTAAGTGTTGTTCTACCATCAACACGATTCAATTTATCTAGGTTCAAAGGGGTGAAACCCCGGTCCTCCTTAGCAACCAACTTCATTAGCGTGCTGCTTGAATTAATGAAGCGTTCTCTCATCTTACTCTCCTGGTTCAGACAAAGGTTCTTAATGTTCACGAGGCCTCTGCCTCCCAACTTTCTTGGAATGTACAGTCGCTTCATAGATGAATTTGGATGCAGACATCGGAATTTTGTCAATGTTCGACGTGTTAATCTATCCAGTCCATCAAGGTCTGTTTCTGACCATTTAACAATACCAAAGGAATAGGTCAGAGTTGGCACTGCCCATCCATTGATCGCTCTAATCAGGTTTCCACTGTTCAGTTTGGTATTTAAAAGTTTTGTAAGCCTCTTTTCGTACATAGTAGAAAAGTCTTTCTTTAACTGGCTATGGTTAAATTTCTCGTTTTGAGGTATACCTAAATATTTATAGGATTCTTCTGGTGCCAGTTGTTGTACGTTACAGTGTGTTGAATGTTGATTGTTGACTATTCCTTTTTGAATGCTAATGGTAGAGCATTTATCAAGTCCGAATGACATCTTGATATCCCTACTAAATTCTTCGACCATTTTTATTAAGGAGTTTAGTTTTTCTCTAGTTTCTCCATAGAGTTTAAGGTCATCCATATATAGTAGGTGCGAGAGCTTTCGTGGATTTCTCATGTTTAGTTTATATCCTATATTACTGTTGTTCAGTAATGTAGACATAGGGTTTAGGGCTAGACAAAACCAAACTGGAGAAAAGGAATCTCCCTGAAAAATTCCTCTCTCGATATTCGCAGTTGTAATGCATTGTTGGTCGATAAAGAGATTTGTTTTCCATTTCCCCATTAGGCACCTTAAGGAGTTAATGATGGGAGGGCTTATTTTATAAATCTTCAGGACTTCTAGTAACCAATCGTGTGGAACACTATCGAAGGCTTTCCTGTAGTCTATATAGCAGATGTTTAGGTTGCGTTTTCTTTTCCGCGCTTGTTCGAGAACTACAGCATCGATCGTTAGCTGTTCCTTGCATCCCATACTTGCTCTTATACATCATTTCTGCTCTTCTTCAAAAATATTGTTTTCATCACAATGTTTGTAAATTTTTTCATTGATTAGGGCTGTCAACAATTTATAAAATACTGACAGACACGTGATGGGTCTGTAGTTATTGGGTTGCTTAGCATCACCCTTTTTGTACAGAAGATATGTATTGCCTTCCATTAAAAAAATCGGGAAAGTATCAGGATTTATCATTACCTCTTTAAATGCACTAGCAAGTGGACGGTGGGCCGCCGTAAAGTTTTTAATCCAGAAGTTATGTAGTCCATCTGGTCCAGGAGCTTTCCAGTTAAGAGTTTTCTTGACGGCGGTGCAAATGTCAGTCGCCGTGAAATCGTTAAACTCCATTTCTGGGAGAGCAGTTGTGTGCTGTTCAATTGTTTTAATCCAAGGTGCCGCTTTTTCATAATCATCTGATCTTTTCCAAACCGATTGCCAATATTCTGCAAAGGAGGACATGTCCACATTCTCAAGTTCTGACCTGCTACTGCCTTGTTAGAGCTCTCTATAAAATTTCTTTTGACTATTTATGAATTCTGAATTTTGGTGCTTTCGTTTTTTTAGCTCGTTATATCTTGCTAGCCTAGCCCCTTTAGATTTAGCTTTCTGTCTAAACCGATCTTTAAGATCCAATAATTTTTCGGAGAAGTTTGGATCGTCGAAGCCAATGCCAGATTTATTGGCAATTGTTTTTATTTTTTTATTTTTTTTTTTTTTCATTACTTTACTTGATCGATTACCAGAAAGGTATTCTGAGATGACGTCGACTTTCCTTCGGAAATCATCGATATTGTTTTCAAGGCGTGTTTTCCAGGCAGGCGTATTTTTCTGGAAATTATGCCTGCTCGTACTGGGGGTGTATGTTTTTTGGCCTGAAATTTCGATCGCAGTCACTGCTGCACAGTACAACGCAAGATGTATATCACACAGATCTAGTATCCCAGCCAGATGTGATTCCAGAACTTTATTGATCTGCATTAGAGTAATACGAGCTTTTGTAATATTTCGCAGTATTGGAATTTTTGGTCTATTTAGTGGATTTGACCCAATAAAATGGGCCAAATTACTGTAAAACTTCTCTCGTACATTAGACAAGTTCTGTTGTAAGGTCACTTCCTCATTGCTAGACGGTGAGGCCTCCGGTGGAAAATTAGGAGTTTGTTCTATAGGCTGGGCCTGTGTGGTTAAGGTGAGGACGCCTATATTATCTTCTTCATGTTGCTGACATGTAACGCTCTGGTGTAATTCATTACCAACCTCTCTCTTGACATTCATTAGTTCTGTTTCGGTGAGATACTTTTTATTTAAAATTATATTTTTACGGTCGGCTAAGTTTTGCTCAGACAACCGAGTTCCAGGGAACCTCTTCTTATAATCTTGATAGAGTGCATTTCTCCATCCAGGAAGCGGCTTATCTCCGCACTGGTTCACGTAATAGTAGGTACGCATTACCTCAATATTCATTTCGCGTGTCCATCTGATACGTGGAGTGCGTTCAGTTCTAGTGGCAGCCCTCCTTATGGGGGGCGAGCCAGCAAGAACCGGGACATTTCCGTTTTCCATTTCATTATTAATCTGCATTCTGCACTGATCTTGTGATGAAGTGTTCGGTGGTGTGAGTCTTTGATTTTCAAATTGTTGCTCGGGTACCTTTTTCGTTGCCATTCTTGTGGTGCCATAGAGTTGAGAACTGCCACTCGCTCCAGATTCACCAACCCCAGACAAATTCTGCCGACGGTTCCGAAGGGTTCTTGTCCGCAAAACCCTACCGCCTTGTATAATACCATTATCTGTTTCAGTCTCCATAAAAAAAAATTTTTGGGTTCAAGGGAAAAACGGTCACCCAAGGCAGAGCCTAATAAGAGATTATTATTATTATTATTATTATTATTATTATTATTATTATCCTCGTACTGAACTCAGCATCTCAGCCTAAGCTGGTCTATATTACAATGCCAAAATGAGAAAGCAATTCAACTCCTCTCACTTAGCATAAAATTTTACGAACAATGTGGCACGTCTGCAAGAGCACTGCACGTTGTCCCACTATGGCAATCGATTTTGAGATACCAAGGTTCTTCAAATTTTTTGAAAAGTTCTTACTTATTAGGCCTTCGGCGGATATAACGAAAGGCACTATCTCTACCTTATGCAGTTTCCACTGGTTTTTCAAATCGTACGCAAGGTTTTCATACTTAGTGGTTTTCTCCAACTCGGTTTTCCTGATATTATGAGAGAGTGGCACTGCGATGTCAATTATAAAAGCCCTTTTCTCCTTTTTACTAATTAGAACAATGTCTGGTCTATTATAGTCGACCGTTCGATCTGTTGTGATTGGTCTGTCCCAGTATAAGATTGAATCAGATGATTCCAATACGGGAGAAGGTGAGTACTTATAATATGGAGCAGGTGCGTTATCTAATAGCGAATACTTTAATGCAATTTGCTGATGTATAATTTTCGCCAGCTGATTATGTCTTCCTAAATAAGCATTAGGGGCTAGAACTGCACACCCACCGATAAGGTGTTCAATCGTTTCCCCCACTATACCGCACTTCCGACATCGGTCGACAACATCCATGTGTAGTATATGCTTTTCATAGTTCCGTGTTCTTACTACCTTATCTTGAATAGATGTCGCAAAACCTTCTGTTTCTGGGTACAACAGCCCATCGGTCAGCCATTTTAGAGACAATGGTCCATCAATGGTATCATCCTCGAGTGACTTTGGATACCGTCCATGCAGTGTCTGTTGTTTCCATTCACGGACACAATCCGTAAGTGTTGTTCTACCATCAACACGATTCAATTTATCTAGGTTCAACGGGGTGAAACCCCGGTCCTCCTTAGCAACCAACTTCATTAGCGTGCTGCTTGAATTAATGAAGCGTTCTCTCATCTTACTCTCCTGGTTCAGACAAAGGTTCTTAATGTTCACGAGGCCTCTGCCTCCCAACTTTCTTGGAATGTACAGTCGCTTCATAGATGAATTTGGATGCAGACATCGGAATTTTGTCAATGTTCGACGTGTTAATCTATCCAGTCCATCAAGGTCTGTTTCTGACCATTTAACAATACCAAAGGAATAGGTCAGAGTTGGCACTGCCCATCCATTGATCGCTCTAATCAGGTTTCCACTGTTCAGTTTGGTATTTAAAAGTTTTGTAAGCCTCTTTTCGTACATAGTAGAAAAGTCTTTCTTTAACTGGCTATGGTTAAATTTCTCGTTTTGAGGTATACCTAAATATTTATAGGATTCTTCTGGTGCCAGTTGTTGTACGTTACAGTGTGTTGAATGTTGATTGTTGACTATTCCTTTTTGAATGCTAATGGTAGAGCATTTATCAAGTCCGAATGACATCTTGATATCCCTACTAAATTCTTCGACCATTTTTATTAAGGAGTTTAGTTTTTCTCTAGTTTCTCCATAGAGTTTAAGGTCATCCATATATAGTAGGTGCGAGAGCTTTCGTGGATTTCTCATGTTTAGTTTATATCCTATATTACTGTTGTTCAGTAATGTAGACATAGGGTTTAGGGCTAGACAAAACCAAACTGGAGAAAAGGAATCTCCCTGAAAAATTCCTCTCTCGATATTCGCAGTTGTAATGCATTGTTGGTCGATAAAGAGATTTGTTTTCCATTTCCCCATTAGGCACCTTAAGGAGTTAATGATGGGAGGGCTTATTTTATAAATCTTCAGGACTTCTAGTAACCAATCGTGTGGAACACTATCGAAGGCTTTCCTGTAGTCTATATAGCAGATGTTTAGGTTGCGTTTTCTTTTCCGCGCTTGTTCGAGAACTACAGCATCGATCGTTAGCTGTTCCTTGCATCCCATACTTGCTCTTATACATCCTTTCTGCTCTTCTTCAAAAATATTGTTTTCATCACAATGTTTGTAAATTTTTTCATTGATTAGGGCTGTCAACAATTTATAAAATACTGACAGACACGTGATGGGTCTGTAGTTATTGGGTTGCTTAGCATCACCCTTTTTGTACAGAAGATATGTATTGCCTTCCATTAAAAAATTCGGGAAAGTATCAGGATTTATCATTACCTCTTTAAATGCACTAGCAAGTGGGCGGTGGGCCGCCGTAAAGTTTTTAATCCAGAAGTTATGTAGTCCATCTGGTCCAGGAGCTTTCCAGTTATGAGTTTTCTTGACGGCGGTGCAAATGTCAGTCGCCGTGAAATCGTTAAACTCCATTTCTGGGAGAGCAGTTGTGTGCTGTTCAATTGTTTTAATCCAAGGTGCCGCTTTTTCATAGTCATCTGATCTTTTCCAAACCGATTGCCAATATTCTGCAAAGGAGGACATGTCCACATTCTCAAGTTCTGACCTGCTACTGCCTTGTTCGAGCTCTCTATAAAATTTCTTTTGACTATTTATGAATTCTGAATTTTGGTGCTTTCGTTTTTTTAGCTCGTTATATCTTGCTAGCCTAGCCCCTTTAGATTTAGCTTTCTGTCTAAACTGATCTTTAAGATCCAATAATTTTTCGGAGAAGTTTGGATCGTCCAAGCCAATGCCAGATTTATTGGCAATTGTTTTTATTTTTTTCATTACTTTACTTGATCGATTACCAGAAAGGTATTCTGAGATGACGTCGACCTTCCTTCGGAAATCATCGATATTGTTTTCAAGGCGTGTTTTCCAGGCAGGCGTATTTTTCTGGAAATTATGCCTGCTCGCACTGGGGGTGTATGTTTTTTGGCCTGAAATTTCGATCGCAGTCACTGCTGCACAGTACAACGCAAGATGTATATCACACAGATCTAGTATCCCAGCCAGATGTGATTCCAGAACTTTATTGATCTGCATTAGAGTAATACGAGCTTTTGTAATATTTCGCAGTATTGGAATTTTTGGTCTATTTAGTGGATTTGACCCAATAAAATGGGCCAAATTACTGTAAAACTTCTCTCGTACATTAGACAAGTTCTGTTGTAAGGTCACTTCCTCATTGCTAGACGGTGAGGCCTCCGGTGGAAAATTAGGAGTTTGTTCTATAGGCTGGGCCTGTGTGGTTAAGGTGAGGACGCCTATATTATCTTCTTCATGTTGCTGATATGTAACGTTCTGGTGTAATTCATTACCAACTTCTCTCTTGACATTCATTAGTTCTGTTTCGGTGAGATACTTTTTATTTAAAATTATATTTTTACGGTCGGCTAAGTTTTGCTCAGACAGCCGAGTTCCAGGGAACCTCTTCTTATATTCTTGATAGAGTGCATTTCTCCATCCAGGAAGCGGCTTATCTCCGCACTGGTTCACGTAATAGTAGGTACGCATTACCTCAATATTCATTTCGCGTGTCCATCTGATACGTGGAGTGCGTTCAGTTCTAGTGGCAGCCCTCCTTATGGGGGGCGAGCCAGCAAGAACCGGGACATTTCCGTCTTCCATTTCATTATTAATCTGCATTCTGCACTGATCTTGTGATGAAGTGCTCGGTGGTGCGAGTCTGTGATTTTCAAATTGTTGCTCGGGTACCTTTTTCGTTGCCATTCTTGTGGTGCCATAGAGTTGAGAACTGCCACTCGCTCCAGATTCACCAACCCCGGACAAATTCTGCCGACGGTTCCAAAGGGTTCTTGTCCGCAAAACCCTACCGCCTTGTATAATACCATTATCTGTTTCAGTCTCCATAAAAAAAAATTTTTGGGTTCAAGGGAAAAACGGTCACCCAAGGCAGAGCCCCGATTTACCCTAGGAAAGCTATTTACTACCGGAGGGCGCTAGGTATCCGGAGACATCGTTCGAGACACTTTAACCCTGTGCCATTCAGCTCCTCGGCACGATGGATTTCCACCTTGAGCTTGGGGATTTTTTTTTCCAGAGGTTTACTCCTCTCAGCTCGGGAAGGTGGTGGCGCCACTCACCAAGCGGATTATCTGCCCCCTGCCTTACTTTACTACTGCTTACTACTTACTTACTTTACTTACTTTACCCCTGCTTTACTTACTTTATTATTATTATTATTATTATTATTATTATTATTATTATTATTATTATTATTATTATTATTATTATTATTATTATTATTATTATTATTATTATTATTATTATTATTATTATTATTATTATTATTATTATTATTATTATTATTATTATTATTATTCTGCTCATCCTTACTGTAGAATCTCAGCTCATGCTGGCCGGTATTCCAATGCCAAGATGAAAAAGCAATTCAGCTCCTCTCACCCTAGCATAATATCTTACGAACAATGTGACACGTCTGCAAGAGCACGGCACGCTGTCCCACTATGGCAATCGATCTCGAGATTCCGAGGCTCTCGAGGTTCTTTGAAAATCTCTTACTTATCAGGCCTTCGGCGGATATAACGAAGGGCACTACATCTACCTTACTCAGTTTCCACTGGTTCTTCAAGTCGTATGCCAGATTTTCATACTTTGTGGATTTTTCTATCTCAGTTTTTCTAATGTTGTGAGATAGTGGCACTGCGATGTCAATTATAAAAGCCCTCTTGTCCTTTTTGTTGATTAGAACAATATCCGGCCTGTTATAATCAACCGTTCGATCAGTAGTGATTGGTCCGTCCCAGTAAAGAATGGTATCGGATGATTCAAGTACAGGAGAAGGCGAGTACTTATAATATGGAGGAGGTGCATTTTCTAATAGCGAGTATTTTTTTGCAATTTGTTGATGTATAATTTTTGCCAGCTGATTATGCCGTCCTAAATAAGCATTAGGAGCAAGGGCCGGGCAACCGCCAATAAGGTGCTCAATTGTTTCCCCCAAAGTACCGCACTTCCTGCACTTATCGACTACGTCCAAATGCAGTATGTGCTTTTCATAGTTTTTTGTTCTTGTTACCCTATCTTGAATAGATATCGCGAAACCTTCTGTTTCTGGGTACAAGAGTCCATCGGTCAGCCACTTCAGAGACAATTGTTCGTCAATGGTGTCATCTTCGAGTGACTTAGGAAACCTTCCGTGCAATGTTTGTCCTTTCCATTCTCGAACACAGTCCGTTATTATTATTATTCTGCTCATCCTTACTGTAGAATCTCAGCTCATGCTGGCCGGTATTCCAATGCCAAGATGAAAAAGCAATTCAGCTCCTCTCACCCTAGCATAATATCTTACGAACAATGTGACACGTCTGCAAGAGCACGGCACGCTGTCCCACTATGGCAATCGATCTCGAGATCCCGAGACTCTCGAGGTTCTTTGAAAATCTCTTACTTATCAGGCCTTCGGCGGATATAACGAAGGGCACTACATCTACCTTACTCAGTTTCCACTGGTTCTTCAAGTCGTATGCCAGATTTTCATACTTTGTGGATTTTTCTATCTCAGTTTTTCTAATGTTGTGAGATAGTGGCACTGCGATGTCAATTATAAAAGCCCTCTTGTCCTTTTTGTTGATTAGAACAATATCCGGCCTGTTATAATCAACTGTTCGATCAGTAGTGATTGGTCTGTCCCAGTAAAGAATGGTATCGGATGATTCAAGTACAGGAGAAGGCGAGTACTTATAATATGGAGGAGGTGCATTTTCTAATAGCGAGTATTTTTTTGCAATTTGTTGATGTATAATTTTTGCCAGCTGATTATGCCGTCCTAAATAAGCATTAGGAGCAAGGGCCGGGCAACCGCCAATAAGGTGCTCAATTGTTTCCCCCAAAGTACCGCATTTCCTGCACTTATCGACTACGTCCAAATGCAGTATGTGCTTTTCATAGTTTTTTGTTCTTGTTACCCTATCTTGAATAGATATCGCGAAACCTTCTGTTTCTGGGTACAAGAGTCCATCGGTCAGCCACTTCAGAGACAATTGTTCGTCAATGGTGTCATCTTCGAGTGACTTAGGAAACCTTCCGTGCAATGTTTGTCCTTTCCATTCTCGAACACAGTCCGTGAGTGTTGTTCTGCTATCAATACGATTTTGTTTATTTAGGTTCAGTGGGGTGAAACCCCGATCCTCATTTGCAACCAATTTCATTAACGTATTTATTATTATTAACGTTATTATTATTATTAACGATTAACGTTATTATTATTATTATTATTATTATTATTATTATTATTATTCCCCGTTAATTCCCGAAGAAAATAAATCTAATCCTGAAAAAATAAATAAGTCCTGGGAAATTCTGGAATAGACTATTTCAACGCCCAACTAGGGAAAGAAGGAAAATACAAAAACACAGTCGGCAGTTTTCGTTCTCATAAATGGGCTAACCATAATGGCAGAAAATTGGTTAAACTATGTCGCAGTTTAATCTAAAAATAATGTTAACCCATTTTAAGAAGAAAATAATAAAACAAAAGACCTGGAGGTGCTCAAACACGTACATGGGTGAATTTCAAATTGACCATGTTGCCATTTCGTACCCCAATTATAAATAGATTTTAAATGGTCAAGCCAGGAAAGGAGCTAACATAGATACGGATCACGACTTGACTAGAATCAAACTTAGCTTAAAACTTCAAAAACTTATTCAAAAGGGACTGCTAATACCAAATTTCGACGCTACGAAAATATAACCAACCCTAACAGAAGAGCTTGATATAGAACCAGCACAGAACTGACAAGAATTGCAACAAAAAATTATTAAAACAGCCTTAAAGTTGGTGCCTTTACAAAAACGTAGAAAACATCCGTGATGGGATGAAGTTTGCCAGCAAACAGTATTAAGCCGAAGTAAAGCATTCAAAGAGTGGAACAGTAAAAAAAACAGCAATAAAATATAACATCTTTTTGGATGTAAGAAAAGAAACATCGAAGCTAATTAGGCAAACTAAAAGAAAATATGAAAACAATCAACTTAATGAAATAAAAAAAGATTTCCAAAAAAATAACACCCCAAAATTTGTACAAAATATTTAAAACTAAATTAACAGGTTATCAACCCCAAAGTCCTTATTTCCAAAAGGAAAACGGACAACTAGCTCTAAACAACCAAGACAATTACCAACAATAAACCCTAAACAAACAAACCCAGATTCATTACCACCGAATGAAGATGAAATAATTAGGTAAATCTAGCGACTGCTGAACTTTTGAAATCCCCTGGTCCAGGTACAATCAAGGAAATAACGGATTCTGGAAGATTGGAAAGATGCTCTAATCCATCCACTACATAAGAAAAGAGATAGAACGGATATAAACAACTACAGAGGGATATCTCTTCTCCCAGTTTGTTACAAGATTCTCTCTCAGTGTATATTAGACAGAACACAGAGACAGAACCTAAAATTGGTGATTATCAAGCAGGTTTTCGACCAGGCAGATCCTGCCCTGATCGTGAATCTAAACTTGTTCCTAAGACATCAAAAACTATACAATAAAAATCTCGTCTGTACATTTGTGGATTTCAAAAAGCATATGGTTCTATTGACCGCGAATCTTTATTCCAAATCTTGAAAGAACAAGGACTAGATCTGAAAATGCTGGCAATTATTAAAGCAACACTAACTAATACAAGGTCAAAAGTTAAATTCATGGGTGACATTTCAGAGCCCTTCGAAATTAAAACTGGAGTGAGACAAGGGGATGGACTCTCGCCACTTTTATTTAACTGTGTTCTAGAAAAAGTAATACAGGAGTGGCGTGAAAAAAAGTCGGCCCTGAATATTGACCAGCCCATTAAACTGGGGAGACCAACATCAAAATTGATTGTCTGGCATTTGCTGATGATCTAGCAATTTTGGCTCAACATATATTAACCTCACAAAAACAGATTGAAATCAGTATGGGCGCAAAGGAAGGCTAACAGTAACGCCTCTAACTGTACTTCACGTGGTCCACCAGGATCCATACGTGAATAATCATACCATCTTGTATATAGAGCTGCTCAGGAATTTTAAAGTTTAAAGTTTTATTAAAAGTTTTATTAAGTTTTATTAAAAGTTTTATTAAAACTACTATAAATTATACAGCTATGCTCAAATGTATTAGGCACCCTTAGAAACACTTGCCATTACAAAAACGATCGACATTCGGGGCAAATATGTATCCTCGTTGGTTACAAAGGGGCTTAAATTAAGGGTCCTAACTTACTAAGGGGTATGACTTATTAAACGGGTATTTTTATTACCTCTCTGTCTGTCGGCGATTTTATACGATCGCGTCTTAGTTCTATACAGATATTGCAAAAGTAAACTAAGTAGAAAATTGCGTGAGTTGTTTTGTCTCGTGCGATATATTTTTTTGTTGATTCGTGAGTGCTTAATGATGCCTAAATGTGCAAGAATGCCTAAAACAAGTGAAATGACTGTGACGGAAAGCAGCCAGATCGTGTTGTTAAGCCAACAAGAATTTTCGTAAGTCGTAATTGCGAAAAAATTAAATGTTCGATATATGCTGTGTAAACCATTCTAAAAAGGTATATGGTTCTACGAAAATAAAGCGACTAGGAAGAAAACGGCGTAGAAGCAGTAGAACCGATCGATATTTAGGGCAACTCTCTTTACAAGATTGACGCAAATCATCTCGGAATTTAAGTGGCGCTTTATTCGCTCATGAGGGAGTTTCACTTTCCGCTAAGCAGTAAGAAAACCTTTCAAGGAAGCTGATTTACACAGGAGAGTAGCCAGAAGAAAGCCATACCTGATCGAGGCCCACAAGAAAAACCATCCAAATGGGCCAAAAAATATTGAAGATTGGTTTAAAGTAATTTTTACAAACCAGTCAAACATAGAGGTACGTTTCTCAATAACTTTCTTTTCTTTTTTGTAGATACAAAAAAATTAAATCACTCTGTGTGAGGTAGATAAATGAAATCTAATTTCTGTATTTTTTTTACATTTTAGCAAATTTTTGGGCGATTTGGGATTCAGTACGTCAGGCGAAAAGCTCCATCACGCTGGAACTCGCATTAAAGAATACTCGATTTTTTTTCTGCTTATTTTTGCCTACAGACAATAATTATGCAGGAAAAACAATAGACATTGTTTTAGGCAGTAAATATTGATAATACTACGAAAAATAGGAATTAAATTAGTGCTAAATTGTATGTAGTTTATTGCAGTCACAAGAAAAAAAAATTTTACTCTATTCATGTAAGGATAAAATTCATCGGATAAAATCGAAAATAACGAAGTTGTCGGAAAAAACCACCCTAACTCAGAAACTACAAATGATATAAATGTTTGTAGTAGTATGCGTATATTTGTAATGACTGTTAAATTCTTATTATAACTGCAAACACAAGGTTAAAGAAAAGGTTAAAAAGGTTAAAGAAATTAAACCGTTTGTAGCCTCTTGAAATAGGCTATATATAATGAAGTTGATAAAGTTTCAGAAATTCTCTACAAACAATATATAAACTACAAACGATTATATCGAGCATAGATTCTTCTGACAATCTTCAAATGTCATAGAACATGTGCTACTGAAACTGAAACGATTATACTTGTATCAGTGAGTTTATGATGGATAAGATGTCGAGTCAATCGTTTCATAATGGAAATTATATGTAGTTTTATGTAGTTACAGAAAAACATAACCTACAAACCATGGTACTGATTATGTATGGGAAGCACTGAAGATAATAAAGTTTTAGAAGCTCACTACAAACGATATATAAACTACAAACGATTATATCAGACGTAGATTCTTTTGACAATCTTCAAATGTCATAGAACATGTGCTACTGAAACGATTATACTTGTATCAGCGAGTTTATGATGGATAAAGTGTCGAGTAAATCGTTTCCTAATGGAAATTGTATGTAGTTTTATGTAGTTACAGAAAAAAATAACCTACAAACCATGGTACTGATTATGTCTATGAAGCACTAATTTGATAAAGTTTTATTTGAAGATTGTCAGAAGAATCTACGCTCGATATAATCGTTTGTAGTGAGCTTCTCAAACTTTATCAACTTCACTGCTTCCCAGACATAATCAGCACCATAGTTTGTAGATTAATTTTTTCTGTAACTACATAAAACTACAGACAATTTCCATTAAGAAACGATTGAGTCGACATGTCACCTATAACAAACTCGGTGATACATGTTCTATAAAATTTTAAAATTAACAGAAGGATCTACATTCAATATAATCGTTTGTAGTTTATAAATTGTTAATAATTATTAAATCGAACTTTTGTTGCAAGAGGTGTTGTTACACTTTTGAAGATTATGTGACTTCCCTAAAGAATCAACTGAATTTCGCGGTTATTTTTCTATGTTACCCACGATTTTGGATGAAAACAGTTGCCCCATAAAACATGTGTAGTTTATGCTTTAGTGTTCTTTGCTTTAGGACGGTTTATAAGCCCTATTTACTGACATACATATGTGCATATATATATATATATATATATATATATATATATATATATATATATATATATATATATATATATATATATATATATATATATATACCAGGTGTCCCATTAAGGATGCATCGCGGCCGTATCTTGAAAACTATTTATCCCACAGCTTTGGGAAAAAAAAATTGTACTAAAAATGATCATGAGAAATTCACCAAAATTATTTTTAAGCTTCTAAAACGACCGCAAGAGGGCGTGACGAGCTAAACATTTTTAAAAATAATTTTTTTTGTGTATTTTCAAGTGTTAACCGAGTAAGAAAAATTCTCAGTTATAATTAGCAAACTGTCTCCTACAACTTTGTTTTATGACATTTTGTCGTAACTTCGCGAATAAAGAAGTGGGGGGGAGTTTTACCTATTTAGATAAAAAGTCGTCTAATGTCCGTTTGCCTAAACCGATTTTGCTCAATTTGGATTCATTTAAAAGGCAATTGCTGGGACAATCAGATAATCTGGGAGATAAATTATTTAGTTTATAAATGAAACCGCGAGGTGGCGTTACATTCAACGATAGTTTTTTTGAAGTTTTGTTCAGTTTTTTCAAATGGAATAGTACAGCTTTTATTACATGGCTAGAAAGGTAATTTAAAGAGCAATCGTCCAGTGAAAACCCGAAATCGATATCTCTGACATGTCAAGAGATATTTCGATTTTTCTGAAAAAAATCAGTTAGTTTTAATTTTTACCGTAATATTAAGTTAAAAATTGGTCTTAATATTTAGGTCGCAATCGCAACCGCAACAATTTTATTTAAAAAATAAAATTATTTATTCAGTATCAATCATCATAAATGTTCTAATCCTGACCTTGATAATATTTTCTAATTTAATTACATAAGCGGAAAAAATGCCTTTCCCCAATTGTTGCATTTTCTCTTTTGTGATGCTTAAATACTACTTGACAGAATATTGAAATGAGTCATTAATAAATATACCTACTCTTTCTTTTAAACTAAATGAATGGATGAATGAAATTATGCGTTTTCAGGTTTCCAAATAAACGCATGCAATCCTTAGGTACATTACACAAATAAAATTATTTATATTATATATATATATATATATATATATATATATATATATATATATATATATATATATATATATATATATATATATATATATATGGATTGGAATACCTTCTTATATATTGTCTTAATCACCTGTCACTTAAATACTGACGTTAGATATTTATCTGACTAGTATCTGATGTATAAAACTATTTATATTATATATATATATATATATATATATATATATATATATATATATATATATATATATATATATATATATATATATATATATACTAGTTCAAGAAGCTATAAACGGTTTAATTTCTTAGTCTTTAACCATTTTAATCATAATCATTTTTTGATCAGTTGTTTATTTTGTTTGCAGTTATAACAACAGTTTAACAGTTACTACAAATATACGCGTACTACTACAAACATTTATATCATTTGTAGTTTCTGGGTAAGGGTCGTTTTTTCTGACAACTTCGTTATTTTCGATTTTATCCGATATTTATTTACATGAATAGTGTAAAAAAATCTTGTAACTACAATAAACTATAAATAATCTAGCACTAATTTCATTCCTATTTTTCGTATTTTTATCAATATTTACTGCCTCAAACAATATCTATTGTTTGTCTAGCATAATTACTGACACTGCATAAAAATTAACTATACTACATTTATTAGCAACGTTTGTAGGCAAGAATAAGCAAAAAAAAATCGAGTATTCTTTAATGTGGGTACCAGCGTGATGGAGCTGCGCCGAAGCATTTCTCACGGTGTGCTTAACGCCTACCGTCCGACATGGAGACGTAAGCATCATGTTTTGGGGGTGCATGTCAGCAGTAGTGGCGAGAGGATTTTTTTGTGAGGGGCGCATGAATAGCCGGTTTTATGTCGCAATGCTCGAAAAAGTCTTGGAACCGCCCATATTCCAATTTTGCGGTGACAGCTTGGAGGAGTGCTATTATCAGCATGATAACGCGTCTAGTCATCGGGCCCAATCAACAATGCCTTAGTTCCGTAATAATAGGGTACGTGTGTTGGAATGGCTAGCACAGTATCCAGACCTATGTCCCATCGAAAATCTTTGGCACATTTTAAACAGAAATGTGGACACGGAAAACCCTAAGTTTAACAAAAAATATTCGAGGAATGGCAATCTATTTCTTCCGATTTATGTCACAAGTTGGTGTCGACGATGGCTACACTTAAAAGCGGTTATTAAAGCGCATGGTGAATCAATAAAACATAAAATTTGTTGTCATTAAATGATATTAAGTAATATACTTATGAAATTATTATTTATAATTCAGCCTTGTTATTATGTTTCTTAAAATTTCGGGGTGCTTAATACATATGCACATTGACTGTAGTTTTTAGCGCGAAAACTGCCTGAATATTTATAAATGTTTAAAAATATTTAGGTGTGTGTGACTGTGATGTTGTAGGCAAATCTTCAAGAGGTCAAGCACACCAGGTCACACATAAGTTGTCCCACAAATAAAAAAAAAGCTTTGACCATGATCCGAGGCGGATTGTACCATTCCATGGGTATTGTGGGTGAGGTCACTCTGTTTCGAGCCATGTTGCCAACTGCTCGCATTTATACTGTCAATCATTGTTGTTTGGTGCCTGCAAATGTCTTATGTCCTTGTACGTAGATTGTTTAAGGAGATCAAATCACTTTCATCACCGGAAAAGGTTATTGTATCAGTCTTTTGTGATACTGTTCGAACTTTATTCGTGAATAATACAATTTCAATCTTTTAAATTAGATTTTTACTGCAAGTAAAGTGTTTTTGCAATGCGAATAAAAATATTTGAATTATAAATAGTTAGAACATCTACCCTATCCCCCAGATTTAGTTCTGATCGAGTTCCTAAATTAAAAAAAATATTATAGTAAATTAAAAGTTTGTGGTTAGAGGCGCATTAGCAACTGAGAAGGCTATTTAGCGACTGGACCTACAGCTTAACGTGGGTTCCGAACCACGGTCATCAGATACCGAAAACCCCGGGCAGCACCCCTCTCGGGCTATCAACCCTTGGTTTTCTGCTTAACTGAAATTATCTCGAGAAACCTACCGACTGGCGAGTGACCAACGTAGAAAACCTCTCGGAAGGCATCCGGTCTTACCCAGCCGCAAACTAGCGTGACTGAGGGGTGATTCCTTGTCAGATTTTACACTCTTGCCTAGAAACATTCACAAGAATTTTAGAAAAACTTTTTGGCCTAGTACGGGATTCGAACCCGGTTCACATTAAATGCCGTAACGTAAGGCTGACGCCTTAGACACCACAGCTAACGTGGCTCCTATATAGCAAGTTAGCATTATTGGAATAGTTACATTACTTTTTTTCACAGATTATAATTAATACGATAAATAATTTGGGAAAGTAACGATTATAAATATTTTGTTTGTTTTAAAATATCCCTTTTTAAAATCTCATAAATAATAAGTAGTAAAATATTTTATCAGAATAATACTTATTTGTACTTGTAATATAAAGGGAAATAATAAATGTTTGAGTGTTAAAATCTATAATAATGGTTTTAATATTATAAATAAATAATTGTAATTTGAGATACATGTATGTAAATGTCATCATTCGAGGAAAAAAATGAAACATGATAAAGCTGTAATAGATAAGGCTATACAATACATAATTTAAATTATTTAAATTAAATAAAATTAAATTAATAATAAATATAATATAAAATTAATAAAAAATAATATTAAAATAATAATAAATTAAATTCTATGGGTATCTGGAAACCCATAGTATGGGTATTCATTGAACGACAGCAACTTATAGCAACTAAATAATTTCCAATACCTAGGTGTAATATTAGAAGACAAGACCGAAAAAATTAATTAACTTGAGTAAAAGGATAGAGAAAACGAACAGAATATATAGTGTCTTGAGAAGAGGCTTCATAAACAAGATAGAAGTAACAAGACAAAGATGAAAATATATAAAATAATAATAAACCTACCTTAACATACGGATGTGAGTTCTGAGTGATCAGTCGACACGAAAAAAGTAAAATAAGAGCGGTGGAGTCCAAAACGAGGATCATCAACCAGGCTTGTACGGCCACGTTGAAACTCACATGCCCACTTACAAACCATTGTTCTTCAAGGAGTAGACTCACCTAATACCATTTACCATTTCACTATGGCTTTCCATTTCCTTTAAACCTTTTTCTTAAGAATTTAATCACTTTAAATAACACTGATACATTTACTTTAAGCTGCTGTTTTTGTACAAATGAATTGACAGATCGACTTGAAACTTCACATATGTTCATATGAAAGATGAAACTTCAAAATGTTGTAGGTTATATAGTTCTTTACTACGCCGTAGGTGTCTCTCTACGAACTTTTCTATTAGTCTAGTTATTATTTTTTATTGTTTTGCATTTTATATTTATGACTTTTTTCAGATCATTATGGCTGGTAATTTACCCAATGACCAACGGAAGCGGATAATCAAATTATACTGGCGGATAATCAAATTATATATGCGCTACAGAGTGGCCGACTAGTCAATATTACTACTATAGTCATAAAAATGAAATGTTAGTTGCTCTGGCATTTACCTAAAACCCAAAAAATCAAAGAAAATCATCGTCTGATGCAACGTTTAGGTTTGAAAATATATCTGACGAGATCACTTCATGGATTATTGAGGATGATCCAGATCGCCGTTCACAATTCTACTTTTGAATGAAAAAAGACAAGGTGATGGCATCTGGCACAAAATTTCTGGGTCTGACGATGCTGATGATTTTTAAACTTTCAGGCCCTGTTAATAAGGCATAACTGTGTCTATTACTCAACAGGAAACCCCCCATGTAACAATTAAAGAACAATTGAATCAATCAGGGGTTACTGTTTGGGCGGGCCTTTCATGTAAAGGGGTCATTGGGTCAATCTTTTTTAATACAACTGTTACCCATGACTTGTATCTTAACATGCCGAAGGACACTGATATTCCACAATTACGGCTACAGCATAATAATGAAGACTTCTAGTTACATCAAGATAGAGTTCCTCCCTACTACGTTGAAACAGTGCGTAAGTTTCTTGAAAAAGAATTACGCAATAGGTAGATAAGTCAACGAGGGCCAGTTAAATGGCCGCCAACGTCACCAGACCTCACCCCAATGAACTTTTTCTTTTGGGGTTTTATCAAAGGTAAAGTATTTTCAAGAAAAGGACGCACGGTTGATGACATGAGTCAATTCATAAGAGAAGTATGCCAAGAAATTGATAACAATAAAAATTGTTCTAAAATGTGATTGAGTATAAAAACTAGACTATAGAAATGTGTAAATGCTAATCCTTATTGTGTAAATGCTCATCGACTCCGCCCTCCGACCGTTGGGTTTCACAATCTCATGTGGAATGCACAACAACCTGCGTCTCCGCCATATTAAGCATTGGTTAGTTACTTGACTGGGAGGAAGCCCCACCCATCCCTTACATTGGAGGGCACATGTTTCATCTGTTGGTAGTTAGTTATAGGGAGTTTTTTGATGGTTAAATTTTTATGGTTAAAATATGGGTTGTTTGATTGTGGAGAGGGACTCCCTATTCTTGGCAAGAGAGCATATGTCGGTACCCTGATGAGTCTAACCACCAACAGACGAAATATGTGCCCTCCAATGTAAGGGATGGGTGGGGCTTCCTACTTTCGTATATCCTATATCGTATTCTGGTTCTGGTTTTAGCGTTAAGGAGGGACAGATTGAAAAGCCGCCATCAATCATATAGCATTTCACAATGTATCCTCCAGATGCCTCTCATTGATCAGTGCCATCATCAGTAGCAGGTGTGGCGGTTAATAATTTTTATTGTTTTAAAGAGATGGCGCTGGAAACAAGGGTCAGTTCACAGTCTAATCCATTACGTCATTTTGTTGCTACGACAGCACTTTTCAATGTGCCATTGATGATTAAACGATTTCGAGTCAAATTTTTTTCGTGTGGTGAATATGTCAAGTTTCGAGTCAAATAAAGAGCATTTTCGGCACGTACTGCTTTTCTTGTTCGATCAAAAGAAAAACGCGAGTGAATGCCGTCGTATACTTGTGGAAACTTACAGTGACAATGTCCCAACGCAAGACGCTTGTGGGCATTGGTTTAGACAATTTAAAAGGGGTGATTTCGACTTGAAAGACAAAAAACGCCCATATCAATCGAAAAGAATTGAAAATGCCGAATTGCAAGCATTGTTGGAAGAAGAAAGCATGCAAACTCAACAACAATTGGCAGAGAGTTTAATGTTGGTTGTCGAACCATTTATGAACGTCTGCATGTCATGGAAAAGATCCAGAAGGCAGGAAAATGCTGAACGACTGACAAATGAAAAAATGGTGAAATACTTTCTTGCATAGGATTTGTGATCAGAAGTGTGTCAGGGCTTCTGAAACCAGGTGACACAGCTGTTGTTAACTAATAACGTTCGCTACTGTCAACAAATAATCAATTTGAACGATGCATTGATCGAAAAGCGACCAGAATGGGCTACAAGATAGGGAAATGTGATTTTTCAGCATGACAACGCCCCATCATACACAGCGAAAGAGATCAGAGACACCGTTTCTTTACTTGGCTGAGAATTTTTGCCACACCCGCGGTATTCAGTAGACTTGATCCCTTCCGACTACAATTTGTTTTTATTCAAGTCTCAGGCACTTTTCATGAAACATTTCAACAATTACGGATATTGATGACTGCATCACCTCAAAAGATGTATGATTTTTCTGGGAGGGCATCCACAAATTCCCAGAGAGACGGAAAAAATGTGTAGCTAGCGAAGCCGCATATTTTGAATAAACCATTTTTTACCTTTCTCCCAAATTAAAGGTGTTTTTTTTTATTTAATACAATAACGATCATGTGTACCATACTGGTGCATACCCTGGTTACTGCATGGACCGTGTGACTCTATTTGGGTATGGTAGATTGTAATGTTCCAGGTCATGTAAGTCTCATAGAGACGCAGCTTTTTAAATACGTCATTTAGCAGGTCTGGTCTCTAGGAAACAAAAATATCTTGGGTTGGATTTATTTTTTGTATTTTTTTATTTATTGTTTTATTTCTGATAACAAAAGCTATCCGAGAAACGGTTGAAGTTCCAACAAAAACAGGTAATGTTTCGAAATCTTCAATCATAGTGGAATACAATGCAGGTTTATTGATATTTCCGATCAAAAAGTTTTATATAGCTCTCCTGTATGCCGCGGGATCAAATGGTACCGGAAAATTGTTGTTGAACTATTGACAAACACTGTTCTAATCAATGTCATGGTGGAGTTCAAAGAAGTAACTGGAGAAAACTTGAGTGTCACAGAGTTTCGTCACATTCGTTCGTCAAATATCATTTGTGCTTTGTTAGATGTGGACAACCGGTTCAAAAATAGAAATGAAATCAAGTTCAACATTCCATACAGGAGAAGCAAACCCGAAGCAGGTGTTCACCTTGCTGTACAAAGTACACAGAAAGAGAAGCTCAGCTATGAAGTAAAGATGAAAAAGAAGATCAGCTATGAAGACTCAAAATAGTATATTCTTTTTGTCCTGCGTGCTCTGAAAATGCGACATAGTTTTTTCCGAAAGCCATACATAGGAAAATATTTGTATATTTTTTCAGTGGAATGTTATGTATTGTATATATAATAAAAATTACTAGTTTATTTCTTGAAATAATATGCAAAATAAAATATTTTGGGCTAGATACAATTGTACACATGGTCTGTGATAAATTTTACTATTTTTTTCAAAATTCAAAATTTAGCGCTGGTCATCAACGTATTAAGAATTATTAATCGCCCCATCTGGTATGTTGAATAAAACTGGGGCCATACGACAGCCTTGCCTAATTCCGGAGGCGGCTTCAAAACTTCAACTTCAGAACTCCACTTTATCATTTTTCGACACTACAGCTCTGTCAATAGTCATACATTATTGACACAACTTTATCGTTGTGTTCGTACTGATACTTTTTTGCCATACATATAAAAAAACTAAACAAACAAATATACACACTAATAGACCCAATATTCACACTGTAATTTAAATAATTGAAATTAATTTATAAACATTTTAGCGATATAGATATTTTCATAAATTGAATGAATTTTTAACAAGTTCGGTTTCTAGTTATTATAAGTTATTAAATTCTATTTATATTTATTTTTAATAATGAACCGTCTAATTTTATGAGTACTTTTTTCGGACACGGCACGCGCGCCGCCATCGCCACCGCCGACAGCAGCAACCACAGCAGCGGACCAACGTCTCGGTACTTTTAAAGTTGACGCTGACGCCGTGGAGAGTTTCTCGGCTTACTTGGATACGCTCGAACGGCCCAAATCGACCGTTCCTTCGGCCAATCTGCGCTCGTACGTACGCACCGTGGTACCCCAGCGGCAGACGGTCAACCCGTCAGTGTTTCGAATAGGTTTTCCACGTGAAAAGCCTTCGACCTGTTGCATCGAGAAGTGCCTGTCCGTGGTTGTGTATTATCACGCGGTTAGTGTCGTTTTGAAATGAACAGAACATAGATTCCGTAATTTACGAGAAGATGCTACCAGGAGGAATACAATTCATACAGGTAAATATAGATTTATCATCTTACAGCTTCTGAGTCCAGCACGGACTTGTTGACGTTATGGGGTGTTCCCTAAGTTTAAAAGGCTTGACGGTTGATCCTATGTTTAGTATTTACCTATTGTTTGCTGCCAATATATTATTATGAATTGATTTTTTATGATATTCTTTTATTATATATATATATATATATATATATATATATATATATATATATATATATATATATATATATATATATATATATATATATATATATATATATATATATATACCACGGTAAGATTTGAGATAGAGGAAGGTTTATGCTTACGACATACGATAGGGCGATGGATTGCTATCAGTCCTGTTTAAAATAGTATTGAACTAAATCATCAGCGAAACAGACATGGACGTAAATGAAACACTGATAAATAATAAAAAATATACAACAATATCACTGAAGATATCAGAAATCTAAATTTATACAAAGGAACGTGATAGTTAAGATCTATAAAACATGCATTCAGCCAGTAGCCACTGATGAGTGCAAGATGTAGACCCTTACAAAGAAAATAGAAGAAATACTTGTACTATTTGAAAAAAGAGCACTCAGAAGAATGATAATGGAAATTGGAGGATCACATTATTATTATATCAAACAAAGATCTGGATATTACAGACTCATGCCAAAAAGCCGTATACCAAGGAGATTGATGGAGGGACGAATAGGGGATAACAAAAGGAGAATGTAAGAAGAGATGCTGGAAACCGGATGAAGGCGAAGGTTGAAAGAGATCAAGGCTTACTGGCTGGCTGTGGCATCACAGGAAAAAGAAGAAGAGGTGTAACGATGTATGTGTGTAAACTCACATAGTATTTTAAAAGATTGTATAGGTTAAAATAAGATGGGCAAGTCTTTTTTTGAAAACTTCCAAGTCTAAGTTTAGTTTTCATATGTATTTTTTTATATCTTGGAGAATGTTCTTTTTATTGTACATCCGGTACATAATTCTTTGAAAAAAATATTGTCTTGCAATCTAACAGATGCATTTTCAATTTCTGTCCATTCTAAAAACATCAATGCACCCTCTCTTTAAACCCTACAGGTGGTACAGTATCATTGTAAAGCGACAAGACCGTGCTCAGGTAGACTGGAAGGCCAACCGTATTTTCGCATTTGTACTATTCTTATTTTATCACCTTCAAGTTTGAACCGCAACAGATTGGAACTTTAATAAAATTTCAGGTGTTTTTTTTTAAATTATATTTTGTTACCAATAAAAATTACCAATAAAAAACCAACCATCAAGACCGAATTCATTTATTTTATAGTTACTTTCACTGAACAGGAAAGTTCCCACAGTTTGACAGAATTATTTAAAAATCACTCACTTGAAATCACATTTCGATAGTTATCATAACACCGCAAAAAATACAAGGGTCACTCTATAAGAATAAAATGTTCTATTCTGTATTTTTTTTGTCAAAGAGTTGAAGAAACTTCAGAAGTGATTTAGATTGTTTGTGGTAGTGAAATAATGAGCAGTAAGAGCGTTCTGCTGTTACTGCTATTTTGCAAGATTTCGTGGTGATAGAGATTTACGGCCAAGCTAATCAATAACGTTTCACACTTTGGAATATGTTCAAAAAGTTGTTGTGGGTCTGGCTGGCTTACCAGAGGGAAAAATCTTTTAAAAATCTAAGAGATTTTGAGAAGACGTGAAATTTACTATTAGGTTGGTACAAAAGTCCGTCCTGTTTTTGGCGTTAGGTGGTATTACATCGCAAAGCCAAACTACTATCTACTTTACACACGTTATGTTTTGATATTGTTTGCCAGAAGGAATTTCAATGAGTACTTGGGAAAAAAATTGTGTTATTTGGTTGTTTTTAAATTTTCGTAAGCATTAAAAATGTTCGGCATATAACGCATTATTATTTGAAGCGTAACGAAATCTATTCATTTTTAAAGAGGGTGGTTACAGGTGATGAAATAATGAATTGTGTATAACAATGTTAAGCGTAATAGATCATGGAGTAAGCGCAGAGATTTTCCGTCAACCAGCTCAAAAGCCAGTTTATACCAGAAGAAGATTATTCTATGCCGTCGTTTCGCGACTCCTTAATGTCGCGACCCACTAAATAGCCAAACAGTTAAGTAGAAAACGAACAAAAAATTGATTGATTCGTTTTTTTTTTCAGTAGCATGGTTGATAAAGAATCGTTTTTTATTTTTAAATGGCTTATAAACTCCTACGAGCGTATTCAGACGCTTACGAATTGTGAAAAAATCGAATCATCTATTTGTCTTTATATTAAATGTCGAATCGTCAATGATGGATGTATGTGTGAATGGGCTATTACACTTATACCGAAATACTGCAGACAGCCACAAATACCGAACTACAAGACTTGTGTAACTTCTTGTTCTTAGATTACTTTTACCAGTTTGAACCTGTGCCCTGCACTTGCACGCACTTATAGAATGACACGCCCGCGCATGCGAGCTTAGGCAGGTAATAAAAACAAAGGAATGAGACGAAGAGTTTCATTGTTAATTACGTTTTTACGAAAACAAGAACTACAATTTCTTTTCTCACCCAGTGTTAAATACTACGATTTCTTCTCTCACTCAGTGTTAAATAAATTAATAACAAAATGGACAAATTTTTGGCAAAACGAAATGCTACATCTGATGATATAGTAAAGAAAAAACCAGATTGTATAATGAAACGTATTTAAAATATAGATTCATTGCCTTGGATGACAAGCGTCAATGTGTTGTGTTGTGAAAGTATGAAGCCTTCAAAATGAATCCGGTATCTGGAAACAAAACACCCGTCTTTACAAAACAAACCAATAGGTTTTTTCGAGCGTAAATCACTCGTTTTGAAAAGTAAAGAAATTGTTATTAACAAATCAAGCCGTAATGAGACCGCAGCACTTCAAGCATCCTATTTAGTACCATTAAGAGTCGCCAGGAAATCTAAGCTCGACACGATTGCGGAAAAGCTCATTTTACCCGCTGCCAATTATATGGTCAATGTGATGATAAGTCCGGAAGAAGCACAAAAGTTGAAAACTATACTACTTTCAAATGACATACTATCGAAGCATGACATCTTCATCTCTGTTGTAAAACTTTTCTAACATTGTTAACAAGTCGGTTGAAAGGTGCTAATCGTAATAAGCGGTTTGTAGCCCCAATGATTTGAAGAGAATGAAAAGACCATATTCCAAATTGCTATTTGTGCCTCACTAATATAATATGTATTGATGCAAAGGCTAACCATACTGTGCAGTATCCTAATTTACCATCAGCTTTACGACCTGTCAAACTTGATAATGAACTTCTGGTTTTAAAACTATCAGAATCTTTTACTCCGAATAAAGAAGAATCTGAATCTGCTGGTGTGTCAAGTAATCATACATAATTTCTACAGGAAATTGAAAACGACCCTCTATTCGATGTTTCAGAATATTAAACAGAGCCGCATCTGATGTAAACACAGCCTGAACTTAATGATTTAGTTCAAGATTTAAAACTATCAAAGTCACAGATTTTACCTTAGAAAACAGATAGAAGTCGCACGACACAAGATCCGGCGAATAAGGCGGATGGTCAAACACTGGGATGCTGTACTTATACTATAAATCTCTTGACAGACAATGCGGAATGAGCCGGCGCATTGTTTTGGTGGAGAACCCATGACTTGTCCTTCCACAATTCCGGTCGTTTTTTTCTTATTCTTCCACGGACTTTAGCAAGAAGATGAAGATAGTAGTGCTGATTAATAGTTTGACCTTCAGGAACCCAGTGATGGTACACAATCCCATGCATATCGAAAAAAAACAATCATCATTGCTTTGAATTTTGATTTGCTCATTCGAGCTTTCTTGGCTCTCGGTGAATTTGGGCTCTTCCAGTGCATGGATTGGCGCTTTATTTCAGGATCATAAATAATAAAACCACGATTCGTCACATGTTATTATCCTTTCCAATCAGTTTGGATCATTTTCAATGGTATTCAAGTACAAACACAGTATTGTTCAGTCAGTACAAACATTTTTGCGAGCTTCTTGTTGTTCAAACGTGAAACTTTTAGGCACCATTTTGGCACACACTTTTTGCATGCTAAAATTGTTATGTAAAATTTGCAGTACGCATTCTTTTTCAATTCCTACAGTTTCAGCAATCGAACGGATACTTAATCGACGGTCAGATCGAACCAGATTACCGATTTTTTCGATATTGTCATTCGTTTTTGATGTGGAAAGGCGTGGATCATCTTCAGCGCCTTCTCAGCTATCTTGAAAATGCTTAAACCACTCAAAAATACGTGCACGCGATAAACATTTATTGTTATACACTTCTTTCAATAAATTATAAGTTTCAATAGCGATTTTACCAAGTTTCAACTGAAATTTCACAACAATTCGTTGTTGTTACACTTAACATTTTTGTGGCGAAATAAAAAACTCTAATGCGAACAAAGGCTACGGTTGTACGGATTTGTTTACAGAAGCGAGAGGTACTGCATTCCAAAGAGAAGACTTCACGCTAAACAGGTGTTGGTCGCGTTTGGTGCATGTGTATTTCTTCTTTACCAGAGTTAGTCTCGTTATTTAATAGAAACACCTCGAATAATGGATACGCACTAAAATATCCAATTGACTCTTGTAATGTACAGTTTTTTATATTTATTCATCAATTTCATCATAAAAAAATAGATTTTTTTCATAATACTATATTTCATACAAATATTTGTATCTAGTTTTATAATATTTATATTCTTTAATAATATTATTTGTTGCATTAAACCAGACTGAATTATGTTTCGAGATGTTGTTCACCCATATTTACTTGTAACTTGCAACACCAGCACTTTTTTAAAGCTCGCGGTACGCTATCCGGACGCATTATAATATAATTCACGTGAGAACTTAAGCTGCTTCCTTCGGATCGATTATAATTTAATTGCTTTCAAACTGGGTTAGACGTTTTATCTCACGAATTTGTTAGATTTCGCAGTTTTTCTCTACTTGTTGTGTCTTTTACTCCCAAATCAACATAATTAAAAGATGTATTTGTTTCTTGTTTTCATATCTGGGTAGCTTCATTGTATATAATTCAACATCCATCCCAGCTGACAAGAATTGATATCTGGAGAATAGGGAATAGACTGGACATAATTATACTAGCAGGAATACTATACTGGTTAAAAATATTTATTTTGTTTCCTTCGAAGTAATCCCCTCTCACTATAATACACGCATTCCGACATTTTATCCAGTCTTTGAAATAGTTTTTATACTTGTCTTCTGGTATTTCCTTCAAAGACTTTCGTGGCTTCTTGAGAAGGACTTTCTACTTGACATTCACCAACTTGGTTTCCACTCTAACCGGTCTACAATTGATCACCTAGTAAGATTTACTCAAAATATCAAAGATTCTTTCTCCAGAGGACATCACCTCATTGCTTCGTTCCTTGACGTGAATCAGTACAAAATCATAAAACACCTTCACCAATGGGGATTTAGAGGTTCAGTTATAAACTTCATTAACAACTTTATATCTCATCGAACCTTTGCGGTAAGAATAAGGGGTTTTCCTTTCACGCTCAAGTGAATGGGATGCCACAAGGATTAGTTCTAAGCTCTACTTTATTCGACATATCTATTAATAGCATCTATGAAATATTTTTCGAAAAAGTCGAATACTGTCTCTACGCAGATGATATTCTATTTTACTACTCTTCCCGCAGAAGTCCGCTAACGTCCTCGAAGAACTCACAGCAAAATCCTACATTTTTGCAGAAAGAATCTATGCCCTAGCCGCAAAACGTAGCTGCGACAGAATCACTATTTGTGTAAAGACTTGTAACAATTCTAAGAGTACGCACACAAAGAAAGCAGGTTAGCCAGCGCCTATTTTCGGCGCCGAATATCGGTAGCAGTTGTCCCGCTGATACGTACATTACCATTATTGCATCATTTCATTCAAGATCGCTGGTTATCTGCGAGTAAAAAAGCAGATTTCATGTAGGCAATATGTTCAGTTCATCCTCCGATGAAGAATTTGTGAAGATAAACATAAAATATATATACAAATAGCGGCCTTAGATCTTCAAAAACTTATTTCGAAACAATAAAATATACTATAAACATAAAATATTTCGAAATAATTGAAAGAAAAATAATCAACAAGTGAGTGTGGAAGATTTTATTCTACACTCACATGTTGATTATTTTTCTCTCAATTCCTTTTTTTATTTCTTTTTTTATATTTTATTATTTCGAAATAAGTTTATGAAGGTCTAAGACCGCTATTTGTATATATTTTTATGTTTATCTTTACAAATTCTTCATCGGAGGATGAACTGGACATCTTGCCTTCATGAAATCTGCTTTTTTACTCGCAGATAACCAGCGTTCTTTAATGAAATGATGCAATAATGGTAATGTACGTATCAGCGGGACAACTGGCACCGGTATTCGGCGCCGAAAATAGGCGCTGGCTAACCTGCCTTCTTTGTGTGCGTACCCTAACGCGTTGTTCAGTGGTTAAACGATCCATGTTGTAAAATTGCAAAACTTAAACTAAACAACTCACACTTTGAATGACATTGAAGTTTGAGAGTTGTCAAAATACAGGGATGTATTTTCCGAACCACGAAATGGATATCATTTAATTCATCAGCACAAGAAATTTTGTTTTTTAGACAAAATTTTTATTTGATAACATATTTTATTCGATAAATGTAGTTATTTTAAAAAATTGCCAACAGAATTATTTAACCATTTCAAAAGCCGCTATAATTTCTAACTTAATTAGAGAAAAAATTGAAAAACATTTTTTAGTTTAAATTATCAAAAATTAAAAAACCACCTTACATTTCAAGCAAAGGTAGAAAATTTAAAAAATCATTTTATTAGCCTGATGATTTCTAAACTACTTAAAAGTATTGACATGCCATCAATATTATTTATTATATCATGGCAATAAAATATGAATCATTAAAATCGATAGAGAGGATCTGGCTATATTTGTTACCTCACGAAATATCAAAACATAGTAAATGTAATTCTGTTGACCCCTTTTTACTATAATTAAAATAAATATAATGCCCACACGATGGTCCCACTCGCTACTGACCGAAATGGACGAGCACCTCGGCAATTTTTTTATTTGAAACGTAAACAGCGAGAATATTGAACTTGAAGCTGCGAAGACGTAAGACTGTTCTTTCAATTTCCCACGTGGTAGTTCGCCGAGAATAAAATAATACGTCTCTATTCGGGCGGGTAAAGCAGAGAAACCAAAGACAAGAGTGGATTTGGTACAGTTGATGAGAGAGGATGTACATGTGAGAAAGAAAAATGATATTCTCTAAGAATCTTCCCATAATATCATATACTATATGTTAATTTAAAACTGGAGGATTATCTACTTGAAAGTATTCTCAACACTCATTTAAAAGTTTGATGAAATGCACTAAGGTTTCTTATAGTTTTCTTGCAGAATTCTGTATGAAGGTTTATGAATTTTCTATTAATCATTATCTAGTTTTATTTACAGGGAAGAAATATACATGTATGTTAATAGACAACCAAGGTAGAATTAAAGCAGATAAAGAAATCCTTAGGTTGGTTGAAAGTGTCTACACTCACTTATAAGCTGGGCCCACATCAATACAAATTTGCGTTGTGCGGTGCGTTGTGGGTATGTGGTGTGCCTGCGAGGCAATGTAGACGCTCTGACACACAAAGTAACACGCAAATATTGTCGCCGCACAGCACGCACATGAACCATCTGTTGTCCACCAGATAATTCAAACAAATTGTTCTAGTAAATTCAACGCACACGCACAATTTTATTGGTGTGGACCCAGTTTATAGAAAACAAGAGAGGAAAATTGGTTCATCAAGATCCAAAATTATGAACGTAGGCTCGGAAGACATTATTTTAACGAAAACTATAGATGAAGAACAATAATCACCTGGAGAATATGAAATAGCTAGTGAAGCTATTCGAATTTCGATGGCAAAAAGCTATTAGTGATCTTTAGTGAATGCCTTAGTAAAGCAGTAACTGTTGTCAATAAATGACAATTGAATATGATACAAGCGTTTGACTTTTGTAGTCGTACAAACACCTGTTTGTAGTCTACGAACATCTGGAATATAGGAGCATCAAATCTGCTGTTTTCTCAATTATTTGACGGACTATGAACAACTAATGTATTGTTCAGCGACCCCTTCTATACTCTGCCTGATATTCGTCCATTCTTTCTTCGATATACAACGTGTCCTCTAAGGTACACAGCAAAACTGCAAATTTTTGAGTAGAAATATTCCGATTTAACCCAACTTACCTTAGTCCAAAAGTTAATAGTAACCAAGGTAAGGGTGTTAAATTTATAATTTTATTTTCAATTTTCAACAATAACTTTCTTAAATAGTATCTTTCTTGAACAAAATTTGGTAGTGGGGACTTTTTTAAGATAAGAAATTTAAATGTCTTGAAATTTTGTATGTTGATTGTACAGGGCGATGTCTGTGATACTTTTCTACGTTTGAAAGGTTACATTTTTTTGCACCTTTTTTTTGCACGATAATAATATTTTGGCCACCTTCTTTACGTAAGTAAGGTATACCTTGAAAATGTCGCCCCGAGGTACTAGATATCTGCGTTTAAAGGTTTTCTAGATATCTGCGTTTAAATTGTTCATTGCTCTCTTTTAAATTACGCTTTTGAAATGCAACACTTCTTAAAGTAGATAGGCTATGATTAAAACAAATACATCAAGACGCTCTAGAAATTTAGTTACTGTCATACTTTTGCATTGATTGTCAATATTTAATATTGTGGGTATTTAAATAGTTAAAATAGTTTTAAATAATCATAATAATAATTTTGATACATTACAGTAAAATAGTTTTTGAAAGATTTTCACTTAAGTCAAAAACAAAATGTCCTTTTCCCAAAAATATTAACTTTTTGACTAAAGTAAGTTGGGTTAAATCGCAATATTTTTACCTAAAAAATGCGCAGTTTTTCTGTATACCATTAATTAGCGGACACCCTGTATAGTGCAATTCTCGGCCCCACTATGTCTGTTAGAACTTTATGAGTTGTGAAATGTTTGCATTTCGATGTATCTTCTTTCTCATGAATCGGGCATATTTCTGCCTGCTGCCACTCTGTAGGGATCTCCTCACTATTCCAGATGTTAAAAATTAATTAATGGATTGAGCTTATTATTTGCCTGCAAGCTTCAGTAGTTTTGAAGTTGTTTAACTATGTTGCTATCCCTAGAGCCTTATTGTTTTTGAGCGTCATTAAACTTTCCTCCACCTCCTGCAAGAATGGTACTTCTATCAATGGCTATGCTGCATTCATAAACTGTGCACTATCATTAACTCGATGTATAACGACTTAACATTTTTCGAGTGACCCCTGTAAATTTGTATTAAAGCAAATGTTTTGTTTCAGTAATAATTCTATACAAAACAATAGATAAAAATAGTTTTTTTTTTAAACTCGGAATGCATGTAGTAACAAAATATTTATGAAAAAAATCCAAACGTTTACCGGAAGAAATCATATTACAGCGTCGTTCAAACAAACGTTTTGAAATTTATTTGTACTGGCCTGGCTCATGTGGCGTACTTGACGCACACAAAGGTCCTAAATAATCTTTTGTCAGTGCTTTATACGAAACAAAGTAGGCGCCTAACAATACGGAAGTTCTGACTGAGGTCTTCCAACTTGATGCCAGCCATTCTAATTGCAAAACATTTTGAAATTATGGTGCGATTCGAACTGTAAGGTTTCATGACACAATTGAAAAAAAAACATGGGTGCTATTTTTGAAAGACTTTAATTCTGAGCTTTTATATATATATATATATATATATATATATATATATATATATATATATATATATATATATATATATATATATCATCATTCAGCTATTGTCGACTCACTGCAGGATGCAGGCCTCACCAGCATGCTTCCAACTTGCGCGGTCCTGAGCTTTCCCTTCCATTCGAGTCGAATATACTTGATGTTGTTGTTCTTGAGTTAATGATAGGACACAGTTTATGCATGCAGCACAGCCATTGATAGAAGTACTATTGTTGCAGGAGGTGGAGGAAAGTTTAATGACACTCAAAAATAATAAGGCTCTTGGGATTGACAACAATTTCAATGATGATGTCATCCATCCATCGTATTTTAGGTTATCAAGCGGTATCTATCCCATAGTCAATATATATATATATATATATATATATATATATATATATATATATATATATATATATATATATATATATATATATATATATATATATATATATATATATATATATATATATATATATTCAGTGTTCTTAATATTATTTTAGATATTATCTTGGTCAATATTAATAACACTGAATGACGCACAACCAAGTTAGCAAGCAGGATTCAGATTCAGTAAAATGGATCATATCCAGGTTGACCAACAGGCCATAGAAAGGCACAATGAATACACCATGCCAATGTGCTTTGCTTTTATTGACTATGAAAAGTAGTACATCATAATGGATGCATTGCTTAATCATGGGATAGACAGAGCCTATGTTAACCTACTGAGATCCATGTATGATGAAGCTACAGCGACTGCTCATATGGATGATCTTGAAGTTAAAATCAATATAGAATGCCGTGTACGGCAGGGTGACTAACATCGCCTGTTCTTTTTGCAGCCTGCCTTGCAGAGGTATTCCGTAATCTGGATAGTGAACAGGATCGGATAAAAATAAATGGTGCATGCTTAAGCCACCTTAGATTTACAGATGATATCGTTCTCCTATCACAAGACCCAGATGAACTACAAAAACACATACAATAGCCGCAAAGGTGATTTGGAGGTGATGAACCACTACATATATTACATATATCTTGGGCAAAGGATTTCACTGGAGGGTTATACTGCCCGGGAAGTGTGGCTGGCAGGTATTGGGCAGGCTCAATATAGTGTTTAAGAAAAACTCCCACTTTGAAGAGAAAAGGTTTTGATGAGTGCGTGCTGCTTGTTCTGTTCTGACATACGGAAGTACTCTCACATCACAATTAATTCAAAGACTTCAGGTAGCAAAGAGGGAAATGGAAAGGTGCATGCTTGGCATTACAAAGCGAGACAGAAAGACGTGAACATGGATCAGAGAACAGACGAAAGTATGTGACATTATTGCAAAGGTGAAGGAATTGTGATGGAAGTGGGCAGGCCATAGAACGAGGCGATGTGACGATAGACGGACCAAAGCAATCCTGGGATGGATACCGCTTGATCATAAGCATCCACAAAGAAACCTAAAACACGATGGATCGATGACATCATCATTGAAGTTGTTGTCTATCCCAAGAGCCTTATTAACGTCAGCATAATCATCATTCATTAAGCGTCATTAAACTTTCCTCCATCTCCTGCAACAATAGTACTTTTATCAATGGCTGTGCTGCATGCATAAACGGTGTCCTATCATTAACTCAAAAACAACATCAAGTATATTCGACCCGAATGGAAGAGGAAAGCTCAGGACCGCGCGAGTTGGACGCATGCTGGGGAGGCCTGCATCCTGCAGTGATCGACAATGGCTGAACGATGATCATGTATATATATATATATATATATATATATATATATATATATATATATATATATATATATATATATATATATATATATATATATATTAGTGGAGCCCAATACAATAAGAGTGGTAGGATAAAACTTTTAAAAACCAAGTTTTCTTTTCTAATTTATATACCATAATAAATAATATAATATGCTGATATTAACTGACTTTTAAACATTTTGAATATAACCAGCGCATTTTAGTGCTGCTTATCTTCTAAATATATATATTCACGTTATCGCTTACTAATTCTGATATAGCACAAGTTAGTCTATTTTCCACTATATTTAAAGTAAACATGGGCCGCCCTAGACAGTCTACTGCAGTAGAAAGGCGTTTATATTTGCAATTGATAAGTGACAACAAATCTTATCCATATACTCTGGATGCAATCAAACAGTCCCTGTGTACTGCACCGTATAACTGCTAAAATTTTGCAAGAATCATATAAGACCCAAAACCAACTTGAAAAGAGAGAACGTCCAAGAAAAATGACTAAAAACATGAATAATCGTATTGCACGCGATGCTTTGAAGGATCCTTTTGCTACCTCTGTCATAAAAAAAAATATGTTTTTTTTGTATTTTTTAAAATGTAAACAGAATATAAAACGACGACTAAAATTTGCAAAAAAAACTGTAGTGAATATTTCTAACTTAATTGAAAAAAACTTTCTTTTTAGCGATGAAACCAAAATAAATGTATTTGGTTTTGATGGAAAAATGTATGTGAGGAGACGTATTAATGAAGAATTAAATCTACGAAACACTTTGAGTATATGGTAGTGAAGCATGGCGGTGGTAACATGAAAGTATGGGGGTGGAATTAAATCCAATATTCTGGATGAAAGAAAAGATGACAAAATAAATTTGCCTAAGTGTCTTAGAGACAATTATATTACCTTATGCTGAAGAGAATATGCCTTCACAGTGGGTCTACCAACAAGACAATGATTTCAAACATACGGTTCATGTGGTGAAACAATTGAGAGGAAATTGAATTCAAAGCAATTTTAGATTCAAATTAAGCTTTCGCTACCAGATATTTCAAGGCGCTAGAATATTTTGTTCATTCCTAATGATATATAACATGACAATAAGTCAAAACAATAAGAAAAGTCCAAAAATTTGCGAAAAGCGTTGTAAGCGTTTTTTCCTAAGAAAGTATCATGGTGCTCGGTCTTCCTAATATTTGACTGATTTGGCTTCATGCGATTTCTGGCTACTTCCAAAAAACTGCAATTAGAGATGAAAGGAAAGCGTATCAACCGGATTTGGGATACTTACCTAAAGCTTTATTACAATTCTCAAGACTGTGTACCAGAGTCATTTTCATAAGTCTATTGTTACACGAATATATTTAACTGAGGTAGCCAATACTTGATGAAAATTTATTTTAAATAGAACAACTGAGCCTTATGTATAAATCTTCACTATATATAAAGAAATTAAAAATGTAAACTACAATACACAAGGACTAAATCAATCACTACAATACACAAGGAAATAACTCCGTCTAATCATAGAAAATAAATGTTGTTTTGACACTTGTAATATTTAAAACTGCACGGTTTTTTATACATTACCTAATATTTGTTTTAAAAACTATTAAAGTCTTAAGTTACCAAAATATTAATTTAAAATCTGATTTATATTCTGACACGTCGTAAAACTTCTTTTCAAGATGGTAGGTAATCGAAGCCACACCTACCAAAGACATCAAACCGTTCACGAGATAAATTACAGTATATGAATCTTTAAAAATACAATGTTATGGTAGGGGTATGGCAAATGGTGTAGGTTTTTTTCTCTGTCGCAGACTAGAAGAGAAATTGAAATTCAAGGAAAAGAACAACGTAGACATAGAGAATTTTAATGTAAAATGGTTTAGTATGCTTGATGGAAACACCGATACAATTATCAAGTAATATGAAAATTTTAAATTGGTACAACTTATTTGAGAATTAATATCTGAAGTTTTTCTTGTTTATACCATATACATGATAATATTTTTCATTTCATGTTTGTAAATTAATAAGAGAAATCAAAATGTTTATATATTTTTTGTTTTGGTTTGGTTTGTCCATTGCTGTTAGTAAGTTAGTGTATCATCTATAAATATATTACACCTGAACTTTTCACCAAAACGGTAGAATATGATAAGAAATATTCTTCTGAATCTTGACCATCTTCAACTTGCACCTCCAATCAGAACGATGCTTGCACCTCCAATCAGAACGACACCCCCTTGGCAATTTTTATTTTTAAATCATCTCTTCTCTTCTTATATTGTCCAGCCATCGGTCTTCCTCATTTTTGGTTACCACCTAGTCATCCCTCCATTATTCTTCTTGATATTCGGTTTTCTAGTATTATCTCCACGTGTTCTGTGCATCTGAATTGCTCAACTTTCAAATACTGTTAGACATACATGTAAATAATACCAACAAAGCCATTGGACGTACCATACCTCGTCAGGTACTTCAAGGGCAAGCATAACGAGCTTTTGTATACTTTATACCTCATCCTTAATGATGGCGAAGGTACAAATGGACAATTAGTACAAACCATTATATCCAATTAATCGTTATTGATTTTAAATATATTCTTATTCGCCAGATTTGACAACGTGTGACTTCTAAGAAACGTCTTCTTGTATCTAAAACTTTTACTTCTTCTTTAACTTATTCTGATCTAGTTAGTACGGATGTATTTCAATCCATTCGAAAACAGAAATAGGGATAGACCAAAGGCTCTGGGGCAAGGCAATGTAAGAAGGGATGTTGAAGAACTACTAGATATCAAAAAATAGCAAAGGGGCTGTTGTAGATCAATCCAGTTGGAGGCGAAAATAGAACGAGATCAAGGCTAACTATCGGAACACTTCTTCAAAAAGAATAACAAATCGAGTCATTTTAACATCTGTGAAACAAAGTCTTCCTTTTTTAACAAATTTCCATTTATAATCAATTAGAGAATATCAATTATAACGAGTGCATATTTCAAGAAAGGAAATTTCTTTCTATTTTAGTTAAAATCCACTTTTTTCTAGGTTGTTCTGTGCATAATTGTTAATCTTGAAGGTTCTTTCTACATATCTTATTAACTTGAATGAAAATAACTTCGTGAATTATAAGGAGGTTAATTTATCTCTCATTGACAGACTTCTAGTTATGTATAGTTAGGATAGCGTTTATGGTGCTGTACCATAAAAGGATATCAGGGTTCTCAATCCATTTTTGTAGCAATTACCTGAAAATGCTATATTTCTTTTTTTATAAACAATGTCTTATCATATTTTCTTTATTTTAGGAAATGTAGAACGTTTTGGTAAAGGCAAAATGGCAACTCCAGGCGTTTCTATGCCCATGATCTCGATCGCAACGCCCTCAAGGGATTCAGTGACCTATACGACAACTAAAGGTCTCCTAAATGGACCAGGACAGAATAACTGTTTTCTGAACAGTGCCGTACAGGTAAGTTATTTTAATATTCTCGACTATAGGGAACGAGGGAACATTGATAAATAGTTAGCTTTGAATGTTTCTAGATTAGAATATACAGAGTTGCTATTAAAAGAACAGTGATTAAAAGAAACTTTTACAAGTATATTTCTAATAATGCGATTTAAATATAACATTGTATATTGTTTGTACTTTCTGAAAATTGTTTTATGGCGTCATCAAAACTTGGGAAAGTTTCTTCTAAATCTTCGTTACCGTCCTATTCACTTGTTCATCATACGTGAATATTCTTCTTCTTTCTTTGAAAAGCTTGCCACCAAAATATTTTCCACTTTTCGCCACCATCGTATGTATGATCTAGGATAATACTTCTTCGAGCAACTCTTCATTAATCACTTTTTATGGCTGTTCCAAACGTCAAAATCATCATCCAAAGCTGCACAAATCATGTCCTGATCTTTCGAAGCATTTTTTTTTCAGCTCAAAAGCGAAAATAAGATAGATTTAATCGACAGATTAATTTATTCTAAAGAGTTTTACTACTAACCATCAAATAGTTTTATTTAACTTATTGATGCGCGTTTCGCTAACCATGTTAACATCATCAGGAGATGATTCAATCTAGAGATTAATTTATGCTAGAATAGATTTATTACTAAACACCAAATTACTTTATTTAACTTCTCCATGCGCGGTTTGTTAACCATGTTAGCATCATGAGAAGAGGATTCATTCTAAAGATTAATTTATTCTAGATTTAGGGGCCGTTCGGGAAACTTGAACCGCTTTTATTTAAAACATCATAATTTCCTATAAATAGGGTTTAAAGATTTGATTATGATTTTTAAGTGACAGCTTAGTTATGCAGGCATAATTTTGCATCGTTATTTTTTCAATATCATAATACTGTAAAAAGGTATAGAGATTTAATAAAAAATGGGGTGTGAGTCAAATCTCTCCATCATCAAGGACACTTGAACCGGGGGCTGGAGAAAGTTGACCATCAATTTTTGGGGAAAGGAAAAAACATTTTAAAACTTAAATCACGAATTTATTAATTTAAATATCACAAGATGAAGTTACTACTAATAGTTAATGTAAAGAAAAAAGCAAAAAGTTAGCAATATTTCTAATCATTCCAATGGTAACATAATTTTCAAACATTTTGATAATTGGTCTTTCTTAACATTTGTATTTAAACTAATAACTTATTCTAATAAATTAGCATCATCGATAACTCTCAATAATTAATTACTTTAAGTCAACAAGGTGGCTTAAAAAACTAATTATATTCACATTCGTGACAAATGAAATCATCGATAACTTTTGTAAGCCCTACACATATATCATGGACATATCTACGGCATAAATGACATAGACGCATAGTCATAATTTCTTCTGATTGGCAAACGAAGCAGTACCATGCAATACCATTCAGCAGTACCGTTCATGCCAGGATTTTCTTCAAAATCATTATCAGTGGAAGTATCAGCGTACGAAATATCTTCGTCTTCACACTCCGTTTCACTGCCATCGTTCTTATTTTTCCTTTTCCAGTTTTCTTTTCAACGTAGATACTTGTTTTTCTCGTCTTTTTGTTTTTAATCTTGTTTGACTTTCTTTTTTTTCCTTTGGTTTTCTTAGTTTTTTTATTAGTTTAATTTTCATTTTCTGATTCAGTGTCACTTTTCTCAAAAACTCTTTTCTTAATATTATTCATCTTTTGGTTTCTTATCACACATCTTTCTTCATATCATTTGATTAAGTTTCCTTAAACTTCCTTCGTGATATTTTATCGTCATCACCTGTATCATTAGTAGGGTTAGACTTTCATTTCATTGAAGTTTCTGTGAAACATTTACTAGTGCTATCTTCCTTCTCAGGTGTCATTGTTAATATTTTGGTCTTGCCGGGCTGGCGGCCTCGTCGAGCCATCTTTCTTGGAGGCGCCCTCGGAAATGGTCTCACCATTTCTCAATCACTATTTTAACATTTGAAGAAGATTGGGTTTGTGAGGAAGTGCACCGGTCAAGTGTATCTTGCTGTGTTGGTCCCGTAAGATCAGAAGAAGAGCATTATAAAACAATATCTTGTTTATTCTGAATCGGCGGGCCAGCATTCAATGACTTCAGAGATATATTTTTTTTGTGCAGGACAAAGAATGCTCGTGGAGGTATTTTGACCACGTGATATATGTTGGAGTTTTGTAATGGCTCTGAACTAGCACGAATGAATTGAGCATCTTTAACAATTCCTAACAATTGATTTCGTAGCGTTTGAGTTTCCATGAGCAGTATCTGGAATGTTCTGCGGAAGCTTTGTATGCAATTCCAGAATACAAGGAAATTTTAGTTCAGGAGTCGATAACTCATTAACTACTATAGCCAGGTTTTCGTTTGATGAATATGCTAAAATGGCATTACCCAGTTCGTCGGAACGTTCTTGATGCTTTTGCGAAACAGAACCATTATCATAATCAGGAACATTCTGATTATTTTCAGACTTCTGCAGAGAAACAGTCGCAATTGCAGCGTTCTGTTCAAGTTGAGACGATTCCTCGAGTTCGAAGCCAAACAAGAGGACTTTCTAAACACATTTGAGGCAAATCTCTATCCGTGACAGCCGAACACAGAAAATTGTCATCACTAAAAACTTCTGGATTAAACGGATGAATGCCAGCTTTCTGGAATCGACTTAATATGTAGCTTTGGTTGAATGCTTGAGACATAATTGTGTTAATGAATCCAGGAATATTATAAATTGTAATTGTTTTGCCTGAATTGGATAACATCCAGTTATTCATAGCTGTGTTGTATCGAGATTTAAAGGAGGAATAAACTGCAGCATCAAGGGACTGCAATTTATTACTTCAGTGTGGCGAAAGAGTTAACAACGTGATGCCATTATTTCTGACAAAATAAATCGCATCAATGTTCACAATATTAAGATCACGTGATTGTTCTCAGAGAATATGAGAATACTTTGCATGATCTTGCTACCTAACCCTTGGAAATATAAAGAAGGCAGGCATCACGTTTCCAATCGCATTGACGGTGAAACAAAATGTTATAGGTGTTCCTCTATCTGCAGATGTGACTTGTCCGACCTGTTTCGACTTTTTACTGGCTATCACTTTTGGACATTCTTTTACAGTCGTGCACCCAGTTTCGTCACAATTGTATATATACCCAGGCTCAAAATTTTATTTCTCGCGCACCATCTTTGCGCAAGTTTGTGAAAAATGCACGAAAATTTTGCGAAAATAAACACCAAATCACTTTATTTAACTTCCCGATGAGCGTTTTGGTAACCATGTTCGCATCATCAGGAGAAGATTCAATCTAAAGGTTAATTTATTCTAGAAAAGATTTACTACTAAAGACCAAATCACTGTATTTAACTTCTCGATGCACGTTTCGCTAACCATGTTAGCATTATCAGGAGAGGATTCATTCTAAAGATTAATTTATTCAAAAGAGATTTACTATTAAACATCAAATCACTTTATTTAACTTTTCGACGCACGTATCTCTAACCATGTTAGCATCATTAGGAGATGATCCAATCTAGAGGTTGATTCAATCTAGAAAACACCAATCTAGATTGAATAATTTCCTGAGGATGCTAACTTGGTAAGCGAAACGCGCGTCCACAAGTTATATAAAATTAATTCGCGTTTAGTGGTAAATCTCTTAAAAAAACGTTATTATTGTTAAGTTACCACGAGATATACACTCCATATTTACCTGATATTGCGAGATGTGACTTTTTCCTATGCCTTCGACTAAAATTATCACGCAGTGGACATCATTTTGAACAGTTGATTTAATTTTACAACCAAAAACACATGTTATATTTGTGAAATCCTGCTGGCGTAAAAATGTCTATATATTCTAGGAAGACGTTTATTTGAGCAGCGAAATATTATACGCTTCAACATAAACAAAATCTATGAACGTTTTCCATAAATTCGTTGATGACGTATGCGGCTTGTAATTCTAAACCTGAAGATTATATACAAACATACAGTTCGGCAGGAATATAAATATCCGAGAGCCGTAGTGGGCTGTATTAACGTTGGGCCGGTTATTTCACAGACTCGGTATTTTTTTTAACGATAAGTCAACCTTGGAAACTTAAACGAAACGTGTTCTAATTGAAAAATACTTTGATATGTCACGTGAATAACGTAACAAAATTACCGGGACCTTATGAAAAGTTATTTTTAGTTGTTTGATGGTATATTTATATTTTTCTACAATAAAAACTGCAATTTTTTTCTATATCCATCCTGTTCTTCACATTTAGCATTATTTGCCTTTTCCATTTTTACTCATTTCAAAACATACAAAAAAAGTTTGAGTTCTTCCAAGTCTTATTTTTTCTTACTTACTTATCCGGATCCTCCAATACCATTAGGTTGTTTTGCATTGCATAACTTTTTCCATTCTTTTCGGTTCTTGGTTTTACTTGTAGGTTTGTTCCAGTTGCAGTTTCGGATCTTAAGAAATTAAGCTACTTTTTGGGTTCAGATTTTTGGTAGGCTGCTTCAATCAGTGTTGTAATAGGAATTGCTTTCAATTTTTTCCGTATAACGTCATTTCCTATTCTATAGCTCTTGGTAAGCCCTCTATATTCCTCAATATTCTCATATGCATGGCTATTATTACATATAGAAGAGAGTAGAAATAATAACATTTCTTACATTTCTTCATTCTTACTTTTAGCCCAGAAAAACTGATTTCAAAGCATGGAATTAATTTTATTCTATTGTTGACGTCCGTCAGAATTTTCCTTTTGCTGTCAATAATTTCTCCCAAATACTTTAGCTCCTTTGTTGTGTTTAACCTCTACTCATCAATATTCAGAGTTATATCTTCGTCATCTTTACAATCTAAACAAATTTCTGTTTTTTTCCTGATTTATTTCCATTCCGAATTATATTAAAGATTCTTGTCATACTTTAACTGATCTTATCAGTAAAATTAAGTCATCTGCATACAGAAATTCTTTCGTAATCACCTATTTGAGATTTCTGGGAAAAATTCTAGATAATTGAAGCATAGTATGACATTTAAACACGAAAGACAATATCTGTCAAATGACCACCTCTTGCAGCTCCACGAACGTCCACTCTTCTGTTAACATTTTGGATGACATTTTAGCATAACCGTCATCAATGACTCGAATAATTTCATCCTTTAGTTTAGGAATCGATTGTGGATTGTTGGCTGTCATTGCTTTTAACATAACCCCAAAGAAAATAGTCCAACGGTGTTAAATCACTTGATCTTGGTGGCTAATTAACAACAAATTAACATCACCGTTTTTTTGCAATAACTCGTCCAGGAAATGTTTTTCTCGATAAGTCAATTGTTTTATTATTAGAGCGGGGTGTAGTGCCATCATATTGGAAACACATATCCTCCAGATCAATATTATTTAATTCAGCCCACAACAATCCAGTTATCATCTCACGATATCGAACGCCATTCACAATTACAGCTTCACCAGCAGCATTCTGAAAGAAATACGGTCCAATTACTCGCCATAATGCACACCAAACAGTGACTCGTTTAGGATGTAAAGGTTTCTCATGAATCAATCGTGGATTTTCCTCACCCCAAAAGCTTCAAAGTGTGCTTCATCTGAAAACTACTATTTTTTGAGAAAAACCATCTGTTTGTTCTTTGATCCAATTGACAAATGCTGGACGTTTTGAATGATCCAGTGGCTTAAGTTCCTGTGTTATTTGAACCTTTTATGCCTTCAGAGCTAAATCCTTTCGTAAAGTACCCCATGTTGTGTATTCACTGAGTCCAAATCATCGACTAATGGAAATTTCTGGGTCTTCAGTAACACTTTCACGTACCAAATCAATATGCTCTTATGAACGACCACTACGACTATATATTGCTCTTCTTTTGTCTTCCACCGAACTAGTTTCTTGAAATTTTGGAACAATTCGCTTGATAGTGTTTTCAGATAGACGTTGCACAATCGTAAATATCACATAATTTTCTAAAAACATTTTTCACTGAATGACCATTTCGATTAAATAATTTAACAACTTTAAGGCGTTATTGTATTGTGTACGATTCAATTTTTATAAATGTCATACATTACACTGAGACATTACAAATGAGATTTGACCTAGGCAAGTTTACAACGCCATCTGTGATTTATGCAAGAATTAAAAAACACGGTCAATTTTAAAGGCCTGTTATATCTATATACCAGCAAATTAACATGACTAGTTCCTATACACTTTTTTTCTACACCAACGTCCCTTACGCCCCTCCCCCTTCGGAGATACGGGTTCATAACGAAAGCCCCTGGAAATCGTTTGTTTTAAAAATAACTTTTAAAATACAAAATGTGATTTAATTTTTTTTTAATATGATTGTTTACAAGGAATATCTCCTTAAAATGAACCCTTTTAATCACATTGAGCTTATTTAGTTTGCCAGGGACGGACTAGCCCTAACAACAGTAATGCTATTTTTTTACACCCTGTACGATAAAGGCACAACAATAATATTTTCGGACAGCTTAACTTTTAAACTAAAAACTTCTTTTGATCGATATCGGTGAAATGAACTGTTTACGAAAAAAAGTAAAAGCGTATGTGTACTTATGTACGCACATAAGAAGTTATACTTCTTTGGCGTAATTAATAAAAAACAAGTCTTGACATGTCATAATTAAAAAAAATTATGTGTTACATTGGTATGCGCAACTTCGTCCCCCGCTAAAAATACACTGATCTGTTTTCCTAAACGCGCCATAAGAAGTATCACTTCAAAAAAAAATTCTCTTCGCAGGGGGAGCCTTAGGAAAAAAATGGTGTTCCTATACCTATAGGGTGTCATATGATTTGTATGTGTTCTATACGAATCCGGGACATTGTCCACATATTCTGGGGCACCCTGTATAGCTATAACATATTGTCTATCTAGCATCTAGAAGGTAGAAGTTAACACTTTTTTTATTAAAGTTTTTCTTTAAAAAATCTACATTTACGAGGGGGGAAATTTAAATGATGGGTTCTAGAGAGATGACCTATGAACTCTAATAAACACTTTGTGAGGCAATGCTGAAAAAACATTGAAGTTTTAAAATGCATACGACCTTTTGTCCTCTTACAGCTCAGACAGGTTAAAGGGAGCATGTTAATATTGGTAATTTAAGCAAAATTTATTGGAATTAAACAAAATAACAATTTATTTTTCATAGTAACTGCTACAAAATCGAAGATTTATTCTATCTTGCTGATATCTTATTTTCGAAATCCGGCATTTTTTCAAAACCTTGCGTTATTTTTGTGACATGGTATATTTTGGTGTTAATTACGACAATCCTTTCTTTTCTCATTCATCATTGTTTCCTATGAGAGAACAAGCAACCGGTCTTGTGTACGTGTAAAAATTTCAAATTTTTGTCGCCACTTTCCTTTCAACCATAGCCCCAATAAAAATGTCGAAATACATACGTAATCTACCGATTGTTAGCTGTAAATATTGAATATCGAAGCAAAAAAACAACTGCGAATGGAAAATATTTCGTGAACCAATACGAAGCGAGCGAGAAGACACCTGTTCGTTTCTTTGATTCAGCGTTATCTCCAGACGAGATTGGCCCGGAGGCTGAGGTTTTTTTTATTATAGAAACCATTTAATTTGAATACTGAAAGAACCTCATTGGTTATGTATGTAAACGTGAGACTTGCCTACATTTTTTTTGGTTTAAAGATAGAACCAATCCTTAGTTTACGGTACAAAAAAACATTGGTCTCTTTAGTAAATATACTTAAATATTAGGTCGTTGGTTTAATTACGGGCCTTTTTGACTACCTTTGATATTGATTTATCCAAAAAAAATATCAAACTTAATTTTCTAAAGAAACTCTCTCTAACTGTGGCCATCGAAAAAAAATGGTGGTTTTATTCATAAAGTCATTTGATGATGATGTCAAATGATGTTGCAAAGATCAGAAGAGATGAAAATCTTAAAGGGTTAAGTCTGAAGAATACGACAGGTGCGATAAAATCTCCCAGTCCAACTCGGTGATCGCATCTATAGTCATTTTTGCGGTATCGTGGTTGTGCTTTAGTTAAGCGTTGATTTAAATGGAACTCATATAGATGGACTGGATCCCACGATATATACAGACAAACTTTTTTGGCGTGGATTGGATTTTACGGTACTGGTTGATGACCCACTAGGATTAATCCGGGATTGTTGCCTACTTGGATTATCGTACAGGATTGTCACAGGTTAAAATATTTTTCTTGAAACTGGAGAGCAATAACACTAAAACAAGAAGCAGCAAAATGGATCAACACTCTGACATAGTTCTTAGTAAACTTATTTATGTGCAAATTTGAAACTTAGGCCAAGGATGAATTCAATTACTTTCCAAGGCTTGATTTGATATATGTCACTGACGTTTTTGCAGATTTCTACATAAAATATGAAAGTGACAGAGATGAAAGCAGGATCCAGGTCAGTGACATGTACTATTTGAGAGCAGCAGCGAGTATAATTCGCGATCAGCTCAATGCGAAATGTGTATTGGAGGGAGCCGAAACTTGTCAACTAATATTAAAATCATCTCCTGATGATGCTAACATAGTTAGCGAAAAGTGCGTCGAGAAGGTTTCAACAAGCGATTTGGTGTTTAGTAATAAAACTCTTCGAGTTTAATATAGTTCATACAAATGGTGAAATTGAATGAAATCAGAAAAGATAAGGTTACATGGTAAGAGAGGCAGGCGCAAAAGAACATAAAATAGTGGAGTAGCGAAACTTTTACAGAGGATGGAATATGGATACCGATCGGTGTAGAAGAATTTGTTCCACCCACACCACACCACCATTGTCAATTCTGCAATGACACCTCAATACCGTAAGGTAGAAAATGACCGATTACACAAGCTGATATATGAAAACTTTTTGAGCATTGTTTTCATTTTAATAGATTTTTTTTTAATTTCACGTGTCCTGAATTCAGAAGTATCCGCATTTTCTTTATATCAGATCTAGTTTTTCTACAAAATAAAAAAACATTTATTATAATTTTTATAAGACAAAATCAATTATTAAATTAAAAAAATATGTATTCAAACATTTGCAAACAAAATATCAATTACAAATGTTATCAAACAATTTTTTACTTTGTTATCTATCACTTTTATGTTATCTATCACTTACTATAAAAGTGATAGATAACAAAGTAAAAAATAGTTTTATTCGGTTTAAAAAATGAACTATCACAAAGGAACGGAGAAATCAATCAATAATACAAATGTTATATTACGATTATTCTGAGTGATATATTTTACGTTTTCCAATAAAATTATCACGCCTGGGAGTGATTTTTTTATGGATTGCATCTGGAATAGCACGTTTTATTAACGAACAGTAATCAGCCATCATATTCACATTCTATCGACATTGGTATATTTTTTCCATAGTTTTGATATTTAATGAAATCGTTCTCCCTGTTCTTTACTAAAATCACCAAGATTTTCAGGAAAAAAATATAGATTTTGAACCTAGAAAGTGGAGTTGTATACTCATATTGCATCCCAATTTTTGAATATTTATCTTGCAACGTTGCGACAATATTTTTATAGACTGGATGTTTGTGATTACCCAAAAAATTATTTTTATTATTTTTGCAGTAAAACCTTTTGCAATGCTACAAGAAAAATAACAATCATCAACCTGGTTAGGTTTGGTCCTCCACATCATAGGCCTACCAAAAGGCAACGATTTTTTTTCGAGTTTTGTCCACTGTCTTAATTGTTCAACACCAATAATACAGGGTCCGTCACTCGAAGTGTTACCAACTTCACACTGCTGTAGCTGCCGAGCTGATCATAGCGCTCTCAAAATTTGACAAACTTTAGTTTATAATATTGTTTACAAATGTACGAAAGCATAATTGAAATTTCTATTACGCGTTTCATCGCGAATGGCAACGAATTCCACAGACTCACATTCATGGAACGCATTCATAGGAAGACTTGATGCCATCATCCGCAGCATGTTGAACAGTAAGATATTATTCACGAAATTTAATGGATTTTCAACATTGTCTAAAAATATTAAACAAAAATATTCATAATTGACCCAACTACAGCACTTTCAATTGATAACACTTCGAATGACGGACCCTGTACATACTATTAGCGGAGTCCACAATTTGAGTTCAATACTGTAATTTTTTGTTTCTGTTTCGAAATAATATAATTTCTACAAATATAAAATATATCCACACTATTTTTATACTTTCTTGAAGACTTCTTTTTTAATAAATATTGTTCAAATACAAACCATTAATACAGTTCGATAACGATCGAAATAAAAACGTTAACCCTTTATTAATATAAGCACTTCAATCTCAGTGTAAATTTTATAAACAAAGTAAATGTAACGACTAATTCTAGGACATCGGTGTTGCGAATGAGTGCTGTTGTCGTTACTAACACGCTTTCTCACGAGAGGTCGCATAACTCGTAGAAATAGCGCCAAAATTTAATAGTCTGATTTATTTTTATGAAGTACAAATTGGTTCTGTATAGATTTTATTTAAATCCTGATGTGATACGATAAAACGAATGATAGATTCGTAATCAGTGTCACCGAATCAGATATAAAAAAGGTTAACATTTCAGATAATAAAAATCATGCCGGCCTTTGTTATGTATGTAAAATGAAAATTTTAAAAAAAATTGTACGAAATTAAAATAGTAAATTCCAAAAACATTTATATATTAACATGGTTACTACGGGGGTGAATCAAAGATAAATCGGAATTTTACAATTGCTTTTCTCAGCCAATCAGGAGCGGACTGTTAGTGTAGGTCGTTGCACTTCAATGTATTAGGAATAAGGTAAACGCTCGCTGAGTTATAATATAATTACGTTTTTAACCAAGGAAGGCGTTAACCCATCCGAAATATTAACTCGATTTTAGGTTCAGTATGGGGACGATACCCTATCTTAGACCCAAGTGTTTGGTTGGGCCAAGAAGTTTAAGAGTAGAAGAAAAAGTGTGTTAAATGTAAGTCATAATCGACGTCCCAGGTCAAATATCACTGCTGACTACATTGACGCAGTTCCCAACTTTATCGAAAGTAACTCCTATTCATGAAATCGCTTTAAAGGTGAGTATTAGCTTTGGAAGTGCTCAAACAATCATCAGAAATCATCTTGGGTTTAATAAAATCTGTGCCCGATGGGTTGTTGAAGGAAAATAAAAAAAAACATCCGATTGAAAATCAGTAAGAGATTTCTGAATCGATTTCGGCGGATAGGAGATACCTTTTTGAAGCGTATCGTGACATGTGATGAAACGTGGGTGTATTATTACACTCCAGAATCAAACCTGGTGCAGGAAAGACGAAACCTACCCTGTAAAGGCCAAAACCCATCTCTCAGCCGGTAAAGTTCTGGCGACGGTTTTTTTCGACTGGAAGGGAATTTTGCTGATTGATTTTCTACATCGACGTACGGTTAATGTTGTCTACTACTGCCAGCTGTTGGAGACTACCAAATCCGCTTATAGGAGCAAAAGACGCGGTGTCCCCATCAGAAGACATCCTCCTTCTCTATGACAAAGTCAGGCCACAAACAGCGGTTTTGACGAAGGAAAAACTGGAAAATATGCATTGAACACCCCGCATACAGCCCAGATTTGTCACCCTGTGATTATTTTTTTTGCGCCCTTGAAAGATGCACGTGAAGGGGTACGATTTGACACGATGTTTAGGATTTCGTGCTCAGTTGGCTGATGATCCAAACTCAAAGTTTCTACGAGCAAAGAATTCACAAGCTTTCAAGCCGCTGGGAAAAATATGTAGAGCGTGGAGAAGACTATGCCAATAGTTTTTTATATTATTTTATAAGCAATAAATATTTATAAAACAATTCCGGTTTATATTTGATTGGACCGTTATATTAAAAACAAGCGTTTTATAAAAAAAACGATTGTTCGACGTCTGTACAGGACACATTTTAATTTAGCGACCATGAGAAATGTGCCAAGTGTGAATTTAATCAAGCATTGGGTGCGCAAGTTTGAAGAGACTGGAAATACAACGCCGGATAAATCAACTGGGCATAAAAGGACATCAAGAACGAGCACAAATGTTGACCGCGTTCGCCAGTCTCTTAGAGACGATCCTCTACGATTCCGCGCAGCTTCTCTACATTTGCACAGATCCACGAGTCATCGCATTATTCGCAAAGATTTACATTTCCACCCCTACAAAATTGTAATTGTGCAAGAGATTAAGCACGACAATGAAAAATCATTTTAGAAGCCTCAATAACATATGGTTTTCTGATGAATCGAATTTCCATATCAAAGACAACGTGAATAAACAAAATTGCAGATATTGGAATCCCTACAATCAGCTGGAACTGCACCAGAAACCAGTACACTCGCCTAACGTTGTCGATTGGGTTGCTATATCAAGCGAAGGAATTACCGGCCCTTACTTTTTTGAGGATAGCCATGGTCGCACTCAGATAGTTATTTCTAATCATTGTTGCCATACGATCCAAACTTTTTTGGCTCCAGAAATGCAAAACTTGATTGGCTACAACAGCAACACATTTTTCTAACAAGATGGAGCAACTTCCCACGTCACGAATGATTCTTTAGCAGCTCCTCCGATTTATTCCATGAAAGGGTAATTAGTCGCTATCAACGGCTACCGAGGAGTCCAGATTTAACACCTGCTGATTTTTTCCTATGGAGCTACTTAAAAAGTAAGGTTTTCAACCCATTACCGCTCAACTTAAATGTTTTAAAGCAAATAACAGACGAAATTTACGCGATTCCAAGAGCGATGCTCCAGTGAGTGATAGAAAATTTCAGTTCCAGGCTAAAAGAAGCGGATGGTGCGCATTTACGGATGGTTGTTTTTCAAATTCAAAAACCACTCTGTAATTTAACAGCAATTAAACATGTTTGAATTAATTCTGATGTTTTATTTTTTAAGCATCAAAAACGAAAAACATTCTTTATTTGTACGTCTACCCCCTTCGGGATCTTGCTTCTCCGCAAATAAGAAGCATATCGTGATATTTGCGTACAGAATATATTTGTTTATTTTAAATCAAACTTAAATGCACGCACCGACATACACTGAAATAAATTTTGTTGAAAGCTTTGAAACAACATTTTTTGTCGTGGTTATATTGCGACATTGTCACATGGTTCTTGGTAGTTTATTCGTTAGGTAATAATTAATTAATATTTGCTATAGCTTTTCAAAAAGTGATTTAATAATTTTGCATTTTTTTTCGCGGGAACCCTTGTTGTAAGGAACTTTTTCCTTTAAATCATGTGAATAATTAGAAGTATTTTTCCTTACACCCTGTGTAATAAAATTATTACTCATTCACTCACTTTATACTCACACACGAGACATTCTATTAGATAGGCATATTATTAAATATACAATATACTTAAAACATGTAAAAGATATGAAAAGAATTAAATATACGATGGAAAGTATTAGTTCCCGCCCATATTTGACATTTTTACTTCATTATTATTCATGAAATAGTAACTTAAAAAAAACAGTTATTTTCCTTGTTTATAATCTTATAAGAATATTTCTGTGAAATCATTAATAATTTTGCAAATTAGATACTTAAAAATTAATAAAAGATCATCAACTATATAAAACGTGTTTGTATGAATAAAATTAGGTAACTAACGGGCCTGTTTTTAATGGAGATGTTGATGGTTTCATAAATCTCGTCTCCACTACCATTTTATTCAGGACTTTTAACAAACCAGGCTATCGACTGGTTATGTAAATGTTACCCGTCGAGGAACAGGAAATTTTAGAGTGTTTTTTAACAGTTTTATGAAGAAAATCTAACATAGTCGTAGTGTATTTTGTAAACATGACCTTTTATTCTAAACTATTTGTATATGTCATATGGGAATGTCTTGATTTGAAATTCTTATTGCGTTTGCAGAAAACCAGAACCATTAGCGTTGTACTCGGAGTCTCTAACAAAAAACTAACGATATCCTGGCATGAGGCTCTTTTATCTTTCTTTTCGTTCGTTTAATGGAAGATTAAACTTCCTTAAAACATCAGTAAAAAATAAATTGTAACTCTTTAATTGTAGCAGCTGTTCATGAAGGCCTAAATGCGCAAAGAGAATAAAGTGTGTCTCATAGGTAATACCAAAAAAAAAAATTTTCATAAAATACTAGGCTAATTGAAAAGTTCGCGAAAGTTCGCGGGGCGGAAATGATAAAGCAAGTTTATAGTTGAAAAAATGATTTTATTCTTCCGTATATTCTCCCTTATTTAACGGTTAACGGTTCTCTAATTCATTTATTCCATCTCTGAAGTGATTTTCTGGAAGTCTTTCAGAACATTCATATACAGCTGTTATAACTTCTTCATTTGATGAAAAACGCTTGCCCCGTAGGAATTTTTTGAGGTTTGGGAACGGATGAAAGTCAGAGGGGACCAGATCTGGTGAATATGATGGATGCTTCAATAATTCGTAGTGTATTGTCTTAATAAAAAATAATTTTTTCTTCGTTAAACCAGGTCTTTTCTCACAATTTTTTGCATCCAATTGACCCAAAAGGTTGAGTAATACTATCCTGTTATTGTTTTACCGGTTTGAAGGTAATCAATTAACATAATGCCTTTTGCATCCCAACTAATTGATGCCATAACCTTTTTGGTCGATTTTGACCACTTTGACTGCTTCGGAGCTGAACAACCGGCCTCGGTCCATTCTACGGTTTGTTGTCGCAGTTTAGGATCATAGTGGTAAACCCACGTCTCATCCATAGTTACAAAACGACTTTTAAAATTCATTTTATTCTTTCTAAAAACATCCAAATGTTGGTTAGAAAGTTTTACTCGAAGTTGCTGCATCGTTGCTTTTACTCGAAATGCTGCATCTATCTTGCACATATCTTTCTCAAGCCAAATTCCTTTTTTAAAATATGAAACACGCTTCCAGTTGAGATGTCCATAGCCTTAGAAATTTCACTCAAATTCAATTGTCTGTCGTATTGGGTCTCCAGAACGAAGATTATCATCCAGGCTGAAAACAGAACATTGTTTTTGAAGGAATAGACTCCCCTAACACATTTACCATTTCACTATGCCATTGCCTTTAAACTTTTTAAAGAATTTAATCACTGCACGATTTTCAATATGTTCCATTTAAAAAAAACTGATACGTTTACTTTTAAGCTGCTGTTCTTGTATGAATAAATTGACTATGGACTTGAAACTTCTCATATGTTCATATGAAGGATGAAACCTTAAAAGTAGAGATTATATAGTTTTTCTACTGCTCTATAAGTGTCGCTCCGCGAACTTTTCAATTAGTCTAGTGTAAGGCCAAAGCAAAACTTGAAAGAAGGGATATTCTATATTTAGAGAATTGATATATTTAATTTGTGTGCGTTAGTACTACTAGTCCCTCAACTTAAGGTCTCTTCTTGTCATAAGAAGAGGCCTTAAGTTGAGAGGATTTGGTTTTGCGGTATCGGTTGATAGCTCACCAGGATTAACTTAAAATTTTTACATCCTTGGATTGTCGTAGAGAATACATTTTTCATCACAGATCGCAATCTTATGCAGAAAGGTATTTTCCTTTAATATAGAGAGTAATAATACAAGATTAAAGCGCCTAACACTTATCACTATTAGTTATAAATTTATAGAGAATCCAACATCCTCTACTTTTTTTTTGTCTCGGACGTGCTGTATCATTTAAGTCAACATTTCCATTTCGAAATTGTTAGAATTTCTTCTTGCAAAGACTATACGAAACAGCATTATCTCGGAAAGCCACTCTAATTTTGTCCTGAACTTTCGCTGCATATTTTTTTGAAAGGCGAAAAAAGACAATGTTTTAAAAGTTCCTTTCGAACGATATCGCTTCTACAAATGATTTTTCTGATAATATTCACAGTAGACTCGTACATTATCGTACATTATCGTACATTATACAGCTCGTTTTGAAGCTGCTAGATGGCATTTTAACATAACTATGTGGCAGAAACAAAATCTGATTCAAATAGGTTCTATAGACAATTAAACGTAATGCTGAGAATTAAATTGAGGACTTGTCAAAATGCATATGACAGTGTCAATTTTGAAATAAAAGCATCATCGCGATTTTTAGACAGAGACACATAAAGAAGAAGGTAAAGCAACAGGATTTTTTTTTTCAAGAGAACATTTTTCATACAAATGCGATGCAAATGAGTCTGATGGACACAATGATTATTTTGAATATTTTCGGTTACTTTTTTAATATTTTTTTTTATTGTACAGACTGTGTGTTGTAAGAAGAATGGTGTATTGTTAATGTTGATTAATATTTCCTAAAGTAAATATACAGGGGGTAAAGGAAATAGCATTCGTAAATTGAACCAACAATTCGTCACATAATTTGAAAAAAAAAAATGTTCCTTACAATTGGAATCTAAAATCTAAGTGTTTCCTCGAAAACGAATATGCAAAGTTTGCAAAAATTGCAAAGAAATGCAATCGCCAATTAAAAAGCTATGACAAGAATTTCCATTTTAAGCAAATATGTGTTTGCAAATATGATTTTGACAATTAATAATTGCTTATTATTTAATAAATAAACTAATGAATATTGTAAAAGGATTTTTTTAAAATTAAGACTAACTAAGACTAAATTAAGCCAGTCAAAAAAAGGAAGTAGCAGCATTGAATTGACTAACTGAGATGATTCCCATGACAAAGGACCTTCAAAACTATTTCAGCTTAAGTATTTAAATTCCATTTAAAATCAGAATTGTATTTTGTAAGCCAATCTCATGATATGCAATGTTATTTACAAAGAAGCTGCTGCCAATCAGATTAGAAATATACCAGTTCTTTTTCTAAGTGTTCGAGGAAATAAATATAAGAAAATAAGTTTAAAGAACAATTAATTATGTGTTTCTTAATGGGACGCGATTCGTTTAAAGCGTCTTATGGTGTGAAAAATTGGTGCTTGTAATTCCAACTTTGACATTAAAAGACATTAATGTGTAAGTTATCCTTTTTTTTATTGTGAAAAAAAAACAAACCAAATGTATGCTAAAAGGTATGGAATAAATGGCCAATTGCTAGAAAAATAAAACAGTATTGTGAAAATGGTTGTATTTTGGAGACATCTTTTAAGGAAACTTTTTGTTCAAAATAATATAAAGAATTGTTGCCTAAATTTACAGTAATTTCCCTTGCTTTCCTGGATTCCTTGGCACCACTGAACGCAGGTATGGCAATAACCTAGGAAGACTATTGCTGCTGGAACGGATAGAGGGTTCTAGATCACCCCGCAGGCCTCCAAAAAGACGGACAGACTAAACTGAAGACCTAACTGGTTCGTCTCTCCAATGTGCAACCAAGAAAACCAGAAGTAGAGAACGCTGGCGAGAAATAGTAGGTCACGACTCTTGTCGAAAGGATGATACGAAGAAGAGATTTCCCTTACACCCTGAATATTTTTTGTATGTGCCCACACTCGAAATGAAGTTAAATATAACGATTCCAAAATATACTGAGTCTCCCCCAGACAACAAACTATAGGTGAAAAAAAAACATCATTCTTGTTTATCCGCATTCTTCGAAGGTCCATTTCGATCATCGCCTGCGAGATGCAATTACGGAACCACCCGGAGGCCCATTAAAGCTTCTGGGCCTGTGCCTTGTAATCATCCTCCGAAGAGCTGTCCGGCACCAACCGTCCGCCACTAATTTCGATGGGTTATTTATATGTCTGACCGTGTAAACTCCTTTGTTTCGAAAAATATTTTGCTTCTAAGAGAATGAAAGTATTTTTTTAACTCATATTTGTTGTCGTTATCACACGTATACAATCGCTGTTGGAGGAAAACAAAACAACGATTTTTCATGCTGCATGCAACAGTAGTACCGAGTTTAAATGATCGAGCGAACTGTCGTACGCTTTCTTTGAGCGTGACTGCCTTTTTTAGACGTTCATTACAAGAAATGCATGTGCATTTTATCATTTTAAATTAATTAATTGTCGTTCCTGTCTCAAACCTTGGAAAATAGAGAAATAATAATTATATACGAGAAAGAATTTACTACTACGATGATCAAAAATAAAGTGACTTGAAATAAAACACAAAGTATTTATTTATTCATCCAAAATTATTTTGTCTCCACAGTAATCTCCTACCACTGTAATGCACTTATTTCAAGCAGCCATTGTTATACATGCGAAATGAAGTATTTTTAATGCAGAATGTCTCTCTGTGACCGAAATTTGATCCACCTTTTTTATTTGGACGGTAGAATTGTTTTAAATTAATTTGACGATCGCTGAAAAAGCGCATCTCATATCAATGTCACAATAAGTAATTTTCAGCCATTGTTATATATGTTAAATGGAGAACTTGTAAAGTAGAATGTCTCCTTGGGACCGAAATTGGCCCCATCCTTTTTGTTTAGATGGTGGAATTTTTAGAAAATTAATTTTAAAATAATTTGATGATCGCAGAAGTGTATCTAAAGCCAGTGTCACACTAAATATTTTTCAGCCATTATTACATATGTAAAATGAAGATCTTTTAAAGCAAAATGTCTCCTTGGGGCCGAAATTGGCCCCACCTTTTTTTGTATGGACGGTACAATTTTTGGAAAATTAATTTTATAATAATTTAATGATCGCCGAAGTAGCGCACCTCAAGCTAGTGTCACATTAAGTATCTTTTAGCGATTGTTGTACATACGAAGTGAAGTACTTTTAATGCAGTATATCTCTCAGGGACCGAAATCTTCTTTGTTTGGACAGTAGAATTTGTTTAAAATTAATTTTATAATAATTTGATCGTCGAAGAAGCGTAGTTCAAGCCAGTGTCATATTAATTAAACAGGTCAACAGGATTTTGGTAACAATGCTCTTTTTGCGTTTCATTTAGGTAGTTATTCAAACACCTTTTCACAGAAATGGTCTAGCAAGTCCCATTTTCAAGTACCTTCAAGCTTCTCCTTTATATCATAGGATAATTGAAATTATTTGTACCTGACTTTGAATTGGACAATGTAAGAATTATCCCAAGACCGTAGAGGGGGTATTTCCGAAGTATTCTACGAACATTTAAGGGCAGTTTTATTGTTTCCTATAGTTTAGTTTGTTTCGGTCTCGTTTACAGTACAGTCAAGTGTTTAAGTCGATTTTATAATAAAATGGCAAGTTCTAGTCGTCGATTTTACAAAAATCCAGTGGAGAAGTTTTGTATATGCCATAAGTATATGCAGACGATTTATTTTAAAGTCACGATATCTATATCGGAGGAAGTTAGAAAAGCCTATCTTTTATATTTTAAAGGGCAAATTGGAGATCAAGATAAAAGTTGGGCTCCTCATGTTTGCTATGTGAGTTGTCACGTAAATTAAGTGCAGTGAATGCATCACATGACAAATTCTATGCCGTTTGCTGTTCCTATAGTGTGGAGAGAACCTACTGAAGCAAAAGGACAAAATTTAGTATCCAAATTTGCCTTCTGCACTTCTTTTACCTTCCTCAGAGCCAGGAACTACCGGTATCGATTGCGCCTTTAAACCTGGACTACATATTTCCCAGTGATTCTAATTCTTCATCAGGACCTGACCCACAACTTCCTGAGAACACCAGCTGTGACCTAACTTAATAACTCAGAATGAATAAAATGATTTTTTACGTAACCTGAGATTATCAAAACAAAAACGAAACTTCTTGGTCCCCGACTTTAACAGTGGAACTTGTTAGATAAAAATGCGAGTGTTTCACTTTACCGAAAACGGAATGTAACATTTTCAAGTTTTTATAGAATTGAAGTATCGCTATGTGTCTGTCGTGATATTGATGGCTTAATAAATGAGCTTAATATGGAATACGTAGGTTCCGAGTGACGTATTTTCATAGATTCGTCGAAATACAGCCTAAAAGCATAAGTTTTGCTTCATAATGGAAACAAAAACCCATATATTCCTTTAACCCATTTAGTGGCAATGAAAGAAACCTATGACAACTTAGCAACCATATTAAATCGTGTTAAATATGAACAGTATCAGTGGGAGATTTATGAGGATTTAAAAGTGATATGTATATTGCTAGAACTTCAAGCGGATCTTACAAAGTATTGCAGTTTTTTGGGTCTGTGGGACAGTAGGGCAACAAAGGAACATTACAATAGAAAGATTGGCCTCTTTTGAACTGGTATTTCAAACATAAATTATGCCCCCTTTGTTAACCCAAAAAAGATGCTTCTTCCGAATCTCCATATTAAGTTTGGACTAATGAAAAACTTTGTCAAAGCCATGGACAAAAAAGGTAATGATTTCAAAGTGATGCAAAACTAAAACAAGGCATATTTATTGGACCTCAAATAAGGAAGGCTTTAGGTAATTTTCGTTTTCAAGAAAAATTAAATGAAAATGAATTGGCAGCTTGGAAGTGTTTTGTAAGTGTAGTAAAAGGATTTATGTGCAATAAGAAAATTGAAAACTGTAAAAACCTCATAGACGAATTCTTGAAAGCCTATGATGAAATACTAGAGTGTCGCATGTCCTTAAAAATACATTTTTTACACTTCCATTTGGATTTTTCCCGGATAATTTGGATACAGTAAGCGACGAACAAGGAAATAGGTTTTACGAAGACATCAGGACGATGGAAGTAAGATATCATGAACACTGGAACCCATCTATGTTGGGCGACTACTGTTGGTTTTTAAAAAAAGATGATACTACAGAACTCAAGAGGAAAACGTGAAGTTTTTGTCGCTCTTTGTCATCTCATGTAATATATTTTTTTATTCAAATAATCATCAGTAATGTCTTTGCATGGATTTAACACGTTTTATATGTTTATATATAATAAATATTAGATTGTAAAAATATGTCGTCTCCTTTTTTTTCCTCACCACCGACACCATGTAACAAAAACTGCACGTGTTACTGTAATTAGATTATCATTTTCGAATTGAGGACTACTAAATACTTCATATACACCTATTTTCATTAATGTTTTCTCAAAAAAGTTAAAATTTGTTGACCTATGTTATCTTTTAACCATTGTTATGCATGTGAAATTAAGTACTTTAACGTAGAATGTCTCCCTGGGGCTGAAATAGGTCCCACCTTCTTTGTTTGGACGGTAGAATTTATAGGAAATGAATTTTAAAATAATTTGATGATCATCGAAGAAGCAGTGTCACACTAAGTATATTTTAGCCATTGTTATAATACATGTGAAATGAAATAGTTTTGTTATACATGTGAATTGAAGTAAAACTTAACTGAGGTAGCCGATACATTTTAATATTTTTTTTTAGTATTTCGAAACAATTGTCATACATACAATTTTAAAGATAGTGGAAATTGTTGGATATTAATATTTGCTTATTTATTGAAGTAAAACTATCAAAATAAGGTGGATGGTAAATAAAGAAAACATAATCAACAATTCCTTATTGTACATGAAATATCTAGCATTATCACGATGCTAAGTAACTTTTTTAGTTATTTTTATAATGTTTGCAGTTTAAAGAACTTTTGACAAAATAACTGTTCACCTAGCACCTAATATTGGATATATGTAACTAAATACCCGACAATATTGTCAACACTCAACACTATACCATTACATTTGATTGTTATCTTACTTATCACTTAAGAAAATAATTAAATAAAAAATCATTAAAGCATCAATTATCCTCAGCTGGAGAAATACGAAGGGGAACAGTAACAAATTATACCTTAAAAGTTCACAAATTGCTGTTCTAAATGTGGAAGGCATAACAACATTATTTGCCTTTGTCTTCTTCTACAGAGTCTTCATGTAATTTTGTAGCCTACGTAACTAGTATTTAAACTTAGAATACATGATTCCCCAATTTCCATTGTTATCCACAACACCAAAAATTATTCTTAGTAGAAGTAATGCTAATGCTATGTAGAAGTAGCTGTTTTCATCCGATTTGCTTCACAGGTACGTAAATTGCTTTCTAATAATTTCTAGACCGACCCTTTTGCTTTTCACCTTTATTTTATCATAGATTTCTGTTAATAATCTTGTCGATCATGTTAATATGCGTTATTATGTTTTTATAATTGCACATATTTCAAAACTACAAGAGCCATAACCCGTTAACCCATAGAACTACATAAGACTATCATTTTTCCCCTATAGAACCACGCCCATCCAGACAATAATCTTCTTCAGCCCGACCGAGCCTCACAACACAACAGAAGAAGATGAATATTTAACTAGTGGGAAAACTCAGTTTTCCCACGCCCAGCGAAAATCACACACCATTGTGTCTGTGCTTTTCGCGTTAAATTAGTGTTTTTTAATTATCACAATCAGATGGTACGAGTTAAACCTGTCAAAGAATCTCTTTTTTATTGCAGCTTTCAAAGATATTAATCTAATTCGTGTATTACTGGTTGCCTGTACATGAGTTTATTCATAAAAATATTATTTAAATAAATTACATTTTTATTTAAGAATGAATGCAACAAATGCAATATGATGTTAATATCATTTTGATCACTTAGCTATAATTAAAAGAATTCTATTGATGTGCTGAATATTGTTTAAATTTGTATTAGAAATGGAGATGTCTAGATAGGCAGAGAACATTCAATCATTTCATTATACGTTTTTCGAACGGAAGTAATTGGAAGCGTTGAGTCAGGTTCTTCCGTTTTTCTCAAGACGCGTTAATCTATCTTCACTCTACCGAAAATAAAAGACAAATGGCGCATTTCCTCCGATTGTTTTGAACTCTGCCCTGTGAGAAACCCACCTTGCTGCCTGCAATAGGAAACGACTATCGTAATAGAGGAGTTTTTCGTCAGATTTTGAATTAGATTGTCGGTATGTTATCGTATAGTTTCGGTTCTTCCTTTAACTGTACTCGGAAAATGATTTAGTTGATTAAATTTTTCAAAGAAAAAAAAACTTAATATCTTTGTTATTATATACAAACGTGAACTAACTCAAAACAATGATTAGTATAAGGAAAATTTGTTATACAGGGAGTATTTCATATGTTTTGTTAATTACTTTTTGCAGACAAATATCTTATTTTTGTATAAGGTACAGTGAAACCTGTTACTTTTTCATTTAAATTTCTTATTCAATATCTCACTATTCATATATCTCACGACTGAAGACTCTCGGGACGAACACGGACATGCGAACCCAAACCGATCAATGGTTAAAACGGTTTCAAAATCATATCTGGAGAGAGATTCCCTTGGTTATAAGCAACTACGCAGCCAAAAATATCTACAATGCAGACGAAACTGGGTTATTTTTTAGTAAAACATTACAATTCAGTCTCGAAAAATGTATTGGGGGCAAACTTTCGAAAGAAAGGTTTACTGTATACTGTTTTGTGTGGGCATGAAAGGAGAAAAAGAAAAGTCGCTAGTAGTAGGCAAACCAAGGGCTTTGAAACACATAAATCTGGACGATTTACCTGTTACTTGGAGATGGTATAGAAAAGATGGATGTCTAGAGAACTAATGACTTAATAGTTGAAGTTTTATCGAAAATTGAAACGTGAGAAACGAACAATTTTATTATTTCTAGACAACGCGTATTCACAGCCAAGGGATATAACATTAGAAAATATTGAATTCCAATTGCACGTCTTTGGGCCAACTTTTAGACCAAGGCATTATTAAACGTTTTAAAGCTTATTATAGAACATTTATTGTTAACAAACTTTTAATAGCCATTAATACTGCTGAATCAGTTCAAGAACTCTCAAAGAAAATAAACATTTTGGATGCAATTTTTCTTATTAAAAATACATTGAACCCGGTATCAAAGAATACAATTCAAAATTGCTTTTCCAAATCTGGAATTACACATAGTAACTCTGAAACCAACACAAAATACACACATATAAAAAATATAAAAGTATTGAATAATGGTAAATATATTCTAGCAGAGTTGTTTATCGGGTTTCCTTGGCAATTAAAATACATTCAGATGCAGAAGACGACCTCTCAGTATCACTTTTGACTCGAATAAGGAAATGATGATTTTGGCATCGGAAAAGATGGCAGTATCGGGGACTTTTTCGCTATAGACAATGATTTAATATTGGAAGAAAGTAATGTATGTCTGAAGGTTCCTGTGCAAGAAACAGTGTCTGATGGGACAGATAAAGAAGAGGAAGAAGAGGTTGCTGATACATATCAACAAGCAGTTAATATGACATAGCAATTAAAACGCTTTGATGCAGTACGTGGCGACCTGCCAGTTTTGGATTTGATATCTAAGTTGAATCTCTACTTCCAAGATATTTTAATTGCCAAGGAAACCCGTTAAATAACTCTGCTAGAATATTTTAACCATTATTCAATACTTTTATATTTTTTATATGTATGTATTTTATGCATATGTATAATCATTTCTTTATATTATGTATATATTTGTAGTTTCTAATAAATAACACATGTCTACAAAATAAAAATAAAATTGGTGCGGCCGAGACAAACGTAATTTTAAAGTATAGTAACTAGAAGCACCCTCAGTAACATTAAATTATCAAAAGTACATACAGTTTTTAATCTACTTACATTGATAATATTTTCTTCTCAGTAGCCATATAACTGATTTATTTTTGTTGTTTGTTTAATTAAAAAAAAAAATTGTTACATTTGTGGCAAATATACGGTGAAATAGTTTTGAAAACCTGTATCTGAATTTATGCAAAACGCGTATCTCGTTTACTTTAACTCCAAAATCAAAGACGGTGATAAAGCATTGATTCCAAACAATGTTTCGCAAAATGTATAGTCCACATTTCAAGCAATGGACCAATGGTAAAAGAAGTCAGTTGAAGTTTGGTGTGCCTATGATTTGGAGGAAACCAAAAAATCATTACGATGACTGTTATTTTTGCTTAGTCAAGGTACATGGTATTAACCGAAAAAATTACCTATCCAATCTGGTATCTACTAAAGACCTGTTTCTCATTCAGAAGACATCCCTGTTCCAACTTTTCGTGACCTGTTGGATATTTCAGATACAGAATGTAGTACATCCGAAGATAGGCAAGCTTATGCTTACGAAGAAAGTGATAACTTTGAAGCTACGTCGTCAAAACATCTACTTTTTACTCAAGATGCTTTAAGAGGCCTTATCAAAGACCTCGTCCTTTCAAAAGAAATATCAGAACTGTTGGCATCCAGACCCGAAAAGAGGAATTCCACTCATTCCAAAATTGTTTAAATGGGAAACTTTTTAAAGCGGAAGAAGATGTGAAAACAACCTGTTGACATTGTTGCCAATAAAAATGCCAAAAAAAGTTGTAAATATCAATGGTAGTTACATAATAAACTACATAAACTATTTTCATTTCTCTTTCTCTTAAGAAAACCCCTACGAACTTTTAGGACAATCCGATATAAACATGATTAATCACAAATAGTATTATCATTTTATATATTGTTTTCTAAATAGTGTACAAAAAAGTATGTGTTTTAAATTATTTAAATAACCCTCGTATGACGTAATTAAAAGTTCATAAACGAGCAACAGAATTTAAACTAATCGCCAATGAACATGTAAATATGCAGAAAACTCATAAGCGTACAGAGACGCCAATCGATTATCTTAAAGATGTACGGTTTAGATTGAATTTTAATGTACCAGGGGCACACGAAGTTCTCTAAAGTTCAAGGATGAATAAAAATATAAAAACAAGGGTCATAGAGCCAGGTCATTCCTGGAAACTGGTCTGCCTTTTGTTGTCGAAGGCGTCTCACGGGTCACTTGCCACGGAAATCTTCCGTAATTATTATTTGAACAAAGTCTGTTGCGCCCACTTGAACCTCTTCCTGTTCGAAACAAAATTTAGCGTTTTACTGCATGGAAAAACCTTGCTGGTGCCTCAGTTTTTTTGGGAAGCGATATTCGAAGGCGGTGTGGTTGTTAGTCCCTGGACTTTCACGTTTTTACGAAATATTCCACAAAATTTCGCTTGATTTATGATTCGTTGGTATGTGGACTTGTGATTCATTGGTAACATAAATATTTGTATTAATATGTTTTTTTAAACTACATAAAATTCGTTTAATATAAAGGAATTAATTAATATAGTTAACAGGCTTTTTTGCTGGTATGGTTCGATCAAATAGTTTTTTTTAATTAAATAAACACTCATCTACACCTCTGGTCAAATTAAAGTGTACATTTTCGTCATGAATTATAAAAATAGATGGATTGATGATGTCTTTTGTAAAATTCTTGTCGGCGATTTTTAATATGGATAAATTTATCGAGCAAAGAATTTGCATTAATTTTTATATAAAAAACAACATGTTGTGCACTTGTGTATGAAAAGATATTAAGGAAGTGTTACAGCAATAAAGCTATGTCAAAAAAAAATGTTTACGAATGGTACGAGGGCTTTAGTGATAGTAGAGCAGCAGTTGAAGATGAATTTCATCCAGGAAGACCTTCTACGGCAGCCAATGGAAAAACATTATCAAAATCAAGAATCTTGTTCTGATTAATCGACTGGTTCTAAGTAGTTCTAGTTCCACGAATGACCAGCTAAATTTCCAAAACACCCCGGTAGTAGATAAGATCATATTATAATTGAATAGCTCAGTTTTTACCAGCCGATATTTAGTATAATTAGACTAGGCGTTTAAATAACAAAAAGTAATTTTACCTGTATACTTGGAAACACTGTATTTAACCATTAGTATTAGTTTTAATAAGGGTTAACTCTCAAGAATATAAATATTTCTTAGAACAACAAAAGTTATCTTTAAGCTAGGCCAGTGTTTCAACAAAATAACGTCCCTACTCATTTATCAAAAATTATAGCGGATTGGTTCGATCAAAATAATATTTCAAAAATGGACTGTCCCGCTGTCTCTACAAATTTGAATATCATTGAAAATATTTGAGAAATGCTTTCAAGATGAATTTATAGTGAATCAAAGCAATTTACAAATATGCTACATTTGCAAAGTGCTTTTAAGGCTTCATGCGAAGAAATTTCACAATAAACAATAAAATGGTAGTATGATTACCAACAAGATTTTTGTTTAAACAAGATTAAAATCCATAAAAAATTTAAAATATAATGATGTTTTTTCTTGAGAAACGGCTCCAGTTATACTTAAGATGAGCATAAATTCATTGTACTGCGCTTTTATATTAATATGTTATTTCGAAATGTCTTAAAAATAGTTGTTAAAGTTGGTCTAACATTTTGACACTAAGTATAATCCGATTTATTTTTCTCTCTTGTATTATTGGAATTTTGAATTAATCTAAACGAAAATACACCTTACCGCTAATGAGACTATTTTTTGAAGATATAATTGGCATAAAAATGTTAAAGAGAAAAATAAACAGCCATCAAATATATGCTACATCAGGTGTTAAAAATAAAAATTCTTTTTGTACTTTCTATGACATCATCATAACACCAATGTAATAAACATATTCAAAAAACAAGGAAATTTCTTCCGTACTCCACGTAAAATTTCCCTATCCTTCAGCCGCCGTTAAAGGTGCAGAATAAATTTTCCGATTATTTTATGGTAAAGACCTTATTTCGAAGTGGATAAAGGTTGTTGTGTTATTTGTCTAACAGTTGTTTTATCTTATGTGGATTGCTGTATAGAATTCACTTTTCATCTCAAGAAAAAGATTACACATTCCTCCTCTTTTCCTTTATTCAGTTATTTTAAATGCTGCATTCTTGGATGATTTTTTTGGTGGTTCTTACATTTTTTTTTAATAAACACTAACATGTTCTGTTTTCAAGAGATATTTCAGGATAAGAGATGATAAGAGAGGTCTCAAGAGAGGTTTCAGGATAAATAGCATTTGTGGCATTAGAGACCACAAAAATATAAAGCAGTAAATATCTAATATGGATTTGATCTTTATTTGTTTAAAAATGAAAAAGAAAATTACATATACACATATCTTACATACACTCTTGATCAAATTCCATATATCCTCCCCGAGCTGAATCAACTTGGCAACCGATAAAAAAAACGTTTTAATCGTCGTCCTATGAACCTACAACTCATACCGTCTATGTGTAACAAAAAATCATCTCTCTTCGTCTGAAAGACGCTTTATTTTTTCCCACAATGAACCACAAACTTTTAATTTTAATTTTAACTTGCATATGAAACAAATAAAAAAATACTAAAAAGAACAATTAACATAATTCTATTTCACTTTTGAAAGTCTATCATTTTGAAAACAATAAAATGAAAATATTACAAAGCGAATAAATAAACAAATAAATGTGTGCAATCAACACGCAATTCATAAAAAAATCCACAATTTATACTTTTTTAACATTCAGACTCTTGCACCAAGCTATCTTTTAATCAGCTAGACCATCAATGGTTAACGAATACATAAATAAATTAGAGAAAAGACGCCTTGCACTTGTAGGGAATGGTGAGAAAATGCATCCAACTGAAACCGACAACCCTCTTTACTAACCCAGCCCCAGTCCACTTGAGAACCGTCGCTTTTAATCAGCTTCAAGTGGTTTGTGTCTGTCACTGCAAGACTTGAATTTTCGGAATTATCGAGGGAAGTTGTTGGTTCGTCTAATGCGGAACTAATATGTTTGATGTCAAGTGGTTGATATATTGTCGTTTACTAGAGCATATATCGTTAATGCGTTGATGGAGAAGGTTGAAGTGCTAAGTTTAAGACATATTTTTAAGAGATTAATTATTGGTAAGTTATAGTGGATGTTTTCATGAAGAACCTCTAATAATTTTAATATCTTATTATTTCCTCAAAGCAAAAGTGTTTACAGGTGCTTCATTTTTGGTATGGCCATTCATTTTTTTCTTTATTGATATAAACAATCTTATATAGGATTTTTAGCAGGGACTTTTTACAAAATTTCAATCTGGTAGCAGCAAGAATGTTTACAGGTGCTTCATTTTTGATATGGCCATTCATTATTTTTTTATTGACATAAACAATCTTATATAGAGTTTTTAACAGAGACTTTTTACAAAATTTAATTACAGAATTTAAGGAGGTAGACTGACGGCAAGGTAAGTAGCGTGGCATTAGGTTCAATTCCTGTACTAGGTGTAGATTTTTGTTATATGTTTGTAAATGTTTCTAAGTAAGAATAGACAATTTGGTCGGGGACCTTCTAAGAAGTATTATTTGTTCGTCACTCCCCAGTCGGTAGGCTTATCGAGAGACTTTATGATTAAATTAAAAAATTAGGAAGATTCGAGTTGGTGCTGACCGGGATTAATCGGTAGCTGGTTCGAAACCCACGTTATATTTAGTCCAGGAGGGAGCGATACATCCCAGTCCGCAAAAAGATCTCTTTTAAACCTCTCAAAGGTAACATGATCTAGATCTGGGATTATCAAAAGAATCTCTCATGAGCCAGTTACTGTTATCTTTAACACCTCTTCAAAAAGATATCTGAAATATAACATTTTAGAGAGAGCGTTATGCCTTGTATTTAAAGACATAATAAAGTTATCAACTCTATGTTAATATTTGGAAGTTCATAATAATTTCAATCGTTAGAAAGTATTTATTTATTGTTTATTAAAAAATAATATTTTTTAATAACACACATTAAGAACAATACTTTCAACAACACTTTTAATTTTTTTCTCGATTATTTAGCTTGAAACAAATAGCTTATTTAGGATCGGGATCCACATTTTTAGGTCACAGACGATCACCAGCATGCTGGAGCCAATTTTTTATGACGGTTTCAATTGAATTGTCGGTTGCAGAAATCTATTGGTCCTTCATACAATCTACAAAATATTAAAGGTTAATTTTTGAAAGATAAGCAATGATTATTATCATAGCACTTATGCTAAGCAAAAAAAATAAAAGTAAAAAAAAGAGATATCACAAAATGTATTAATACATTTTGTGATATCTCTTCACTCTTAAAAAAAACAAATTATATATAAAGAAGTTAGCTTCTTGTAAAATAACATTGTATGACAAATTTATAGTTTTCTAACCTAATTTTTCAAATTTATTTTACATTGCATTAATATAAATATATTTAGGTATACTATATTTACATGTATGCTATGTATACTATACTTACACTTACTTCATAAATATATATATATATTTAAAATTTGTGATGTTCACACAATGAATAGAAAAACAGGCATATAAATTAAACGTACAACATTCCCTTAAAATATCTTTCTGGGACATATCTAATTGTAAGCATGCGCAGAAACGTACGAAATGGCACTAGACAATATTTTTTTTTAAATTTGGATATTTTAATTTTCAAGTGTTAAAATCTGGTGTGTTTTAAAATTAAACAGTCAAACATTTTTCATAGGTAGAAGTTACGAATATTTTCATATAATCATTTAACTGATACATATACAATTTATAATTTAGGTTATGAAAATGGTTTAAATGAGAGACATCGTTTAGACCTCTTGGAGACATTTATTGATGTTATCTTATAGATGTCATTTGAATCTCAATGAGCTGACGTCTGAAAAAAGTTATCTAAATGATATCATTTTTGAGCTCTAAAGGATATCACTATAATGATATCATTAAGATGTCTTTCAGATCTTGATGCTGAGTGCTGGATTTTAAAGATTCATTACATACCGATTGAAAATTATAACAATAATTGTTTTCCACTAATACATAAGAGATCTGAGCGTCAGCTACTTCAATAGTGGTGGAGTCTGAGGTAACAGCATGTGAAAGTTGCTAAAAAAATATGCTACGAGTATTTTTATACCATGCTAAAATTTATAGGATGATTTATGAGATTATTTTCAACCAAAAAATAATCATCAGCTATATTGAGGAGAGGGGATAATGCGTCAGTGACGTATATGAACCAGATTAAAAATGTTCAAGTATAATATCATTTTATACTTTATGAACTTAATTCAGCCGAATTATCATTCTTTTCAAATAATAAAGAAAATAGTCAGCTGTATTTATAACGCTATATTTATAACGGGGGCAAAACCGTCAGTCAGCGACATAAACATGCTGCGCGCTTAGTGGCACTTTGAGAGATGAACTGACGATCTTTACACCTACAAACATTCAGCTGACGGTGACTGTTATTGTTGTTAACAACAAAATTAGTTTAAATTTCAATTTCAATAAGTATTGTATTAATTAACATAACTTATGCTACTTTATGCTGTGAATAACGAGTTTTCAATAGATTTTTCATATTAGTCAAGTTCGTATCGGTTTTAAAATATATAACAAAAATGTATATTCATAAAAAACGATGAATAAAATCCTTTTAATGCCAAATATTTTTATTTTTATTTTAATAATGAATATTAAAAACATACAAGAAAGCTTATCTTTGCTAGTATCAAGAAGTATCTGTTTCGTATTTATCATTTTCCTCGCAACTATCATCGAAGCTGTCTATAATTTCGTTCTCTCTCAATTTCAGCACTTTCTACGTTTCCTGTAAAAAATATTGCTAGCTATATTGCCATTAATTTAATTTCAATGTGTTATAACAATAGATAAGTTATAAAAGTACCTGCAGGATTTTCGATGATCGTTACGCCAGTTATTGTCGGTGGGACTTGATCACCGTCGTGTAATTACACTTAAAAGTGTATTTATTATTTTCTTCTCTCAGTCATATTCTAAAGGTCATAACTCCGATGGAACTGACTGATGAGCATAACTCCAAATATGTGCTATATATGATGAGCGTAATATGTGTTGAAACAGCTACGATTAACATGGAGGAAATATTGCATTTTTTTGCATAATGTGTCAGTTTTTTTCATCTTATCAGTTATAACGAATGAAACAACATTATGAGTAGCAACTCGTTGTTTATGTATGTCGTTTGTCAATACATTTTGAAAAAACAAAATTCAAAAATAAATATAAAAAGGATTTTTATATCCCAACAAATCCTTGAGGGCAGCGATAAACCTGCCATTTATACAAAAAAAAACTTTCCGTAGTCAAAAGCTACCCACAAAACCGTTATCACCTCTTTACTGGTGTTCCGGACGCCAGGTGAGCCAAGCACTTCGCACCACTCCCCTCTGGGGGATAAGTACGATTTTTACTATAGATCATCATGCTTATCATCATGGTTTTGCTGAAAGAGAAAAACTTTCACTTGACCCATTTCCTTTCTTTTTTCCATACATGGGATATAAAACCCTCTATCCCTTGACGAATGAAATCCCACGTTGGACAGCAGTCAACCTAGTTCTCCAAAAGTTGGAGTTTCGGTCTTCTGTGCCGTCTGCCACCCAAAGCTGAGATGTCTTCTGGACGATAGTCCGTTGATCTTCAGGAAGGTTTTCTCTGCCTTTTCTTGCATGCACTGCCTAAAGGGAGTCCACATCATCTCTCTGTGTATCTGTACATTAATGATTTGATCATTAGGATCTTTAGCTTCACATCTAATTTGCTGGTTTGCAAATTAGCGGGTAAACCATCTTGGCAACGGTCACGGCTTTAATTCGTGCCTTCTTTACATGTTGTTTTCATGGCATATTCTTGTTGAAGGTGACACCTAGATACTTTACAGCATCCTTCCATGCCACATTTTTCTCCTCTATTTCCAGCTGGCGATTGGGCCTGCCCATTCTCTGTGAGACATATATACCCTGTGTCTTGGTGACATTCACGTTGATCTTCCAGGCTATCAACCATTCCGTCAGATCATCCAGGTGTTCCTGGACGTATCCGACGGCCTGGTCCGGTCTTTTATGTTTTGCCATTATGGTTGTGTAGTCGGCATACAGGGCTAACCTAGTGTTAGTCCACCTCGGAATATCACCGCTAGCACCACTTCCTGCGGTACTCCAGCCTCCATCCATCTTCTGGCCGATTTGACTTTACCCATTTCCGCAGAGAAACTTGGTTCTGTTAGGTATGAATCAATCAGTTCGGTGATCCACTCGGGGAAATCCATCTCGATCATCTTGTGGATAAGCTCGTCATGCCACACCCTGTCGAAACGGTTGTCAGTTGCGCGTTACAGTCCGCTAAATTCGAATTTTTGAATTTTTTTAAATTCTACTTTGGAATACCAAGTTTTGATCACATTGCCTCATAAATCAGAAGTTATTTCACCAATGATAAGTATAATGTTGGTTGTAAGGTCATTGAGTGTTTGTGATTTATTGGTGAAAAACCAATGATTTTATATAACCCCAGATAAAATAGTCCAATGGAGTTATATCGCATGATCTTGGTGGCCAGGTGTCATCGGCATTTATTGAGATTACACGGTCATTGAACTTTTCTCTCACCATCGTTGTACCATCTTGTTGAAACCACATGTCGTCCAGATCAAAATCATCAAATTTATGCTAGGAAAAACCAGTAATCATGTTTCTGTAGCAGTGTAGTAACTGCATTTTCATTTTCGTTTTCAAATAAGTACCGTCCAATTAGACTTCCACACCATAAATCACACCTAATTGTTAATTTTTGCGGATGTAAAGGTGTTTCAGGAACAGCACGTGGGTTTTCTTCACTCCACATGCGACAGTTACGCTTATGTACGAAGCCATTTAACCAAAAATGAGCTTCATCGATGAAGATGATTTTTTCATGAAGTAATAAATCTGTTTCAAGTTACTCTAAAGCCCAATCTGCAAAATTATCCGATAAAATAAATAATTGCAAGTGATAATCCGATGATTTATATTTTATCTTGAAAAACAAATACAGATATTATGTTTTGGAAATACTAAGCTAATTGAAAAATTCATGAAGCGTAAATGATAAAACGAGTTTATAGTTGAAACAATCACTTTATTCTTCGGTATATTCTCCCTTAAACTAATACATTTTTTCCAGCGGTTCTCCAATTTATTTATTCCATCTCTGAAGTGATTTTCTAGAAATCCTATAAAATATTCATCTACGGCTTCTTCATCTCCTTCTTCATCTGATGAAAAATGCTTATCACGTAGGAATTTTTTGAGGTTTGGGAACAGATGAAAGACAAAGGGGCCAGATCTGGTGAATATGGTGAATGCTCCAACAATTCGTAGTGTAACTGTGAGTAACGACTTCTGTGAGTCGATGCATTGTCTTGATGAAAAATGATTTCTTTCTTCGCTAAACCAGATCTTTTCTCACGAAATTTTGCATCCAATTGATTTAAAAGGTTTGACTAATATTGTCCTGTTGTTGTTTTACCGGTTTGAAGATAATCAATTAACAAAATGCCTTTTGCATCCCAAAATATTGATAACATAACCTTTTTGATCGATTTTGACCACTGAGCAACCGGGCTCAGTCCACTCTGCGGTTTGTTGTCGTAGTTCAGGATCATAGTGGTAAACTCAAGTATCATCCATAGTTAGAAAACGACGTTTAAAATATATATTATTTTTTCGAAAAAGATCCAAATGTTGGTTGGAAAGTTTTACTCGAAGTCGTTTTTGATCAGAATTTAACAAATGCGGCACCCATCTTGCCCATAGCTTTCTCAAGCCCAATTCCTTATTCAAAATATGAAACACCGGTTCAGTTGAGATGTTCATGGCCTTAGCAATTTTACTCAAAGTCAATTGTCTCTCATCCATAACCATATCATGTATAAAATTAATTATTTGTTCAGTAGTTGCACTTATTGGACGTCTAGAAGGTGGGTCATCATCCAGGCTTGTAGAACTACATTGAACCTCACCTGCCCACTTACAAACCATTGTTTTTGAAGCAGCAGACTCCCCTAATACATTTACCATTTCACTATGAATTTCCATTGCGTTTAAACCTTTTTTTACAAATAATTTAATTACTGCACGGTTTTCAATTTTTTTCATTTTAAAAAATAACACTGATATGTTTATTTCAAACTGCTGTTTTTGTACGAATGAATTTACCGATCGACTTGAAACTTCACATAAGTTCATGTGAAGGATGAAACTCCAAAATGTAGTATATTATACAGTTCTTTTACTACTCTATAGGTGTCGCTCCGCTAACTTTTCAATTAGCCTAGTAATGTCGTTCAAATATCCCCCTCTGTTTCGTCTAGTGGAATATATTCTGATGACCGAATTTTCGATTACCCTTTCACACATATCGCGTGGTATATTTTCAATGATGGCCTGAAGGTCAAGAATCGTTTGGAGTTTAATCCTACAAACTAGAAATTTAACATAACCCCACAAAACATAATCCAAGGCTGTGAAATCACATGATTTTGGTGGTCAGATCATTACCATTTCGCGAAATAACGCATCCAGGAAAGTTTTCTTGCAGTAAATCGATTGTCTGGTGAGATGGATAACAAGTTTTGACAGGTTTTCTTGATTTTATTGTTGAAAGAAAACATGGTTTATATACACAATTATCAGTTCAAGCTAAATAAGGTTCAGGTAAAATTAAGATCAAAGACCATATCGTAACTTTCTGAGTATGAAGAGCTAATTCCTGAATAACTTGAGGATTTTTTTCTAATCATGCAGTTATGTTTGTTCACAAACCCACTAAGTCAGAATTGCGCTTCGTCGGAAAGATTATGTTTACCCCAAAATTGGGGTCGCATTTTAGCTTCCCATTTCTGAGCGTTGAATTGACACAGTGTTCTAAACACCGCAGTCTATAAGAAATATTTATATTTCAAACAGAGTGGCTGGTATTACGTTTAATAACTGACACTCTTATTGGAAAACTCTTTAATAATAACGTGATATAAAGTTCTGGTTGAGAAAAGACATGGATCAGCGATTAAGCATTCAAAGTTAATGTGGGAAGAATACGCTTTTACTATATCAGCCTTTTTAATTGCCCATTATGAAGGAAATACATAAAAAACACACGCACATCCATTTGTAAAATAATTTTATGAATTTCTATTCAGAAAAAAAATCGTTTAGGCGTAGATTTCCTTATTTCTGATTTCCAATAATCTTACGCCTGCGTTATCCATTACCATTTCCGACAAAATGTTCTTTATTTTGGCGATAATAAAGCAACAAAGCGAAGATCTAAGCCTACGTGACGATTTATTCGATAGTTGGTTTTTCTTTATCCTATTTTTTTCGGTTTTTTAATTTCGTAGTAATCCGAAGGCCTGCGGGGATTATAAACCGAATCCCAGATCAAGGTTTTCATCGGGTACGGCCTTCCAGAACCGGTCTTGAACCAGAGGCCCGGCCATCTGAAGAAAGAAGAAACGAAGGGCATCGGCGAGAGAGGACAAAGCACACTGGAGCCTCGTTTAACAGCTTCTGGTCATCTCAAATAAATAGAACGCTATGTTTTAGTTCTTTCAGTTAAAATAACAATGCTTGAATCTATAACAGTGTGCTGAACCCGCATTATTTATTTTGTTAACGTTTCGGTTATTTTTATTTCAATCATTTTCAGAACAACTACAATTTTATTTACATACATATATGTATATATATATATATATATATATATATATATATATATATATATATATATATATATATATATATATATATATATATATATATATATATAATAATAAGAAGAAAGAACCCTGTACAAAATCCAAAGTACGTTAAAAACAAGGATAGACACTTAGTAGGAAATATCAAAGGAAAACTAAGCAGTTGGAGAGGAGAACATTTGGAAGACATGTTAAAGGGTGAAATGATGAAAAACGAAGAAGGCGAAACGGACGGGGCGAAAAGAATGTGTTGGATCTGGTAGGGGAAGTCCCTTCCGAAGAAGAAATGAAAGGAATAATAAAGAACGTGAAAAACCACAAAAGCGTAGTTTTTGACCTCAATGGCAACCCACGGTACTATATGGCTGTGAATTTTGGGTAATGAACAAAAATGAAGAAGAAAAATTGAATGTTGAGTACTCAGAGTACTGAGGAAGAAATATGGTGAATAGAGTGAAAGTATAAGAGACAATGTGGAGAAGGAGAACAAATGACGAAATTAAACTTCTTTACGGAAAATCATATATATATATATATATATATATATATATATATATATATATATATATATATATATATATATATATATATATATATATATATATATATATATATTTATATATAGATATATATATATATATATATATATATATATATATATATATATATATATATATATATATATATATATATATATATATATATAGAGAGAGAGAGAGAGAGAGAGAGAGAGAGAGAGAGAGAGAGAGAGAGGACACGCGCCGATTCAATATGCAGCTAGTGCAAAAAACCCTGGAAGAAAACAAAGGAATTAACAAAGCTAAACAGAAGCTGAGAAACAAAAGAACGCAAATATATGCTTTAAAGCGTGAGGATGGCACAGTGTGCAGGACGCGTACCCAAATGTTAGAGATTGTCAGAAGGTTTTATTCCCAGTTATATGAAGATCAGAGCCAGTCAGGGACAACAATACCCACGGAAGAACAATATATAATGCCAGATATCCTAGTGGAGGAAGTAACAAATGCTATAGAATTGATGAGGAACGGCAAGGCTCCAGGAAAGGATAGTGTAACTGTCGAAATGCTAAAAGCTGGTGGTCGGACGTTACATAAAACACTGGCAAAATTATACTCAAAATGCCTCAAAGAACAAAAAGTACCGGACTTATGGAAAAATGCAGAAGTGATCCTTTTACATAAAAAAGGAGCACAGGAAGATTTAAAGAACTACCGTCCAATAAGCCTCCTATCAGTGATGTACAAAGTTTTCACTAAGATAATTTCTAAAAGAATATAAAAAAAAAACTGAATGACGCACAACCAAGAGAACAAGCAGGATTCAGAAGTGGATTCAGTACAATGGATCACATCCAGGTTGTACAGCAGGTCATAGAAAGGCACAACGCCTATAATATATATATATATATATATACCAGGTCTGAAAAAAATCAGTTATTATTTCGCTACTACCTGCATTAAGTTAAAAAAATATTAACCTAATGTTTGCGTTCCTTATATCTCTATATATGGTACCCAAATTATCTGTATTACTTCAAAAATTAATGGTATTCATTTTTTTGTAGGTAAATCATTTCTTTTTATATTGTGTTTCAAAAATTATTATTTTGTTAGAATTAACGGTATGGTCATTATATATGGCGTGTTTAATAATGTTCGTTTTGTGTTTATTTATATTGTTTAGTTTGACCAATATATCAACTTGGGCAATTTAAACAATCCATAACCAATGCATTGAAGCATTATAAATATGTTAGCAGTAGTTACACTTTTATGTGTCAATGTTATAAAAAACCTTCCTTAGAAATTATTTATACAGAGCCTTCGTTTAATCCCGAAACCAACTTGGCCTATAAATGTAGACAACCAACGACAAGTTGGTAGTGATTAACACGAAATCACTAATTTTATTAAACTACGACATACGTTTTTTCCACATTTTATACATATTTTTTTTCTTTGAAATATATACAGAATTTAGCATTAATTACGAAAGTGAACATAACAGTTGACCAGTCCTATATTATTTTGAACCTAAAGTTAAAAAAATTAAAATAATAGCAGATGCCATGAAAAGAAAAAAGAAGAAGAGAAGCTATTTCGTAGAACCTTTTATGGAAAGTATTATTGATAAAGTGCAAACAACGAAATCAATTTCTTTTAAGTAATGAAATGTGCTTTTAAAATATTTTTTATTGTTCAAGAGGCACAAAAACTAATAAAAACCTTACACGTTGTTTTATTGCGACAGATCTAGTGAAATTTTTTGTAATATTTTGGTGACAAATGATGCCAACTTTCAATATTTCAACATAAAAAATGAAAGTTCCTAGGTTTAAATAAATTAAATTTTATTATCGTATGTTGTCTAAGACTAAAAATATAACGAAAGTAAACGAAAGAACTCAAGAATGACAGCCTGTAGATTGTCGCGTGCGCAATATTTAATTCTCGAAAGTACCACGAACTCGAGCCAAGATCAAGAGCAAGCAACGTCTTTTGTAACATTACAGAAACATTTAACTGCCAGTTAAGAAGAAAATATGCCCGCGCAATTGTTTAAGAATGCTTATTATACCTTTTATTTTTTTATGAGAGAACATTTTTATAATTAAAGTAAAACAAAAAATAATAATAACGACAAAATGTGCAAGTTGTAGCGGCATACAAGGAAATAGTTATACATTTAGTTGTCCTAATAATATTTTATTTAACGTAATAACATTAAATTAAGTGTAAGTATGTTTTTAATTACTAAACAACCTGAACTATCAAAATTTGAGCAGAAAATTACAATAAAATATTCAATTGAACGAATTATTTTTAATTAAAGATTATTAATGATACTGATTAAAATTATTTAATATTGTAATATAATAAAACACTCCTTCGCCATTTTGTCAAACAATTACAACAGAACAACCCATAGGGATCCAGTACTTTGGATTAAAAAATAAAGGCATTGCTATTAAGTATTAAGCTTCATTAATTATATAAACGAAACAGTTTTAGACAATGACACCCTTTAGTTTTTTATGATTTGTAATAAAAAATACTTTTAATTTTTTCTAAAATATTTCATCAACGTAAAAGGTAAATTTTGCTCCCCGCCGTTTTTTTCCAAATTCAAGGGTTAATTGTAAAAAAATAGTTATACATTTATCATTCAAGGTATTGTCCATCGTTGGCCACTATTTCTCCCATCCTTCAGGCAGCATTCGAATCCCGCGTTGAAAAAACTGATCATCTTTTGAAACGATCCATCAATCGATACAATTTTTTACTTCTTAATAAGACCGGAAGTGCTGGTCAGCCAGGCCGTATGCCATCGATTGAAACAGGTGATAGTCAGAGGGAGCAACGTCTGGAGAGTACAGCGTATTGGGGTAGGATTTCCCATTTCAATGTTTCCATCTGTTTTAACCACTTTCGCAACATGGGGCCGAGCATTGTCATGCTGCAAAATCACTTCATCGTGTCTTTCGCTGTATTACGGCGGTTTGTCTTTCAATGATCGGCTCAAATGCATTAATTGCATTCGATAAGGATCCCCTGTGATTGTTTGAAACAGTTTTAACAGCTCATAATACACTACATCGAGCTGGTCCCACCAAATACAGAACATGACCTTTGAACCGTGAATATTCGTTTTGGTCATCGGAGTGGAATCCCCATGATTTTCGACGCTTGTGATGCACACACACGATGCACAATGCGATGCAGAAATCCCTTCCGTTTTTTTACCTTTCAAGCAACGGTTCGCACGCAAACAAACGGCGTTCAACATCTATCGGTTTCAACTCATATGGCACCCAATATACTTACTTCTGGGTCATTCCCAGTTCTAGGAAAACGGCGGAAGCAAAGTCCTATACCTGTTATAATTATGAATAAAATTATTGTTTATATTCATAATAATAGCCTGTATACCTTTTAAATGATCGGTAAATTCATTCTGGAAAATTAATATTGTCTTAGAAACAACGTAAAAATGAGTTTAAATAAAAAATATTAATAAGGCTCCGCCACTCTAATTTTATTGGACATCACTGTAATATATATTTAATATAAACTAATTTAAATATTGTTAATTAGTAACATTTAGATATTTATACAATTTACAACCTTAAATACAGTTACGTTGTAGCGTTATATAAACATAAACAAAAAAATTACCACCATTAAAATCATTTTAAACTAATGTTATTTTTTTTTATGCGTACTTAAATCTGTTCTGTAGATTGGTACTTTGCGACTTAACATACGTGACATCTGCCGTTGGTGCTTCGGCGTTTGCCGAGTCACTAGACATCTAGTCAAACTGGTTTTTGAAGCGTACAACCGCGTACGTCTTAGAAATTTATAGTAAGAATCTTCCCGCCTAAAGAGATAGTACTACAAGCTTTTAAATGTCCACCTTAAAAGAATTTTATAATACATTACATTTTAGGGGGACGGAATATTATTTTTCTAAAAGTTTCCTAAATGACAATTAAAAACAAATGTATTTTATTAAAAAAGACGAAAAAAGGTAAAGATATCGAAGAGTTTATTATACATTTGGAAAACACAAGAGGTCATACCAACATTTCAATAACAAACGTTTTTCGATTTTTCAAAAGTCCAAAAAAATATATCCAATTTTCCAATAACCTACATTTTAACCAAAAAAATTTTTTGTCGGGTAAATTTGTTGAAAAAGCTTGTTGAAAACGTAAGAAAATGAAGTAAATACGTCAAATATTTAATGTTTATGGAATATTTATTAATCGTTCTTATTTATGAATCGTTTATTATCGTTTCCGTTCCTTCAATACCGAAATTGTTTCCGTTCCTTCAATACCGAAATTGTGTCCGCTGAAGTTAGAATGGCACTTTTCATTGACTCTCGCTCTCACAGTTTGGCAGGTGTAGTTGTTTCCACTGGACCAATTTCAGTCAAAATCGAAGAGAGACTTGACGCATGATATATATATATATATATATATATATATATATATATATATGTTGATAGTACCTCAGATGTTGTCACCGCTTCACGAGCAGCAACCTATTCTGGAACAAAACCAATCACAATACGACGCTGCATATCACCATCGACACCTTTCCTTTCAGTCGATACATCTGCCTCATTTTCAGCACTGACAACGGCTTGTATAAAGTCGGATTCCACAAAAACATCCGGATTAAATGATGAAATTCCCATTGCTTCGAATCCATTTACGATGCTTTGAGGTAAAAGAGCAAGAAACAATGCGGATTTAACAATGCCTGCAATGTGCCGAATATCAAACACTTTTCCAGATTTATAAGCAAAAACACGATTTATAAACAAAAAAATGACGCATGGATACGAAAACCGAAGAAACACCAGTATCTCAACTTACCTAAATGACGTTAGTTTTTGTAACGCAAAAAAATATGCGTATCAGGAATTTTTACAGAAAATCTTTTTACACGTAAAAATACATATTATTTATCACACATTGATAGTATATACCGTGAAAAATCGTTAAATATAACTTTTTTAAAATAAACTTTATAGAATAATGAAAAAATCACAATTTTTTTTTTATTTTCACAACACGTTATTTGGTAGAGGTACAGATAATGCGTGCGCTCTCTTGGAAACTTTATGAAAATTGAGATATTGGTCCTACAAAAATTTGACATAAATGACATGTCACTGGCAAAAAACGGACAACACCTTACTATATATCGAAGAAGCAATATGCGAATATCAAGCAGGATTTAGGACTGAACAGTTGTACATAGTCCGTCGAATAAAGAAGATAACAACAAAATTTGATGCTCCTATATTCCAGATATTCATAGACTTCAGACAGGCGTATAAAAATATGTATATATAGGCCATTGAGGAAATAGGAATACCAGATAAGCTTATTAGATTAATCTGAATGACGATGCTTAATTCTAAGGTAGTAGTAAAAATCCAACAACATATCACGATAAAATTTGGGGCCGAAGGTTTGCGACAGGACGGATGGGTTGGCACCAGGCCTGTTTAACATAGTATTGAACAAAGTCATCATCGAAACAGACATATATAAATTGAACAGTGTAAACACAAATAAAACAAACAAACAAATAACGCAATGGCTGTCAACTCGATACGGCCATGGCTGTTAATTTTGATAAACTTTTGGTGAAGAATTTTGGATTTAATAATGGTTTAAATAACCCAACATGCTGGGCATTTAAGATCAGGAGGATATAGAACTGGTACACACGGTCCACCCTGTTTGGCTTCCGCGCGCCACTTGGCTTTTTGCCGATTATTTTTTTCATGGAGCAGTTCTGTATGTCTCCTATGTCTCCTCACGAGTCTGTCGTTTGCCGTCCTTTCCCACTCAGATGTGCTTGACATAGAGTTCTTCAGAGGCGGTTTTATGACTTCTTTGTATCTTCTTTTTGTACATTCCAGATTTCACTTCTTGTTCCTTAATTTGCCATAGAGAATTGACCTCCTGTATCCTTTGACAATGACGATGAAGTTGAGTTTTTATGATCTGGGATTGTATGCTGAAACTGTTGGCTCTTTCAAGTACCTCCCCATTGGTCTGATAGTTTTGCCATTTTATTTCCAAGATTTTCCGAAACCAGCGTTGATAAAATCTCTCAAATTCTTTTATTTGCTTCCAATACAGGACCCAGAATTCAGCTCCACACAAAAGAATTGGAATTATGATGGCATTGTCAAAACTGGTTTTATTGTGTTCCTTTAAATTTCGGTTACTAAACATCCTTCTCGTTAGACGGACAAAATTGCCACCAGCACATTTTATTTTATATATGACATCTTCTTGCATGTCGAAGAACAATAAATTTGATTTCCCAAATACGAGACGCATGCTACTTTTTCCAGTGGTTGACCATTCACAATAACATTAGGACTGGACTGTATGGCGGATGACCCATCAATTTGATGTTATGGCCGGTCAAATATTAATTTATTCACGTTGTCAAGCTAAAGAATGATCCTGCGTCGTTGATTGTTTTTTCTAATTTATTTTAAGCCTTCTGGCAAACAAATGGTTGTGTGCCATTCAGAACTGACCGTTCTACGATTCCCTAGTGGCACTCTAGCTTCATACTCATTTATCCCAAAAAAACAGGCGACCATTTGCTTCGAAGTGCTTCTTGCGTGAACAACTTTGTTGGGTTTAGCTCATTTTGAAAGACCCATATAGTCATCTGTGTAAATGTTATACATGACTTTTGACGCACCGCGGTTGTATTTTTTGATAAATAAAAGAGATCTTTCCAAGAAAATGATTTCATTGACTAAACGGTTTTGACCAAACTCGAACAGATTTACCACAAAACACCAAATCTTTTTTTAACTTCTCGACGCATGTTTCGCTAACCATGTTCACATTATGGGGATTGAATCATCTCCTGATGATTCTAACATGGTTAGCGAAACGTGCATCGAGGAGTTAAGAACAAGTAATTTGGTGTTTAGTGGTAAATCTCTTCGAGTTTGGTCAAAATTAATGAAATAATTTTCTTGGAACGGAAATGTAAGATTCTATCTGAAGGTAGAAATTCAAGACAATAAAAATTGGTTCGTCAGTCAAATTCTTTCTACATTCTCCGTATTCGTCTGATTTGTCTTTATTATAATTTTCTCTGTTGTAAAAAACAATGTTTTAACCCTCAAGAGAAGTACTGGGATATTCCCAGGAACAGTATTACCCAGGAGTGAATTAAAAATATTTTTCCTTATAAATGGTCACGTTGAGGGGATGACTTTGAGTGGGGGAAAAATTTTACTATCCCCACTAGGGGGATCTGTAGTGGGGATAGTAAAATCATAGCAATCTTAAGATGTGAATACTAACAAAAATATAAGCGACCGTAGTCAGTCTATGGATATACAGCCAGTGCTGTTGGTGTGACAGTGTTTTATCAATTTATTTAAATAAACTTTTTGCACAAATAGTGTATTTTTTTAAGTAAATCATAAATATTATATTTTCTATAGTATTTTTATAGAAAACTTCAATTTTTATTTTTTTTAACATTTATTTATCGGTTTCTTTCATTTTCTATTTAGCTCAAAATGAACACACGTTCTCGTACTCGATGGGCGTCTGAAGTAGAAGTATTATATGAGTATGAAGCGTTATTTAAGTGTTTGTATTAATAAAAAATTAATGACTTCATATGGTTAACTAAGCATTATTATTTTAAAACCAGTGAACTTTACCTAACTAAATAAATATATTTTTTTAAATAAAGCTAAATTATATAATAAGTATTTGAAAGTACATTCAGTCCCTTTTTAAATGCCGTTAGAAGAAAGTTTTTGTTTATTAATTTCGCCTAGATATGATAGTTTGAATAGAACACCAGATAACTTTTTTTATTTTTGATGATTTTTTCGATGGTATTAGGAATGCTATTGATTATATATCTTATTGAGGTTTAAACAAAAAAAAATTAAATTGGATAAAATAATCAAAAGATATTAATAATCTAAAACATACAGGCATAAACATATGGCATACCCATGTGCTCTTGAATCGGGAAGCCGCTATAGTGCTTCTCTTGAGGGTTAAATAAGATACTACAAGTATCTATTTTATTTCCTTTATGAGAGTCCACATCTCGCAACTCTAAGTGACTACTGGCTGAATGAGTAGATCACCGGAGAATAAGTTTAGATCTTAGGGCAGACTGAATGGAGTAAGTAGTTGTGTTACGATTCATAATACGATTTCTGATTTTATTCCTGATTTTATTCCTCTTGTGATGTGACTTTTGGAAAGTTTGCCTCCCAGATTCGTAAATTCTTTCAAAAAACGTAGTTCTTAGTTAGTTCTCTTTATATCTAGATCTTTTGGCTTGTTCTTTTATTTCATCATATGTCTCCTTTAATAGTATTTTCGAATATGTTAATATGTTTAGGTATGCCTGTGCTGGAGAAAACAGGAAATGCCATTCGACTTTACAGATGCTTATATTATACCTATTTTTAAAAAAGGAGATAGAGCTGACTGCAATAACTATCGGGATATATAATTGCTCTCTGCTGCAGTAAAGATTCTGGCTAGAATCTAGAGTAGTATGTAGACCGACTGATATGTGTGAATTCAGAGCGGGTCGTAGAACAGCAGATGTGATATTCTTCCTATGCCAGGTGCAAGAAAAAGGCAGATAATAAAATGAAAACCTATTCGTGATTTTTGTGAATCTGACAAAGACGTTTGACACTGTTGACAGAAATATAATATGGAAGCTCTTGGACATCATAGAATCTCCGTATAGGCTGGTAGTCATGACCACATTTCTCCACAATGGCATAAATGCAAAAGTTCTGACACAAATGGACGAAACTGGGACTTTTGGGATTAAGGCAGCTTATTGTTGTGAATATTCAACAACTGGAAGAAGTAGTTCATCAAGGCTGCCTCCAGAAAGTCTTGAGAATAAAAAGGCAAGTCTATCAGACCAATAGGGAGGTACTTGAAACAGGCTATAGGTGCATCATAGAAAACCAGATCATAAGAGCTGAGATGGTTAGATAATTGCCGAAGGAGAAAGGAAGCCAATCCTCTATGGCAAATTAAAGAACAAGAAATGAAATCTGGAAAGTGCTTTTTAAGGTATAGAGACGGCTTTCAAACGTATAGAGACGATTTCTGGTGTCACATTTAATTGATCCGCGAGTCTTCAAACTTTTTCGGTGGTCTTCCACGTTCTTCATTTCTCACGTCAAAATCGCTACTTTTGATTTTTTTAAACCACTCAAAGCACTGTGACATTCGATACGATTCTGCAGAAGTTTTCTTCAAATGGTAACAGAAAATCAATGCTGTCCGCAAACCGTAGTTTCCAGACACGACATTCGACATGTTCAACGCTATTACTACAAACTATGCTGTTGTATGAAACTTGTATTGTTGTGAGTTCTTTGTGAGAATCTTTGTCAGATGTCAACAAGGAAATCGCGCCGATGATACGGTTTCGCGGTAACTACATTGACGGTAACTACTATCGCTTGTACGAAATATTGTCCAGCCTTCAAAACAAAGGTTTTCATTTTTCAAAACAAAGAATAAAATAATATAATATTTTTTTTAATTCTCATTTCAAAAACTTTTCGAAAACGAATAATCCTTCCAACAAAATATAATATGTTATAAAATTCTTTCAAGGTAATTTTTTTCAGCACAAAGTACAGTCAAAGTAAATTTTCAACAGTAAACATCTAAATCTCTTCGAGTTTAGTGTTTCACACCGAAGGTTCCAATAGAATTGATAAACGGTTCCAACAGAATTGATAAACGGTTTTGGTTTTACTAATAAATATATAGGAATCTTTTTATTTTACTCTCGTAGAAGAGAACAAAGAAAATAAAGCTGATAAATATTGAACTCTTTGTAACGAGGTGACATTTCCTATTACACCATTGATCGGCTCGCACCAATTTACAAAGCTCGCACATTGCAAAACCACCTCTGGGGGGAGTGTTCTAACATTTAATGGGACCTCTTATTCATCAACGAATTTTATGCTTACTCAATCCGTCGCTATTGTGCGTTTATACGTGTTTTTTTCAGTTGCGGTCTAGTGCTTTCAGTTTGTCGTATTTTTTATATGATATCACAACTGATCTGGTTCTTGTAAAAAAGAAAGCAGAACTAGTTGTTAAGAGAGAGAAAGAGAGACCGGGTCACCGAAAGTTGGCATTAGGAATGTATAGTTATTAGGTACAAGACAAGTTTTAAATAAATTGTTGATTGGAGGGATCTGAAGTTTTTCGTACTACTCAAAAAAAAAGATTTTCTTTAAGCTGTTTCTGCCATATGTTTGAAATGTTACGTCATCAGTATTGTTGGTTGGCCGCAGTTGTTTGTTAGGAACATACCTGGACGTATTGAAACATCTTTTTATTCTTACCAATCGAATTTAATAAATTAAAATAGAAAAATATCATTACTTTAGCTCCTTATTCGCCTGAGATAACAAAGTATCGTATTACCCCAGATAGCAATATGACGTCTTGATTAATTCTGAATAAGTTCTCATTTGCGATTTGGACGTCAGCTTCAACATCGAGAATAAGTATTTAAGAACTTCTAAAGACTTCGAATGCACGCGCGACTTATCGAACTCAACACGACTTCTTAAAAAAGGACTCTTAAAGAACATTTTTTTTTTGACTTCGGCAATAAAATTGTTTTAAGAGCTCTTCTTTCTAACTTCAAGACTTCTTTAAAAACTTTCTTTTCTGATTCACAAGAAAAACTCCTTAAGGAATCCTTTTTTTGAATTCTTAAAAAAGAGGTTAAAAATACTCATACTTAAGAAATCTTAAATATGACTTCTTTAAAATTCTTTGTTTCGGATTTTTACTACGGTAGAAGCACTGATTTTGACGTTTTATAAAATTAGGTGACTGGTTAATTTTTAAATATATCGAAAAGGCATTACAAAAAATATAATATTGAATCTGAGAATTATATAAAAAAAGTGTTTTCTATTTTAAACATTTAAAAAATGATTACGTTAAATTGAAATAATCATTTACACCAGTTTTGGAAATCCTTAAAATTGCGAACCCTAGGAATTACAAAACCATACAAACTTCTGTTTCTTCCAATTTGGATTTTCCTAAATGAAGTTCCTCATTAAATCGTTTTCGAAAAGTATTATCAGTACGTAATAGTACATCCATTTCCAAAAAATCTCATTTGATGGTTATTGTAATTACCTTCTTGCAGGCATTTACCACAACTATAGTAGTCAGACAAAATTTTGAAAAAGTGGACGTTAATGTTGTATATAAACCATATAATAAATTAAGATAAGTCCTGGGTAATCCAAAGGATAAAGTAGATCAACATGAAAAGTCAGGGATTTACGAAATTAGCTGTCAGATTTTGATCGAAGGTATATTGGGCAAACAAAAAGATCCATATTAACGAGGTATAAAGAACACATTGCCCACATTAGATATGGAAGAAATGAAAAATCTTGTGTTTCCCAGCATGCAATCAAACATGACCACAATATATATATATATATATATATATATATATATATATATATATATATATATATATATATATATATAAATGTAAATAACAATAGGGCTTTGGATGGATATGAAAGCATTCAAATAGAAAAATGCAAGAAAATCATGTACCGGGATAAAGAACCTATTCCGTTCAGTCAACTTTTTCAATTATTAATGTAAGGGCCAGTAAACTTCACGATTCATTTTTGTCTTTCTTTTATTCTCTTTTCCCCCTTTTTGTCTTTTTTTCTTGCCGGCCGCGGTAGTCTGGTGGGTTAGTCACCGCCTGGCAATCCAAAGGTAGCAGGCTCGATTCCAGTACTCGGATGTGTGTTTTTCTTTAATTCTTCTGTCCGTCTTACTTCCTACCTTACACACAGTTATATACACTCACATATACACACACACACACGCCCATATATATCTACACCTAAATGCCTGTGATTGTTTCTAAGCAAGAGTGTAAAATCCGACAACGAATTACCCCAGTTACGTCAGTTAAAGGCTGGGTAAGGCCGGATGCCTTCTGAGAAATGTTTTACGTTGGTCACTCGCCAGTCGGTAGGCTTCCTGATAGACTTATATGGGTAGGCACATAACCAAAGATTTATAGCCTGCTGACCTGGGTTTGTCGGTAGCTGATGACCGTGGTTCGGAACCGACGTTAAGCTGTAAGTCCAGTCGCCAAATAACCTAAGATGCTAATGTGCCTCTAACGGTAAACCCTTTCCTTTCTTTTTTTCTTTTTTATCTTTTTTTTTACACGCTTCATTAGGTAGGTAGAACTCTTTCTAGGTAGTAGGTTAGCAATTAGAATTCTCATATAAATAGAACATAGTTTAGATTTAGAATTAGATTAAATAATCTGCTGATGATGCTAACATGGTTAGCAAACCATGGAGAACATTAAAAAAAGTGATTCGGTGTTTAGTGGTAAATCCTATTGAGCTTAGTGTTCCACATCGAAGGTTTCAATAGAAAAATTGATAGACCTTTGATGCTTTATGAGTTTCGAAAGTATAACGATACCACTAATGGCACTAATGCTATTAATACTGTTTATTTAGAAAATATTGAGGACTGTTTAAAAAGATTGAGGACTGTAATTTCAATCGTTTCGATGGTATAAAATCTGGAAAACCTGCTGAGTTTGATAAAAATCTGTTACTGGCTGAAATTAAACCTGATCCTAAACAAACCATCCAAGAATTAGCCACAAAGCTTTATACATCGGTATTAGACTAGGAAGTACTAACCTACCGTATTCTCCTAATTCTGCATCATCAGATTATAATTTTTTCAGATCTATAAAACATTTTCTTCATGGAAAAATATTCCCTACTGCGATAAGTTACAACTTGCCCTCGAAGAATATTTTATTTGAAAAGCAGTCTCATTTTATAAAAAGGAAATAGAGAGTTGTCAATAACGATGAAGATTATATTGTAAATTAAAACTGTATTAGCTCTTACATAAAATAAAATTTTGTATAGAATCAAAAATCGACATTGCTAATAGGTAAACCTAAAACAATATTCAGATTGCTTTTTTTTCTTTGAAAGACTGCAACGCACGCATTAGCAAACTCTTTCTTTAACCTCCTCATTAATTTGACCACTTAGCACCTAGTAAAAGCTTTTACAGTTCTAGAGAATCAACAACTTTCTTCCGATGTTGTCTTTCACGCAAATTAGATGTAAAAAACGGAATTTCGAACGATGTTTAAAGTAGTGTACACAACACCTGCCCTGTTGAGTCATTCTTGTCGCTGATGGCACATGCTCGGGGTGGCAGTCGGTGGTATTTTCGCAGATGGTCGCTGAGGGATTAGGGCAGATGAGATTTAATGGCAGGTGCCAAATTATTTGTTTTTTTTTTATTTTCGTTCGAAATCATCAAATTTTATAAACAGATACGTCATGGGGGTATTAGTAAAATAATTTTTTATTAAAACGTGAATCCGTTCTTTGACAATTTCTAATTATTAATAGGTGTTTCGGTTAATAATGTCGATTTTTTCGCAAAATTTGAGCGTTTATTTCTATAACAAAATAAATTACCTTAATAATCCAAGTATTGGTCATCGGTAATTATTACTTTTTCCCATCTCTCTGTCAAAAAATGAATTCCGCGCCAAAAAGAGTTTTGGTTTTTTGAAGCCAACCATACATCAAGCCACATTTTCCCTTCTTCGTAAATGTTGTTCTGAAAGTCCGTGCTGCATCGATCGAAATAAGTGGTAAGCCCGGTGAAAACGGCGGGTGGGGTAGGACGTCCCATTTAACGTTTCCCAAATAGGTTTTTACACATTTTTTTTCAACATGAGGCCGAGCATTGTCATGTTGAAAAATGACTTTATCGTGTCGTTGGGCGTATTCTGCTCGTTTTTCCTTCAATACTCTGTTTAATTTGATCAGTTGTTGTCCATATCCAATATCGCCAGTAATGATTTCACTAGATTTCAGTAGTTTGCAATACATAGATCCTCTACTATTCCACCAAATACACAGCAAAGCTTTCTTTCCATGTATATTGCGCACTAGTTGTAATGTTGAAGGCTGGCCTGGGTCTAGCCATGTTTTTTTGCAAGCGAAATTTCATAAGTGATTTTTCACCTTTTAATGTCTCTCTCTTTCAATTCATGTGGAACCCCTTTTTTCCTTACCAGATCTATAAATATGAAGCCGGAATTTGCCCATAGATGGCCTTAGCTGTCAATGAACTTACAGTCAAACCGCGTCATGGTACCATTTCCTTATTGACATCTGACAAAGATTTTCAACTAACAACAATACAAGTTTCATACAACAGTATAGTTTCTGATAGCGTTAAACATGTCAAATTTTGTGCCTGGAAACTACGATTTGCGGGCAGCATTGATTTTCTGTTATCATTCGAAGAAAACTGCTGCAGAATTGCATCGAATGCTTGTCGAAGCTTGCAAAGAGCATGCTCTTGGTAAATCACAGAGCTTTAAGTGGTTGAAAAATTCAAAAGAGGCGATCTTGACGTGAGAAACGAAAAATGTGGTAAACTACCGAAAAAGTTTGAAGGCAGCGAACTGCAAACATTGTTGAATAAGGATGACGCTCAAACGCAACAACAGCTCGCTGCTCAATTAATTATGACACGAGAAGCCGTCTTTATACGTTAGGAAGCCATGGAAAATATCTAGAAGATGGGTTCCACATAAACTGAATGAAAGACACCAGGAAAACCGAAAAACCACTTGAGAAATGCTGCTCGCTAGGCACAAAAGAAAGTCATTTCTCCATCGAATGTGACTGGCGATAAAAAGTGATCTTGAGTATCCTAAACATATTCTGAAGCATAATCTGAATCCTAAGCATAAAATATCATGGGTAACATCAGGCAAAACATCGACATCGACTGCAAGGCCAAATCGCTATGAACGGAAGATAATGCTCTATGTTTGGTGGGATCAGAAGGGTGTGATCTAATATGAACTGCTAAAACCTGGCTAAACCGTTAATACTGACCGCTACCCCATAATACAAAACGACCAGAATATGAAAAAAGGCAAAACTAAGTGATTTTGCTTCATGATAAGGCACCATCACACACAGTAATACTTTTAGATGGGAAATACTTTCGCATACGACTTACTCACCAGACTTGGCTCTATCTGATTACTACTTATTTACACCGATGGGACACGCACTTGATGAGCAAAGCTTCACTTCTTACGAAAATATACGAAAATGGCTCGATGACTGGTTTGCCTCAAAACAGCAACAGTTTTTTGGCGTGACATCTACAAATTGCCAGACAGGTGAGAAAAATGTATAGCCAGCGATAGGCAATACTGCGAATAAAATATTTTTTATCATTTTCATACAATAAACGTGTATTTTCTATACAAAAATCTCGGTTTTATATTTACATACCTGGTAAACCTTTGGAAATGGTGGATTGGCAACATTCAATGGTGGAAGTAACATTCAATGGTGGAAGTAACATTCAATGATTCTGTCAATTGTTTCAACGTATGAGTTGAGTTTTCACCCAATAATGCTTGCAAATCCGCATCTTCAAACTTTTTCAGCTGTCCTGGTCGCTACTTGTCTTTTATATCAAAATTGCCACTTTTAAAGCATTTAAAACATCGTTCACGCGTTTTTTAGGTCAGGGCATGTTTACCATAAGCTTCTACCACCAATCGATAACTTTCAGTTGCCGTTTTCTTCAAATGATTATTAAACTTCCCCGCAAAACCCCTTTTTCTGGTACATAATTCGACATATTCCAAACTGTGAAAATGTTTTTTTGCACAATGACAAGTAATAACGAACTGACTTTTAATGGCGTGTATTTACCCTCCAAAACGCCATAGACGTTATTAATCTATACCAACAAATACATAAATAACGCCATCTCTTAGCAAAATTCGATTAATAATAGCATTATTAACCGAAACATCTATTATAACTATATTATAATTGTATGTTTGGTATAGATATGTTTTTCTACATTTCTTTATCATTTTTTCGGGGGCACCTTATAGACCCATAAAATTATTTTAAAACAAGAAATATTTACGGTTTCTGTGCAGGTAGTTTTGCTATCAAGCCCAAAGGTACCTATCCAAGCCGAAAGTCTTCACGACGGTACTATCCTCCTCTGCCCCGCTTCTTCAGTGCTTTCGTTCGTCCAAAATGGCCGCTCCAACAACTCCCCCTCTTCCCGCTTCAGTTGCACACACCTGTGCACTGGCCTCTTCAGACAGCGGTACCGCAGACCAAAATAAAGCTATAATAGGTGAGCGAATGGCGCTCGCACTCTCCACGACCGAGTTTTCGCGATTTTTCCCCGAAAAAATGGTGATTATTTGAATTGTTGCTTATTCATAGAGACTGACTGGAACATGTGTGTGTGAATAAACAATGACCAAGACAAAAACTCACAGGCCCAGAGCCTTGTTCCAAGTTTCGAATGTAAGTAGACCTATGTTTCGTTTCAGTTCTGTGAACAAGAACCGGTAAAAAGAGGGCGCCAGTAGATATCGTTTAAAGAGCATACTTAAAAATCAAGTGACATATGCAAAATCTTATGTGTTTAGTGTCCATTTCTATAGTTCTTGTATTAATTATATTTAAACAGGTGATATTAGCGTAAAAGACTTAGAACTCACCGTACAGCCAAAGTTTAAGAACGTGGGAATATTTCAAGAGCATTGAATTATATATAACGTTATATTGATCCATTTTTATGAAAAAAAGTAAATGATTATCAGTTATTTAAGTTATTTATTATTTAATAAATTAATCGATTGTTTACAAATTTTATATGTATACTCAGAGACTTAAAGGAAATGTACTTGTGATTAATCCTATCTAGCAATTATATATGTTTATTATGAAGGAACGAATATCATTGAATTTATAAATGTATAGAAAGCGACGAAAATTCACAAGAAAGAGTAAAATTTTTATAAAATAAAAATATCTTATACAAATTATGCAACTAAACATACAACACAGATAAAAGTAAGAAATTTTATTCCCAATTTATGGTTAACATTACTTTTTTATAGTATTTAAGGTAAAATTAACGCAAAAAACTCATGAATGAATGTACTTGAAATAATTTTACAAACAGATTAAGGACGTGGGAATATTTAAAGAACATTGTGTTATATGTTATGTGGTTTTAATGGTTTTTTACATAAGAAATCAATGATTATCCTTTGTTTGAAGCATTATTTATATTATTTTAAACGTTATTAAGACGAGGGGCCCAAACAAAACCAATTATGTCATAAAAAATCGTAATTATTCTAGTTAGAGTTAATAAACTTGAGCATAGAACTGTAAAACAAATTATATAAAGTTGGTATTGGTAAACAAATTATATAAAGTATTAATACAATTATAAACGAAACAAACTGACAACCATTTCAACAAAAATCAATTTTCTTCTATTTTATACATTATTTATTCCAGCTATCTCCAAGGATCCAAAACAAAACAAGTTTTTCACGTAGTAAAATATATAATTGCTGTTCTTCACAATGTTAATGAACTTCAACATAGAAAAGTTAAAATTATATAACCACATTGTTTTAGTTGTGAAATAAAAAGAAAAAAAATACAGGAAGCGATAAAAATTGGTTGTACATATTGTTGAATATGTCCATCGTATGATATGTAACGAAACATATCATCAAGCGTTTTATCTTTGATTTGCTCATTCTGGCTTTTCTTTGACCGTGGTGAGCTTGGATTGTATCGTTCCTGGCTCTGGCGCTTTGTTTTCGGGTCGTATTCAAAAATCCAAGACACGTATGACGCGTTCCAGAACATGAAATATCATTTCAATCCGCCTCAAAAAGTCAAGACATGTTTCTCTCCTATTGTTCTTTTGATCCTGAGAAAGGTTTTTCAGAACCACTTTCGGGCAGATTGTTTTCATCATGTGAGTCAAATTCAACTCTTTTCCGATCATTGTGACCATCAACCGACGATCAGAACGCGCAAGATACGAGTTGGAGGCCTTCCGCTGCGATGTTTATCTATAATTTAGTCTCGGCCCTGTGAGAATGCCTTAAACCACCTGAAAACCTGGACCCCTGACAAAACACTGTTTTCATAGGCCTGTTTGTAAAAGTTTTCGTCCCACTGTCATTCATTTTCAAAACGCACTGGAAAAATCTGGGTTACGAAAAGAATTACTACGGTTCTAAGGAATTCAAACTCGCACTGCGGAAGCATCAGATATTGATCTGTCCTCCCATCGACAGGGAAGCCAACAGTGATACCAGATCGAACACTGCACCGCCAATTTCATTACTTTATCTACACACCTCGTATCACCTTTTAAGTATGCATTGAAATTAATTTATCATCAAAATATTAAGAACGTGGGAATATTTTTAAAATACAGAATTATATATAACGTTATTTTGGTGAATCATGTTATTTGTATTGTTTTAAATTGTAATAAATAAATACGCAAGGTATGCAACCAAAAATACACATGTTAATGTGTTTTGCTTTAATAACTTTTCATGAGTTATTTATTGATTTCTGACTGATAATGGGGATGTCTGTAACACTGTGTAACAACAAAATTGCACTTCGACAATTAACCAACTGTGTTATTTGTTCAAAGATAATTGTTATTCTATAAATAAGGGTAATTTCCAAAAACCTCAATCTCTTGTTTGACGCGACTGCTTGCAACCTGTGTTTTCATTTGCCACGCGCCCCTTTCGTTCTAACAGGTGGAAGAACATCTGTCCCGGCAACGTTTGATCATTCTTTTTCCTTTTCTCTTATTTCATTTATGTTAATAGATTGATTTAAACATATACTACTTTGAGAATATGATATGAATTAATAGAGGGAACAGAAAAATTCCGCACGGTGCCATATCTGATGAATATGGAGCTTGTGGAACGATGTTTGTTTGATTTTTAGCAACAAATTGACGAATAATTACTGTGGTGTGCGATGGTATAAAAACCAGTAATTGTTCAGTTACAGTAATAGCTACAATGTCTCGAATACTTGGTAATGTTTTTATTAAGAAAAATACTTCTCCTGATATTAATTGATAACTTTAATTATATAATTTGTGAAGACAATATAAAAAAGACCATGACACTAACGAATCAATAAACTTAAAAAAAAACAATAAATTGAATATATTCATTTCCGAGCGGTTTTAGTTAAAGTTCGCATGTATGCATTTTGAGAGCTGTATACGATATTCTTCGCTAAAGTTATAACAGTACAACCAGATAATCAGAATATCGTGGTTTACAGCTCTCGAAGTGCACACATGCGAATTTCAACAAAAACCACTCAGAAATGAATGTATTCAATTTTATTGTCTTTTTTATATTTTGTGAATAAATTATATAATTAGAGTTATTGCACACTTTGTCAATTAAAAAACAAATGTGTATAATGTATGATGTACATTTTTTTTATTTTACTAGTTATTTAACACTAGAGACTGAGAAAATAACTTGCAACTTAATAATTATCAGAAATTATTAACAAGAATAATTTTAATACTATTTTTGAAACAATATATAACAATGGTTGGAATTTGAACCCCGAACTATAAGTTGGCAAGCCATAAAAAGTTTAATTGATACCTCGAATACCCTTGAGATGGCGCCACCGCTTGACACATTTCACATCGTCGCTTATAGGATTAGGTTATGTTTGTATTTATCATCTTATTCGTGTGAAGTTTCTTCACACAAAAGCAAACTTCATTGCTTACAGATGGCGCAACATAAATAGTTCATATATAAATGTATAATATTCGACAGTTGTCTTCATTTCCTGGCGTGGAAGGTCCTCCTCAATGAGGTTCATCCTCAACTCCTCTACCATCACTAAAGTTCTTTAGTGATGGTAGAGCAGCTTCGTACCTATAATATTTTCTGTAAAATTTTAATGCATCAGCACACAAAAAAACTAATTTCGACTTTATATACAACAATATTTTTTTTAATTACAAAAGACACTGGCATTTTTAAGTTAACAAACGAAATGATATGAAACTGTTTGTCAGATATCAAGGATGAGCATAACAACTTATAAAAAAATGGTTGCATCGATACGCAAAGTGCATGAATTTTTAAAACTAAAATCACCTTAGTTTTTTATCATAGAAATATATTACATTGTTACATTGTAATTAAATAAGTTACATTTTAATTAATATTATTTTTTTTAGGTTCTGTGGCATTTGGACATCTTCAGGAGAAGTTTCCGGGATCTATCTGGACATGCCTGCATGGCGGAATCGTGTATCTTCTGTGCCCTTAAGGTAATATAAATAAATTTAATAAGGTGAAGATTTTTAACTGGTGAATAGCGTGTATTTGTATGGTAAACAATATTTGATTGGTTGCTGATCATAAGTGAATGGAATGTAAACAATTATTTATATTATTGTAAAAGTGGTGTTAACCTTGACAGACTAACGTTCCAAGTAAGCCTATTCAACGGAAAGTGCAAATTGAAAAATCAAACAACAATTAAAAGCTTATAAAATTATTATTATCAACTATAATGTTCTATCAGTATGTAGTGCAAAGCTTGCAATTCAAAAAATATATCAATGAAATATTCTCTCCTAGGATCAAAACAGTCCATACCGGTTACGTTGACAATTTCTTCTTTGTCTGCGCGTTCATCTTCCCCGCCAAACCAAACAGTCGATTTGTAAAGTTCAAAGTTGGCTTCCTCGACTCACGTTGTAAGCTTTGTGCGTGGCGCCCTCGACGGCCAACTCCTCAAGCTGATGGTTTGCGGTCCGGGTCACCATTTCTTCACCTCTTCGTTCGTTAGTTTTCTCCTGCAGGGCCTGGGGCCATCGGCGACCGGTTGACCTCGTTCGCTATTGGTCGAGAGGATTACTTAAGACTCGCTATACGGCTTGTCTCTATTTTTTTATAATCGTTTTACAGCAGCATGGTTGCCAGATTATACTATCATTCGGAATCATAAGATCAGTTTTACTTAAAATATGTTATTAATAGTAATAAAGATAAATATGTATCGAAGGTAGTTAACTAAATATTTATCTAGACCGATTAATATTGTTTAATTAATGGTTTAGTATGTTTAAAAATTAAGATTATTGGCAACATTGGAAACTACTATAGTGGTACAGCTGATTGGTGATTGTAAACAATGAAGCGTACTACGATTATTTGTTTGGCTGATTCATTTAAAGATCCAACACGTCTTAGAAACGATCTGGCGTATAAAAAGGCTTAGCTAATATCTGAATACGTTAAATCTTTGTTCTCTCAAATAAAAATCCCGCTAAATAAATGCTGTTATTCGTGACATTTGATTGGGTCATAAATATGAATGAATTTACTAGAAATGATATGCAAATTGCTTGTTTTAATTAGTGCATATGTTGACGAGCCCAAAAGCGAACTACAATTAAAGGGTTCTCGAATAAGAATGTCAAAACTTTAAAATGAGGCACAATGGTAGCTACAAGTGATAATCCTGTAATTTATATTTTATCTTGAGGAACAAATAATGGCATTATGTTTTGAAAATAATATCATTCAAATGTCTCTCTCTGCTTCGTCTGATGGAACGCATTCTGGAAACCCAATTTTCGATTACTCCTTCACACATATCGTAGGGTATTTTTTCAATGGTGGCCTGAGTGTTTCGTTTAAGGTTAAGAATTGTTCGCGGTTTATTTATGTAAACCAGAGATTTAACATAACCCCAGAAAAACATATTCCAAGGGCGTAAAATCACATGATTTTGGTGGACAGTTGACATTACCATTTCGCGAAAGAACGCATCCAGGAAACTTTTATTGTAAGAAATCGATTGTATGTCGAGATGTCTGACAGGTCTTGTTGAAAGAACACATTGTTTATATCCGCATTTATCAGTTCAGGTCAAAGATATTCTGTTGGCATATTCCTATAGCGTTCACCACTAACAGTAACACGATTTCCGTCTTGGTATTTAAAAAAATAATAAATCACTCATTCAGTCCACAAGGTGACTTTCTGAGAATGAAGAGGTAACTCCTGAATAACTTGGGCATTTTCACAAACCAAAATCCTGAAGTTATGTTTGTTTACAAATCCATTAAGCCAAAAGTGCGCCTCGTCGGGAAAGATTATCTTTCCCCAAAGTGGGGGCCCCTTCCAACTTCCAGTTTCTACGCACTGTTGAATCGTACATCTTATTGTACGATTCACACGATTGTAATGTCTTGGTCTTTAAAAAAAATAAGGCCATATCACTCATACAGTTGAAACAGTGACTTTGTGAGAATGAAGAGATAACTCCTGAATCACTTGAGCATTTTCACCGACCAAAATCCTGCAGTTATATTTGTTTACAAATCCATTAAGCCAGAAGTGCACCTCGTCGGAAAATATTATTTTTCCACAAAGTAGGGGGGTCGCCTTCCAAATTCCAGTTTCTACAACCTGTTGAATCGTACATCTTTTCATGGTGAATTGCCACAATATACTGAACACAGCAGTCTATGATTAACATTTATATGTTAAACAGTGTTGCCGCTATTGCGTATCAAAGTTGTGACACTCTTATTGGAAACCTCTTTACATAAACTGCTCTATCAATATGAAACTGGAACAAAATGAAAATCTGGTAATAAAGTTTGATGTAACACATTATGAATTCGGCAGCAGTACTTGCACTTACTTTAGAAGCTGTAAAATAGGATTTATTCATATATGTTGAGAGTAAATCAGAAATGACAATTCCTTATATTTTTACCTATAGTTTATTGGGCGAACAAAATTGCTAGTTGTTACAGTTGGCAATGTTTACAGCGATGGTGAAGCAAGCACTATCAGTGACGACTATAAAATGATATTTAGCCTAGAAATTATGGGTTGTATCTGCAAAATGGCAACGGACAATGACAGATAATGATGGTGGCTACGTGCTGGAACATTTTCTTCTATTCCTGAGCCCCTCAGTGAGCCTTGATTTCTTTCAGCCTTTGTCTCCATCTGGAACGATCTCTGACAGTTCTTCCTATGCAGCATTTTCAGCATTTCTTCTTACATTGTCCTACCGCTTTGTCTTTGGTTTACCTCTCTTTCCTCCCCCCTATCGATTCTTCTTGGTATTCGGCTTTCTGGCATTGTTGCCACGTGTCCCATCCATCTGAGTCGTTGAAACCTCACATAGTCTACAATATCTAGATCTTTATATGATTGCTTGAGTCCTAAGTGATTCTCCAATTTCCATTATCATTCAGAGCGCCAAAAATTGTTCTGAGTATTCTCTTCAAATATTGCAAATATTTCCTCTATTTTTTATATGAGGATCCACGCCTCGCAGCCATAAGTGACTACTGGCCGAATGACTGTTTTATAGATCTCAACTTTCGTGTTTGGGTAAGTATCGATTGTATAGGACAGATTTCAGGGAGTAAAAGGTTTCTTTCATGAGGGTTTAATATGAGGGATCTTTCATGAGGGTTTAATATAACACATTATAAATTCGGTAGCAGTAGTTGCATTTTGCCCATGTTCAACTCATATTTTTAGCCATTTCTTTCAAACTACAGCTGGGATTTATATCATTTTAGAAGGTTAAGCTCTAGGAAACATCAACAGGCAATCAGAGAGCAAAACTTAAACCAAGCTACCCATACTGGCCTGTTTCAGGACTAATGTTTGCATGTTCGTGATTAAAAATCAAATCGTACGCTCGTGAGGTTCCGAGAAAAGTCTTCTTCAACGTGACTGGCGATTACCGCGGAGCACGTACATCGAAGTCGGATCGATAATCCGAAGAATACTTAATTGACTTTTACGGTTGTGGAACGATTCCGACGGTGACATTGTTATTTCGTTTTAATAAAAAGAAAAACAAGACAACTTTCAAAGAGTCGACGTGAAATTTATACCACTCAAATCACAAAGTATTGAGACCGATTCTTTTAAATAGCATACGTCATTATATGGAAAAATATTTTGCTATTAGGAATTGTGGGTTAATATCTATAAAGTGTCAAATCCGGTAATTTTTTTATTTTGATGTTAATTAGATCATGTGATTTGACACCGTTGGACTATTTTCTTTGGCGTTACGTGAAAAGCCAAGCCTATCAGAACAATTCACAATCGATTTCTGAACTAAAGGATGAAATTATTCCAGTCATTAGTGAGATAGAGCCACGGTTATGCCAAAAGATCATCAAAAATTTTGACAAAAGAGTGGAAGTTTGTGGAGCTGCAAGAGGTGGTCATTTGGCGGAAATTGTCTTTCGTGTTTAAATGCCATAGACTGTGTTTCAATTATCGATGAAAAGTTTTTTGAAATTCTATGTTTTATTCAAAACGCAAATTCTATGTTTTATTTAATAACAAGAAAGCTCAATTTGAAAGACCCTTTAAAATGCATTCTGGAGACACAAGTTTCAATTACTCCTTCATAAAGAAATAAATAGAATAAACAAGGAGTTGGACAAAGGGCTAAGGAAAGAGAACATGGATTCAGAACTGGAAAATCTTGTATATATTTAATAAACACATTAAGGATCATTACAGAACACTCAATATCAATCGCCACTTTGTCTTGCATTTATTTACTTTGAAAAATCGTATGAGTCCATAAACAGAGAAAATATATAGATAATACTTAGAAATAGGGGGGTTCCACAGAAAATAATCAATTTAATTAAAGAAGACTACAATCAATATAATAATATACGAGGTCTATAAATATGAAACCGGAATTTGCCCATAGATGGCCCTAGCTGTCAATCTAGTTACTATCAAACCGCGTCATTGACGCCATTTTCTTGTTGACATCTGACAAGGATTTTCCCCTCACGACAATACAACTTTCAAACAACAGCATAGTTTGTAATAGCGCTGAACATGTAAAATTTTGGGCCTGAAGACGACGGACAACATTGCTTTTCTGTTACCATTTGAAGAAAACTACTGCAGAATCGCATCGAATGCTTGTCAAAACTTACGGTGAGCATGCTCTTGGTAAGTCACAGTGCTTTGAGTAGTTTTGAAAAATTCAAAAGTGGCGATTTTGACGTAAGAATGAAGAACGTGGTAGACCACCGAAAAAATTCGAAGACATCGAATTGCAAGCATTGTTGGATGAGAATGACGCTCAAATACAACAACAACTCGCGAATCAATTAAATGTGACACGAGAAGCCGTCTTTATACCTTTGAAAGCTATGGGAAAGATCCAGAAAATGGGTTCCACATGAACTGAATAAAAGACAGCAGGAAAACCGAAAAACGACTGGCGAAACCGACGACCTGGCGAAATGTTGCTCTCCAGGTACAAAAGAAAGTAATTTCTCCATCGAATTGTAACTGGCGATGAAAAATGGATATATTTTGAGAACCTTAACAGTAAAAGATCATGGGCAACTCCAGGCGAACCATCAACATCGACTACAAGGCCAAATCGTTGGACGAAAGACAGTGTTTGGTGGGATCAGAAGGGTGTGATCTATTATGAGCTGTTAAAACCTGGCGAAACCATTAATACTAAACGCTACCGACAACAAATGATCGATTTAAATCAAGCTTTGCGTGAAAAACGCCTAGAATATCAAAAAATGCAACACAAACTGGTCAAGGAAATGATTGAGGCGTTTAGTTTGGAAATATATTCTCATGCGACTTACTCACCAGACTTCCGATCCGATTACTACTCCTCCGTCCGATTACTACTTATTTGCATCGATGGAACACAGACTTGCTGATCAGCGCTTCACTTCTTATGAAAATGTATGAAAATGGATGACTGGTTTGCCTCAAAAGAGCAACAGTTTTTTTGGCCTGGTATCCACAAATTATTCAGACAGGTGGGAAAAATGTATAGCTAGCGATGGGCAATACTTTGCATACAATAAACGTGTATTTTGTATACAAAAATCCCGGTTTCATATTTACATACCTGGCAGTTAAACATGAAGGAAAACTATTCCAAGCGTTTGAAACTGAAACAGTTGTAAAGCAGGTAAAGCACACCAATATTGTTCACGTCAGTATTGGGCGATGTTATGAAGATAGTTATAATCCACAAAGTAGGGGGTATACCATGGAATTTGATGGAAACCCGAGGACTCCGATTTTGCCGATGCTATATGTTTAATGTCCAACAAAATCCAATATTTACAAGAAAATGTGAATAATCTAAATAGAGAGGATCATCTGCGTATCCTACTCCCTGGTTTTCTTTATTTGTCACTGTTCAAGTTACGTCTTTAACACACTATTTAGAGCAAGACATATTTTACAGTGCCCCCGTATCAACAGTGATGCTTATTAGCGGAAATTGTGCCAAAAATTAAAATGTTTTAATAAAATTGTGCTGTATTATTATATAATAACTAATAATATATCAAATTATTTGATGAATTTACATATTATTTTGTAATTGAAGATTTCTGGTGGATAAAGAGTGGGTTCCGAAAAAACTGACTTCCACATAGACTAATTTGAATGTGTATGGCGTCCTGATACAAAAAAATCACCGGACAATACTTGCGTGGTATTTTGTAAATCACAAAATGCGTGGGCTAAATTCAATGAACCAATTTCAGTCAATCTAATACTTACGTTAATTGTAGACAAGTTTCCATATAAAGTTTCATGACATTCTTGTTGTTTAACGTATCAATATTTACAAAATCTTCATTTCAACCTTATAAGCAAGTCGTCACCAATGTGAAATACTCTAATTGGTGTTGTAATAAGGCTAAGAACTTTCCCTACATTTTGAGAATCTCCTGACCATGAAATCGTGAAGTGATTCTTGGTATAAGAACCCAAAATAAATCATTAGCGGCTCGTTTATAATTAGGTTTTAAATGATACGATGGTCAATATCATATTTCCTTGAAACTTATTACTCTCTCATATATTACTTCTCTTAAAAAACTTATTACTCTCTCATATATATATATATATATATATATATATATATATATATATATATATATATATATATATATATATATATATATATATATTTATTCATTTAAATTTTTATTGATATTAGGTTTTTCTTTTACTCGTTTACGTAATCGACACCAAATGACCAATGTGTGTAAAATTAATTTATTATTTTGGAGTCAAAAAATTACAATGTACCAATTGCCTTCAAAAGTAATTAATTGCAAATTGAAAAAGAACTAAAATAATGTGTAAATATCAGTATCAACGAAATGGGCTAAAATCGGAAAACCTGTATTACCAGCAGAACAAGGTTTTTTTTATTTTCATTTAAAAACGATCCAACATAAATACCCATAACAATTTTTAGAGTATCATAAGGGCAGATATCCTATTTATAAGTATTATATTAAGCTAATTGAAAAGATCACGGAGCCGAATTTACAAGTTTGTAGTTGAAAAAATAACTTTATTCTTCCGTATATTCTCCCTCAAGCTCAATGTATTTTTCCAACGGTTCTCCAATTCGTTTATTCTATCTCTGCAGTCATTTTCTGGAAGTCCTATAAAAATCTCATTTACGGCTGCTATAACTACTTTATTTGTTGAAAAACGCTTGCCACGTAGGCATTTTTTGAGGTTTGGGAACAGATAAAAGTCAGAGGGGGCCAGATCTGGTGAATATGGTGGATACTCCAACAATTTATAGTGTAACTGCTTCAATTGGGTCATTGCAAGAACACCTCTGTGAGCCGGTGCATTGTTTGATGATTTTTGTTTATTCACTAAACCAGGTGTTTTCTCACGAATGTTTGCATTCAATTCATCCAAAAGGTTTGAGTAATAATGTCCTGTTATTGTTTTACCGGTTTGAGTAATCAATTAACAAAATGCCCTTTGCATCCTAAAAAATTGATGCCATAACCTTTTTGGTTGATTTTGGCCACTTTACCTGTCTCGGTGCTGAACACCGCAGTCCACTATGCGGTTTGTTGCCGCAGTTCAGGATCATAGTAGAAAACCCAAGTCTTAAGCATAGTTAGAAAACAATGTTTAAAATATATTTTATTCTTTTGAAAAAGATCTAAATGTTAGTTAGAAAGTTTTACTCGAAGTCGTTTTTAATCTGAATTTAACAAATGGGGTGCCCATCTTGCACGTAGCTTTCTCAAGCCCAATTCCTTTTTCAAAATATGAAACACCCGTTCGGTCGAAGAGAATTTCACTCAAAGCCAATTGTCTATCATCCATAACAATATCATGTATATAATTAATTATTTGTTTAGAAGTTGCACTTATTGGACGTCCAGAACGAGGATCATAATCCAGGCTTGTGCGACTAAGTTGAGACTCACCTGCCCATTTACAAACCATAGTTTTTGAAGTAGTTTTCAACCATAGTCTTCTGCCTAATACATTTACCATTTTACAAGCGTTTCCAACAAGCACGGTCTAAAATAAATTTTTGTCCAGTATAAGGTATGAATTGAAGATGATTATGTTAGGCGCAAAATTGGTGGTGATCGTGAGGATATTTTGCTGTTCTGCCTAAACCAACTACAAGTTCCTCATCCTCGCGGCGACTATATGGAACTTGTAATTACTTTTTTAGGAGGTAATGTGCCTAATGGAGTAACGTTTCGTGACTTCAGGTGCATTTCATGATGCAAGATGGATGGCTGAAATTATTTATTGTCTGAAGATCTTGATCTTGAGGAGTCACATCACACGAAAAAGATGTCTGTATTTTTCAATCCGCCTCTATATCAAGGCCTGATTTTGTTGTTCAATATCCTCCAAAGCACCATTACAAAATCTAACTCTTTTATGAAGGATTTATGCTCCTCTAAATACACTCGCGCGACTCAACCTTTCGCTTGCAAAAACTGGAATATTTCGCTTAAGGATAAACTATAAAGTTTTTCAAAAGGCATAATATTCCGCGTGCCTTTTTGAAACACGATCCTTCTGCTTGGGATACATTTGATGACTTTAAACTTAGTAGTGTTTCCACAAAGAAAGAGGATAAAAAGCAGTTTTTGTGATAAGTGGTAAAAAATTGTCGTAAAAAGTTTTCATCTAGGGATTAAAAGACACTTTTCTTAAACTTTAATGTTTGTATTTGACTTTTTTTATGAACTTTTATCTTTTTTATAAATAAATAGCATCTAATACTCTGATTTTTCCGAAATTTTAATTATTTCATTCGTAAAACATTTATGGTATATTCATTTTTTATTGGTCTCTATAGCCCCATGTTGAGTTACATAGTAAAGTTCAAGTCCTTCGAGGCAGAGGTTAATATTAACAGATTTCGCTCAAATTTGAAAGCTATCCTTTTTATAAATCAAAAATGGTATCCTTTCAACACACCGCGACTCTACACCATCAATTATCATCTTGTTGGGTCGTAAGTTTTCATTCTTCGAAAATTTTTGAGTCTCGAAAATATATACTAGTCAAAAGGGGTATATCAGGAGAATAGGGTGGATGATTTTTTCTTTAAATAAACTTCTTTATTTCCTAAACTCGAAAAGATTTATCACTAATTACCGAATCACTTTTTGAAAGTTCTCGACGCACGTTTCGCTAACCATGTTAGCATCATCACGATGATAATAAACTATAGTTTAATCAGATCAAATAGACTATAGTTTAGTGATTATAGATTGAATCATCTTGATGATGCTAACGCAGCAAAACGCGCGTCGAGAAGCTTAAAAAAATTATTTTGTGTTTAGTAGTAAATCTCTAAAATTAAATTAATCTTTAGATTGAATGATCTCTATCATGGTTTACGAAACGCGTATCGAGAAATTAAATAAAATGAATTGATGTTTAGTGGTAAATCTCTTCGAGTTTACTGTTTGACACCGAAGATTATAGAATAAGTGTCAGTTACTTTCCTTATATCTTTTTATATACTGTCGTTAAAAATTAGCAGATTTATACGAGAAAAAAGTTGTTACGCCCCTGGAGAACCCCAGGCAACCACCCTCGATTTACCTGTCGATCGTAAGTCAACTTCCCACCTACCTTCACCCTCCCGAGGGTAAAACCGATCCATTTCTATGCCCACAATGTACTATCAATATACCTGCATTTTGTTTTCAAAGCAAAACTCTCGTAGATAGGGCCTTCGTGCACATTCACCTACAACAACTTGCTGTCTCTCTCACTCCATCATGACCGTACCACCTCCTTCTCCTCTTCTTCTTCTTCGTACCATACGTCCACAGTCTCCTACTACCTGTGCTTACGAACGGTGGTAGACCGTATGCCCGTTATGGGAGTGCTTTTTTCGAATTTCCCGCCGATAAGAAAACGATTTTCGCGATGATTAACAAGTTTCGATACCGGAAACCTTCGACGGGGGATGGGGAGGTGCACTGTGAAAGCAGAGAGGGCACCCTGACCCGGAAATCGAAGGGCACCAAGCTGAAAGTTAAGGACAATGGTGTGGTGTTTTCAAACGCGTTGGACGTAGAGAAAAAGATAAGGATCCAAGTGAGTTTTTCTCAAATAACCCTACTTTTTTTTTGTTATAAACCTTGACATTAATGGTAACAAATAAGAAACTGTTCCATAAGAACATTACAAGTAGGAGTGTTATAACCTTCACATTATCACGATATGTTTTTCGATCTGAAATTGGCCAGCCTCATTAAACCCACTGCATTTTCATCATTTTGGAGTTATGTATAGAGTGACTTTAAATTCAGCGATGGTTCAAAATCTCCTAGACACAAAAGAATAGGTCCATTGTTCGTGATTGGTAGTCGATTGTCATGTCAGATACACTAAGACAAAAGTAGTTTTATGGGAAAAAGGCTGGAGCTTTACGTGCTGCCAAGTCGTTTTACTATAATTCTAACGGAGCAATCAATTATTGGCAGGAAAACCTGTTTCGGTTTTTCTATTATGGTTGTTTTTTTTTCTGGGCTCGCCTCGTCGCTTGATTCCTGCTTCTTCACTTAATTGCAGTGAATAGAGATAAATCTTTGAGATACACCCTTACAAGGGTATGTCGAATAGTTTCCACAATTATTAGTGTTTCTTTCAGTACCATGGTCAAGGTAGCTTTTTTTGAGTCCCAAAATGTTACACCCACTCGTATATACTCAAGATTTTTTAATCATCAATCAAGAACAATTGCTGGGGAAGCTAAAGTGTAAACAAGGGTTGGGAATATGCAAAGAGTATTATTACAGCAAATGGGAAGAGGAAGTGTCATGGCTTGGACGAGTATTAGCCACGAAAAAAGCCACGTGTTTCTTTCTCATCTAGTTAACTCACAAAAATATAAAAATTTATTAGAACGACAAAAGTTATCTTTTATTTATACGAGGGAAGCTTCACCAGTGTTTCAATAAGATAAGACCCCCGAGAGATAACGATGTTGCTTGGGCAGAATAATATTTTAAAATTGAACTTATCTGCAATCTATCCAGATCGGAATATCACTGAAAATGTTTTGAGGGTGCTTTCAAGACAATTTAAAATATGGAAGATTTTAAAAGTGCTATTCAGGCTTCAACAATAAAATAGTTGTATGATTAATTACCAAAGAAATTTTTTATTTAATTAAAAGTGGTGGAAAGATCACAAACGATTTAAATGTTCGTTCATGTTTTCCTACTATCCTCTTCCCTATGAAACTATGTACCTAACATTTTGGCGCATCTAAAATCAATTAAAAATTTAATATATAAAGTTTTTTTTCTTGAAAAACGTCTTCAATCTTCAGTAAGATGAGTAAAAATTCATTTTACTGCAGTTGTCTAACATTTTAACATTATGTGTACATAATAATCAGAAATTGGGCGAATGGGATAAATAGTCAAAGGTAGCAAAATTTTCACATCATCCACCTCATTCTCCTGTTCTAAACCCGTCAGAGGGAAACGTAACAATTTTGCAAATTAACAACAGATTAATTTACGAATTTATATAATAGAAATAAACCGTTAACAAACCTACTTTGGGTTTTAAATGAAGTGACCGGTTCTTTTCACGATCTAAATACACGAATGATTTAGTGGTTCCACACATTTCAGTACGATTTTCGACCGATGTGTCATTAGTTACCTTTTAAGGCAGGTTACAAAACCATACCAAGAAGTAGAAAGTCAATATTTGTTCGTCGTATCTCTCTCGTGCGTCAATAGAATTATCTCTTTTTCGACATTTCTCAGAAAAAATAGTTTCAATATCAAAATATTTCAATATAAAAAATAGTTTTCAAAATCAGTTTCAATATAGAGGTATTGAAATAAAGTAACGAGAGTGATTTTTGTATTTTTTTATTCAATTGAAATTATAATTCTACATTATCTCCTTCAGAGTAGTTACCTTGAAAAGCCATAGAGCGCTGAAGACGGTTTGTCCCCTTTTCATAGCAGTGCTGGAACTCTGATACTTTTTGCCTTAGAGCTGATTGGTTACTGTCTCTTCAGCGTTCTCTTAAATTGTGTCTCTAATCTCTCAAAATTGTATTCTTTGGGGTGAATTTTGAATCTTGGGATAAGGAAAAAGTAACAAGGACTCAAGTCTGGTGAATAAGGCGGCTGCGGGCGCATTGTCGTGATATAGCCCCCAGATGAATGGATTATTTTTTACACATATCTATAATATAGAGACAGATAAACATATCTCCCTAATAATAACTGAGATGGCTTAACGGTAATTGTTTTAACTGGACGGCTAGTTGGGTACATGAGTTTGACGAGCATGATTGTGGCTTCCAATCATTGTAGCTATAACTATCTGGAAATAAAAGTAACCCTGAACACTCTGAATTCATCAAATTGGTCTTTACTTATTATCTGTTACTTTAAATTTACCAGACCGATATAAATCATACTTTAATATGAGGCTGGTCACATACTCAACGAGAGATCCTCGTTTTAACAATTATAATAACAACGACAGCAATCGACATCAATTCAAATAGAGATGCTCTATATCACTTCAACATTGATAATATTATCGAGCCAATAATCAAATATTAAACTGGCTACTCTTCCTGGCACTGAAGGGAAAAACGCACAACAGTACCAGCTTCGGGTCTGAACGGGTATCAAGTGAAAAACGCACGAGATACCCACCCAAAGAGCTAACAAAACATAATGGATATCCAACCACACCCTACGGTGTAACCTCTGAATCGTGCAATGGGTACAAAGGGAAAATCGCGCGATGTACCCACTCCAGATACTAGAAAAGCAAAACAGCATTTATCCACTTCATGGTATTGAAGGGAAAAACGGGCGACAATACCATGGATCTCGCAATTAAATTACAATATTCATGTGAATATGCGGATGCCACTTGTCAAACAATATTTGGATAGTCACTTAAATAGAAATCATTTTACATTAATCAAATCATTAAATTAGAAACAATGTTTTTAATATTATTTAAAATGAACAGTAAAAAATGTAATTCAATTGTACTTGAATATTTGACAATAATCAGAATAGTATTGTGAGACAAAGAAATAGGAGTAGTCTTTAAATACTTCTCAAAACTACTAAAATCAATGGAAGAGTTTTCAACTGAAGACTTTGTTCAGTGAAAAACTCACCCTTGGAATTAGTTGAGAACTACACGACACGACACTTGTTCAGTGTATAAATGAAAATGTTGGTTTTAAATACCGAAATGAAGCCATCTCTTAAGATGCCCCACCATTTTCGCACATCTGGCGGTAATTACCCTTAAATGTTAGTATAAACGCTACACAATCTGGTGTCAATTAAGCAAAAAATGTAACGTAGTCGGCATCTGGTCCAATATGATAAAAACCATCTTTACCAAAAAAGTGATAAAACTCGTTTTGCCTGAGAATGAACAAGAGACCGGAAGATATAAATTAAACAAACATATTTCTTACATTTGTATGCTAAAAGACCTTCTAAACAAACAATAGACCTATCGTTTTATTAGGGATAAAACCGATATCTGAAAAATATATACTAAACAACAATAGAACTTCTCGGTAAAAATGCTAGTTGACGGTTTGGCCTTGAGGCACAGATTCCCTATGGACAATCCCCTAGTTATCAAAAAAATCAATTAGCACGCTTTTGAGTTTTGATTTGCTTCTTCTGGTTTTTTTAGCCGTGATGAGGTTGGAGTGTGCCATTCCTGCCTCTGGCGCTTTGTTTCCGGATCGTATTCAAAAAATTAAAAATCCGTTAAAATTCAAGGCTCGTTTCCAGTAATGAGGTTCCACACGCTCCAGGAACTGAGGGTCATTTTCAATTCTCCCCAAAAAGTCCAGACATATTTCATTCTTGTTGTCCTTTTGATTCCGCGAAAGGTTTTTCATGCAAATTTTCTTCATCCCCAATTCATTGGTCAGAATCTGATGAACGGCTGTGTGAGTAAAATTCAACTTTTCCTCGATCATTCTGACGGTTAACCGACGATCAGAACGTTCAAGATCCCGGATTCTGTGGACATGTTCATCATTTCTTGCAGTAGAAGGCCTTTTGTCGCAAAGTTCCTCATCAGTCGAGTCTCACCCTTCTGAGAATGACGTAAATCACCTAAAAACCTGGGCCATTGACAAACCGCTGTTTCCATATACCTGTTGACGTTTTCCAAAAGTTTTCATCGCACTGTGCTCATGTGTGAAACAAAACTTGAACTGCTCCGTTGCTCGAAATTGTGCTCACTCATTTTCAGAACGCACTAGAAAAATACTGTTGACGAGAATAATTTCTACGGACTAGCAAGTGACTTGATGGAGCTTTACTTCACGTTGAAGACGCATCAGATGTTGTGCCACCTGCCCTCCATAGGAAAGTCAACAATATTGCTAACTCGATATATTTGTTGCCATAAAAACATATACTATACTACCAAATAGAACGTATGACGTTATTCTCATTACTTTATTTAGACATCTTCTTTATTTACGCCATTCTTAAAATTCGGAAACACTAACAAATGGTTTACATTGAAAGCAAATGTTATATTAATTGCTTGCTACATAGTGGCAAAAAGGTTAATTAATAACATTTCATATTCACCTGAAAAGGCCTTGCTTAGTATTGTTTATGTTTCTGTCAATATTATCAGTGGTACTACAGCCCTTTATTGAGCCTTGATCTTATTTAACTCGTGTCTGTTACTGGCTATTCGCCCCTCCATGATTTTTCTTGATATTCGGTTTTCTTGCACTGCCACTAAGTCTCCAAAAAGAAAAACGATTTTTGTACAACCATTTTTATTTTAAGTTGCTATGACTGTATTTGACATCTAAGTCATTTTATTGCAGTTTTCATATTAATATATTAATTTTAATATTATTAAAAAATGATTGTTCAAGTGTGTCTTGAATCAAATCAAAATGTTTTTGATACTAAGTGTACTGTAAAATTAAATTATGTTTACTCCGACTATATTTTTATATTGTTTGAAAGGTTATGTAACCAGGAATACTAATATATTTGTTCGGTTGACGCGTTCAAGCACCCTACTTAAAGTTTTTTAATTATCTGAAATATGGGCTTTTAATATAAACTTTCTTACGTGATTGATTTATTTCTGATAGTAAAACTAAAATGGGTATTTAATGGAGCCATAGGGTGTTGCGTTCTTCTTGAGTGAGTCATATTCCCTTCTCATAACATCGGAATGTCACTGCGTTTTCGACTTCGACCAAAGGTCCCGATAAAACCTAAATGGACAAAGATGAACCAGGTACGTTTCTTACGAAACAATTCAAATTTATCTCAGATATGAAGTCACGGTTACATTGTCATTGTCCAGTTTCCTTTCGAACTAATTAAACGTATGTTTATAATAATGTTAATACAACTGTTATGAAGTTAGTGGTATTAGCTGAATACTTGAATTCAAGGTGATCAACATTGTATTAGTTGTGATTTTCAGGAATTTCGTATACAGTGTAGGACCAAAGAGAATCAAAATAGTTTTTGTGGGCGATTAGAAATTGATGGGCGTTTACTGATTGATCCAATATATCTCAAATCCTGAATCCCACCTCATTGCAATGCTACTATAATATTTTTAAATAAAACAAATTTATTTATTTATTCATCCAAATTTATTTTGTCTTCTTCAAATAATTCTTTTTCACAGCAATACACTTATTCCAATAGTTTTTATACTAAATTTTTTGTATTACCTTCAAAGCGGCCAGCGAACTCTTCTATGGATTCAAAATGGCATGTACGGAGTGATATTTTGAATCGAAGAAACAGGAAATAGTCACACGGTGTCATATCTAGTGAATATGGTGCTTATGGAGCGGTATGTTTGTTTTTCAACGAAACATTGATGAATAATTATTGCGGTGTGCAATGGTCCCTCTAATACTTAATCGGTGAATACTCAGTACAAGATATTCCATTTTGGTAACGTTTTGTTCATTAGTGAATGTAGAACGTCATCCTGAACGAGATTCACCATCATGCTTCATACTTCTCTGCCATGACTAAAGTCCATGAACCACTTGTAAACATTCTGTTTTCATATATCCTCATCATCATAACATTTAACATTTTTTATAAACCGGCATAAGAAATTTCATCTTTTAAACAAAATATTATGCATACTCTTTTCTCGTTAAATGTATCCATCAGCGGACGGGCTTCGTATACCTTAATATACCTATGAGGCCTGATCCGTATTTAAATGAAAAATACACCTTTTTTAGGATAAAAAAAATCAAAAAAATTTAATTTTCTATTTATATAAATTAGTAAGCAATTAATTTAGTTAAAATCAATACATTATTTACATATAAAGTTACCTACATTTATCACATACTAAATTACTATGTTCTAAACATATGTTTTTGTTACATTTTGAGCACACATTTTTTAATTTTCTGTCTTTTTTTGCTTGGACAAACGTGAGATCTGTATAATATAATTAAGTTATGTGTGTTGTCTAATATTAAATGTTGTATATGGAGTTGATTAGTAAGGTGGAGTGATTTAGCATGGAAAATAGCATGATCAGAATAAAGAGATAACAATATATGGTGTCAGGTAGACTAGATTGAGACCTGGAATGTTTTCCAGGTTTGATCTGAGAAAGTCATTGAATGAATATAACCCTAGTATAAGCAAAGATTTTGATATATTAACCAGTAGTTACGTGCAGCAACCTAATAGTGACGTAAGCACATCAGAAAATGACTTGTCTCTTAGTGAGTGTGTCGTACCAGGTATCTCCTGACCTAGGAATAAGCATTCTAAGAAATCTCTCGTAAACATGAATAGCCCTTTCAACAATGTTCAATCTAGCTCTAGTTACGAATCCACTTTAAGCCGAATTATTAAGAAACCCAAAAGGTTAGATTTGTAAGTTTTATTTAAAAAGGGGAGATATATCATATAATTAAGTTATGTGTGTTGCCTAATGTTAAATGTTGTATATGGAGTTCTAATGTAAACTAAATACAATGAAGATCAGAGGTTAGGTGATGTAGCATGGAAGATAGAATGATCAGAAATAAAGAGATAACAATACATCTTTTTCTTTTTGGTTCACTTGAGAGGCCACTTTTTGCATTTGTTGATAACTTTTCAACTGATTCTTCTTCTTCTTCTTCAGATACTCCCCTCAGTATTTGCCTAGATTACCTCTGGGCAATCAAAAACTTTCTTCTCCTTCCACTTTTGCTACCAAACTTGTTATTATGACTAAACATGAATACAATAAAAGCATTTAGTACACTTATATCAATCGTATTTGAAAATACCACCATTGGCCACCGGCGACTTTTTTTTTACATAATAATATCGTAACATTTGGTCTGCTTTGTCCACTCCTGCCTTTGTTTCATTATGGGTGGTAATTATATGTAGTTTATTTTTATTGTTTTCATCAACTCCATCCTTGTCGTGCAAGGTATTCAGAGGAGTAACAATTTTGTTTCTTTTTGGATAGTATGAAACAATCATTGTGTCATATTGGAACCCAAAAAGTGAAGAATGAACTTTACGGCCTTTTGTCGCGATACATTCTAGTAGGAGTTCTGGTTTATTTTTTTTTCTAATAGTTCCAACTAATGTTAGGTTCATTTTGAAAAGTTCTTGAGTTAAGGAGAAACTGGTAAAAAAATTGTTGCACGTAATATTTCTCCAACTTTTTATGATTTCTTGCCCCATATCCTTCACAACTCTCTCTTCCTGTGCTACTTCGCGTTGTGTCCCCGTTTCTTTTCCTTTGTACACTTGTATTTTCCACACATAGCCAGTAAGTGAGTAACAAATCATCCAAAACTTGATCCCATGCTTCCCAGGTTTTGAGGGAATATACTGCGAAATGGACAACGGCCGTGGAAAGTCACCAATTGCTCGTCATAGACCACCCAGGCACATAAGCTTATCTCAAGTATGTATTCCAGCATTCAAAACTGTCACGGATAGGCTGTAGCTTATCTGGAGTTTTTTGCTTCCTTCGTTTTTCTGCGTCGTCAAATTTTATAACTCGGGAGATCTCCTTGAACCGGTACCGGCGACTAAACGACTACGCTGACGACTAAACATTGTACTGACATCTTCATTTTTTGATGTAGTAGATTTCCATTAAAATAAGCAAGGCAATATATTTTTTTAACTCTCCAGCATTCAGTTCTTTCCATTTCGTTTGATATACCAATTTTCCTTCTTTATTACTCCAATGGCATATTTTGCTCCTTTATTACTCCAATGGCCTGAAAAATAATTAAAAAATGTCTGCCACTGATTGACAGTTTTTTTCAGCTCATCACGTAGGATTTTCCGCATCCTTCAGGGCATTCGGTGCTCTTTTTCGACTCCTTGGATCTGAAAGTGGTAAAGAGCACCACAGTTCTTAATTTTTTTTATGTATACCAATATTCCCCATTACGGGTTTCAATAGAGCTAGGAACTACTCACATCTATGTCCATGGTTTGATCATCACTATTCTCTTGGATAGGTTCTGGGTCTTCAGGAGCTTCTTCACTCTTACTTTCACCTGATTCCATGTCCGATTCCGAATCACTCGAAAGTTCTTCTGCTAACAATCTCTCTATTTCTACAATAAGTAAGCCCTCTTTTCCTAGACATTATGGAAACACAAAAATAAAATACAAGCACCCAAACACTGAATGTAAACTGTATGCAAACAATTATGTTTGCAACATTGTATAGTTTCCAAACATAAAAACTTGATCTCCCCCAACCCCTTCATTATCATCCCATTATATTACTGATATGATACAAGATAGGTCCTAAAAGGCCCACCCGTCTGGAACGAATATAAAGTTTTTTTATAACTAGAACTCTGCAGTTTTATGTAAAACAAATTCCACGATTTTGAAGCAAACATAATCTAGCTAAATGTCCTAAAATATGAAATTTCTATCATTCATTCAAAAAAAGTCAAAAAACTTAATTTTTTTAAAACGGGCCTTACAGGCCCGTCCGTCTGTAGGATATTAAAAAATCTCCGACAATATTATTTAACGTTTAGAAACGCTTAACAAGCGAAATGATGTGAGATGACTGTCAGAGGTCAACGACAGTCATACCAACTTAAAAATGGTTGTATCGGTACGTAAAGTACGCGAATTTTTAAAACAAAGGCCACCGTACTTTTTGACCATAGTAGTATATAGGCTATAGTTTAGTTTTATTATTAGACTGAACCATTTCTCGATGATGCTAACATGGTGAGCGAAATGCGCGTCGAGAAATTAATAACCAGCGATTTGTTGTTGAGCCGTAGATCTCTATTGAGTTTAGTGTTTTATACCAAAGATTCTAATATAAGAACTGATAATTAAACATAGAAATCCTTCTACAGAGCCTTCATTTAGTTCTAATACCCACATGATCTATAAATGTGCACAGCCAAATAAATTTGATCAGTCCTACCTGCAGTGGCGGTTGGTGCATAAGGGCACATGGGCACGTGCCCCACCTAAAAATTGAAAATTGAAATATTTCTACATAGCAAAGTGTATATTTGATACTAAGAAATGTAAAATTTTTGGTTGCGACGCATTTCCTTATCCCCATTCCAAAATTTGGTTTTTTCCCCCACGAACCGTCGCTGCCTACATGATAGTGAATCTAAAGTAAAAAAATGTTAAAATAACTCCATCGGAGCACATGCTATGGAAGGAAAAGGAAGAGAAGCGTCTGTAGTAGATATTTTATAGAAAATATTGTTGATGAAATGCAAGTGTATTTAATAGGTGCTTTTAAAAGATTTTTTTGTTGCTCAGGAAGCATGGAAACTAATAGCCGGCGAATAAATCTTCATAACAGATCTAGGGGAAATTTTGGTAATATTTTTGGTGACAAATGATACCACCTTAAATAATACAACATCAAAAAATTAAAGTTCCTAAGTTTAAAAAAGTCATTACGTTGTTTGCAGGATTAAATTAAGGCTCTGTACAATATTTTATTCTACCCCGTATAACTAGTTCTTCTAAAAAAAGCGACAACAATGAATTAAGAGTGAATGACATAATCAAAATCGATCGTGACTCCCTCCATTACTTTTTTCTACTCTTGAGTGCTGACCTGTAACGGGTTCTCTTAGCTTCTTTGTGGTTTCCTCGAACTTTTCGATATATTGTCGCAGTATTAAAAGCTTTCAAGGCTGGTTTCTACGAAAGCCATGCCTCTCTTAATAAAAAAAAAACGTTTTAAACATATATTAAGAGTCGGGTCTTTGTCTGTATGTGTTATAATCGAGCAGGAAACTGAACGTGAAATGCTCATTTCATTGATTAGCTCGTGGATTACAGTTATTTCACGATAAATAAGCGACCCTGCACGGCATATGGTAGGGAATTACGCCTTTGTGTGCAAAAAATATAAAAAAATCTTATGAAGCAATGTTAACGGCTAAATTTGCAATAAACTGCACCATATGCCCATTCAGAGAAATTTGCAAATTAAATAGAAAAACGACAGGAAATTCTTAGGTCGGTTAGCGAGTGAGTCAATCGCCTTTAAGATTTTGAATTCCCAAAATTTGTCGTCGGTCAATTTGGGTGGTCAGTGGTTTTATAATAAAAATCCATTTTGGGTTAGATACTATAAATGAATCATGTAAAAAGATCTGGTTTAATTGTTTTTATAAAAAAAACTTGACCCAATTACACCAAACTCTGCTGAAACGTAACTATCAATATAATTTCAAGAACTTCTACCGTATATAACTATTCTAATTTAATGCTGCACAAATAGGACATTGTAATCCTTGTAATAAAAATATCATTGTAATAAAGCTTAGCGTATTGACATGTAAATTTGGTAATAAAACTCATCAATCCAATTAAAAGAAATACAATTTACAATATTAATTAATGCCTGTTTCGTACAATTGATCATTTTTATCTTCCATATGCTTCCATTTCTCTCTGTTGTTACTTCTGTCCATCGTGTTTCTGTATGTCTCTTCACGTCATCCACCCATCTCATCCGCGTTCTGTCCCTTATTTCTCTTGTTGTATGACGATTTTATTTCTTCTTTCATCCATTTACCTCATGTTATGCCTTATGCCTACCTCATGTTATGCCATATGCTTACCTCATGTTATGCCTTGGGCAGTTTCATCTTAGTTTTGTTATCCATTCTCTCACTTTGTCTTTGTCTTTTACTCTGACCCTTTCTTGTATCCAGTAATCTGCTATCATCATTCAATAAAAAAAAACTTTATGCATGGTGAGCCATGAACCAGTGCCGCAAATCGAAAAATCCACGCCAAGAAGGCGTCGTTGTGTATTTGGTCCAATCAGCTGGGCGTCATGTATTACCAGTTGCTTAAGCGGTCTCAACTTTGACTCTTATAGAGGTGTAGCGACATTATGTTGTCCATAGCTACGCCGTTTATCTCCACGCCTCTCTATCTTATGCTAATTCAGGAGCCTCATGCAGGTCCTGCCCTCACAATACCAATGTGGCCAAAGAATTTCAGGTGTTCTTGGTTAGGGATTTTAGACAGGCGGTTTTTGATCTATAATTCGTTCAGGATGGAGACATTAGTTCAGAGCTCTGTCTAAGCCATCCGAAGCATTCGTCTGTATATCCACATCTCAAACGCGGCAATCATTTAAAAACCATTACATATTTTACCAAATTGCTTTTTTTTATTCAAAATACATCCCTTCCACATCAATACACAGCTGAGCACGTTCTACAAACGCTAGCATAGAATTTTTATGTCGTTTTTCGGAATGAACTACCCTCGTTACGGCTTTTTGAACTTGTGAACACTGTCAGAAAACGTGCTTTTCGTGGCCAGTTTGAATTTCGAGCACAGAAAATAGTCACACGGAGACAAATCAGGCGAATACGGAGGATGTTGCAGCACACACACTTGTTTTCCTCCAAAAATTCACGAACAGCGACGGTCCTGCAAGATGGTGCAGTATCATGCAACAAAAATCAACTTTGCGACGCTCGAAATTCAGTCCCCACTCAAACGATTCTCTTCCACAAACGCTCCATAATACTCAGATAATATTCACTAGTGACATTTTGACCCTGGGCAACCTGAAGTAATATATTTAGAATCGTAAGACAAATCAATTTTATCTTCTGTCGTGACTTCTGGTAAAGCAATTTTTTCGATTTCGGAGAGCCTGGAGACTTCTACGTAGGATTTTGGCGCTTTGTTTGAGGATCGTACTTGAAGTACCAGTTTCATCACCAGTTACAATTCATTTCAGGAGGATTCTGTTTTAATAAAGTCCGTGCAATGTTCAACCCAAGCAATTTCTTGATCCTCATTTAAGATGTGAGGAAGAAATCGAGCACAGACTTTCCGTGTGTTTAAATCCTTTGTCAAAATTTCGGGTCATGTCTTTGGTCGTATTTAATTCCTTCGCTATCCATTTCATGCACTTTTCCCACGTGATTTTTGTTTCTTGAAAAGCCTAGCTTTGCATCATCTTCCGAAGTGTCACGATCGTCCTGGAATCACTTAGATCGCTCGAACACATGTGTACGGGATAAACAATCATCGCCATAAAATTTTTCATCAATTCAAATGTTTCTCTAAGCTTGAAACAAAATTTAATATTAGCTCTTTATTCCATCGTGTTTTTGGGACGAGGTAACAAAAGGTACTGTTACTTTAAGTGCTATATCTTAACAATCCATTGATCGATTCTAATAATGGGAATCTAGTTTTGCAGAGGAGATATACACCTTTCACATTATATATTGTTTCAGTAGATGGTGGAAGTAGTTTGAATTTATAAAGTTCCGATGTTTTTCCGACTCACTGCATTTCATGATAAAAAAATAACAAGTACTTTGCGAACAAACCTAGTATAAGGTCAATATTTTTATCGTTTACAAACTAAAGGGTAATCTTTCTACCGCAGCATTGCTACAAATAACTATATTTAATCAGAATCTAGCACAAAATGGAAATAAAAAAGTAACAAAGAAGGATGGAAGTAAAATGTACAACGGTTCAATACACGCGGCGTGAAATTGCGATTATGAAAACAACAGGTCATTACAGATTTTTTTCTTGCAGTGTCCTCTTCGATTAGAAGTTTTCAATCTTTGCGGAGATGATAATAGTGCCTTCCTTTCGAATTAAATGTGAGAAAGTAATTGAAAATCGTTCTAAAATGACCATTGCAAATTGACGTGACAAGCATAGAGCTCATTTCCATCATTCTCAACGTATTCTTTTGTTCTGTTTCAGGAGCTCTTCTCGCAGTTGCAGTTTAGTCCGGAAACCGCACTTCCACCTGATGCCTTGCGACGAGCCTTAGCCGAATCTTTCTTCGATCAACAACGATTCCAGTTGGGTTTTATGGACGATGCAGGTAAAAGAATTAGTTTGTGTTAGAGAGAAAAACGTTAGGTTAAAGTTGGTGATTTTTTTTACAGCGGAATGTTTCGAAAATATGCTTTTACGGATCCATCAGCATGTAGCGCATGGACAGGCCGAAGATGCTTGTGCTGCTCCTCATTGCGTACCTCATCAAAAATTTGCCATGACTTTGGTAGAGCAGGCTGTGTGCGGAAACTGTGGTGCTACATCAGAACCATTGAGCTACACACAGGTATGTTGAAATTAATAAAGATACACTTTTTAAACTGTAATTAGAAAAACATTCCCAGAAAATAAAATCCTATGCAAAAATATCTTTATCTGGAATATGGAGAACAATGGCACAACATCAAAGCGTCTATCCAGATACTCAGAACTACAACTTTTTAATTCAGAAATGTGCTCAGACTTCCCAATACTTCATTTTTAAAGTTAATACGTTGCCCAAAACTCACTTAGATGACTGAATAAAAATATTGAGCAAAGAGTTTGCTTTAAATTTTCTGTCAAACGAAATTTCGTGTGCCGAATTGCTGAAAATGTTGCAGTTCAAAGAGGATCGAGAAGTAGTAGTTAATTTACCTCGTTCTGGTGGACCTTCAACGTCTACGAACTTGACTCAAGAGGTGAATGTATCTTTTAAGTCTGTTAATAACATTATGACTGCTATTTTGGGCATGAAACGCGTTGCTGCACGACTTGTGTCGAAACTGACCCACTGACTTTTGGTCAAAAATTCAATTAATGTCATCGACCAACACCATACTCGCCTGATATGGCCCCGTTTGACTAAAGAAAGAAACTTTTGTTACACTCTGGTATTTGCACTAAACTGTCTGAGATGGCACTGGAAATGCTGCGAATTGAAGTGAAGACTCAAAAAATGTATCTTTTGAATTGTGTTGGATTCTACTTGATCGAAACTCGGCACAAATGTTTAACGAAAGGATTTTTTTAAACTCCGAAGGCTTTTACGACTAAACACCAAATCACTTTATTCAACTTCCCGACGTGCGTTTCGCTAACCATGCTAGCATCATCAGGAGATGATTCAATCCGGTTAGCGAAATGTGTTTCGAAAAACCAAATAAAGCATTTTGGTGTTTAGCTGTAAATATCAATATCTTCGAGTTTAGTGTTTCACATCGAAGGTTCCAATAGAAGAATTGAGAGAATTTTTTGTCGAAAGTTCCACTTGTCTGACGCGTTTCGCTAACACTGTAGATTCGTCAGAAATAAACATTTTTTGAAGTGGATGTAAATATATAAGGTTTACACTATAAATGGTATATTAATTGTTAACAAAATTCATGAAAAAAAAGGCATTGAATTATTATATACACTTATATAATTAAAAATATCCCGCCTTATATGTTGTCTCTGTGTTTTATATTATTATTCAATGGAACTCCATAAGGAATGTGCTAAATATGATAATTGAAAGGCGAGGCTAATTATTATTACATAAGTGTACATCGTACGGTGTTTACATAGCTTTATGGTAATATAAATGTTTGGTGTGCTAAAGATGTCTATAAAACTATCATAAATATTACCAATATGCCATTGAAATTTAAAAAATACCGTCATTTTGTTATAGATGGTTCACTACGTCTCAACCTCAACCCTTGTTTACCAAGTTCGAACAAATGCCGGCCGTCAAAACCCTCCTGATACTTTTGGAAAACTTCTTCAGAAAGCAGGCAGCATGGGTGACATCAGGCAATGCCCAGTAAGTCAACCCCCTTCCAAATTAACAGCGTAACATTTCTAACTGTTTCGTAATTGTTACAGAGCTCTTGCGGATCGGTGATCCAAATCGGACGTAGCCTCATGAATCATCCAGAAATTGTTTCCGTTGGTTTGGTATGGAATTCCGAAAGACCCACTTTAGAACACATTATGGAGGTGTTTGCTTCGATTGGTACCACTCTGCGGCTTGGGGATGTGTTCAATACGGTGGTGGACTCAAGATGGGCGGACAACTCCATTCACAATTTAGTTGGAGTGGTTACGTATTATGGGAAACATTATTCTACGTTTTTCTTCCATACGAAATTGAGGGTGTGGATATATTTCGATGATGCCACTGTCAGGGAAGTGGGACCGCGATGGGACCAAGTTGTTGAAAAATGTCGTAAAGGACGATACCAACCGTTGCTTCTGCTTTATGCATCTCCCGATGGCACCCCAGTAAACACTGATAGTGCCCCGAAACAAATCACTCCTTTTTATACTGACAAAACCAAATCGAAGCCAATAGTTAATCAACAGTTACTAAGAAGATCAGTTACTCCAAGTCCGGAGAAACCGATTATTGGTAACACCAGACGTGCCATCACTCCTAATCCTGATAGTTCTACGTTAAGTCAAAAACCGCCACTGCCCAGGGCTTACAATGAGTACCAGAACCTTTCCATTATACAAAAAAATATCTACCCTCCTAGAGAAGCACAAGAATTTGATCAAGTCGATGGATGCATAAACAAAAAGGAATCGGACTATACCATTAGAAAGACTTTAGATTTCGCAAAGCCTCACGTGAATGTTCACAGAACTTTAAGTAACGGGTCGTCCTCAGGGGTTGAAGGAATGTCCGATCACATGAACCTCCCTAGAAGAAGAGACAGTGGGAACTGGAGCGGGGACAGAAACAGTGCGTCCTCAGCTTCCTCGACCACCATGGAGAATCCCTACTTGTATTTGGTGGGGAAGGTACCGCATGGTGGAGGCAGTGTTCCAGGAAGTCCCACGCGAATCAAAAGTGATTCTTCTAGTGGGAGTAGTGGCGTATATGATGCTGGTTACGATTCATACTCCTTGTCATCAAACGACAGCTCCAGCATGAGCACTCTGCAACATCTTATGAAAATGGGACACCTGGCAAAAATTCCTGAGGACTACAGTAATGTCAGCGCGAATCAACCATCACAAAGCTGTGACGTGCTCTGCGATGAAGCTGATGAGCTTCTGGTCAAGTCCCGTCAGCTTGAAGATGAGCACGACTTGGTTTTAGCACTGGCGTTGTGCAATGCCGCTGCTACTAAAGCCCGCGCTGCCATGAATGCCCCCTACAACAATCCCCAAACACTGACTCTAGCCCGGATGAAACACAACACATGTATCATGCGAGCTAGAAGCTTACACAGGCGCATGACTCAAACTCAAAACTCAAACAAGGAAAATGCCCCCGAGATCAGACACACGCGAGAGGGAAGCAGCGGTAGTGGTCGACATTCCCGTCAAAATTCGAGAGATAAAGGATCCCACTCGAGGCAAAACAGCAGGGAGTTGTTGGCCCAGCAGGAAAAAGAAAAACCGAAAGTGACGAAAAATATCGAAATCTATGCCACATTACCGAAGAAGAAGGACGCTCTCAAAGCCAAAATGAATGAAATCAGCATCGAAGATGAAGACTATGTGTTGTACGATAAAGCTACAGAAAGAGAATCCCGATCGATATTTTCTCGATCGAAAAACAAAGAAGCTAAAGTTAAAGAGAAACGATCACGAAGCGAAGATCGACATAAAATCAGCAGGAGCGATTTCTCGATAGCTCCTGAAATCATTACTGCTAAAGATACTTTGAAAAAGGCCAAAGACAATAAGGAGAAGGAAGAGAAGAAAGACAAGGATGGGAAAACGAAGAAACAGCACAAAATCCGAAGGAAGCTGCTGATGGGTGGATTAATCAAAAGAAAAAACAGAAGCATGCCTGATTTAACTGATGCCAATGCGGAAGAAGCTTCTGTACCAAAATCACCAGTATGCGTAGTTGCGGACGACAGTAATCTGGGTCTAAAAGGAGCGGTGGATCCTCAGAAGGGAATGACAGGCTACCTTTCTGAAGGTCACTTGGAGTTTGCAGGAAACAACGGTAACCCCAACTTGGAGCGAAGCAAGTTGATGAGGAAGAGCTTCCATGGTAGTGCGGGGAAAATTTTAACCGTAGCCAAAGTTCCTCCGCCTCCACCATTACGCACTACTTCCCAGCTTAGCACGTCTAAGTTGAATACGTCAGGAGAAGTAGTGGATGATGGATTTGTTATACCAGGTGACATCAGCCATTATCACAATCTCGGTCCTTATAGTCGATCATATGAAGAACAATCTTCCATGTCGTTACCATATTATCACAATAATAATAGTTCCTATGACGATGATTCATATCTTAATGCATCATCTAGAACTGTTGTTACACAGGCTGAGGTGCATCAAGAACAAAGCCCTCTCAAGTCCCCAGTGAGCAATGCCGACAGCGGAGTGGATGAAGTAGATTGTCTGCCTTCGCATGTCGCCCCTATACTTGAACTTCCCCCATACCCCAGCCCAATGGGATCCGTAATTCACTCCAGACAAGCTAGTGAAGATTTTCCTCCTCCTCCACCCCCACTAGACCTGTCAGCTTTGGAGGAATATCTTCCTAAGCCACCACCCATAGAAATGGCCACCTCTCCTGAACCCAATAGCTTGCTGGCACAGCTTCAGAATAAACGTCAGGAAATTCTGTCACACGAAATTGAACCTGTTAAAGGTAGACCCTTGCAAACATCTGCTAGTTTCATCAGAACTAGTGGCGATACGTGGCTGAAAGAATTACAAGCCAAACAAGCCGCCTTGAGAACAAAAAAATCAGAAACAGAAAATCAGGTTGGTGTAGACGAAGTCAACACTCAAAAGTATCTTCCGGGTGAACCAAAAGTGAATTCAGTCAAAGATCTCGCTTCCAAATTTGAAACTACCGAAACTGCAGTGACGGCTAGCAAACCGGTACCACCCACAAAGCCTCAGGACATTCACAAAGCGATGAATGCAACGAACAACGTGAAAGGTCGAGAAAACGATATAAATACCATTGCTCCAGAACAAATAGCTGAAGAAATTCGCGAAGTTGAGATGCTCTCTTCCGCAATGAATAAAGTGTTTGGCGTGACCCACGACTCAAATGAAGATTGTAAAAAATTAAAGCTGGGGAAGAAGAAAAGCGTGTCCTTTTGCGACCAGGTTATTCTGGTAGCAACTGCCGAGGAACAGGAAGATGACAGTTACATTCCTAACCCTATTTTGGAGCGGGTATTACGTTCCGCTATGAACAAACCTGAAGCAGCCGCTATTCGGCAGGAAATCATGTCTTTGAGAGAACAAGGAGCTGAGGACGGCAATCAGGAGTTGAACAAACAGATATCTACAACGTCAGTGCCTTTAAATGATGTTCCGCCTGTTTATGTCAGGAGGAATTCGTTGGATAATTTGCTCAGCGTTCAAAACCCAGTCGAGAATCCGGAAAGCTTTAGATATCCCAGTTATAACAGTCAGCCTAATTCTAACGAAGCTCATGTCATGGCTGATCAACAGTATTTCAATAGTTACGGTACAAACGGTTCGGTAACACACAATGGTTACCAATTTCCTCCTCAGCAGAGTACAAACAATCATAGCAACGAATATCAGTACAATAATCAACCCCAATTTCATAATGGTCAAGCTCAACCAACGAATATGTATTATACAAGCAATTCCAATGGTGCAGAGAATTACGTTCGAGAAAATCCTCAAAGGCCGTATCATGTTCCTCCTCACTATGGTTTGATACAAAACGGGCAACAATATCAGGAACAGTTGCAACCCATTCAACATCAACACAGTCATTATGGTACAGTGCAGCAAAATGGACACCTTCCTGAACAAACTACTCCCTACAGACAGTCCCCTTATCAGGCTATACCTCCGAATGCTCCCGTTCATCCTGGATACCGTCAGGTGCGAAATATTCAAGAATACAATACTCAAACTCAAACATATTCAGCTTCGCCTAGAACACCATACATTTCACCCAATCAAATTCGCCAAAGTACTCCCAGTCCAAGGGGCTATCCATATTCTCATCCTCCATCTCCAGCACCATCTTCAATGAGTTCTACGTACAATTATCATCCAGCAATGTATCGAAACTCGCCTGTTAATACTAATAATAACAACATGAATCAAGTATATCAACGAGTACCACCACCAAATGATTACCCTCAAGGATATGGTTATGGAGAACCTGACCAAATGCAGAGAGGACCTCAGGATGTCTATCAGAGAGTTCCTGTCCCTCACGGCGATGATCCAATATATCCTCAAGCGGTAAAGTATTCAGCGTATCAGCAGATACCTTCTGCGAAGCAACTTTTGAAGAAATCCGTTAGTTTCGAGCCGGGAACCAAAGGGTGCGAATCACCTACACCAAAAGCTGTAGTGACACCAATTATAGTAAACAATTCGAACAATAGTGTTCCTACCGACAGGACAAAGTGTAATTTGTGTAGGAAAAAGAATGTGGCCGTCTCCAACTTATACTGTAGCGATTGTGAATTCTACATGTCCAGGTTTAAACCTAGAAGTTAGCATTAGATATAAAAAACCATACATTGTTGACCAATTATGTCATTTTAGCCTAATTGAAGTTGTTAAAACTTAATTCCCCATAATATAAAAACACGTTTATAAAATTAGGCTATAGTACAAAGAAAATTTGCATTTTTATCGAACATACAGCAAAATGTGATATGATAGATGTTAAGGAATAAATTTGAATAAAAATTATTTATAGAGAATGTGGATCTCATTTTTTATTTTTAAGAATTTTTAGAATGTAAATAAACATTAAGTGTGAATTTGTTACAATACATACCACGCCAATAGCAATAAAGAATTTATACAGTATTTGATTTGGGCTTTTTATTTTTAATATAGTAACATTTTTTTGTGCCCTACTTTTTAACTTGAACAAAAAATCATTTAAATAAAACATGTAGTTATACAACTGTACATGCACTCAGTAGTATCTATATGTTAGATACATCATAGCAATTTGAAATAATTTAAACATTGGGTTTTATTAATATTTCTTAAATTTGTTTTAAATACAAGTTAAAATATTAGAAAAAGTGTAATTCACCTTGATCAGAATATAAAACAATTATTAGTACATTTTTTTAAGGTCAAAATGTTGGACACACTCGTTTATAATTTTGATTTTTTAATCCTCTAGAGATTTTGCCACAATTTATCAGTTTAGTTTAATTATTTCTTTTTCTAATCTGATATCCCTTATACCGCCAAGTTGGGAGGTTGAGATGAAACCAAGGTCAGAAAAATATACATTAAACAAAAAATTTCATACACACGCTGACGGTCTGAGTTGTAGGGATATAGGGCACCGATTAAAACGAAGTTTTTCATCGGTTGCCAAGTTGATTTGGTTCCGTGAGACCATATATATAATACTACTATATTGCTAGTAAGGTCTGGAGATCGAGAAAATCATTACGGTGTAGACATATATGCGTCTGTTTCTCTCACTACTACTTTGAGTCTTATGCGCATGTCCGAGAATTGAGTATGCTTATAGACATGCGTCAGTTTGCATATTTTTATGTTTTTATCGAGGGAACAATTCGGTGAGAAAATTATTTCGAGGAATTGACCACCAGGATCGTGTTATTTATCTATAATATTGTAAGAAAAAAAACTGAAAAGAACCCAGCATTAAATATTCGCCACAAAATAGCTGAAATGGCTTTTATTGAAAAAATCATGTCATGGACTGAGCAGTGGAAGGTAGTCATTTTTTCTGACAAAAAAATCCATTTGGATGGGCCTGAGGGTTTTTCCTTTTATTGATCTCAGAAAAAAAGTAAAATTATCGAGATAGTAAATGAGAGGAGGGAGTGTCATTGTTTGGGCGAGTACTAGTTACAAAGAAAAATGGTAACTTATATTTCAAAATTCGACTGGCCTGCTATCTCTTCAGATTTGAAGATCATTAAAAATTACTTGGGGATGCTTTTAAGACGAGTTTAGAGTGAATCAAGCCAATTTACAAATAAGAAAGATTTAAAAAGTGCTGTTCATGCTTCATGGGAAGAAATTCCACAACAATAAAATAGTTGTATGATTCATTACCAAAAAGAATTTGTAATTTAATAAAAGGCAGAGGAAACACCATAGAATATTAAAAAATGTTTCCTTTCGATAGTTTTCTTCTTTCTCATTTTGAAGCTTTCAAAATACATTAAACATTTAAAATATTAAGTTTTTTTTTTTGAAGAACATCATCAGTTTCAGATGAGTAAAATTTCCTGTTAATGGAATTTGCATATTAATATGTTATTTTAAAAAGTCTTTAAACATAATTATTCAACTGTTTAACATTTTGACACGAGTGTAATATAAAATTAAATTATGTTTATTCTACCTATGTTATTAAAAATGAATTTTTAATGTCCTTCCAATTCATGCCGTCAGCGTGTGTAAGGAATGTTTTTGTTTAGTGTATATTTTCCTGACCTTGGCTTCATCTCAATCAAATATTGTATGAATTCTTTATTGCTATTGGCGTAGTATTTATTGTAACAAACTCGCACTTAATGTTGGGGATCTTCATATAGGCAATCTAAGAAATCTCCCGGAATACTAATATATTTGATGGGTTGAAAATTTATATCCAAATATTAATTATTAATTTAATTGAAAATTAAATTGTAGTTAATTGAATGTTGACCAATTATTAACCGCAAGGCGTCAGTTTAGGTAAATGAACATATCAGTTTTGACAACCAAATCACCCTTGTATATCTGGTTATCGTTATTGTTTATTTATTTTTTTAAATTGTGAACTAAATAGTGAACATGTTTTATTATATTTTGAGAACAATATAGCGACAATCAGTTATCTGGAAGTCTTTTTCTTATACATTATTTATTTCATTATATAATAATCAAACTAATATATCATGTTACAACCTTTATTTATTTTGTAATATTTGAATAACAAGCATTGACAATAATTTATTCTAAACTATTATATATGTTTTTTCAATGTACATTGATCAATGTTAACATATTAGAAAACAAAGATATTAATTTACACTTGAAACTTTAAACAAATATCTATTTTTGCTTTTTCACCATTTTTCCTCGAAAGTTCACTTAAACAACTGGTATAATTATGTGGTTTTGAATAAACTTTATAAAGATATTAAATGCACACTATTTGCAAATATTTTAAGCGATAACGAAACAATTTTTCTAGTATCAGTATTGTTTCGTTAAAATCGGTATCAAGGCCATTTTGTTGCTACTTCAAACTTCGACATACAACAAATAATTAGGCAGTAAATATTGCCGAATGTAAAAGATTTTGAAACAGATTCAAAATAAATTCGTTAGACCACCCAAAAGATGGGCTTTGATAGAATTTTACTTAATTCCTATTGTAAAAAAATCAAACTGAATGGTTTAAATATGAAAATGAGGCAATAAACAATAGTTTGGTATTCATGGTCTTGGCTGGGCCGCATTGAAATGCTTACTCCATGGTTCTCCCACTTCAATTTCCCGGTCTACTTGTTTATATTTTTGTTCATTTTCTTTGCTGATTCAACAGTTTTGAATAAATTAGTCGAGGCATTAGTTCAGTTGTGTATTTTAAAAATGTATCTTTTGTTTCTGTTTATAAAAGTGTCTTTTCTTTTTGTGATAGCTGAAAACGCTGAACATTCCCTGTTTAATAGTGAGTAGGTTTCAAAAAATTGTGTTTTTGTGTGAAATAAACTTTGAGTTTTTAGGAAGTAAAACTGATACAGGATTACAAATTAGTTTTTCTACAGGAAACTATGATGCCACTTGTGTAAAAGATGTAAATCTGATTTTCGCATCATTAAAAATCGACAAGTTAAGAACATGGAGAGGTAAAAATTGAGATTTGCGACAAAATCAGTGGTGAATTGTATTTTTTTTTTTTTTAGTTTTCGATGCCTTCTTAAAACCTCCACTTGAAATTTTAAATGGGGAATTATACCAGTTAGGAAATTTTGATGAATGTGTTGATTTAAAATATCGGAAAGTGGATGAGAGGATAATTCAGGGTCAATATTGTTTGGTAGATTTAATTTTTGGTCAAAAGTCGAACGGGGATGTATTTCATGCTAGGGACTCTCCGGTGAGTAGGTGATATCTGAGAACTAAAAAAAAATGTGTGGTTTTCACAAGACGTCTGATGTTCGTAGAGGGAAGGTGAGAAGAGAAAGATTCTACACGAACATTTGGGCCGGAAGAAGGTGTCTGCGCGATGGGTGCCGCATTTGCTCACTGTGGACCTATAAGATTTTTTTTTCTTTCCGAGCTTGTGGAACAATTATCCGTGCAAAAACTGGGCTTGATTCAAGCTCTGTTAAGCACAGCGCTTCAATTCCCCCTTAGAGCGGCAAATCTCAGTAAATCGTCTCCCTAAATTCACGGCAGCAAGCCTATGGATTCCAAAATTCTCCCGGCGTATGTACACAGCGAAACCGCCATCGCAAATCCCATCCTTTCCCCACCAAATGACTTATCTCTTTCGACTTCACCCTCGCGAAATTTCTCTAGACTTCGATGCAAACTCAATCTCATGAATCGCCGAATTTAATCCCACAAAAAAAGGTAAATTCAAAAGGAATAGGAAAATTTCAAGCTTTTTCGTATCAGTTCATTTCAAGAGCAAAGCTAGCCTAAAAACTAGGGTGAAAAAGCGAAATCGAATAATCACTTCACAACGGTGTTTAGATATGTTGTTGATGAAATTTGGACTCCTCACTACATATCACAAATGAAGGATCAATGAAAAGAGTGGGTTTTACCCGGTGAAGACGCAAACATCGGCCGGAAATGTCATGGCACACTGTCACTGTTGAATGTCATATGTCCAAACTAGCTTAAGTATGGCTTTATAAAGATATATTTTATTTTATTTTATTATTTTAATTTATTATCCAGAGTTAATTTTGGTTTTCGTCCAATAAGTCAATACATCTGTCTTGATTTCAGTCCAAGCTGTTTACGTTTTGTGAAGATATTCTTGCGCCACATTAATCTTCAGTCCAAATGTATACCCAGATATTTTGTGTCTTTAGCTTGTGGTAACTGGCAATTGTTAAACATAACTGGTACGTTCTTTTTTATTCAGAGTAGAGGTGACGTGTACGTATTTTACTTCATGAGTCTATCGTACTCTCCATTTTTTAACCCAGTCTTCAATTGTACTTAAAATAATTTGCAAGGTTTCTTAACGCCGCTACTGGGTTGGTGTGGGAAGCCATGATGGCAGTATCGTCTGCAAATTGGATTATTGTTAGGTATGTGAAGTAAAACCAGTGGACCCAGTACACTACCCTATGGTATTCCTGCCTTGAATGTAATAATTCAGTGTACTCATTCTGTTGTGTTACTAAAAAGTGCATATATTTTAAGTATGCTTTGAGTATCATAAAGTACTGGTAGGGGAGATTTTTCTTTAGTGTAAATAATAATCCATCATGCCACGCCTTATCAAAAACCTGACTAATATCTAAAAAAGCCGCTGAACAATACCTTTTACACCCAAAGTCTCTGTTAATCTATTTGACAATTCTGTGGACTTGTGGGAGCCAAACTGGTACTTTGGGATTTGTTATCTTTCGTTTCTTATAGAGTAATGGATGGTGGGTTTGGCTTGCTAAATAAAAAAGCTAATATTTTTTTTTATAGAATAAAAGAAGTAAATTTAGAGATATAATTCACTGGGGTATCTGTGTTCCATCAAGCTGTACCCACCATGAAGTTCGAGAAATAGTAAAAGAAATATTATCCAGTATTTTATATATTGAAGTTAACATTGCTATTGATAAAAAAAGTTGTTATATCGAAAAAAATGAGCCAGCGTCAACTGGAGAAATCATATACGGGTAAGCATATTAAAAAACACAGCCAACAATTTTATACTGGATGTTTTAGATGCATTGTGGCACTTTTTATTGTTTTCATTATATTTTCCACAACTCTGCATATAATTCACGTAAAAGGAAGAATAAAACGAGCCGTGTACAATGTTGAAACAGTGAGAAGTCAAAATGTGTCTGTGAAAAACGAAATAGTATTTTCGTTTTCACTTATCCAAACCGTGGGGAAGTTGTTACACACGAAACCCAGCGAATTAAACTTGGAGTGTATCTGTGGTATAAAATTTTTGTCTATGATGCTGATTATCACTGGGCATTCTTTGATTTTTGTGTTTGGTGGACCCATATCTAACACGGACTTTTTTGAACAGGTAATACTGACTGTACTTAGTTATTGATTGTTTAAAAAAATATAACCTGGAGGTTATGCCTCCAAATATAGGCCCTTATTTTCGATAACTTCAATCCATATTTGAGCCAGTAACTCCATTTCTCTTCGATACTACGATGAACTCGACGCAGCAATCTTTTACCTTTTCTTCGGCCCTGAATTTTCTTCTCGTAAAAAAATAACATGGACCAGAACAATGTTGTTCGGGTTGTACGCTGGGCGAAGGAGAATACCAAAGTTCAATTCGTTAATTTTTGTTGTGGTCAGAAGTGAAGTGTGTGGTCTTGCTGCAGGAGAACTTTTTTTTACGGTTAACCAAACCTGGATTTTTTCGTCCAAAATAGCGTATATTCCTTTAAGTTGAACTGTGTTAAGTTTTGAATGAATTGCCCTCCCATCAGGAACTGCAATGTGAAGTATTCCTTCTAAATTCCATCAACTACACAACATGATCTTTTGACCAATCTTTTCTCCCTTGATAGAAAAAAACCTTTTTTCAGACTGGGACCTCTATGATGGTAGTACTGGACGAGATACCTAAGTGGGGACTGAAAAATGATTTGTGATGGCGTGACACTATGCTTTTGACATTTCTGATAGCACAGATGATTCTTGATTTTCAATAAGGGCAATCTTCTTCATGTGATGCTACAGTGAATCTTGACCTCCTTCAAATTTTGTCTCCATCCGAATCGATCTCCAGCAGCTCTTTTCCAGGTTTTTATATGCATTAATTCTTCAGCATTTTTTCTTACATGGTCCTACAGCAGTGTTTTTGGTCTAGATTTCTTTCTGTTACATGTTTTCGTCCTTACATGATCCACCTTGGTGTTCGGCTTTATGATGTTCTCACTACGCATCCCGCTCATCTGATATCCAGATTCTTATAATTGCTTGAGTTTGAAATTATACATGATCCTTTAATTTCCATTATCATTATTGTAATACTCTTCTATCAAATACTGCAAGCATCTATTTTCATTGAAGGTCCACGTCTCGCAGCCGTAAGTGACTAGTGATGGAATGAGTGTTTAATAGACCTTGACTTCTGTGTCCGTTATCTTCTGTTTTGTACTTCTTCATAAGGGCAACAATCGATATACTAGGCTAATTGTAAAGTTTGCGGAGCGGAGATGATAAAACAAGTTTATACTTGAAAAAATGACTTTCCAATTCATTTATTCCTTCTCTGAAATCATTTTCGGGAAGTCTCACAAAAAATACTCATCTACGGCTGCTATAACTTCTTCATTTGATGAAAAACGCTTGCCACATGATTTTTTTTAGGTTTGGAAACATATGAAAGTCAGAGGGGGTTAGATCTGGTGAATATGGTGGATGCTCCAACAATTCGTAATGTAACTCCTACAATTTGTCCATTGCAAGAACACCTCTGTGAACCGGGGCATTGTCTTGATGAAAAATTATTTTTTTCTTCGCCAAACCAAGTCTTTTATCACGAATTTTTGCACCCAATTGATCCAAAAGGTTTGAGTAATACTGTCCTGTTGTTGTTTTACCGGTTTGGAGGTAATATATTAACAAAATGCCTCTTGCATCTCAAAAAATGAATACCATAACATTTTTTTGTTGATTTTGACCACTTTGGCTGCTTCAGAGCTAAACAACCCGGCTCAGTCCACTCTGCGGTTTGTTGTTGCAGTTAAGGATCGCAGTGGCAAACCCAAGTCTTATCCATAGTTACAAAAGGACGTTTACAATTTATTGTATTCTTTCGAAAATGATTCAAATGTTGATTAGAAAGTTTTATTCGAAGACGTTTTTGATCAGAATTTAAAAAACAAAACCAATTCCTTTTTCAAAATATGAAACACCCGTTCAGTTGAGATGTCCATGGCCTTAACAATTTCACTCAAAGTCAATTGTCTGTCATCCATAACGATATCTTGTCTTCATAGAATTAATTATTTGTTCAGTCGTTGCACTTATTGGACGTCCAGAACGAACATCATCATCCAGGCTTGTACGATCACGTTGAAACTCACTTGCCCACTTACAAACCATTGTTTTACAAAAAATGTGTTTCTTCTTAATACTGGCACTAACTTAACATTAATAAATAACTAATACCACATAAATATTGTACAAATGCCACGATATTTTAATGGGCATAAAATAACCTATTTTTATAAACCTAATTACTGATATCAAACGTCATATTGTTGTAGAGGAAACTATTTTTTGTAGTTGTTTCTTCCAACATTTTTAAAAATTGTAGTTCTTTAGGCAACTTGTGTACCAACTCACTAGAAATCTTGACTAAAAGTTTTTGACAACGCAGCTATACTAAACTCATAATGATTTACCACAAAATACTAAATGTAACGCTTGCTTAACTTCTTTATGCTTCATGAAAATTACACGTTTCACTTGGTATGTTTTTTTATATAAATAGACTATAGTTGATATAAATAGACTATAGTTTCAAAAATTAGACTGAATCATCTCCCGAAAATGTTAACATGGTTAGCGAAACGCAAGTCGAGAGATTTAAGACAAGCCATTTCGTCTAAAGTGGTAAATTTCTTAGTTAATGCTTTACATCAAAGGTTCTAATATAAGAAGAGTTAACAAGTATTTGAAATTTGATTGTTCCTAGTAATGCTAAATTGTTATATTGTTTTTTAGAATTCCCATCAGCTTCAAAATGGACTGTTTCTAAACAATCCCTTGTTAGTTGATAGTTTTCTGTTGATCAGTGGATTTTTAATGTGTTATTTGTTATTGATCGAGTTGCAAAAAAGAAATGGTAAAATTAACCTTTTACTTCTTTACACGGCGCGATATATACGGTAGGTAAAAAATATTAGAAATATTTTTATTTTTTATTGGGTTGATGCAAAAGTTCGTCCCATTTATTTGAGGTAAATTGAAGAAACATTTTATTTACTAAAAATGTAATTTAATCAATATAAGGGTTTCCCAATAAGAGCGATAGGATTTGAATTTGAAATAAAACACAGAAAATTCGGCCGAAAATGGTGCTCATTGTTTTTATTAGATGCTATATTTTATGCCATTTATGATTTAAACAAAGTATCATTCAAGTGATCACCTCGACTCTTCTTGCTCTGATTGATCCGATTGGCCCAATTTTCGATGACTGGGTGGAGCATATCGGGTGGTATGGCGACTGTGGTTGTGTAGTAACAAACTTCTCGAATTTTGATAAAATGTTTGGGCAATTTCTAAACGTTGTGGCAACGAAAACTTGTTCATGGTGAAATGACAAACCTTACTGAAAACAATTGACAGCAAATGTAAAGAATTGGAGATCAAATATGGCCACCATTAGCTGTCAAAATCTTATCGTACCTCGGGACGCACTTTAGTATGTGCCTTTCTGTTTGATGACATTTCTCCATTTCTCCGGTAGCTACACACACATAATCAGAAGGCGCAAGGAGAGTATGGTGGACCGACCAAAACATCCCAGCCAAATAGTAAAAGTTTGTGTCGGGTGGCCAAAGACACGTGTGATCTAGTATTATCTGAATGGAATGGAATCTCCGTAATCTAGAGAATTACGAACAGAAATTTGGTCTGTCAAAATGTTCCCAAATTAACTCATGTGGCACCCATACATCGGTCTTGCTAACTATTCTAAGGTTCTTTCCACACTCAATGACTTTACCGACAATAAAGGTATCATACCAAACGAGCAGTTTGGGTTCCGAAGGGGACATTCGTCCCTGCATCAGGCAGCCAGACTCGCTGGCGAAATTTACCAGGCTTTCGGGACTGGTAAGGGCCTCAGCGCTGGCTTTCTCAATCTCTCAAAAGTCTTTGATAAAGTATGGCACGATGGTTATATTTATAAGATCATCGAATTAGGTTGTCCCGGGGACCTATCCGCATTTCTCCGCCCTTTCCTGAATGGCAGATCCTTTGCGGTAAAGATCAATTCACTTCTCTCCACGAGCAAACTCTTAGAGTCCGGATTCCTATAAGGTTCACCCCTGTCCCCGGCGTTGTTTAACATCTATTTGGCCCAAATTCCCTGTTATTGTGATGTCAGTGCCGCATATTGTGCAGATGACATTGCTTTCGTCGTGACGTTCGCAACGTCACGCTCCACATTGGTTATTAATAACCAACTTCAAAAGCAACTAAAAGTTGCTATTGACTGGCTTAAATTCCGGCGCCTGCAAGTCAATCCTAAAAAGACTCAGGCGATCATCTTCTCCAGATATCGCTATCCATGCGAAGCCAGATTGCTGGTTCACAAAGTGCCAATCCGGTTGTTGCAAAAAGCAACCTATTTAAGTTTCCGTTTCGACCGCCCTCTCCAACGGGCTAGTTAAATCCAGCTTACTGTCGGGAAACTTCGTCCAGGGAAAATCCGCTAATCCGGAACATTCCAGATATTTTGCCCGGATTTTCCGGGTAAAATTAGCAAAAATTCCACCTTCTCACTCGGGCAGCAAGCAGAAAGGAATCGAATTTTCAGTTTCCGGCTTGCGTAAAGTCTTTCAATCTCAATAAAAAGCCAAATCTTGCTAGGCAACCATGGGTCAGCGCTAGAGACCCCCAAAACTCTAAAGTGCCCCTTTAGGAAAATCTAAACAGAATCGGGTAAGAGCCGAAAGGGCTAGCCCAAAAACCTGGCTAAATAAGTCGAAGTCTAAACTCTATATGTGTAAAGCTTCTTAACAGTTCGGTTTTGCGAAGCAATGCCATCTAGCGCCAACACCCAGAAGAACTTTTACATGAACTCAATACTTATTATATAGAACCGTTACTTGTTGTAGAAAACTCTTGATGAAAGTAAATATTTACAGATTGACGCCAGCTTATTTGATAGTGATTGGTTTCTATATAACGTGGTTACCAAAAATTGGCTCAGGACCTTTATGGAGAAGAATCGTCGAGACAGAGAATGAAAGATGTATAAAATCATGGTGGGCAAATTTGCTCTACGTTAATAACTATGTTCAAACTGATCATTTGGTAAAACCTTTCTTACTTTCTGGATTTTATTATTTGCTTTTTTGTATAACGTACTGGGTGGAACAAGTGTCACGCTACCATTTTGTTTTGACGCATTTTTTTTCGTGACATTTGTGACAATTTGGATTTGACTTTTGTGTGGTGCAGACGTTCAAGTTTCATTACGGATTTGCATTTTAAAAAATCAGTTATTGCAACTCAACGTGGTTTTAGGGGAAAATATCGTCCGGCGGCTCATAAAATAACAATTTATCGCAAGCAATTTCAAAAATTCGGAACAGTTGAGGATATTCGGAACAGTTGAGGATATTCGGAACAGTTGAGGATATCAGAGGTCCAAAAACAGTGCGGAGCGCTGGAAATATTGCATGTGTGGAGCAAAATATGGAGAAGTCTGCAGAATCATCGACTTGCTGATGTGGTGCACCATTAGGAATTTCTTCACGCAGTTTACGCCGAATTTTAAAAGTGACTTGCATATGTTTCCCTATAAGATTCAAATTAGTCGAGACCAGGGACCTACCAACAGCTATAAACGATTAGAATACTGTAATGCCATCATAAACCACTCCATCATATTGACAATTTTCGTGCAAAATTAATAATAAGCGATGAATATCATTTTCATCTAAGCTATCAAGTGAATAAACAATATAACCGTTTCTATATTCCGCCACATTCGTCAAACCCCATTACATCCAGTTAAAGTTACAGTATTCAAAGTTAAAATAATACTTAATATTTTAATAATTCTTAATTATTTTAAGAGATGGTGTCGAAAACCAACGGTCGGTTCACAGTCTAATCTCTTATGTCATTTTGTTGTTACGACAGTACCTTTCAAAACGCCATTGATGTTTAAACGATTTCGAGTTAGCGTCATATTTTTTTTCGTGTAGTAAACAGGTCGAGTTTCGAGCCAAATAAAGAGTATTTGCGGCACGTGCTGCTTTTCTTGTTTAATCAAAACAAAAACTTACAGTGAAAACTTACAGCGACAATGCACCGACACAAAATGCTTGTGGACGTTGGTTTAGAACATTCAAAAGTGGTGATTTTGACTTGAAAGACGAAGAACCCCCAGGTCAACCGAAAAAATGTGAAGATGCCGAATTGCAAGCATTGTTGGAAGAAGACGATATGCAAACTCAACAACAAATGATAGAGGGGTTAAATGATGTTTTCCGAACCATTTGTGATAGTCTGCATACCATGAGAAATATCCAGAAAGCAGGAAAATGGATACCACATCAGCTGAAAGTCAGACAGTTGGAAAAGCGAAAAATGGTGTGCGAAGTTTTGCTTTTTCGACATTAAAGAAACATTTTTTTGCATTGGATCGTGACTGGAGACGAAAAATTGATATATTTCGGACGGACAATCATCAACATTGACCGCAAGACCAAATTGCTTTGAAAAGAAGACAATGCTGTGCATTTGGTAGGATCAGAAGGGCGTCCTGCACCATAAGCTTCTGAATCTAGGTAAAATAGTTAATATCGTTCGCTACCGTCAAAAAATGATCAATTTGAACCATGCATTGATCGAAAAGCGACCGGAATGGTTTACAAGAGACGGAAAAGTGATTTTGCAGCACAACAACGCCCCCTCATACATGGAGAAAGCGGTCAGAGACACTATTTTTCCACTTGACTAGGAACTCTTTCGACACCCGCCGTACTTACCAGACTTGGCCCCTTCCGACTACAACTTGTTTTAATCGATGTCTCATGCACTTTCCATGAAACACTTCAACAATTATGGAGATGTCGAAAATGCCTTGATGATTGGACCACCTCAAAAGGTGTACAGTTTTTCTGGGAGGGCATCCACAAATGGCCACAGAGATGGAAAAAAATGTGCAGCTAGCGATGGTGCATACTTTGAATAAACCATTTTTTACCTTTCTCCTCCTCTTTAAATTAAACGCGTTTTTTTATAAGAAGTAAATTAAGAATTATTAACCTCCACATCTGGTAAACAGATGATTCAAAACTTTTTAGTGCCTTAACTGTAAGAGCAATGACTGGAGAATATGTGATTTCAGCAAGATAATAACACAGCAAACTCTTCATATGAAACAATCAACATTTGAAAAATATTTTCATAGTTCAATTTCTGGAAAAAGAATTTTGTGGCCGCCTAAATCTCCTGATTTGCCGGCTTCGCATTATTTCTATGGGGAGCAGCATACACCAACTCAATGACAATCGGTACTAAATTTTCAAAAAATAATTAACACAAAATTTAAAGATAAACATATAAAAAATATATTACGTATTGTTTCTTTTAAAAGTTACAATGGTAACGTGATACTTACACTTGCACCACTCTGTATAAAACAATAGTCACTTATGGTTGGTCAGACATATCAATTTTTCGCCCAAACACTTTACAACATTTTAATGAATCATTGATGTTTTAGTGTATGTTTCAAGCTTGGTATTTGGCAGCTGATTACCACCTGTTTATTATTGCCCCCTTCATTATTTATTCTCTGTGGAAATGGAAAATACTCGGAAAATTAATACTTGGAATATTAATCATAAAAGCTGCCTTACTCTCCCTATTTCTCACAATAACAAACCATCTGGATCCAACCTTGTTGGCTTTTCCACCGTAATAATTGATTTTCAATAATTTTAAGACAACATAATCATAAAATATTTATGTTTTAGGGAAATTGAAGATATCTCCACCAATTTCTATTTCGTAAATGCGTATATTAAAACACACATGAGGGCAATCTCTTATTTGCTGGGTATTGTTTTAGGTTATATTATACATCGTATACAGATTCAGGCGTAAGATATACAGTTTTACTTTAAACGTAGTAGGCATACAGTTAGCAAAAAGTCTGTGTACATGCTGTGACTTTTACAATTTTTATACTTTTACAACCAAAGAGTAAACTTCCATTAAAACAATCTTTTTTATTTAAACCATTTTATTCTTAATACTTTTTCCTCGGAGCATTCCGTATCATTTGTGTAAATTTGAAGTTTATTCAATAAACAATTTGACAGAACACTATTTATAATGATTATTCAGGCAAAAAAATCTGTATGCTTTTTTTATATTTGTTTTTTTACAATTATTTTTATTTTTTTCTTTACATTATTAATTATGTTTAATAGCCTGTAGACTCGTCTTTGTTTTTATTAACTTCACAGTCATTTGTTCCTAGAACAAACTAAATGAATTGTAACATTAGAATCCAGTAGATACCACCTTTTTTTTTTCAGCTTCCGTTTCCATTTTTCCCAGGAATGTTCTATTGTGTTTAAAGCCGGTGATCGTGGACGAATTCTTAATATTGTCCTGTTAGAAAAATGCCAATGAAAACACGTTGATACACAATTCCTTCTATAAACTTAAGTTTTCCACCGCCGGAAGAACTAATATAGCTCCATACCATCCTCCACCGCCATGCTTGAAAGTGGGGTATACATTTTTCAATTTCATATGATTATTTTTTTCCTCCATATCTTCAGTTACCGTGAGCTCTAAAAACATTGAATTTGCATTCGTCACCGAAAATCACGTTCCCAAAACATGTGAGGTTTATCGATATATTATTTCTGGTCTGGATTTACTCAACAGAAGCCAGGTCTTGCAGAATGGATTTTATTAATTATTTTTCGAATTTCTCGGAGAGATTTTCTATCTTTTTTTTTATAGATTCACTACTAATTTTCTTCTTTCCAAAAGAATTTCCATTCTGAGTAATAAAACGAAAATTTTTCTGTTCACATTTATTTTCCATTCAAACTTATTTTGCATAGATACACAAGATTAACGCCCAATCGTTATATTTATCGCTTTACCTGGTTATTATTTTATGTTTTGGGTGTGACTTTTAAAACGTAAAAGTCCGTTGTTGATCATTAAAAAAGTTATAAAAATTGTATCCTCTTTTTCAACTAGGAGAAAAGGCAGCCTATTAAAATTTGACCTGGTGTACACGTACTTTTAATACTAATTATTAATTAAAATACACTTTTTAGATTAAAAATACCTAAAGTAATACAAATTATTGCCTGGCCGATAACAATTCTGTTAGGCACGGGTAGCATGTTCTCAATTATCACTTTTTATCAACCAAATTATGAGTATAATGATATTGAATCTGGCTTATACACGGGCCTCCACAGAATAGCCTGGTGTATATTTGTCGGATGGGTTATCACAAGCTGTATTACTGAGAACTCGCGTAAGACAAAAAATGCCCTTCAAAGCTCTTTTTAACAAAATCCGGTCATAGTTTTCCTTTTCCAGCCATTGTAAACAAATTTCTTGGTTGGAAGATCTTTATACCATTGAGCAGACTGACGTACTGCGCATATCTAGCAAACGGAATAATTGAAATATTCCACAAGGCGACAACAAGGCAGCCATTAACCTTAAGCAAATTCGAATTGGTAATTCCTCAAAGTACGAAGGTGGTTCAAGAAAGTTTAATAATTCCTGAATTCCCCTCGAATACAGCATATAGTTTTACTGGTTATCTAAAAAAAATCGTTGTTTTAGGCTTGTAGATTATTAGGACACTTAGTATTAACATTTAGTCTTGCCTTTGTTTTATGCATATGTTTTGAGTCACCCATACACTGTCTAGAAAAAATTCTATTAAGAAGAAGTAAGCGATTTTCGAGAGGTTGGTAGGATTTTGAATTAAATGTTTCTTGTATTTCAGGTCCAGTTGAAAAAGTTCGTATACCATCAAATATTTTTAAAATTTCTGAAGATAATTATTTAAGAAATGGATAAATAAAATGAAGTAATAATGCAAGATGTAACAAGAAACAGCTTTATTATACATTTAATGTGGCAATGTGTAGTAATCAACATGAATTGGTAAAATATGCAGAGATATCTTTAAAATAACTGATTAAATAAATTATAAATTACCCGAAACCACAAAAAAGAAACGATTTAATAAATTCAAATTAGCATTTTGTTTCAATTTTGTATCCACTACGTTTAACTGGTTGCCTAAATCCACGTTATATTTATGAGTAGTAACCTTCCCGCGCTGAGACTTCGAACGAGTAACATCATTTGACCAACAGCACAGAAAAGCGCTCTCTCTTGCGAGAATAAATTACCAAATATTAACTGTGTGAAAGCAACAAGAGATGTGTATGTGGTAATGCAAACTGAGACAGACTAAAGCAAAGCAAAAAGAAGGGGTGCAGTAAGTACCCTTTTACATTACGGGGCGACGGGAAACCGTTGTCCAGCTGCATGTTTGTTTTAAACTATACTTAAATTCAAAATTATTATTTAACCATCAACTAAATATTAAAAATTAAATAAAACAAAAAATAAATATAAGTACATAAAATGAGGGACGTGGATAAAAGCAACGACGTGGGCGGGCGGGCGGGCGTGCGTGCGTGCGTGCGGGCGGGCGGGCGTGCGTGCGTGTGCGTGCGTGCGTGCGTGCGTGCGTGCGTGCGTGCGTGCGTGCGTGCGTGTGTGTGTGTGTGTGTGTGTGTGTGTGTGTGTGTGTGTGTGTGTGTGTGTGTGTGTGTGTGTGTGTGTGTGTGTGTGTGTGTGTGTGTGTGTGTGTGTGTGTGTGTGTGTGTGTGTGTGTGTGTGTGTGTGTGTGTGTGTGTGTGTGTGTGTGTGTGTGTGTGTGTGTGTGTGTGTGTGTGTGTGTGTGTGTGTGTCCGGTCCGGTTCTAGTTTCCATGCTTTGATTTTACTTTTGGTCGTTTTTTCTAGATAGGTTGTTCGATCTCTGTTCACTGGTTTATATGTCGTTTCCAGTATGTGTATATATACACACATACGTACATACACATTACCAATATTACGACCGTTCATATGTATGTACGGTTGTAATATGCTAATGTGTATGTACGTATGCGTGTATATATATATATCCATATATGCAAGTATGCATATGCATGTATATACATATTAAGAAAGGACACCCGGTATCAAATGAAGAGACAGGTGTTAACTAGAATAATTACAACACCGCTTGTGAAATATTCTAGTTACATAAGAATGATCGAAAGTTTGTTAAAAACCCGAAAACCGAAGGAACTTAGTGGGGTTTTATTCTTTATTATGTCTTATTCTTTTTATATATATCTTATTCATAATTATATTTATCTTATTAATTTTCTATTAATTTATTTCAACTGTAAAAGTATGGAGATTTTCATAAGCTTTATAGCTTTATCCTTGTTTAAAAGAATAGATATAAACAATATAGTAACAAGCAGCATTCACTTTTCATTTATTTTGGAGCATAAATTAAATTGCAAGATCACAAATTTAAAAAAAAAACAAGTTCATTGCCTACTTATATATAAATACATCCCTTCAAAAATTAACAGCAAAATGTTTTATAAATACATCCAGTTTTCTCTAGGATACATTTTGCTGTAACAAATTTGGTACAGTGTTTGAAGTGAATAGAGAAATGCATCAGGAAACTGATTGTTTCACATGAACAACCCTAATTCAGAACATTTTGGTATAATACCAACTAAACAAGCTAGTTTGGCTGCATCTAAACTAGACGGAGCTGTGGTTGTAACCCTGTCAGAATCTGGCATCATCTGAATAACACAAATACATTTAGTTCAAGCAATACTAAAGACTTTGTTTAATTTTTTCACCTACTTTATCTGCCACATGCTTTATAATTAAACCATCAGAATTTACATAAAATGTAGAAAATCCATCATACCAGCTGGAAAAAAAACATGCAACATACTTTTAAAGTTATATCAATATTTACAACTCACCTATCACTTTTCTCCAACATTTTTTTCCAATTCCACAACTTCCAGAAGAGCAACATGACCTTTAAGGCTGATATGCCCCTTATTCTCCATCTCAGTTTAATTGTACCCTCCTCTGGATGCATTGTTATCTTTAATACTTCAAACTTAACATAAGCAAACCTGATATGCCCTACAGTTCTCAGTAAAGCTATTTGCTTTACGTAATTCATTAAACCCCTGAAACAATCTACATTTTTTACCAAAAATACTCTCCTTTCTATTACTTACTTTGTTTTTATATTCCTAATATGATCTTCAAATACTATATGTTCATGATAAATGGAATAATCCATTGTTTGAACAAATAAATTTGGCAGGGTTTTTGCTAAAGTATCATAAACTTTATGTAAATTCTCTGGTCCTGGGCGACCTTCAGACGATCCCTCTGAAGAAGTAGTCTTTACAGTATCGTTTGTCTCTTTTGTACATCTACTTAAAATTTTAATCTTATCAAAAACCCTTAAATCACCTTCTTAAGCTTACCTTACCTCAGACAGTCAAAATCAAATTGTTTATAAACATTAAATGTAGTCACTGTATCTGTCAGTAACTCTCTATTATCTACAACTCCTTTCGAGTCATTTAAAAAATATACTGGTTTATGTTGACCTTGCACTATTCTTGAATACTGAAACATATAATAGGTTAGGAATAAATAACTTAATAAAACATGTACCTATCCAAACACCACTACAAACAGATACTGTTTGGATTTTTCCCTGAAATCACTCGTGTAATTACCTGTTCACATTGTCTGCTTAAACCTTTTTGCTGAATGTGACTGAACGGCTTGGTAATATTTACATAACTTAAAAGTTTATGAATATATCTTAACGTTACTGCCATTTTAATAAATCATTAAACTAAATCAAATAGGAATTTATTCTGGCAAATGTATTTTTTTTTAATCTAAAACTTACATATTTCTTTTAATTGACACTAGTTGAGAATCAGATGTCCGATTGTCCTTGGTGACAACATAAAAGTAAGGTTTTGAAGAAGTAGCAAGTTGGCTTAACCCAAATGTATAAAAAATTTACTTTTATTTATTTTTTATAAACTACCATGTCTGAAAGTAATGCAAATACACAGAATCGTTGCAAATATTTCGTGCAGCGCAAAAAGAGATATTGTAAAATGTTGGTAAAATCTAGTGAGGAGTTTTGTGGGGAACATCAAAAACCAATTCAAATATCCCAAAGTAACACTGAAAATGATGTAAAAGTGCGAATAGTATGTCCTTTAGATAGGAAACAGTAAGATTAAGGTATAAAGCGCAGTGTTTTTTTAATAATTCTTGTTATTTCTAGCACTGTGTATGCACATAACTTACAAAAACATTTAAAAATTTGCAATGCCCGTAAAGACACTGTTGAACCTTACATAAGCATAGATATTAATTCTGGTAAATTACAAGAAACTGACGAATTATTCAACGATTCCTATCAATTATTGTCTACATTCCCAACAAATAAAATATTGGCTGTGATTGAAAAAGTAAATTCTGTATTTCAAGGTGCATTTACTGTTTTAGTTGGGTATATTAAACTATTTGTTTTTATTTTATTTTAGAACATATAAGATTATCGGATAAAATACTGTCCCATGAAATAGTGGAAGAAGAAATTAAGAAACCAGAGTATGGGGTGAAGACTAAGAAGCACCTGAAACAAGCATCTGCCATTTTAGGGTTGTTAGAGAATAATGACTTGCTGAATGACAATACTTGTTATATTGAATTTGGAGCTGGAAGAGGTTTGTCTTGATTTTAAGTATTTATTTTAAGAAAATTGTTAATAAAACATTTAGGGCAATTGAGTTGTTGGATAGCTGAAGCTACAGGTTCATTCAACAATGCAAAATGCTTACTTGTTGAAAGAGCTTCCCCAAAACATAAAAAAGATAATAAATTAGCAAAAACAACTGAGAGAATGCATAGGATTCGAGCTGATATCAAGGATTTAGTACTGGATAAATTACTAGTGGTAAATGACACAGAAAGCATTGTTGCAATAACAAAACATTTGTGTGGGGAAGCAACAGGTGGGTGTAGTTTGAGTTTTTGGGCATATGTGAGGTAAATATCATATGAGTCGTATATGTAATATGTCACATATAAAACGAACGCGATATATGTGACATGTGTGGGTCATTTTTGGTATATGTGAAATATGTTACAAATGCTGCATATAATAAATTGTTTGACATATATGGCATATTTAGGATAGGTGACATGTTGTCATGAAGCATAATTTGTGATATATATGAAATATTGTTGGAATAACAAAACATTTGTGCGAAGAATCAATAGGTAACTGTAGTTTAAGCTTTTGTTTTTAAAGACTTGGCAATCAGATGCATGACCAATATGAAGGTGAATAAAAACAAGCTTCAAGGTTCAGTTTTAACATTTTGTTGTCATCATAGATGCAGGTGGACCCCTTACACAGGAAAGTCTTTTTTCCAGGTAATTGGGCATAAAAGATTAACATTCTCTAATATTAATTTTGTTACAATTTTTCAGGATAATAATTTAGCAATAGAAGAGTTTAACATTATGTGTGGATTGTCCAGTTGGGCCACCTGTGGAACAGGATTTAGCAGAGAGTATCGAGCAAAGATTGGGGAAAGTGATTATCACCAACAACAGAATGAAGATTATGGTTTAACAAGGGAAGAACGTGAGGAAATCGGGAGAAGATGCAAGAACATTATCAATTGGGGTAGACTGAGTTATTTAGAAAAACAAGGCTTTTGTTGTTTATTACATAACTATGTTGTTAAAGAGATTACTTTAGAAAATGTTTGTATTGTTGCATATAAAAAAAACTACATTAAAGTTAATAAAGTATAAATATTTATTCATCAATATCAAAAACAGTTTTTATAACAATATATAATTTTTTATAATATAAATATATTGCACACACTTATCCATTAGAAAAATATTACTCTTCAAAAGAGCAAAATGCCATGCCAGCTCTTAACATTTTGCTCACCTTTGAGGTTAATTTCACCTTTATTTCTTCTACACTGTTACCGATTGCTAAAACATTAGATTCGTTAATTTTTAAACACAAAATTGTAGGATTTGTTTGGATTGTTGACAGTTGATACAGGAGACCTTTACTATTAAGAAGATGAATTAGTTCATCCCATGTATAATTATCATTCTAAAATACATTTTAATTTATAATAAAAGCCTACTTTTTATTATCTGTCTCACTTACATCAACTTGGGCTAGGCTTGATTCTTCTCTTTGATTAGCAATGTGTAATTCACGCATTAATACCTCATATCTATCCATAGCATATTTTGCTACACTATCATTCCATTCTATCTGCTCACTTTTGAAATTTGCATTATCTGAACCACCAAGACCCAAGTTTTTTGCCCTTAAAATAAAATTAACATAAATTATAATTTTTTTTTAATAAATAATATATATATATATATATAACATACTTTCCAATCTCCTCAATCATATTCTTGGCAGCATCTTGTTTTGCATCTTTTTTATTACTCCCAGAACCTTGGGTTTTCAATTTATTGAAGATGCATATTATTACAAACTGTCCATTCTGTACAAGCAAACTATCTTGGTATAATGGTTGGGCACATCTATTGATTGAAGCAAATTCGTTCAACTGTCCTACATAATTTATAAAAGGTCCGGGAGAAGTTTGATTTTTTAATGGTAGAACACATATTTTTGGAACCTGAAAAATATATTTTATTTCCTTCTAATTATCAATATTATTAATTACTAACCTCAGAATTGTTTATGTTAATTCCTATAGCAGAGAGACAATTCTTAGCTGCATCATGTTTAGCATCTTGTTTGGTTTGGCCAGTTCCTGTGGCAATCTGACCATTAGCAGTAACTTTGCAATCAAATGTCTTACAATGGTCCTCACCGGAAGCTTCGAATTTATATTGCGGCGGTGCTACCTTATACTGCACCATTAGTTCTTGTAAAATTGATGTTGGAGTTTTTAGATTCATTTTTTTTATCCCAAAAAATAACACAACTCACTGCACAAAATCCCGACACCATCTAAAAGCCTGTCAAAATCTCCTACGAATTTATACTCGAAGACGTGACGTACTAAAAGAAGTTTAAACTTGCTAATTAAATTATTATTTGTTATTCATTTACATCATATGGTGCAATAACCAACTTGGGATTTACAGAAATCTAGAAGTGTCTGAAAGGCACGAAACAGCACTGACATCTATATTAAAGACCGACTAAAAAATTGACGTATTAGATGCCATTCTTTATTAGAAGAAGAATATTTCGTTGTTAACTGTTAATCATCGCTAGATGGGATTCTTTTCTTTTTCCAAAAAATGGTATGTTCCTGGACGTACAAATACACAATTTTTTAATTTCCTATAAACAGTTATAAAAATTATAAATACGAATTAGAGCACAATGTTATTTTTTTACTGGAAAAAATATGTAATCAATCTAGCAACTTCAAACGGTTCGGAATCGTCCGGAGTTTGCGCAGACAAATGTACGCGTTCTAGCAAATTAAATCCGGGATTCCGACTACCAGTCAGATGTTCTAGAGAGAACAAAATCTAATTTGCAAACGGTCCAATTTAGTTTATGACATGGGCAATAGTTGGAAATGTGCGTTGATTTGTTTTGACTTTGGATTGTGTGATTATGTAGGAGCTAATTTCTTAAATTGTTTTATATTTTTATTGTTTTGCTGAGTTCACATCGACAAACTGCAAACTTTGAGACTATTCAGTTTTTGTATTTTAAAATATTTCCGCAGGTATTTCAGGAAAAAGGGATTGCTAGGTGTGATTGAGGCTATTGACGGCTCCCATTTAAAAATTGACATGCCTACTAGCGATCCAGACTCATATTTAAATAGAAAATATTTTTACTCCATCTAGGTGAGTTCAGTGAAGAAGATTTATAACTTTTATTAAATCTATTTCAAACAATATTCATATTACTTTTTTGATACCCTTCATACTTAATGTTTTAAGTTTGTTTTTTAATTATTTTCAGATCCATGCTCTGTGTGATCATAATTTGAGGATAAGCGATATTTTTATTGGATATCCTGGCTCTGTTCATGACAGCAGGGTTTTTAGAAATTCACTTCTATGTGCAGAATTAGTGGATAGGTGTCACGATTTTTTATTTATTTGGGGATAATCACTATCCTTGCATGAGGAACTTATTAACCCCATTTAAATATAAAGGGAACCTTCCAGCCATAGAAACAAATTTCAGTTCAAAGTTATCCACAACCCATTATGTTATCAAACACTGTTTTGGCTAACTGAAACAGAAATGGCTCCAGCTGTACTACATTAATATAACAAAAATTGATGATATAATGCATTTCATTTAAGCCTGCGGTGTACTGCACAATTTATCTATAAAAGATTAAGTTCTACCAAACATAGAAAACCTTCCTATACTTGTAATTAATAACAAGGAGGATGAGGACAATCAAAATATCAATAGGGATGCTGCTGATCACAGAAATGCTGTAGCTAGACAAATTTTAAGATAGCATTAATATTGTTATATTTTGGATAATTTAAGCTCAGAGGATTGATTTTTAAAAACAGCACATAAATTATAATTAAAAGCTCCTTTAGAATACTTCTAAACACAAAGTTCTTTTCAATGGTTTGACTTTATTTTTACTTAGTGTATAATTTCCTTTTATATTATTTTGTCAAAATTTAAAAATAATTTTCATGTGGACTGTGTGTCTTATGGTGTACCCAAAGCTTACCAACAAACATTTTATATTAAGTAATGTAACATTAAATATGTTCAGATAAAAAAAAAAAAATGATAACTTAGTTTGTAATTTTTAATCATTCTTAAATCCAAAATAAACAAAGCTCCAAATAAATAAATAATTCCTTTCTACATACATCTAATATATAATACAAAACAAAAACTAATAAAAACATGAAATTTACATAAGTGAGTTGATATTAGAATTTGCATTTTTACTAATTTCTTCTAGTAACTGGTTTCTTCTTTCTAATAATTAATTTCTTCTTTTACATTCTAACTTCTCCCTCTCTCTAAATCTGCAAAATTTGCTCTATTTTGTACTTTTCTAGCTTCAGTTTTTCTTCTTGATAGTGCTTCCTATCTAAATGCATTTGTTCAATAGTTACATCCTTTTTAGACTTTGTTGTCTATCAGTTTTCTTGTTTTCCTCTGTTGTATTTGCAAGAGTTGTTGGTGTTTTTCAATAAATTTATTTGCATCTTTGACTTCCAAGTCTGGTTCAACCTTTTCAACTTCATTTGCAACTCCAAAACTTTCTTCATTAGATGATTTAGTTGTTATAATGCTTGATGAGTTGAGTAAAATTTCTGGGTTTATGCTTTTTTTTGCTAAAAATGGCATTAATTTCAAAATATTTCCTTCCTCTTCCAGTTTGTTATATAAACAAAGGTTTTGACAAAACCATCAACCAGTTTTTATATTAAATTTGTTTGTGTAAAGTTGTTATTGAATAAAATAGTAATGTTTGCTTCATTGGTTGGTGGCATGGGTATTAAGTAGTCTTTGGCGTTTCAATGCCACCTTATAGACAAGCTAAAACAGATCAGATAGGTTAGTTTATCTTAAACCAAAGGACAGATTTAAAGAAAAATATTAATTTTAACAAATTAAAAATAGCCACTTAAATTTAAACTGTGCAAAATGCTTGAAGAAAACAATAGTGAGGTAATTGCATGTTAATTTTATTGAATTTTAATCAATTTTATATGTAATCATGAGATTTAAGGCATAATGTCTACAATTATATGTAATGCACTGTTAATATTAATTCATTATACAATATCTTTCTGGTAAAAGTTGAATTCAAAATAATTGAAAATATACTTAATTAGTTCCCCTATTGAATGGTATAGTGATATTTAGAAAAACCTGTTCTGTTTTATTTTGACGCAGTTTAAGTAATCTTTTCTGGTAAATTTGTATGTTTGTATTTATATTGCAGATTGTGTTTTAAGGTCTGAACTAAGATGGGGTCTGCGACAATATCACCATATATTGTGGTAAATCTAATATCTGAGTCTGCCCTGAATCTACTTCTTATATATTTATTTTGCATTTAACAATAGACTCGTTTGATTTGCTGTGTGATTTCTACTATAAAAAAAAATCTTATATAACCTATTTATTTTTTAGGTTCTTCCTATAGTGTTAGTTGTAACATATTTTGTGCTTTACAAGTATTATTTTGCCACCTGACCTTCTTCAAGCTCAAAAGGTTTTTTTGTATCTGTACTTTTCTCAAAACATTGTCTTCTGTAGGAAAAGGACATAAGGTTTTATCAGAAGATCTACAAATTAAATACAAGCTTCCCCTTATTGAAAAAACTATTATTAGTCATGATACAAGGAGCTTTAGATTTGGTTTACCATCAAAAAAGCATGATCTTGGTAAATATTACACATGCAGCATATAATAAATTGTTGATATATATGGCATATCTAGAATAGGTGACACGGGTTACCTTAATACATACAACGATTCTTTAAAACTCTTTATTTTTACAAAAGCTAAAACTATGTCTTAACTCTACGAAGTACAGATATGAAGTGTTCTAAAGTAAAAACGATGATATTTAAATATACTAAGGGCTGACTATGAAACAGGCAGACCTTTTTGTGGGAAAAATGTTTATTTTCAACCCTTTCAAGAGACATCGTCTATGTTCGTTATTGAATAGTTGTTAAATAGAAAACATAAACACAACTAAAAAGTACATTAGCAGAAAGTGTTGATGTCTTTAAGAGGCCAACTGGTCAATATAGGGTTTCTTGACGTTTAACACATGGTCTGTTTTATCTTATGGACGGTTCTGACTCTCTTGAATGTGATCTGTATAGCGCAAATTAATTTTTTTTTTTTTGGAAAAATTATCTTGAACAGACTAAGTAAGTAAAGAGTACAGATTGGTGTTAAATAAAATGAAATTGATAAAAATAGCTTGAAAAGGTTATTGGCTTTGTGATTAGTTTACTCTATTGTTTTATTATTTAATATACATTAATTATTACTTTTTTTCTCATTATTTATTATTATTATTATTATTTAATATAAAATCGACATCAATGTAGTGTTCTTTTTTCTAAATTGTCTTATTCCTAAATATTTCATAATACTATTATTTTATTAATACATATTTTTTTTTAACTTCTAATAACTCAACTATTATATTCTAGTCTAAACTAAAATAGCTCTTATAGAAAAATTTGAAATGAATTGAAGTAAAATTAAATAAAACTTGGAGAGCAATGGAATTATTAACTGTAACATTACCTTGCAAAATCGAAAGGATAACTTCATAAGTGCTAACTAGTTGTTTGCTTCGACCATAATTGAATTTATTAAACTGTAATAATTCAGAAGCGTAAAAGTACTCTATTATAATTTCGTTTCCGATTTTCAAAGAAATTATACCAGGATTGTCAGTTAGCTAATTAATGTTGACACACCTTTTTTTTATTTGAGTGGAATTTGAAAACATTCTTCTAGTTAGTCAAAACTATATTGTTTTTGGAGAGGCCGTTTTAAGTTACATAAATGGATTTTTTGATAATTATCTGTTTTGTGATTAACGTCAACTTTTTTTGGAGTGGTTCAACTTCTTTGGTGGCAGGTTTTGAGAATTTATTTGCCGTTTTTTGTCGAATATGTCTTTTCGGATACACAGTTAGATATGGTTGGAAAACGTTCGGATGGTCACGTTTTATATTTATTTTTCCAGCAATTATTTGCTTATCTTGAATACGTTTTTCATTGGAATGAACAGTGACGTCATCGTTAGCTAGTAATTCATCATCTGTTTGTACTATCATGGAAGCTTCTTCGTTATCGTTTTGTTTTCTTTGTCCACATTTTTGTAAAATGTATCTCTGTAATCTGTTAGCACAGTTATATCGCTTGTTTCTTTAGTGTGTAGTTCTATTCGGGTTAATGTTTCTGCATTCGTATTTGGTTTTCTATTTTTGTAAATAGCTTGATCAGATAGCGGTAAAATACTGATGCAATTTGATTCATTTTCAGCTTGTAAATACGATAGTTTTATTTTTGCAAATGGCGTTGTTAAAAATCCTTGATTAAAGTCTAATATTGTCCCTAATAATTTTAAATTATCTAGGCCTATTAAACCATCAAAAACTTGGTGAAATTTAAATAGGAGAAATTTTAATTTAACTTTAGCAACTTGAAAATTTTAGAAACTGGGATTTCGGCACTGACTTTTGAAAAACGGTGGATACAATAAATGGATCATCTTTTATATTGGTTGAGTGATATTTAAAGGCTATATTTGAGTTAATACATGATTTTGTAGAACCTGAGTCTATTAGAAACTTTAAATTTTCTTCGGGGAAAACTATGTAGGGTAATTCATCAGAATTGAAAGACAGTTATAACTAAATATAATTTGTTTGGGGTAGTGATGGGATAATTCGAATTAAAAATAATCGATAATCCTATTATGAGAATAATTGGCATCATCCGATTATGAAAACAAATAATTCGAATTACGAATAATCGGTGAAGTCACTAGATAATTCGAAATTCTCTTATTCTAGTCGAGTCGGCACTGTCCGCGGTAGTCACGGCACTCGGTAGGGCCGCACAACGCAATGTTGCCTGTTGCCATTGGTAGGAAAATTTAGAGCTTTTGTTTAAAAAGAAAGGTTTATAATATTTTGTACAAAAAAAAGAGATCTGGGCGCCCGAACAAATTGGGGAAGTCAAAAAACAAATATTTTTGGATTATATTATAAATATCTTGATCTTGATCTCGTATCAGTCGTATGCATATCACTCCTACCGTCCTACCTACACGTTGTCCAGTTGCCCACCTTCACAGTCCACACTCAATTTATTTTGAATTGTATTATAGTTTCGATTCGGAAAATATGTTTGTTTCCCTTACTCCAAAAAGTTTCAATTTTAGTATAGGTAGTATTAGTATTCAATATTTCTACTTCTTCTGATGTAGCACTTGAAGCCCCGCCACTAGAAGAACTTAATAGTTTCCGATTCGAAGTGCGGATTTTCTGAGGAACAACTTGCTTGTTTTCTTGCTTTTGTCTTTTCATTTTTTTCATCTATAGATTGTTCTGTTTCATTTTCATTTGGAAAAATTTCTAATTTTTTAGTAGGATGTATTCTTAATAAATGTTGTTTCAAATTTGTTGTTCCGCCAAAATTTTTTATTATTTTATCGCATAACTTGCAAACAGCTTGTTTGGAGTAAATTTTTTGAACCAATTCCCACACAAGCGAATGTTTTTTACAACCAGGCCTCATTTTCTAGTTTCTCAAAGTGAAACTTTTTATCGTAAATTAATTTACTTAAGCACTCAACAAACCCAACAGTACCAACACTAAATCTCGGAACAACCCAAAACTCATGAAATAAAACGATTCTCGATTTTCAATTTATTCAAAGTAAAAAAAAATAAAATAAAATTTCTAATTTCATTCATCATTCACAAATATATCTAAAATAATAAATTAATAAATAATCATTAATCATATTAATCGGAATGCGCGCTGTGTAGACTCAGCATCAGCATTATCATTTAGCAGCATATCGAATTTCGGTCGTTAGTTAAGTTAAGATTAGATTATGTGCGTGCAATGACAATGCATGAAGTGAGAAGTTTACGATTTTTTACGTTTACGACGATTTTTAATTCGAATTATAAATAATCCGATTATTAGCATATATATATATATATATATATATATATATATATATATATATATATATATATATATATATATAATACTACTCTATTGCTAGCAAGGTCTGGAGATCTACGAAATCATTACTGTGCAGACATATGCGTCTGTTTCTCTCACTACTACTTTGAGTCTTATGAGCATGTCCAAGAATTGATTAATTTTGTTCTCGTCTTTGGAAATTTCCTTTAAAAAAAAACACAAAAACGATTTAAACGTATTTATTTGAACTTGATGACTTGCAGACTGCACTAATAACAACAACTGGCTTCCATTTGCATTCAAAAGTATTTATAAAAATAAAATGCTGATGAACTTTAAAAAAGCTAATATTGCGGTTTTTACAGGATATGCTTTTATTAATGTAATTCATTATATAGGGTAATTATAACTCTATGCTTATAGACGTGTGTCACTTATGTGCATATTTTTATGTTTTTTTGGTGTCATGCTTATTTATCGTGACATTTGCGCACAACGGGCCGAGTAGTAGAAAAAGACATAGAAGCAGACGTTTGCTTTCTCACTCCGTGACATCTCCACTTACAGATATTTGCAATATAGTAGTATTATATATATGATTATCAGAATCATTCATAACCGGAGAATCCGATTACTGAAATAATGCGATTATGCCCACAGTTAGATTGGGGTCTTAACTTAGAATAGGTTGAAAATGTTCTTCATTCTTCGTCATGATATTGTTCACATTCAAATTCACCTTATGGGTCGTAATAGTATTTATTATCGACAAAATTCTGTGAATTAAGATTATCATCCTGATTTAACTCTGTGTTAAATAATTCTTCCATGAGAATGTCACGATTTGGTTCAGAAAATGACGGGCCAGATTTATTATTGTTCGACGAACGATGGGTGGAAATGCTCATCGGCGTTGGAGTGGGTAATTGCTTATTAGGATTGGATTTAAAGACATTGCTTTGATTTGATCTTGTAAAAACTTGTGAATTAGGAAATGTTTGTGGTGTTCTATTGAAATTTGGCCTTACAGTTATATGTTGAGATGGAAATATTGACTTATTTTGAAACATGTTATGTGGTGTGTGACTGTTAAAGTTAGTAAAGTGATTCCTTCATAAAATAGGTTGATTCTGGAAATTATCTTGTGGGTTACGGTTAACATTAAAAAGAGGCCTTTGAGGTGCCATACGTGTAGGATCGAAATGTTGGATAGGCAATTTTGCTACAGGTTTAGCGTAATTTGGGAAATAAGTTATGTTATTCTCTTGAATAACGTATTGGATTGCTTTAGGGAGATCTTTGGGAAGCATACAACTGATAGTTGTGCCAAAGGGTTCTCGGAGTCCTGCTAAGAATGTTTTTAAAGCTAAGTCATTGTAAAGTTCTCTCTTGAGATTTTTACCTGCTATGGTCGTTTCATGAACATCGATATATGAACATAATAACTTCATATATAAAGGACTTTGTCATAAAATTGTTCTGGTTTTTCGTTCGGTAACTGTCTGAGCATTACTAAATCTCTATTTAAGCAAGCTTCATCTCTTCTATCCGCAAAATTCTTGTATAATACATCATTAACTTGATTCGAAGTTGAAACATTGTATATTATACTAATTTATTTATTACTAATTTTGTATTATTACTATTACTATTTTTCATTATCTTTTAATTTACTTTGTAAAAAATTTATGAGAAATATATTCTGAAAATTATTGGGGTTGGAAGTCGTTCTGTAAATAAAAAATATTTAAACTTTGGCAAGTGGATATTATTTGGCTTTGGCAAGTCAATATTAAACTTTGGCAAGTGGATAAATACCGGTTTAAATCGTTCGGATTTCCGTCAAACTCTGGTATTCAGTTTAAATATTCAGGTTTAAATTGAGCCATTGTATTTATGTTTATGTAAAATTAATTGTTAAAAATAAATTGTTTAGGTGAAATTGTTCTTTCGAATATTGCTAGGTTTGGATAACAGATATTTAAATTCGGATATTTATGTCGTCTTAAATTTAAATTACTTGAATTACTTAAAATTATTCAAATAAATCTTTAGCTTAAATTTAAATTAACCAAATTACATAAATTAGAGTCAATTAAAGATAAATGAAATTTAAAAAGGAAAATTTTTGATATGAATTGCACTTACAGAACTATGATGAATCGTCTGGGTATCTCTTTTATAGGAACGTCTGTTGTTTTTGGCGATGGGGTCCAAAAGTCAATCAGTTGGGTCTTGCGAGAAAGGTCTATGCTGTACCAAACTCCGTGATCAGTCTAGGGGTGAGCAATGATTGCACATCCACGATGGATTGGGTTTCTTGAAGTTCGAAGAGCCGCTAGGTAACTTTTTTCGATCTGTCCAAAGTTCAGATCACTTTTTCTTCGAAAACTGATTAATCGTTAATACGAAAATCGTTCGCTCGATACGTAACAATTTTAGTTATCCTGCCGATTGCGCCAGTTAACTTAATTGATACAAGACGATTCTTTGAAACTCTTTATTTTTACAAAAGCTTTTTTTTGTCTTTAAAGACTTGGCAATCAGATGCATGACAAATATCAAGGTAAATAAAAACAAGCTCAGGTTCAGGGTTCAGTTTTAACATTTTGTTATCATCATAGATGCAGGTGGACCCTTTACACAGGAAAGTATTTTTTCCAGGTAATTGCACAAAGATTATCATTCTCTAATATTAATTTTGTTACAATTTTTCAGGATAATAATTTAGCAATGGAAGAGTTTAACATTATGCATGGATCGTCCAGTTGTGGAACAGGATTTAGCACAGAGTAACGAGCAAAGATTGGGGAAAATGATTATCACCGACAACAGAATGAAGATTATGGAACAAGGGAAGAACATGAAGAAATCGGGAGAAGATGCAAGAACATTATCAATTGGGGTAGACTGAGTTATTTAGAAGGACAAGGCTTTTTTTGTTTATTACATAACTATGTTGCTGAAGAGATTACTTTTGAAAATGTTTGTATTGTTGCACATAAAATAAACTACATTAAAGTTAATAAAGTATAAATATTTATTCATCAATATCAAAAACAATTTTTATAACAATATATCATTTTTATAACAATATATCATTTTTATGATATAAATATATTGTACACACATCCATTAGAAAAATATTACTCTTCAAATTGTTCAAATATATACTCTTCATTTTGTTCACCTTTGAGGTTAATTTCACCTTTACTTCTACATTGTTACCGATTGCTAAAACATTAGATTCGTTAATTTTTAAACACAAAATTGTAGGATTTGTTTGAATTGTTGACAGTTGATACAGGAGACCTTTGCTATTAAGAAGATAAATTAGTTCATCTCATGTATAATTGTCATTCTAAAATATATTTAAATTTATAGTAAAATCCTATTTTTTATTATCTGTCTCACTTACATCAACTTGGACTAGGCTTGATTCTTCTCTTCGATTAGCAATGTGTAATTGACACATTAGCACCTCATATCTATCCATAGCATATTTTACTGTACTATCATTCCATTCTATCTGCTCACTTTTGAAATTTGCATTATCTGCACCACCAAGACCCAAGTTTTTTGCACTTAAAATAAAATTCACACAAATTATTAAATATAAATTATATAATAAAGGAGCTAATATAGACACGGATCACTACTTGACTAGAATCAAACTTAGCTTAAAACCTCGAAAACTTATTCAAAAGAGGCTGCTAATACCAAAGTTTGACCCAACGAACATAAAACCAGCCCTAACAGAAGAGCTTGATAAATAACCAGCACAGAATTGGCAAGAATTGAAACAAAAAATTATTAAAACAGCCTTAAAGTTGGTCCCTTTACAAAAACGTAGAAAACATCCATGGTGGGATGAAGTTTACAAGCAAGCAGTATTAAGCCGAAGTTAAGCATTCAAAGATTGGAACAGTCAAAAAACAGCAATAAACTATAACATCTTTTGGGAAGTAAGAAAAGAAACATCGAAGCTAATTAGACAAACTAAAAGAAAATATGAAAACAATCAACTTAATGAAATAGAAAAAGATTTCCAAAAAATAACACCCGAAACTTTTACAAAACATTTAAAACTAAATTAACAGGCTATCAACCGCAAAGTATTTGCTTCCAAAAAGAAAACGGACAATTAGCTCTAAATAACCAAGACAATTGCAAAGAACTTGCGAAATATTTTGAACAAATACTAAACTGTCCTGAGCTCTTAAACAAATTAGCAACATTAAACCCTAAACAAACTAACCCAGATTCATTACCACCGAATAAAGATGAAATAATTAGGCAAATCAAGCAGCTTAAATATGACAAAGCTTCTGGTGAAGATGGAATCACTGCTGAACTTTTGAAATCCGCTGGTCCAGGTACAATAAAGGAAATAACCAAAATTCTACAAGAAGTTTGGCGAGGCGAACGGATTCCGGAAGATTGGAAAGATGCTCTGATCCATCCGCTACATAAGAAAGGAGATAGAACGGATGTAAACAACTATAGAGGGATATCACTTCTCCCAGTTTGTTACAAGATTCTATGTCAATGTCTACTAGACAGAGCACAGGGATAGTTAGAACCTAACATTGGTGAATATCAAGCAGGTTTTCGACCGGGCAGATCCTGCCCTGAACAGATCCTGAATCTGAAGTTGATTCTAAGATATCCAAAACATTGTGGAGTACATTTGTGGATTTCAAAAAAGCATATAATTCTATTGACCGCGAATCTTTATTCCTAATCTTGAAAGAACAAGGACTAGATCTGAAAACGCTGGCAATTATTAAAGCAACGTTAATTAACACAAGGTCAAAAGTTAAATTCATGGGTGACATCTCAGAGCCCTTCGAAATTAAAACTGGAGTGAGACAAGGGGATGGACTCTCACCACTCTTATTTAAATGTGTTCTAGAAAAAGTAATACAGGAGTGGCGTGAAAAAAAGTCGGCCCTGAATATTGACCAGCCCATTAAACTGGGGAGAACCAACATCAAAATTGATTGTCTGGCATTTGCTGATGATCTAGCAATTTTAGCTCAAGACGTATTAACGGTACAGAAACAGATTGAAATCCTAAAAGAAACAGTAGAAAATGTAGGACTCTAAATTTCCTTTGAAAAGACACAATACATGACCTGCAACAGACTAAGAACACTATTTCTAAAAACAAAATATAGTAACATCAGACGAGTCTCTCAATTCAAATATTTGGGTGAAATAATCATGGAAAATGGGTTGGAAAAAGCGGCCAATAAGGGTAGATGTCAAAAAATGGAAACGGCATTGAGACTTACACAAAATATTTACAACGACAAATGCCTATCTAAAAACACAAAACTGAGACATTACAACACAGTTATTAAGCCAGAATGTCTATATGCTGCAGAAACGCTCATTTTGAATAGAAAGAGGGACATCGAGGACATTGAAAAGGAATGAAAAATCATAAGAAAAATCCTAGGCCCCAAACAAATAAATAGCACAACATACCGACTTCGAGAAAACCAAGAAATCAAACAATACCCAGATATACATAGCGTTATGAGAAAAAGAAGACTTAAGTTTTACGGACACATAAAACGGATGAATCCGAGTAGGTTAACTAGACAAATAGTCGAATTTTATGAAAATACGAGTAGAGCTAAAGTAGAAATAATTAAATGGATTGCTGCAATTAAAGAGGACCTAAGATCAGCAAATATTACACAAAGTCTAAGATCAGCAAATATTACACAAAGTGAAATTCAGGATAGAGGCTGTTTCAGACACAAGGTTAACGTTTGGAAGGTTGGGCAGAGAGAAAAATGTAGGAAGACAACTTGGTCTGACGAAAGGAAAAAAGCTCATAGCGAAAAAATGAAATTAGTATGGGTGCAAAGGAAGGCTAACAACAACAAACGCCTCTAATTGTACTTCGCGTGGTCCACCAGGGCCCATACGTGAATAATAATAATAGTAAAATCACACAAATTATGATTTATTTTATATATATATATATATCTCCGAACTGCTTTCCTTGCGTTCGTCTAGAGCTCGGCTGATGGCGGCTGAAAGGCTAGAAACCGGTCCCGAGAGAGACACGTGACGTCGCATGGTTGACAGTTCGGCGAAGGCGATCGGTGGCACCACGTGGAGAAAGGGTGAAAGATTTCTGTAGTATATATATATATATATATATATATACATTTATATATATATATTATATATTTATTTATTTATATATATATATATATATATATATATATATATATATATATATATATATATATATATATATATATATATATATATTTATATATATATATATATATATATATATATATATATATATATATATATATATATATATATATATATATATATATATATATATATATATTTATATATATATATATATATATATATATATATATATATATATATATATATATATATATATATATATATATATATATATATCAGACCTTGACGTGGTAAAGGTATATGTATGTATGTATGTATGTATTTACATACATACATACATACCTACGTACATACATACATACATACATACATACATACATACATACATACATACATACATACATACATACATACATACATACATACATACATACATACATACATACATACATACATACATACATACATACATACATACATACATACATACATACATACATACATACATACATACATACATACATACATACATACATACATACATACATACATACATACATACATACATACATACATACATACATACATACATACATACATACATACATACATACATACATACATACATACATACATACATACATACATACATACATACATACATACATACATACATACATACATACATACATACATACATACATACATACATACATACATACATACATACATACATACATACATACATACATACATACATACATACATACATACATACATACATACATACATACATACATACATACATACATACATACATACATACATACATACATACATACATACATACATACATACATACATACATACATACATACATACATACATACATACATACATACATACATACATACATACATACATACATACATACATACATACATACATACATACATACATACATACATACATACATACATACATACATACATACATACATACATACATACATACATACATACATACATACATACATACATACATACATAAATATATATATATATATATATATATATATATATATATATATATATATATATATATATATATATATATATATATACCCCTTTGTGGATCAGACCTTGACGTGGTAAAGGGGTTTGAGTAGGGCAATGAAGCTTTGAGCTATGCCGTCTGGAGTCTATGCTCCTGGGAGGGTCACCCCTGGCGGACAGGTCAAAGCGGAAGCCTCAGACTAACATGATCCAAAATCTGCCAACCCGCATTGGAACAGCGTGGCAGATTACGGTCCATACCTTCAACATGGTATTTCAATATGTTGAAATATGACAGCACAACCTCAAACACGGCCCTCATTCCCCGGAGGCCAAGGGGCAACTACCTACGGCAGCGGGAAGACCTGCCCCAAGGCAGAGGGTGCTAAGAATCACCGGGTTAGATCAGGCTGCCATTGAAGACTTTTGACATTGCAACGTTAAATATACGGACTATGAAAACAGAGGCCCGATTGCAAGAACTGTTAATCGAACTTGACAACATACATTGGGATATTATTGGGCTCTGTGAAACACGAAGGAAGGGTGAAGAGCTAATCATCATGGTAAAATTTGAAAGTACATCCGACCGATTAGCCCAATGCGTCATTCAGCTGAATAAAAAGTTTAGGCTTCAAGTCGCCCAAGCTTATGCACCAACTATAAGCCATAAAGATGAGGAAATTGAGGAATTTTATGATGATGTGGCCCAGCTTTTATACAAGGAGAAATGTGGGTACAAAATCCTGATGGGTGATTTTAATGCCAGAATTGGAACAACAAGAACAGACGAAAATGCAACTGGCCCATATGGAACTGGTGAGGAGCTCAAAATAGAGGTGACAGATTAGTTGATTGTGCTGAAGGACAAGAACTATATATTATGAATTCATTCTATAAGAAAAATATCAGCAGAAAATGGACATGGAAAAGTCCATCTGGCCTCAAAAGCGAAATTGACTGCATCATGACCAACGATAAAACAATATTTATCAATTGTACTGTCCTTAACAATTTTAATGTTGGAAGTGACCACCGAATGGTACGAGCAAGGGTTCGGATTGACTGTCGAAAAGAGCGCGAAAGAATGGTAAGATCAAAGAAGGGCAAGGTGGATTCTGGAAAACTGCTGGAGAGAGGAAGCGATTTTGAGATTGCTTTGTCAAACCGGTTTGCTGCGTTATAAGATCCAGAGGAGGTGGAAATATCAGTTCAATATGAAGAAATCGCCAACAATGTACTTCAAACGGCTGCTTCAATAGCACCAGAGGAAAAATGTCTCAAGCAAACAAAAATCTCCAGTGAGACCATTGATTTAATGAAGAAACGGCGAGCAATGAGAAATGCAGGTAGTCCTTTTGGCAGGGTCGAGTACACTGAGCTCTGCAAAACTATAAGAAAACGTATCAGAGAGGACACGCGCCGATTCAATATGCAGCTAGTGCAAAAAACCCTGGAAGAAAACAAAGCAATTAACAAAGCTAAACAGAAGCTGAGAAACAAAAGAACGCAAATATATGTTTTAAAGCGTGAGGATGACACAGTGTGCAGGACGCGTACCCAAATGTTAGAGATTGTCAGAAGGTTTTATTCCCAGTTATATGAAGATCAGAGCCAGTCAGGGACAGCAATACCCACGGAAGAACAATATATAATGCCAGATATCCTAGTGGAGGAAGTAACAAATGCTATAGAATTGATGAAGAACGGCAAGGCTCCAGGAAAGGATAGTTTAACTGTCGAAATGCTAAAAGCTGGTGGTCGGACGTTACATAAAACACTGGCAAAATTATACTCAAAATGCCTCAAAGAACAACTCAACAACTTTTTTACATAAAAAAGGAGCACAGGAAGATTTAAAGAACTACCGTCCAATAAGCCTCCTATCAGTGATGTACAAAGTTTTCACTAAGATAATTTCTATAAGAATATTAAAAAAACTGAATGACGCACAACCAAGAGAACAAGCAGGATTCAGAAGTGGATTCAGTACTATGGATCACATCCAGGTTGTACAGCAGGTCATAGAAAGGCACAACGAATACACCATGCCACTGTGCTTGGCTTTTATCGACTACGAAAAAGCATTTGATTCCATCTCAAAGCATGCGATAATGGATGCACTGCTTAGCCAAGGTGTAGAGAGAGCCTATGTAAACCTATTAGAATCGATATATGATGGAGCTACAGCCACAATTCACCTTGATGATCTTGAAGTGGGAATTAATATAGAACGAGGTGTACGGCAGGGTGACGCAATATCACTTATTCTTTTCTCGGCTGGCCTTGAAGAAGTATTCCGTAAACTGGATTGGGAACAGAATGGTGTAAAGATCAATGGTGCAAACTTAAACCATCTTAGATTTGCAGATGATATTATTCTCATTTCACAAGACCCAGAGGAGCTGCAAAGATGCATACAAGAACTGCAAAGGGCTGGCGAACCATTTGGCTTGAAAATAAACCTGAAAAAGAGTCAGGTTATGTTCAATAACTTCGCTCAGGACAAAAGAATTTCAGTTCTAGGAAGGGATTTAGAGATTGTGGACAGCTTTATATATCTTGGGCAGAGGATTTGCATGGAGGGGAATACCGCCCGGGAGGTGGAACGGCGTTTTAAATGTGGCTGGCAGGCATTTGGTAGGCTCAACATGGTGTTTAAGAGCAGACTCCCACTTTGCCTGAAAAGAAAAGTATTCGATCAGTGCGTTCTACCCGTTATGACATACGGAAGTGAAACCTGGACACTCACATCGCAATCAATTCAAAAACTTCGGGTAGCACAGAGGGGAATGGAAAGATGTATGCTTGGCATTACAAGACGAGACAGAAAGTCCTGCGCATGAATCAGGGAACAAACAAAAGTCTGTGACATCATTGGAAGAGTAAAACAGTTGAAATGGAGATGGGCAGGCCATATAGCGAGGCGATGGGACGACAGATGGACCAAGGCAATCCTGGAGTGGATACCGCTGGACGACAGATGGACCAAGGCAATCCTGGAGTGGATACCGCTTGATCGCAAACGTCCGCGAAGAAGACAGAAAGCACGATGGATTGATGACATCGTTGGGTATGTTGGACCCGAGTGGCGGAGGAAGGCCCAGGACCGTGAAGGTTGGAAGCGTGCTGAAGAGGCCTTCATCCTGCAATGGATCGATGCGGGCTGATGATGATAATGATGATGCTATATATGTATGTATATATGTATGTATATATATATATATATATATATATATATATACATATATATACATATATATACATATATATATATATATATATATATATATATATATATATATATATATATATATATATATATATATATATATATATATATACATATATATATATATATACATATATATATATATATATATATATATATATATATATATATATATATATATATATATATATATATATATATATATATATATATATATATATATATATATATACTTTCTAATCTCCTTAATCATGTTCTTAGCGGCATCTTGTTTTGCATCTTTTTTATTACTCCCAGATCCTTGGGTTTTCAATTTATTGAAGATGCATATTATTACAAACTGTCCATTCTGTACAAGCAAACTATCCTGTTATAATAGTTGGGCACATCTATTGATTGAAGCAAATTCGTTCAACTGACCCACATAATTTATAAAAGATCCGGGAGAAGTTTGATTTTTTAACACGTTGGCTACCACCATAAGTGGTTTTTTTCAGTCTATATGGCCCGCGGTCATTTGGTACTTTGGCGTTAACACATATTTGTGGTTCGAAATTTACTCGCAAAGAAATTTAGGTAGTACACTATTGCGGGTTGATTTCGTCTCGCAGTGGAAAGAAGCTAACAAAAAAGTGAGAGTCGATATAGTGGCTCACGCTAGTGCTTCTCTTATGGCAATTTAAAAATACTGTGCCACAAAGGAGGATATTGTGTCTTGGCTACTGCCTAGTGTAAAGTGAGACCTACAGAATGGTATAGTTGGGCCAAGGAAAAGTCTTGTAGTTTTTGAGATTTTTAATTTTAAAAAATTTATAAAAAAAACAAAAAAAATTCTTTTTATATATAAAAACAAAACTAAGTATCATGTTTATCAAAGCATTCTAGGCACATAGATGGTTCCCCTGGGCATGTCACACACTTGGTAACAACCTTAGGGCATTTTTTCAGTGCCTCTTTTCTGCCGAGATGTTTGCTGAGGGTGGCGTAACAGTTAACGCAGCGACGTCTCACGGAGTGGTTTTTCTTAACTTTTTGGGTGGTTTTTTGTAAGCTATGCTTGTCTTTCTTGGTAGAGGTAGACGGAGTTGCTGGTCCTGAAGTGCTTACGAGATAGTCGATCAGAGATTCTCGAAAATTCGCAATGGACAGTTTAGATCCTGTCAATTTTTTGAAAATTAGCCACGCGTTTACAACAGATGTTCCTAGTATCAGCAAGAAAGCAACTTTATGGAACCAACGAATCGTTTTACGCAGCGGTGAATAATAAGAGGTCATCTGATCAGAGAGATCCACGCCTTGCTTCCTCTTGTTGTAATATGTAATGGCTGTTGGCTTGTTTACTGTTTCGCCTTTTCTATTTTTTCCAACAGGTACCATTTCCAAAGTATGCTTTGTTGTTATGAATCGCACATCCCTTTTATCCTTCCAGCAGCCGACAACAATGCCGTCGTCGCTTTCAAGTCCAACAACCTCTCCCCTTTTCAATTTCGCATTTAAAATACTTTTGGGAACGTCTTTCACTCTCGCCCGCATTGTTCCAACTAAATGTGTGTTGGACTTCAAAAGTTCTGTTGCTATTGCGATATTTGTATAAAAGTTGTCGACCACTAAGGTCCTCCCTTGGTTTAGATAATTCTGCAATAAGCCCAACACAACTTTATTGCTGTGCCGCAAATCCGCTGGATTTTTGTCATCTTCTTTACCAGAATAAACTTTAACACTGTATGTATAGCCGTCTGCTCCACAAGCCTTGTATAATTTTACTCCATATTTGTGTGCCTTTCCTGGTAAATATTGGCGAAACTTCAGCCTACCTCTAAAAGGCACCATGGTCTCATCAATTATTACGTCCTCCTCTGGGTTGGAGTAATATTGAAATTTTTTATTCATCATGTGGACTAAATCATACACTTTCTTCAGTCTATCATCTGGCCGGCTGTCTTCGTCTGAGAAGTGAATGAAGCGTAAAATTTCTTCAAACCTATTTCGTGGCATGGTGCTGCGCACGAATAGATTTACGAATTTTCTATCCCTCGACCAGTAATTTTTTAATGACGGATATCGGACTAAACCAAAATAGAGCAACAATGCAAGAAATTTTTTCAATTCCAACTCAGTTACAGTTTTCCACTGGATTTGTTTATTTTTAGAAATAAAATATTTTTCTCCTGCCTTGTTTGTCCATTCTAACATTAGTCGAATGACCTCATTGTCCAGAAAAAGTAAGTAGGCATCTATTTCCTTACTTACTCCGTTAATATTTTTGAATCCGGAGTCACCGGTAAAGGCAAATGTTTTTAAAAGTTCACCAGTAACGCTATTCCATTTTCGAACTGGAGTTGTTGATACTGATGGTCCTGGAGACTGCGGATCAGATAGGACACCATCATCAGCGTTGTCGTCACTTTCGGAAATATTCTCTTCTTCATTTGGTTCGTATTCGCTGACATCAGAAGAGAAATCCTGACCCTCCCCTTCATTTTCTGAATCTTCTTCTAATATTCGCTGAATTTCAGATACTGTTAACCTTTTGCAGCTTCTAGGTATAGAACCATTCATCTACAATAACACGAAATAATAATAATAATAATGAATAATATTTACTTCAATAACAAGGTGAATAAATAATGAAAATTCAAAATTTCATTTTTGTTTTCATTGTAAAAAATTGATAAGAGAAAATTGAGAGTCGAAATCGTCTTACAATTTTTTTCGTTCGAAATGGAGTAATAATAAGCTATAATAACTTACCTTAGCAGCCAGATCACTAAAAATCACTCACAATATTTAAATAAAATCAATTGACTAATTGGGTCAATGCACTTGATATGAGGTTTATTGCACAACTGAAGTAAACAAGCATGAGACGTAATGATTCATGTGGGCTCGTGTTCAGACTTGTCGCGACCCGATTTCAACCCACGCGGTAGATTTGGCACTTTTTCATGTGAGTCGATACCGACTCGTATGGTAGCCAACGTGTTAATGGTAGAACACATATTTTTGAAACCTGGAAAATATATTTTATTTCCTTCTAATTATTAATATTATTAATTACTGACCTCACAATTGTTTATGTTAATTCCTATAGCAGATAGACAATTCTTAGCTGCATCATGTTTAGCATCTTGTTTAATTTGGCCAGTTCCTGTGGCAACCTGACCATTAGCAATAACTTTGCAATCAAATGTCTTACAATGGTCCTGACCGGCAGTTTCGAATTTATATTGCGGCGGTGCTACCTTATACTGCACCATTAGTTCTTGTAAAATTGATGTTGGGATTTTTAGATTCATTTTTTGTGATCCCAAAAAATAACACAACTCACTGCACAAAATCCTGACACCATTTAAAAGCCTGTCAAAATTTCCTACGAATTTATACTCGAAGACGTGACGTACTCGAAGAAGTTTAAACTTGCTAATTAAAGTAATATAATTTTAAATCATATGGTGCAATAACCAACCAGGGATTTACAGAATTCTTAGTGTCTGAAAGGCACCAAAGAGCACTAACATTATCTGTACTAAAGATGGATTAAAAAAATTACGTATCAGAGGCCATTCTTTATTAAAAGAAGAATATTTGGTTGTTAACTGTTAATCATCACTAGATGGCAGTATTTCCTTTTTTCCAAAAAATGTTATGTTTCTGGACGTACAAATACACATTTTTTTAATTTCCCATAAAGAATTATAAAAATTATAAATACGAATCAGAGCACGTTATTTTTTTTTGGAAAAAAAAAATCAAATAAAAACCTGTATTTAAGTTAAATTTGTTTGTGTAAACTTGTTATTAAATAAAATAATGTTTGCTTCCTCGGTTGGTGGGGTAGGTATTAAGTAGTTTTTGGCGTTTCAATGTCACCTTATTTACAAGCTTAAACAGATAATAATCAGATAGGTTAGTTTATCTTAAACCAAAGGTCAGATGTAAAGAAAAATATTAATTTTAACAAATTAAAAATAGCCACTTAAATTTAAGCTGTGCAAAATGTTTGAAGAAAACAATAGTGAGGTAATGACATGTTAATTTTATTGAATTTTTAATCAATTTTATATGTTAGCATGAGATTTAAGGCATAATGTTTACAATTATATGTAATGCACTGTTAATATTAAACCATTATTTATACAATATATTTCTGGTAAAAGTTGAATTTAAAATAATTGAAAATATACTTAATTAGTTCCCCTGTTGAATGGTATAGTGATATTTAGAAAAACCTGTTCTGTTTTATTTTGACTCAGTTTAAGTAGTCTTTTCTGGTAAATTTGTGATGTATTTATATTGCAGATTGTGTTTTAAGGTCTGAATTAAGATGGGGTCTGCGACAATATCATCGTATATTGTGGTAAATATAATATCTGAGTCTGCCCTGAATCTAGTTCTTCTGTTTTATTTTGCATTTAGCAATGGACTAGTTTTTTTTTGATTTGCTGTGTAATTTTTTCTATAGAAAAATTTAATTCTTATATAACCTATTTTAACCTATTTTTTCAGGTTCTTCCTATAGTGTTAGGTGTTGGAATAGTTGTAACATCTTTTGTGCTTTACAAGTATTATTCTGCTACCCGGTCTTCTTCAAGCTCAAAAGGTCTTTTTGTGTTTTTTTTATTTGTACTTTTCTCAAAAACATTGTCTTCTGTAGGAAAAGGACCTAAGGTTTTATTAGAAGATCCACAAGTTAAATACAAGCTTCCCCTTATTGAAAAAACTATTATTAGTCATGATACAAGAAACTTTAGATTTGGTTTACCATCAAAAGAGCATGTTCTTGGTAAATATTACTTAGTCTCTATTGATAGAACATTTTTAATAATGTCTCTTACAGGTCTACCTGTAGGTCAACATATCCATTTATCAGCTAAAATAGGAGATGATCTAGTTGTAAGGTCATATACTCCTGTTTCTTCAGATGATGATCATGGCTATGTTGATCTTGTAATAAAGGTTAGTTGAAATTACTCAAAATTTTAATTGATGAGAGAAAAAGATTTTTTTAGGTGTATTTTAAAAATGTACATCCTAAATTTCCCAATGGCGGCCAGCTAACACAATATTTGGAAGCTTTGAAAATTGGTGATACCATTGATGCAAGAGGGCCATCAGGAAGACTCCAATATGTCAGTCCAGGTACATTTTCAATTAAGAAGCTTAGAAAAGATCCTGCCGTTACTTTTAATGCAAAGAAAGTCAACCTGATAGCTGGAGGTGTTGGTAAGTGACACAAAACCAAAAATAATTGATCTATCTATCACTATTTATCAGGTATCACTCCAATTTTACAACTTCTTAGACAAATTGCCAAGGATCCTAATGATGATACTCAAGCAGCTATCTTGTTTGCAAATCAAACTGAGGAAGATATTCTACTTAGAGATGAATTGGAAGAAGTTAGCAACAAATACCCAGATCAGTTTAAACTCTGGTATACTTTAGATAGACCTGAAAAAGGTACTTTCTTTAATTTAACTTGGCCTATTTTTATATTTTTTACTTGTAGGGTGGAAATACAGTTCTGGTTTCATAGATGAGGATATGCTTCGAGACCATTTGTTTCCACCATCAAACAATACAATTACTTTGATGTGTGGTCCACCTCCGATGATAAATTATGCTTGCATACCTAACTTGGAAAAATTGGGCCATCAGAAGGACCTTTTGTTCGCATATTAATAGATATTTCATTTTTAAATTCATGTAGCAAATACTGGAGGTATGGAGATATTAATCTGTATTACATAGGATATATTCCTTTTGCATTTATTTGTTGACATTTTAATAAATATATAAATAAAATAACAATCAGTATGTGTGGGCTTTCATTTTTTAAAAGACCTTTTGATAAATAATAAGACATAATGTTGAAAATTAATTTATGCCATTGGGATTTATAAGATCTATATATATATATATATATATATATATATATATATATATATATATATATATATATATATATATATATATATATATATTTATTATCTTTTAAAAATTATCTGTAATGATCATTAAATTGCGTTTGGTCTGCCATACTCGAAGCAATCTTTTTAAATTATATTTAAAAAAAAAAGCAACATTTAGGATAAAAGGTTATCTGTAATATTTCTTTTTATTTATTCGCTTAAATTTCGCTAAATGTAACATACATGAATTGAAAATAATAAACTAAATTATCTCCTGATGATGCTAACATGATTAGAGAAACGTGCGTCGAGAAGTTTTCAAAAAGTGATTTCGGTGTTTAGTGGTAAATCTCTTCCATTTAGTGTTTCACACCGAAGGTTCCAATAGAAGAATTGATTTAAATATAATACTTCTGAGAAAAATATGGATATATGCTATAAATATTTAAAAGAAGAACAGAGATATAATTAATTATTATTATTTCAGAGATATAATTAAGAAATAATTTTAGTTGGTATTTTTTCTGGCTGGTAAAACAACTGCTTAGTATTTAAAAGCTTATTAAGGAATTTATTGTTTTTTTTTGTGCATCTAATTTAAAAAAAATATTTAGGGAAACGCTAAATCCTAGATCATATTAAAAAAATTATGAAACATACTATGTGTTTGTAAATTACACTTGTATTTCTAGGTTTTACATTTATTACTTAATATCTTATTAAGTACATCAAGAATAAAATAAGCCTATATCTTTAAGTTTTAATATCTAAAATGGTCCATTCCACGGAAAATTTGATAAAAAGAATTAATAAATATGTTATGAGAATTTAAAAGAAGGAAGTTAACCTATAAATTTTATTAGTGTAGGTTATAAAATTGTGTTTCTTGTTTTTCAAATATCGGTGAGTTTGATGTTTTATGTTACTCATAATTGAAGGGGCAAGTGGAAGGTGTTATGTTACAAAAATTGGCAAATGAGAGAATTCGACTTTAGTAAAATTAATTGGCATTTTTTAACTGAAGATAATTTTAAAATTTGGTTTATTTTATTAGTAGGGCTAGTTTGTGAATTATTTTTAAGAATATACAAATATTAGCTATTCTTAATTTTTTGTAATTTTTTAAATATAAATTTACATAACCCCTTCTTCCACTATCAGTAATAATAGGTTCAATAAACATGCAAATAATGTCAAGTACTTTAATAAGATTTTTCAACATAGGAAAAAATGTTAAGTATAAAATAATAATGCATTCCTAAGAAAATTGAAAATTTTAATAAACAGAAAATCGTAGAATTAGAAACTCGAATATGAAACGAAATTATTTCGTACGTCTTCTTATTTTGTGTTGGGTTTTCATTTTCCCCTCGACGGAGGCTTATCATTTTTTGATGGCTTATTTTTAAATAAGGAAACTTTTTTGAAATGAGTGTATTCATCATATGTTTCCCTATATAGGTCACTACCAAACTTTTTAATACATATCCATTTTATGCCCTCTCTAAATGGAACTTTTTCATTCAGTAGGTTCTTTTTTTTTTCGCCAATCCAGTTTTAGTTGGTAAGCTATTTACATCACAAAAGTACTGTTCTATATCGTTAACCGTTCACTGTTTTGTGCATGCTGTCTGTTTTGTGTATCTATCTATATTGTTCCGTGGTAAGTATGGTACTCTTAGTAATCTTAGATTTTTGAGTCTAAATATGTATATCCACCTATTTCAATATCAGCTTGTACAAACAAATTACATGAAAATTCTTGCTTTGGCTAGAGCATGAGTCAGACCATACTGTAAGATGTTTTCTTTTTTTCCCATTTTCACAATTTTGTGCGAAATTCCATAAACAGTTTACAACTTCTGTACTACCTCTACCGGCTACATCTTCAGTCCACGTTTGCATTATACTTTGGTGCCCTTCAGTCGTGATCATGTGGATGCCTAAGTTGTAGAACCAAATTTGACTTGACATAGTAATTTTGAGTAAGGGCATGGTCTACTGTAAGTCAACCATTATGTAACATTCTTTTTGTTTTTTAAAAATTTTTCTCGATCTTTAGACATCAACCGAAACCCTAGTATTACATTCTCTTCGCGTGTCATATTTGATTTCCCAGAATCACATTTGCTGCAGGTATCACTCTTCTGATTAGTAAATGACAAATTAAACTTGTTTGTATTTTTCGACATATAATCTATACATGTGCGACATATTCAAATGTGGAACCAAATACCTTTTATGTGGATTACTGTTTCTGGAATAATGGGACTCTTCGGGGGGAAATTGTCATCTACGTGCATCTTGAGATGGAATTGATTGCCCAGACTTTAGTTTACCTTGTGAGAACTCAAAATCATTTTTTTTTGTTTAGAAGCTTTTTTACGCTGGCGTGCAACTTCCTCTAGAGTGATACTTCTAAATAATAATGCATTTTTTGAATTTATATCAAGGCTATTAAAATTATCAAGTATTAATTTTTCCAATATTAGAGTGGATGAAGGGGTTATGGGCACATAGCTCTTACTTCCATAGCATTTTTCATATTTAATGCAAGATAGCCCCTTCTGCCAGTTTGTATTTGCTTAGATTTGTAGAATAGAGCCAAATTCTGATGGGGCAAGTCACATATGTACATAACTCTTTCATATACGACAAAACAGGACTTTTTCAGAAAATGTCACTTAACCCCTTCTTCCACTTGCCCCTTCAATTATTACATAATCGTTTTTAATTCTTTATTTAACCTTTGTTAAAGTCTTTGTCTTTTGTTTTTGTTAAAATATTTAGAGCAGGGTTAAATAATAAAGAGCTTTGCAGTGTTATTATATTAAAGCAAACTTTTCAAACATACAAAAATGGACGGATAAATACAATGGATGGTTTAAGTACGTTTGGTAAACAATAAAAACCAACCTCTAAATTACATTCACCATTCTTTTGGCAAGATTGAGAATTTTAATTGAAAATGTGTCATTAAGAGCGTGTACAACCGACTTGTCGGGCGAGTATAATGTGTAAACTATTGTGTATTGTTTTTTGTGCAAGCTCTTAACTACACTGCTTTAGAGACAGTCTTTTACATGTATTTAAACTAACAGAATACATGATCGTTTTGATAATTAGTGAGATTTGAATAAACAATAAATTATTTTGAAAAATTAATTTAAATTTAATCTAAACTATTTGGTTCTAAAGATTACTCTTTGGTCTCTGACAATTTCAGTGAGATACTAACGTTGCTTGATAGCATTAATCACACCTTTTCGTGAGTCAAAACCACACTTTGATTAGTAAAGTCATAAAAATTAACAAAACAAGTGTTTTTTTTGCTTTGTACCCAGCAGGACAGGTTTACTTGGGTTGTGGTGTCATTGATCTTCTGTAGGATGTTGATGGTAAACCTAAAGAAGGTGGTAAACTGGAAGTGGAAGATAATGTAGTGTCTGGAATAATAAAATAGATGAGTTTTGGTGTTTTAACTTTTTAGACTTGTATACCTAGTTTCCTGGCTTCATGTTCCAAAAGCAGTGCATCCACTGATGGATCTTGGGATACAGTCCTCAAAGAATCACCCAAAGCTTGTCTGAGTTGTTGCATTTCCCTTCCCGCCTTAGTACTTCTGAGTACGTACTGTTGACGACGTTTAATTTCTTCATTTAATTGCTCCCTGAGTAGCTTCACCTGAAAGGTAAACATCAGATTCCCCAAAATGCATATAATTTTTTATTTCTGCACTGACTTGACTCTCCAGGCGTGTTATTTGTTGTCTGTGACTTTGTTCTCGGGCTTCTAAAAGTCGTTCTGCTTGTAACTGGGCCGCTCTGTATCTTTCTATTTCGGCTCGGTCAAATTTTGAATCCAGACTCGGTCTTTGAGAACGTAGTCTGGCTAATTCAGCCTCTTTTTCAGCCAAATCTAAAAGGTGTTCATTTATATCAATACCTTAATTATTAGGTATTAATTATTATTATTATTTATTATTATATATTATAATTATTATTATTAATACCTTAATTATTATCTATTACATATGATATACATATATAATAGATTTTATTGTTGAATTATGGGCTGGTTGCATATAAAGATAAGTGTTTTGAGGGGGACGAAATTGATTTATAGTGTGTAAAGATTTTGTAAACATTACCTGTCTCCAACCTGGATATTTTCAATCTGAGATCTCTGTTTTCTTGTTCGCACTTATCCAATTCGTTTATAGTCACTTCCGATTCATATTTTTCCGGACGGTCGTATGCTTTCTCCGGGCGATCGTATGATTTCTCCGGGCGATCGTATGATTTCTCCGGTCTCTCGTAAACTTTGGTCCTGGACGAAGTTTTCGATGCCAGACGTTCCAAATTCCTGTTTTCAGTCTCCAGTTGTCGCAGCTGCAATACAATTTTCAAAAGCATAATTGTTCAGCTGCGCCCTGTCATAATGATAACGCGAATAATTTTCCTTTTTTGATGCTGTTTAAGCACTGATGTTTAGTGCTAGGAGCTTCGGATACTCAGTACCTGTTGGTCAGTTGTCGGAGTAGGTGTACATGAAAGAGTAGAGTTTTAGCACAATTGTAAAATAACATTGTGTTGCTATAGGAGTCTGTGAGACTCCTCGTCAGTAAAACGCGGCATTTAATATGTTACAATTACAATTTGCCTGTCAAATATGAGTTCTCGACCCGGATCATCAAAACAATCAGTAAATTATTTGGATGAAGACTTTGAGGAACGTGTCCTTCAATGGTATGAAGCAGAAGATAGCGACGTATCGAATCAGAGGGAGGACACATTTACGTGGAAAGTGAGTATGACACATCATCTGAAATTTCATTATCCGATAACGGAGAATCTTTGGGCAATATCAGTTCAGGCTCACATATTGAAACAAGTAAAAATCATTTTTATGGATCTAACTGACTAACAGCTCCATCCAAATTTGTGAGGACTCCGAATCATAATGTAGTACTGCAGTTGCCAGGTTTATGTGGAAAGGCTAGTGACCCTGTAACTCTGGATGAAATCTGGTCCTCTTTATTTGATCAGCAAATATTAGAACTAGTTAGGTGAACAAATCATAAATTGCAAGTCATGGCTGATAATTACAAGGACGAACGGTGAACCGAAATGAAGGATATAGATGAAATAGAAATGAAAGCGTTTTTAGGTTTGTTGATCTACAATGCGATGTTCAAATCTAATCACGAAGACGCCCATTTATTATTCGCAACTGATGGAACCGGCGTCCTAGTGTATTATTAGCAAGTCTTAGATTATATAACCCAGACGACTGTGACGAAAGAAAGATATATCTTTTGAAATATATTTTTTAAGAACTCAATTGTAATAATCTTTAGGAGCTAATGCGTGTATTGACGAGATATTGGTTGGATTCAGGGGTAGATGTAGCTTTAAAATATATATACGCTAAAAACTAACTAAATATGGTGTAAAATTAATGTTGCTAATGGATGCAAGAACTGCCTATGCATAAAACGCATATATTTATTGTGAAAAAAAGAGCTATGGTCTTCAATTATCAAATAGCGGGTCCAAACCTACTCAGCCAGTATTACGTTTAGCGAAGCCTATTTATGAGACGAATCGCAATATCATTGCCGATAATTGGTTTTCCTCGGTAAAACTTGTACACAAATTAAAAGATTCGTTGGCACCTTAAAAAATATTAAAAGAGAAATATCTCGGGAGTTTTTGCCTTCAAAATTTAAACCACAAGGAACAGCCTTGTATGGATTACCAAAGATGTAACATTGCTCTCGTATGTACCGAAAAAAAATAAAGTACTGCTTGTTTCTTCAATGTACCACGGAGAATCAAACGATATGTTTGCCAGTCAGAAATTATAGAGTGTTATAACAATACTAAAGGAAGAGTTGATTCCCTAGACGAAAGATGTGCAATATACAGGTGTGGTCGTCGGACGCAGAGATGGACTATGGCTGTTTTTTGTACAGTGCGTCAAACTTATTGAGTCTTTTATTTTGAATTGAATCGGCAATTTCAGAACGCATTTCACACTGCTCGATATTAAAACAAAAACAAGAAAAAAACTGTACATTCCGAAGAAAATATCGCCATTGTTGCTGGCGGTGTTGATGAAGATCGAAATTTATCAATTCGTTAATGGGGATCGTTACAGAGCGATTATCGATGATTTTTTAATTCCGAATTTGAATGGTATTGATCTGGAGGAGATGTGGTACCAACAGGATGGCTCCACATGTTATACATCCAAGGCAACAATCGGTTTGATTCGGTGAGAAAATTATTTGAAAGAACGGAACGTTAATTGGCCAAAAAAGTGATGTGATTTAACGCCTTTAGATTATTTTCTTTGGGGTTATGTTAAATCTTTGGTCTATGAAAGCCAACATAACTCGGACAATTGCGGACATGAGACCCCAATTGTTTTAAAAAGTGGTGGAAAATTGGATTGACAGACTGTGCTGTGACAGAAATAGTCGCGGACATTTGTCCGAAATTGTTTTCAACCATTAACCCTGCCTCAGTACCGTGGATAATATACACCAATGGAGTTTATCGCGGTGTAGCCCATTAGCAATACGCCACAGATTCGCGAGTATTCATGTATCTTCATATTTGGCTTATATCTGATCAAAAATGCTTGCAGTATAGTTTGATGTGAACAGCAGGGCGCATTACTTACCGTTAATTCAGTACGTGTCCTTATACCCCACCGTACCGATTACGTGTAGATACATTTTGAGTCATATCCCACCGTACGTTAGTTATTCTAACATATAGTTCAGCTATTTATAAAGGTATTTTTATTGTCTATAATTTGTAATCTGATGAATAAATAATGTAATTTTTTAGTATGATGAGTTATGAAAAAGAACAGGCAAAGAAAAGGGAACGGAACAGGAAAGATTTAGAGCAAGAGAATGATTTTGCGAGCGTTCGGCAAATACGGACACAGAACAAGAAATCAATGAGGATGATTTGCATGAGGAGTTCTTTGAAGACACCAAGACTATTGTAGACAATGATTACGTTGGTCGAGATGGCATCACAACGTCCGAATTTGGTTACAAAAACAAGGGCTGAAAATATTTATCAGTCATTTACCAGGAGTAAAGCGACCTTTTAAAGAATTTATAACGCCGTTGGAATGCTGGAGTTGTTTAGTTACATATATAATGCTTGCCCACATTGTTAAATTTACAAACTGCAAACTTAGAGAAAAATCAGAAAGATACAGTCGAGCTGACAAACAACATTTGACAAAAGAAACAACTTTGGAATGACTTTGCGCTTTCTTAGGCCTTTTGTATACAGCTGGCCTTACAAAATTTGTTACAGTGTCTTCGCTTCGAACATGGTGTAACGAGAGTAGAGAGACGGCGCCCATCAGATAAATATTTGACATGTTTGTCGAGAATTGTTTAGCTACCCACACACCCAGTGAACACCTTACAATTGCCGAGAAACTGGAAGCGTTTAGGGGCCATTGCAGTTTTCGCCAATTTAGTTTTCGACAATCTAGACTGCTAAATATGGATATTTATGGATAAAATAAGATATTTGCCTTGGTGGATGCAAGAACCTTTTATGTTTTGAATCAAGAAGTTTAGGTCGGTAAACAACCAGCTGGCCCCTTGGACGTAAGTAATAAACCGGAAGATATTGTTTTTCGTCTTTGTAAACCTATTCAAAAATCTAACCACAATATTACATTTGACAACTGATTTGCCAGTTTCTCACTTGTAACAAAATTACTACAAGAATACAAACTAACGTCAGTCTGTATTTTGCGTAAAAATAAAAGAGAAATCTCTGGGCAGTTTTTACAAACAAAAGATCGACTAGAAGAAACATCTTTGTTTGTATTTGTATGTGTTCAAAACAGCACATTGTTGGCTTCAATGTGCTGTTGTTCTCAACTTTACATAACTTTAATACCATCGATGAAAAAACAGGATCTGATCGAAAACCGGAAGTTATAACTTAACGAAGGGAGGCGATGTAGTAGCCGAGTTATCTAGTACTGATCGATTTGTCAGTTACTTTGTGATAGTTTTTTTTTTAAAGGAATAAAACAATTTCATACTTTGTTATCTATCACTTTTATTATATTAAAAGTTATTATATATATAAAAGTATTATATTAAAAGTTTTAATATAATAAAAGTGATAGATAACAAAGTATAAAATTGTTTTATTCCTTTTAAAGAGTTATCTAGTAATTATAACGTGTCACGTAATAGTCGCAGATGGCCTTTGACTATATTTTTTCCCTGCTAAACACATCAGCAATAGACGCATTTATCATATTTAATTCAAATAACGAAGTTCCGATAAAACGTCTCCAGTTTATAAAACATCTAGTTCTGGATTTAGTATTATCATATGTGAAAAACCGTCAAACAAATCCCAGACTATCACTAGTCTGGTGAAAGTGAAAAATTGATGATATAACAATGATGCCTTCAGGCTCAAATATTGATTTGAAGCAATTGGAATTGCCTGGTAAAAAAGCAAATCACATCTGGAAGATGTTATGCATGTGAACGAAAAAGGACAGAAAATCTTATTATAATTGTGTTAATTGTAGGAAATTCATTTGTTTACAGCAAGCTTTATTAGCATGTGATTCCTGTTATGTACAAAATAATGATGAATTTTTTCTGTTTGTTTCTATGTTATTTTTAATTATTTTATAACATTTTTTTCTCTATTATATAACATTCTTAGAATATTAAAGTAGTTCTTGTTATAATGAAGTGTTTTCTATAATAATACTAATCTATACTAATATATAAATCTACAGTGGTTTTTACGGATGTTCCGTTATAGCTACTGAACCATGCATCCGATTGACTTGAAACTTGGTATCCATGTAGAAAATACATGTACTTAATGGATAGGCTAATATTTATATGAGTGTTGGACTCCCTACACCAGTTGCTGGGGCGTTAATGATGAGAATCGCTAATTATCTGATTTTAAAGCTTTTATAAACTTATTAATAAAATGAAAATTTGAAATGATTTTTTTCTTTCTTGGGCTATATTAAGTCTAATTAAGAATGTCTGCAACGGAGTTCAAACTCCTAAAGCGGTTGTGAGGGCGCTAATGATCAAAAACGGTAAATTTAAAATTTCAGCCTTTATTAACTTATTGATAATTATTATTATCATGTACATTAACTACTATTATTATTAATTTTAATAAATTAATTATTAATTAAACTATTAAATTAATATTTTTCTGTAGCATTAAAACTTTGTTTTTTTTTTTTTTTTTTACCAAAAAAACAAATTTTTACCAAATGTCAATTGACTGATTTAAAAAGATATTAAAAACATATATATCTATGTATATGTATATGTTTATATTTATTAATTAAAGAAGAAAAAGAAGAAAAGAAGGAGCGTGGAATAATTAGATTAAAACGAAAAATGAGTTTCCCAGCATTAAATTAATAAGATATTTATTTCAACTTTTTATATTGAATTTTCGGTTGTCAATCTCAAGATAGTTTTTAATTATTTCCAATTATTTGTTGTAGTCATAAATGCCTAAAAAAGCAAAGTCCAAATTAAATTTGGTAACGTCTAAGTATATGAAAGCTAAGCGTGCATGTGAAAGCCAAGATGAAACGGAAAATAGATTACAAAAAGAACAAAAAAGGAAAGAAAAAAAATTGTGGTTTTTCATATGATCCTACAGTTGATTATAAACAAGAATCAAAATTAAGTTCAATGACAAACATTTGTAGTTATTGTAAAGCATTAAAGTGGATTGGTGAATATGAATGTTTATGCTGTTCAGCTGGCAAAATAAAACTGGAACCTTTGCAACAACTTCCAGAGCTATTAAAATCGCTACTCGATGGAACACATATAAAATCAATGCATTTTTAAAATCTATCAGACCTTACAACAATGCTTTCCAAATGACATCATTAAGTACATGAGGCTCATGAACTATTTGCGGCCAATCGAAACTATCATCGAAGAAGATGAGATAGACGACGAAGATTAAATGTTAGGAAGATTAAATGCTATATTTGAGGGCACTAAAATGTAAGCTTGATTTAAGACGGGAAGGGGAAGTTAATTTTTTTTTATAAAGAAACTATAATAATGGCAATAAATAATAATGTTAATTTTAAATGCCCAGCGAAGCGGGCGGGTACAGCAAGTAATTAATAATAATAATCTACACAGGTATTTCTATTTTGTTCATACCCCACCGTACCCCATATATAATTAAAACCCACCGTACCGACGCCGGGTTAATGTCATTGAATGTTATTTCACTATAGTTTCAGAATAGTTTCATGGCATCTAATTTGGTTGTTGCACCCACTAAAAAAAATCACCATAGGGGCTGCTATATTTACTATAATCAAAAAATAAGGTGACATTAGTGTTTCAATACAATCATAATTTTTTGATTGTATCGGTCATACCATAAGTTGGTATAACTGTCACTGACATTGGACAAAGGTTTCATATCTGCCTTATTCAGTTAGAAATTATAGCAGTTATAGCATTTTGCGCTGAAAATCAATCAAACATCGTTCCACAAGCTCTCTCTATATTCACCTAGTATGGCACCGTGTGACCTTTTCATTTTCCCTTGAAGGAGACAAAATAAATTTGCATAAAGTAATAAATACTATAATAAATACTTTTATTTTAAAAGCAACCTTAGTTTTTGATCGTAGTAGAATATTTTCCATAAATAATGTACACGTTTTTAAAGAAGCACACAAAGCCCACGCCTACCTTATTATTCATTGATTCAATCTTCCCTCTCATTTCATTTCGTTCCTTCTGCACCGAATGCAGCTGCATTCTGAGCTCGTCGTCGTGCTGAGAACCGATCTGATTGTCAGAGGGCCACTGCGCTAATCTAAGTTGAGATTCCAGTGCGGATTTTTGCACTTCGTTATTGGCCAATTCGTTGTTCAGTCTTGTAACTTGATCTTGCAGGATTTGGTTGTTCCTTCTCATTTCGGCCAGGTTGTTCTGGGTGGTTTCTAGACGTTCCGCGAGGACTCTCCGTTCATTTTCACAGTTTGAAATGGCCTTTTGCATCTAGAAAACATTAATTTAGGGTAGTTTAATTAATGAAATGAACGGGGATGATTAGAAGTTCTAAGATGGAACCAGGAAAAAAGTGAAACAAAAAAGGTCGAGACTTAAGTTGTGGGTCCTAATATTATCAAAAGTTGGCGTTATGGAACGGATAGCCTATAACATTAAGGATATAACAAATAAACTTTACCGTTTGGAATTATATTTGTTTTTCAACATAATCCCCTGCCACATGGATAAAAAACAGAAAAATATTTAAAGGCAACATACTTGCTTGAGTCTCTCTGATTCAGTATGTTGAACGGACACGGTTTCCATTAAATTCCTCTGCAACCTTTGGACTTCAGCCTTCAAATCACTCTCACTGTTTGATGCTTTCTCCAAGGAACAGTTCATTTGGTCTATAGTTGATTTTAACGAGACACAGCGTTCTTCCAAACTGGCCACAGATCTACTTTGTAACTCACACTTTTCCTGCAATTTCTGAAGAAGACGTGTATTAGAATAACAAAATTGATCTTACAAGGTTGATCTTACTTGTATGGTACCATCTTTTTCTTGAAGCATCATCTGCAGTCTCTGTAGGTCCCCTTCGGCAGACATTCTTTGCAGTTCAAGTTTGGTGGACCGGTTCTCGGTTCGCGACAATTCCTCCTGAAGGTTTCGCTTCTCTGCTTCAGACCGATTCAAGGCAACTTTCAGTTTTTCCAATTTATCCTGATGCAGACACGCCCAAGTTAAAATACAGGGTGTTGTTATCAAATACACTTACTTCATATTGCAGCTTTTGGTCACTTTCTCCACTTAACGATAACTCCAAAGAGACGACTTTCTCCCTCATCTGTTTGGCTTCTTCCGTTTTCTTTTGCAGTGCTTCTGTTTGGGATTGGAGTTCGATGTTCTTCTGTCCTAAACGAGCTTCGAGACTGCCTTTTTCTTCTTGCAACGATCTCAAGCTCTGCATCATTTTGGTTAGTTTATGGTCGCCTTTATTCTGAGTGTCCTGGGCTTCTTGCAGTTGTTTTTTTACCGTACCAACTTGTGTTTTATAATCATCCTGTATAGTAATAGTATTTTGAATGAATAAAGAAGAATTATTTTGAAAAATCAATGTGAATTAATCTTACCCGCTCCCTCTCGATTTGTGCCACTTGTTGCATGAGATTTCTTACTCCTTTTCGAACCACTTCCGGGTCTACATCTATAGTACCATCCTTGTCATCGTGTCCTGAAAATACCCGGAAATTTATTTGAAATAGAGAAGTGTATTTAAAGTACCTCTAGCTGGACTCCACCTCCTGGAGGGACTCAAAAGTCTGTAGGGCATGGAAACTGAACCGTCCAGCTGGATTCCTGCGATTCTGCGCAAAGTTGAAACAACGCTGAACAGTTTTTGTTCCACGTCTCTTTTGGATGATTCCAGTTGGGCCAGCTGCGTTTCCAGAGCTCTGACTCTGCCTTCCGCACCTCCCAGTTTGGCTTTAAGTTCTTGTATCTGTTGTGTGGCATCAACCAGGCACACTTCTAAATTATGCTTCTGATCTTCCAGTCGCTTTTCCTTCACTCTGTAGTCCTCCAGGTGAATGAGGAGATCCTGTTCACGTGCGTGCCATTGCTCTTCCAACTGGCCCGTGTGCGATCTGGTTCTGTTTAATTCCTGTCTTGTATGCTCCAAGTTTCTTTCCAGTTCTGACATCTACGTGCAAGAAGAACAATGTTGAGTATAAAATGTGGAATGAATAGTGTTAATTTGACCTGTTTCCTCAGTTGATGAACTTCTTGGTGAGCCCGTTCCCTTTCTTCAACTTCATTGAGCAGCCTGGCTTGGAGTTCCTTTTCTTCCTGTTGCTGTTGGGAACCGGCCGAATGTGCTCTTTGCAGTTCGTCCTGCAAATTTTGAGCTCGATGCTCGGACTGAAGCTGTTCTTTTTCCAGATCACGGATTTGATTCTGTAGACGGCCACGTTCGTTTTCCAAAGATGATTTAATCTCTTCCAAACCTGATATTAATTAATTATTATACAGGGTGTAAGGGAAAGCACTGACATACATTGAAATAAGCTTTGTCGCAATACTGAAATAAACATTTTTGTCGTCGGTTTGCGATGTAGCCACATCGAAGTTGATTGATGTATGGCGTAACTCTTTTTTATGTTTTAACAATATTCAATAGTTTATGTGTAGTTTATTATAATGTTAGTTCTTATCATATATTTTCGATTGATTATTTCAAAATTTGCCATTTTTCCTCAGGTTTTTGATCCTTGTAAGGAGCTTTTTACATCATGTATAATTAATATTCATTAAATTTATTTTTTAAGCAAAATTATATTATAGACAGGGTATCCCATAACTTATCCAGCATAGAGCAACTGGTGATAGTAGAGAATAAAATAAGAGGATTTAGTCAATAAATGTGTTGGCAAATGTTTCATTAAAAAGATACAAGGTGTAGAAAGTGAAACTAAATTTTCGAAAAATTGTGATAATTTAAAAACGGTTGTAGATATCATGTTCCAAATCGGGGTAGTTGGGTTTTCAAAGTCGATAAATCCGAATTTGGTCCTAGCTTGGTACTACTTTGTAACGGATTAACTGGCTCATATATTTTTACCCTATAAAGCTGCGATATTCTCAAAATAGAGAAGAGTTATAATTTCCACGTAAAAAGGTATCCTTGGTCAATATCGATATCTCGCGCCGTTTGCGAGTTATTTGTGTTCGAATATTCCACTGTATATCTTGTCGATGACTGAAAAATATGCAATTTAAAAAGTATGCCTTGAATGTTGTGTACAAATTATTTCGTCTCGATGACAACTATCGTTGTTTTCTATCTCTCCAATTAAACGTAGGTGGAAACAAGTTTCTCCAATCTTGACTTGGTATAAAATAATTTGTAAAAAATGCCCAAACTTAATCAGTTTCCTACCTTTTCAGTTTAATGGATATGCTCTACGTTAATGCACAAGTAAATTACAATAGTCGCGCTGCAGTTAGAAGGCATGATGAGCTCTACCCAGATAAATCATCCCAGATCGACAAATTTTTCAAAGAATTTCCGATCAGTTAGGCGAAACAGGTTCGTTTTATTACAACAATCCTGGTGGACGACCGAAACGTATAACGGTAGAACAAGAAGAGGACATTTTGGTTAGCATCGCGGAAAATCCTAAACTAAGCACTAGGCGTTTGGAGACATCTACAGGAATTAGCAAATCTATCGTTTCAAGAGTTATCCATGAAGAAAAGTTGTTTCCCTACCATTTTTCGCCTATTCAAACTTTATTTCCACACGATTTGCCGGCTAGATTAATTGAAAATGTGTTAATCTGTAGTGCCAGAATCATGCAAGAAAACACTAAAATTAGCTTGGGAAGTACATACTTGCTCACCCATCTCATCCTCCTGATACTGCATCATCAGATTTTTATTTTTTCAGATCTGTGTTTCGGTTAATAATGTTGATTTTTTCGCCAAATTTGAGTTTATTTCCATAACTAAATAAATTACCTTAATAATTAAAGTATTGTCCATCGTTAGCTATTACTTTATCCCATCTTTCTGCCAAAGAATGGATTCCATGCCAAAAGAACTTTTGGTTTTTTGAGGCCACTCATTCATCAAGCCAAATTTTCACTTCTTCATAAGAATGTAAGTGTTGTTCTAAAAGTCCGTGTTGCATCGATCGAAATAAGTGGTAGTCCGAAGGGGCTAAGTCCGGTGAATACGGCGGGTAGGCTGGGCGTTCCATTTAACGTTTTTCAAATAGCTTTTTTACTCACTTGGGGGCGAGCATTGTCTTGTTGAAAAATGACGTCGGTATTGATCGCCAGTAATAGTTTCACCAGGTTTCAGCAGTTCGTAATAGGCAGCTCCCCTAATATCCCACCAAATAGACAGCAAGGCCGTCTTTCCATTTATATTGCGCATTTGTTGTGATGTTGAAGGCTGGCCTGGGTGTACCTATGATTTTTTGCGCTTCAAAATTGCGTGGTTTTTTTTGCGCTTCAAAATTGCGTTGCAAAATTGCAACGTTTCATCACTTGTCACAACTCGATGCAAAAATCTTTTCTTTTCTGTCTGGAAAGCAACATTACATGTGGCTTTTCGCCTTTCAATGTCTCTTGCATATGGGAGCAATTTTCGTTCTTTCTGGATCTTTCCCAATGCATGTAGAATTTCGGAAATAGTGGATTGGGCAACATTCAATGCTTCTACCAATTGATTCAACGTCCAATAAAGCTTGCAAATCTGCATCTTCAAACTCTTTCGGCTGTCCTCGGCGTTCCTTGCCTTTTATTTTAAAATCACTACTTTTAAAATGTTTAAACCATCGTACACAATTTTTTTCAGTTATAGCATATATAGCATATAGCATATATAGCATATGCATATAGCATATAGCATATATTCATCATGAGGTTCAACCAAAAATCGATAACTTTCAGCAGCCGGTTTCTTCAGATGAAAGAAGGTTCTTTTTCTGGAACCTGATTCGATATATTCAAAGTTATGAAAAACTGTGTTTTTTGTACAATTATAATTAATAACGAACTGGCTTTTGATGGCGTAAGTTTACCTTCCAAAGTTTATTACCAACAAATGTATTAGTAACGCCATCTCTTAGCAAAGTCGACATTATTAACCGAAATACCTATTAATTCAAAGTCACCCTCATCTTACAAAAAAAAAATAGAAAGTTTGTCAAAGAGATGGGCTAGGATTGTCGATAACGATAGAGATTATATTGTGGATCAAAACTATATTAATACTTAAATAAAAAAATTTTTTGAATATTATCAAAAAATATTACCTATGGGTAAATCTAATGGAATTTCACGAAACTAGGACAGTGATATTTTGACAGTTAACAAGTGAATATATAATATGTTTTGCGAAAAAATCTTCTTTTTCTTATTTTTAAAAAATATTGTATTTGTTGAAAGTATGACGCGACTGTTGAGATAGCAAGGTGTGTAGTGTTTTTTTTTAAAATAATTTTAATAATTTTTGTGATAGTGATTGATGAGAATTTTAAAAGAAGCGCCTGATACTTACCAGATGAGTTTTCTGTGCACAATAATCAGTCAATACTGCAATTTCTATTTCTAGTTTCCTTTACGAGTATTAAAAGATTAGATAATTGTTTATTTTTTTTCCGCTCATTTTGTTAACATATACAAAAGTAAACACGTATTGGTTCTGTTTACATTTCTAAAAACGCCATTCGAATTTTACAACGCGCAATTTGTTAATATTTTTTATCTATAAAAGTTTTATTTTTCCATAAGATTTAATTTACTACCATATACGAGGGGTGTAAGTAAAGTAATGAGATTGGTGACGTAGTATTCGATCTGGCGTCACTGTAGGCTTTCTCTGGAAAGGAGACCAACATCTGATGAGCTTTCAGTGCGAGTTAGGACTCCTTAGAGTCACTTCGTGGTCCATAGCAAGTCACTGGATTTTTCTAGTGCGTTCTGAAAATTAGTGACAATAATTTCGAGCAACAGTGCGTTATCAAGCTTTGTTTTAGACTAGAATATATTCTCAGAGGATGAACGTGGCAGCGGAAGACCTTCAACTGCAAGAAATATTGAAAATGTCTACAGACCCGGTGTCGTGGGGAGTTGAATTTGACTCACACAACCTCTCCTCATATTTAAACCAATGAATTTATGCGAAAATGGTTCGGTATAACCTTTCACATGAGGGAAACATGTTTTGACTTTTTAGAAACAAGTCGGATTAGAAACAAGTCCCATGTTCTGGAATTTGTATCATTACTGGTGACGTGTCTTAGATTTTTGAATACTCCAATCTCACCGTGGACAAAAAGCCTGAATGAGGGGATCCGCCAGGAAGTTGTGCCCTCAAGGTCAAAGAGTAAACTGGCATTTTTATCCAGGGGTTCTTCGATCATTTCAATTAACGAGCTTTCGGTACGTGGAAACATTACTGTGACTCCGCAGGCCGGACCGGACCTCGGACCTCTTATTCACTTGACTTGAGTCTTTGTGACTTTTTCCTTTTCCCAAGATTGAAAATTGACCTCAAAATATTCTTACTTTATTTGCTCGTATTTTTTATATAAGGTGCCGATTTTAAATATCCGATAGGGACATTTTTGTTGGAAATTAAATTTAGAATCAGTCCATAAATTTTGTAGGGTTAGGGTTTTTCAATAAGGGCGGGTCGATGTCGAAATGGAATAAAACAAGTTGTGTGTGAGGTATTCACGAAATAATTTTTCTATTTAAAAACCCATGTATGCCATTACGTGTGGAATATAACATGGTTCAAATGTCCGCCGCAGCTTCTCCCGGTGGCACGGATCCGAGTGGTCCAATTTTCAATGACTCTGTCGCATACATCCGGTTGAATTTGAGCGATGACCTGGGTCATGTTGACTTTAAGAGCTTCGGTCGGTTGCGGCTTATTGGTATAGACCTATGACTTCAGAAAACCCCACAAGAAAAAGTCTAGCGGGGTCAAATCGCACAATCTTGGTGGCCAATTCACGTCACCTCTGCTAGAGATAACCATACCCTCAAATCGTTTATGCAGAATGTCCATCGTGGCGTTTGCTGCGTGGCATGTAGCGCCATCCTGCTGGAACCACATGTCGTCCGCGTCCATATCTTTCAATTTGGTCCAAAATAAATCGGTTATCATGGTTCTGTAGCGCTCGCCGTTGACGGTGACAGCCTCACCAACGTCGTTTTCCAAAAAATACGGACCAATAACGCCGGCGGCAAAAAATCTGCACCAAACAGTCACTTTTTGTGGATGCATTGATACCTGGTGAACCTCGTGTGGGTTGGCGTCGTCCCATATAAGACAATTATGCTTGTTAATATAGTCATTCATCCGAAAATTCATGCCAAAAATCCTCGTCGCTAAAGATGATTTTTCGGCCCAAATTGGAGTCCTCTTCCAAACGCTCCGAAGCCCAGTCAGCGAACAAACGACGTTGTCTATGGTCATTAACTTTGAGCTCTTGGATCAGTTGGATTTTGTACGGGTGCAGGCCCAAGTCCCGACGCAAAATTCGCCAAGTTGAAATCTGCGAAAGGCCGAGTTCTTGTGCACGGTAAGGAATTGACTACCTCGGGTTCTCCTGCACACTTTCACGGACAGCGGCGCTGTTCTTGGCCGATCTGGCGTTCCTTTGACGTACGGCTTGGCTGATTGTTTACCGAACCGGTAGTCTTGAATTTGATCACCAAACGTTTGCACTAACGAACACTCATTTTGATAATAAAGTTTTATTATTTGGACGTGCTGCTTAACCGTGAAATCAGTCACTGAGTGAAACCGTTTGGCATCAGTAACTGAATAATAAACAACAGCTTAGACAGACGTTGCTAAAACAACATGGCCGCCACAGGCTGCCAACATCGATCCGTTCCAATTGAAAAACACTATATAATAATATTTTATGGCATTTCAGATGAATGTAGAAAAAAAATGCTTTTCTTTGTTTTAGTTGTGGCTGTCCATGACTACCCAGTTGGTAAAATGTCCTTTCAACGACTTGCACGTGATGCACGAGGATAGTTTGCAGCGCCATGTATTAAGATGCTCTAAAAATTATCCGAATTGGGTGTTGTGTCCTTACAATGCGCTGCATAGGTGTCCTAATAAGGACACACTGAGTCAGCATATGCTCACTTGTCCATCCAAGAGTGCAGCCTACAGGTTTCGGTTAGATTATGAGATGGTGAATAGGGACAATGACTGGAAGGAAGTTCCTGTTCACATTGACGGTGGAAGAGCTTTAAATTTGGCAGAAGAGGATTGGGATAAGGAATACAAATAATCTTAGGCTTTCTGCGACTTTGAGTTAGGGAATAAAGTTATTTTTTTTTAAGTTGGTGTTTTTATTTTTTGTCTCATACGTTGCTGGATGAAAATATCTCAAGAACATAAGCAATATCGTCGAATAAATTAGGCTAGGACGACCAAGAGGAACCAGGAAGATATGAGACTGCTTTTGTTGTAGAACATGAGACTGTATCTGCTAGAGGTCTGATATTTTATAGTTGAATTAACATAGGAAGCAGAACTCTAGTTTTCTTTTAAGGCTATTTAAATGTTCTTAGGGATCGATATAGGATATCAAGGTCGGTGGGATTTTTTTTACAGATAGGTTAGAAGAGAATACTAGTGTGTTCCAGACGAGATGTATAAATACCGTAATGAGACTGATGGCGTAACGTTTGATCTGGGAACACTGTTGGCTTCTCCGTTGGAGGAGAAGCAGGCCAACATCTGATTCGTTTTCAGACCAAGTTTGAACCGTATTTGGTGGTCCGTAGCAATTCTTTTCGTGAACCGGATTTTTCTAGTCCCTTTTGAAAATGAGTGACAAATTCGAACAACAGTACGCTGGCAAGTTTTGTTTTAGACTTGGGCACTGTGAGACGGAAACTGTTGAAAAATTTCACTGGGCCTACGGAAACAGTATTTTGTTGGGGGCCCGGGTTTTCAGGTAGTTTAACCCTTAAAGAGAGCTAACTTTGCGCTAAAATAAACTAGTAAATTCGAGAAAATAGAATATATGTACACACCTGGCGGTTCATTAAGGTTCCAAATTACTACACCTAAATTTGGAACCTTAATGAACGTTAGTATAGAACACTGAACGTTAGTATTCGTTCAGCACCTGTTCGAAGTAGAATCTTCAAAATCAGCAGCTGTTCGACACCCGGAATGCTGTTAGTAAGTGAAAATGTGATTTCGGAGCAGGTTTTTTTTCATCTTATTATTTATTTTATACATTATTGTATAGTCGCTTACTTTTGTAGATGCCTTACGCTGAAACGCTTTTAGAGGAGTTAGCCGAGGAAGAAAGTTTTGGCGGGGTACCGAGCGATGCCGAGGAAAATATTGTCTCTATATTCCCTCTAACCAAAAGAATCCGTCTAAATGAAGAACGATTTCATGATATTCCACTAAGTGGGCGAACCCAACAAAGTAATGCGCGTGGAGGGTCGACATCAAAGTTGAGGGGGAAAAATGATTATGCTTGGAGCAAGAATAAGTCGACACATCGGTCAGGTAAGAAATATTATATATAGGCCTCTACATTGAGTAGGTATATACTCAATGTGTACGGGATTCCGACACAGCTTACCTGCGTGCTAAGTAACTTATCTACGCGTAAAATTAAAGCGTTATTAGAGGCTTAGAGTTAGCACAGATGACGCAGTAAACTTGTTTTCAAATGGTGTAAATAATAAAAAGAAACTCTTGAATAATATGAACAATAATAAAATAAAAAACATAAAGCTTGATTTCGTAAGTTATATATTGCTGTTAATTTTTTAGATCGCTTTACAACTGCCGGAAAACACACCTTGTCCGATCGATGATGCTGCTAATTTACAGACTGTTGCAGAGTTTTGAAGCATTTTGTTCAATGATGAAATGATAAATATCATCGTCGATTGTACAAACGAGCAAATTAAAAATCAATGTGCCGTTTCAATGGCTCAGGCCAAGAAAATCAAAGCTACCATCACCACACTGAGGCCAATAAAATCAAAGCTCATATAGGTTTATTATATTATTCTGGGTTGTGAAAACTTCACCGAGTGGGTGCAAAGAGGCTATGAAGTCAAGAAAATGGGACATCTTTTTATAGATGTGTAATTTCCTACAAATGATGTATGTTCTTGTCAACATCTTTTCGATTCGATATAAAAAGTACCAGAAATGTTGATAGATTCGTTGTGAAAAGAATAATGTTGCTGAAAGATCGATTCGCTCCAATATGCAAAATTTGGGAGATTTTCATTGGTAATTGTACAAAAATATCAAAAATAAATATCAATAAAAAATATAATCCCAGCAGTATGTGCACGATCAACGAACAACATCATGGCTTCAAGGGTCGTTGTAAGCATCGCGCTAACATGAAATCGAAACCCGATAAATACGGACTAATATTCAAAACCTTGAACGATGCTGCCTATGAAGCAAAACTGTTTATTTGGTATTTGTCTTTTTATTCCTTTTTGCTATTTATCTGTATTGTAATTTATACCTGTAATGATTTATTTCTTGTTTCAGATTAACGCTATTCCTTACTTGGGAAAAAGTCATAGTGTTACAGGTGGTGAGTCCGTACCTGAATACTTTTTTCGTGAGGCTCGTGAGGTAACACCAATCGATGGAACGAATCGCACGGTGACAGCTGATAATCGGTTCACGAGCATTCCTTTATTAGAAAGGATGCTAAAAGAGCCTTATACTTTTACGATTACGGGAACAATTAGGAAATATAAAAGATAAATTCCAGCTGAGATGAAAGTTGTGAGTAAGGAGATTCCGGACAGTAAGTTTTGCTTCACTGATGATATTACCTTACTCTCACACACTCCAAAGAAAAATAGGATCGTTCTGCTAGTTTCAACTTTCACATGGCCAATTAAAATCACTGACGGAAAACCAGACATTATCCGTCATTACAACGAAACATAGGGTGGCACAGATACGTCTGATCAGCTGTGTCATCATTCACGACAGCCAGCTGCAGTAAAAGGTGGCCGTTGCGGGTTTTCTTTGGTATTTTGGATCAAGCTATTGTAAATGCGAGAATCCTCTACACACTGTAAGTTGGCAAACGCTGGAAACCCTGCAAAAGTAATAGCACAACAATGTTTGGAAGAGGTAATAAAATACCTTTTAAAACCTCACTTACAAGAAAGATACACTCCTACTCAGAAAGATATTCGCTATGCATTAGCTGAGATTTTGGGCCTCGATAAAGTGACGGAAGCCTCTACTAAACCGCAATTGATTTAGCAGATACCTATGCTCGTTGTGCCATATGCCCTGCTAAAAAAGACCGGAAGGCAAAGACACGCTGTGCAGCGTGCATGCGCCCAATGTGCAACGAACACCGCTCAGGTCTTTGTAGCGACTGTGGGTTTTCTGAATAAATGTTTATATTAAAAAAAACTAATGTGTACTCCCTCTAATACTTTTTTTACTTTTGATAAGATTTTTCTTACATTTATAGTCAAATAATTTGATTTATATATAAAAAATACAATGTTTAATTTTTTGTTAAAATTGACTTTTCATTTTCCAAAATAAATATCTTATTTGAAAGCATCAATATTGCATTTATTTTTTTCTGATTCAACTATACTCTATTTCACGAGTATAATCATAAATGTTTAGTAAAAATTTTAAAAAATACGTGAGTTTTAAGCGAAAAAACTCATTTTTACAGTTTTTTCTTTTTAATAATTTTTTAAGTAATTTAAATTAAATAAATAGCTATAGAAACTATTCTACTTTAAAGAAGATATGTTAAACTATATCGAATAATTTTAGTGTAAGAAAATATTCAATACTGACTGCACAAAACGCAGTTTAATTGGTGGGGGACAACCCGGGTGTCCGACACCCACTGTGCACTTTACGTAATTTTTCGGAAGTGTGCCTTTTAAGGCTTAAAGCATTCTTAGGAGTCGAGACTGCAAGAAGTGATGTCCACAAAATCCAAAATTTTGTTTGTTTTGATCTTCGAATGACGGTCAAAATGATCGGGGAAGGGTTGAATTTGACTCACACGAATTGGGGATGCGCGCGAAAAACCTTTCGCAGGATCAAAAGGACAATAAGAGGGAAACATGTCTTGACTTTTTGGGGCGGATTGAAAATGACCTTGGTGATATTTGTGATGAACCTTGGATTTTTAATATGAGTCGGACACGAAGCGCCAGAACTAGGTATGAAACCAGCCACTACTCCACCTTCACCACGGCCAAAAAAAAACCAGAATGAGCAAATCAAGATTAAAAGCATGCTGATTTGCTTTTGTATTGTATTTGCACTGTATCCCCGCAGCCCCCTTATTCATCAGACTTGAGTTCTTGTGACTCTTTCCTTTTCCTAAGTTGGAAAATTCACTTTAAATGACACAATTCTGGGACATTGAAAAGACCCTAACCGACCAGCTGAAGGCGATTCCAGTATCTGATTTCTAGCACAGCTATAAAGAGTGCTATGACCTCGTATGCGTTTTCCAACAGTATTATCATTTACACAAATTATTTTTCTGAATTTTACATTTTTCTTCAGCTATGAATTTTATCCAAAGGTTCCAAAAAGAAAAGAAAAATCTACCCCTTTACTTACTGGATATTTTTTGATAAGCGTCTTCAATCTGTCGCCCCTGTTCCCTCTTCTCGCTCTCCGTCCTCTTCACGTGATCCCTCAACTCCTTGTTGGTGTTGTGATACTTTTCTTTTTCGAAGTTACTATCTGCTAGCAATCGCCTAACGTCCGTCAGCTCCTTCCTCAGACACTCCGTATTATTTTCAGCTAGATATTAAAAAAACCTTCATCAGAAACAAAATATTTTTGGAAAAGTCACCCTCATTACCTTCCTTCAGTTTCCTGATAGTCTCATGCAACAAATTATTGATTCCTTCACCTTTGTCCTCGCACAGATGCAGCTGAACCTTCAGATTCTCCACTTCATTCTGCGAATTATCTCGTTCCACTCTGATCTCTTCCAGTTTCTGTTGTAAAACTATTTTTTCCTCTTCGTTTCTGGCCCTGGCTTCTTCTAGCCTGGCCTGAAGACACACCCGTCAAGTATCATCCCATCATTGTTCGTAACTTACCTTGAATTTGTTCAGTTCATCTTTGAGCTGGTTAATGTTAACTCGATCCTGATCAAATCTGCTGTTTGCCTCGCGTTTTAAACGTTCAAAATTCTCCCGTTCGTCTTCGAGCTCGCGCCTGGCGGCCTCCAGTTTGTCGTGGAGGGCTTTCTGGTCGTGATGCGCTAAAAAAATGAACGTTATTGAAAAAATATATGATGTAATCTCTCGATTATAAATAAAGAAAACCGCAGAAACCAATTTGCATACTGATGTTTTTTTTTCTGGTACGCGAACTGCCGGGGAGAAAAGGAATTGGGAACTAAACATATTGGAAAGTGACGATAGAAGACCGGATGATTTACGTCGGATTTTGCATAAATATTTTTAACTTTTAACCTTTGAATCGATGTTTTACGATTGTACCGTTAGGTATTCCATCGTTTACACTTAATTAAATAGAATTTCTATGTTTTTCTTTTCAATTTTCATTCCTGCTGGAAATATGAAGCATATTTTTTTATCTTTTATTTAATTTTAGTTATTTCAGAAGATCGGTATTTTTTACCAGAATATACTACTATGATCTCAGTGTGAGGCGATTTTCGTTTTAAAAAGTCGTCCGTTTTACTTATCGATATAATTTTTTTTTTTAATTCGTATGAACGTCCATGACATCTGACAGAAGATTCATATCATTTCGCTTGTTAAATTGGATGTTATAGCGTCCTTTATAATGACGACGATGCTAACATGGTTAGCGAAACACGCTTCGAAAAGTTAAAAAAACTGATTTGATGTTTAGTGGTAAATCTCTTCGAGTTTAGTGCTTCCAATAGAAGAATTAATCTTTTGTAATAAAAAAAAATGGCGATTTTTGAAAACGAATTTGTATTAAATTTTGTTTAAAAACGAAATTTCCTGTGCTTGATTCAACGAAGTTATTGTAAAAAAAAAGGTTTAAAGGGGTGCAGAGACTTTATGGATGGTAGAGGAGCAATCGAAGATGAATCTCGTTCAGGAAAACCTTCCAAGTGAATTGAATCAATTTTGAAGATTAATTTAGGGTTGTCCCGTGTGTTTTCGTCTTGTTCAGAACACACTGATTTTTTTTACCACCGCCGTGATGAAGTTGCTGAAGAGTTGCTTTTTTTGGATGATTACATTTTGAAATGTATAATTTCTGATGATGAGACATGAATCTATGTTTTCGACCCAGAAACAGCTCAACGAGTATCGTGCTACGGAGGAATCAAAGAAAATAAAATCTGGCCCTGGTACTTTTTATTTTTTAATTTCTCTATCAATTTTTGTAGTTCTTCCTCGAGAATTTGGCTCATCGCTTTTTGTGATGTGATTGCTTATCATATTTGCTTGCTTTGCTCTCACCGTTTTCCTATAGATGGAGCTAGTGGTAAGTAGTCGCAGAAATAAATACATTATAGACGGCATGCAATACCTTTGGGCATCTTGTAAAGATAACCCCATAGCAGCAGTACTCGATTTGTGTTTATATCATAAAGTTATTCGGGATTAAAAATGTCAGTTTATGAGCCAAATTCTCGTCATATGCGGGAGGTGGTAATTTATTTCTTTAATGTGAAGAAAACTGTTGCTGAGGCTCACCGAATGTTCTCAAACACTTATGGTGAGACCGCTATGAGTAAAAGAACGTATCGTGAGTGGTTTCAATGCTTCAAGGGCGGTGATTTTCACGTCGAAAACCGGCATAGCGATGGAAGAGCGAAAGTTTTCGAAGATGAAGAATTAGAGGCATTGCTTAATGATTAGTCGTGTCAAAGTCAAGAAGAGTTGGCAAGATCATTGGGAGTGACTCAACAAGCAATTTCAAAACACCTCAAAGACCTGGCAATGAGTTAAAACCGTTTGCTCGTGAACAGGTGCTTGAAAGGAACGGAAAAGGAAAGGAAGAACGGAAAGGATTTCTGCATCGACCTGTGACTGGGGACGAAAAATGGGTTTATTACGATAACCGCAAGCGTCGAAAATCATGGGGATATCCCAGTCACTCTTCTACGCCGACGGCCAAACTGAATATTCACGGCTACAAGGTCATGCTCTGTATTTGGTGGGACCAGCTCGGTGTAGTATATTATCAGCTGTTAAAACCGTCTGAAACAATCACAGGGGCGTTATCGAACGCATTTAATGCGCTTGAGCCGAGCATTGAAAGGCAAACGGCCGCAATACAGCGAACGACATGATAAAGTGGTTTTGTAGCATGACAATGCTCGGCCCCATGTTGCGAAAGTGGTAAAAACATACACGGAAACGTTGAAATGGGAAGTCCTACCCCAATACGCTGTACTCTCGAGACGTTGCTCCCTCTGACTATCGCCTGTTTTGATCGATGGCACACTGCCTGGCTGACCAGCACTTCTGGTCTTATGAAGAAGTCAAAAATTTGATCGATTCGTGGATGGCTTCAAAAGATGACCAGTTTTTTCAACGCGGTATTCGAATGCCGCCTGAAAGATGGGAGAACATAGTGGCCAACGATGTACAATACTTTGAATCATAAATATATAACCAGTTTTATATAATAAAGCCTTGAATTTTGAAAAAAATGGCTGGAGCAAAGTTGTATATCTTTTATAAAAAAGGCAGCAACATTAATGAATCAATATACTTATCAAAAAAAAGCAATAAATTCAATATATTCATTACCGAGCGGTTTTAGTTGAAGTTCGCATGTATGCACTTCGAGAGCTGTAAACGATGATATTCTGATTACCTGGTTGTACTGTTACATCTTTAGAGTATGGTTTACAGCTTTCAAAGTGCATACATGCGAACTTCAACTAAAACCATTAAGAGAATATGAGAAATCAATTTATTGTTTTGTTTGACAAGTATATTGATTTTTTAATGATATTGTCTTTTTTATATTTTCTGAATTAATTATAAATAGAGTTATTGCACGTTTTTTCAATTACAAAAGATATGTCTATGTACTTTTTTTTATTTTACTAATTATTTAACACTAGAGACTGAAAAAATAACTTGCAACTTAATAGTCATCAGAAATTAATAAGAGAATAATTTTAATACTATTTTTGAAAAGAAAAAAATTATAACAATGGTGCGGATTTGAACCTCAAACTGTAAGTCGGCCCGCCATAAAAAGTTTAAATTGATGTCTGTTTAAATGATTGTTTAAAAATTTCAAGAAACTGGTTCGGTGGAAGATATAAGAAGAGCACTATACAGGGTGTTTGCTGCATCGTTTACCAAATTAAAATGGCCGATAGGAGAGGTCTTTTGCTATCCTCAGCTTCCATAAAGCATTATTATGCCCACACACTCCAAATTATTGTTTTATTTTAACGTGTAATGTTGTAGCGCTCTATGAAAATCAAAATTAGATGCAAGCGACATCTACTTTTTTTATAGACTCGCAAAGTTTTTGGTAGATGTAAAAATAAATTTAAAGCAATTAAATTTTTATGCAATTCAATTTTGAATTGCATATTAAAAAAAAACTAAAAGCGATCATGGTCTTCGAATTGCACTCATGCCATAAAAACGTTTTACTAACATCACTAATTTGCTAACTTTGTGTATCGGGACGCATTAGGCTGATATTCGACTTACTTACTACTTATTTGCGTAAATAACATATGCTAAGTAGGTAGAAAATGCTATCTCACTCTTGCGCAATGAAGCCTGGCTGCTCTCTCTTTCTTACATAGGGTACTAACGTTCCTTGGACTTAAAATAAAAATAAAGTTTTAATAATCAATGTTTTAATTAATTACAAATCTTGCTTGAATTGCTGACCTCCGGGAAGCTAAGCGTCTGTTAGGAAAGCGTTCTTGATAGATTCTTAGCGCTTCTCGTGCAACACCATTGGCGCTTCTATATGTCATCAAAATGTCCGCTTATTCTTCATTAGAGAATGCAGCCATCATCAAATCAACAAAATATCACACAAACTAACACAACTCAACAAAAACAAATAACACAAGTAACAAAATTAAAAGATTAGCGGCGCTGCGTTGGAACAACAAATGCGTTAATCAGCAAAGACAGTCAAATCTCGACTAAAAAAAACTGAAACCATGGCGCGTGTTTTTTGAGCTGGTTTTCAGTTGATAGGGAGATCTAATGAAAGAGAGAGACATATGATGCAATTTTATTGTGTATGGGGGACATAACAGTTTTTACCTGCTTTGCGCGTGTTGTTTACATAAAAACAAGTTTTTATCCTGCATATTGAATATCAGTCTAATGCGTTCCGATACACAAATTTAGCAAATCAGTGATGTTAGTAAAACGTTTTTATGGCATGAATGCATACCGTTAGAAGGAGGATAAAACAAAGATTTTTTTTATAGAATTCGAAGAACAAGATACCTTTTAGTTTTTTATATGAAATTTAATGTAATTTAATGTATATATATATATATATATATATATATATATATATATATATATATATATATATATATATATATATATATATATATATATGGCGTATTTTACAAAATGATTTAGCTCTGAAGGTATATAAGTTTCAAATAACACAGGAACTAAAGCCACTGGATCATTCAAAACGTCGTGCATTTGTTAATTGGCTCAAAGAACAAACAGATGATTTTTCTTAAAAAATCATCTTTTCAAATGAAGTACATTTTGAACTTGGGGAGAAACCTTTAACGAGTCACTGTTTGGTCTGCTTTATAGTCAGGAGGTTTAATTTAGCCACATTTATATTAGAATGCTGCTGGTGGTAAGATGATAACTGGATTTTTGTGGGCTGAATTGTATAATATTTATCTAGAGGACATGTGGTTCTGACAGGATAGCGCTAGACCTCACTCTGCTAATGAAACAATTGATTTATTGAGAGAAACATTTCCTGGACGAATTATTGCAAGAAACGGTGATGTTAACTGGTCACCAAAATCAGGTGATTTGACACCGTTAGATTATTTTCTTTGGGGTTACGTGGAAAGTCAGGTCTATAAGAACAATCCGCAATCGATTCCTGAACTAAAGGATGAAATTATTCGAGTCATTGGTGAGATAGAGTCACGGTTTTGCCAAAATGTCAATCAAATGTCTGTGGAGCTGCAAGAGATGGTCATTTGGTAGATATTGCCTTTCGTTTTTAAATGTCATACACTATGCTTCAATTGTTAATAAAAAGTTTTTTTAAATCAACGCAAACTCTGTGTTTTATTCAAGAATTAAAAAACCGCTCAATTTGAAAGACCCTTTACAAGTTTCAGAGTTTGGATGATAAAATTGTTTCATTAATCGTTTTAAAAATTTATTTTGTCTTGATGCAGGGTGTTAAAATATCGATTTCGCAATACATTGTTTTGCTAAAGTTCAAATCTAAACCGTTGAGACAATATTTAAAAATAGGGTATTGCATTGGATCTCAAACGCGAAGTGCAGAGTGGGAATACTGTTTTTAAACGAAAAATTATTGCTTAGTTACTGTTTAATGTTAGGATTAAGAAGAATGCTTTGTATATTAGTTATGGTTTTTTTAAATTACGATCTAATAGAAAATTTTCCTTAAATTGATTATCAAATCAAAAAAAAAAAAATAACATAACATAAAAATATTTACGATTTGTTATCAACAGTGTGATCGAAGGTTGACTGATTTTTTTTTAAAACAAGCGTTTCCTTATGTGTGGGTGTGTATGTTTCTGGTGAGAAAACTAACAAATATAATTACCTGTGCGAGTTGCAAGATTTGTTTTGGTTGTACGTCAACAAAAAAAAAAGTGAATCGGCTCACTAGAACTAGTCCCGGAGAGTTCGGTGGATTCGCGTCGGTGTGATCGCAGAGGGACGGGAGGGAGAATCGGTGGCGGCTCGATGACGTATCTCTGGACGGCGGCAGATGGGCAAACGCGCGACCGACAGCGGGACACGATCCATTCGGGGCGGGCGAGAGCGCGAAATGCCGCGCGCCGCCAAAATCCGACCCGAAAACCGCAGTTTTAGAAACCGGCCGTCCAATCTGCCCAATATCGAAATGATGATGATATCATGCGGCCGTCGTTCGTCGTCTCTCATTCTATTTTAATAAATGAGATCATCTAATGGGTCGGCGCGATGGCGTCGTTGCCTTTTCGCTTGTCATTGACTGTGACGCTCTCCATATATTGTTTACTATTACTATTATCATGTTGACTGGTAAAAGAATCTTTCGACGCGTTAATTTGAAAAAAAATCATTTTGTTTTGCTATAATCCAATAAAAAGTATTTGTATTTTGTTTTCTTTTTTATTTTGTAACATTTTCATTGTACCTTGGTATCTTTAAAGTCAAATTAAAAGTAATGTTTCGGTTATCATTTTAGGAAGATACGAGGTTGGAGTGATAAATCAGTTAATTTTTAAATGAAATTGTTTTTTGCTCGACAATCGTTACGGCACTTTCTTAAACAATAATAAAATATAGGGTTGCTGGATTTAACGTGATCACATAAACATTGAATCTTCTAGTGACTAAAATTTTAACTAGGCAATTAAGTGATTACCATGCGGTCCAGTCATCAAGCCATTTTTCAACATGTCTCACAGAAAGTGCGTGAGTCTGATGGAAAGTGAAGGGGCCAAGTCTGGTGAGTACGGCGGGTGGGGCAAGAGTTCCCAGCCAATTTCAAAAATGGTGTCTCTGACCGCTTTCGAGGTGTGTAATGGGGCTTTATAGTACTGCAAAATCACTTTTTAGCCCGTTATTTCTTATCGTGCATTCTGGTCACTTTTCGATGAATTCATAGTTCAAATTGATCATTTGTTGACGATGAGCGAATTGTATTAACTGTTTCACCTGGTTTCAGAAGCTCATGGTACACGACACCCTCCTGATTCTACCAAATGTACACACATTGTTTTCTTTCCAAAGCGATTCGGTCTTGCGATCGATGTTGATGGTAATCCTGGATCAACCCATGATTTTCTGCGTTTTGGGTTCTCGAAATATATCCATTTTTCGTCTTCAATCACTAGTTGAGTTTCCATATCGTCTTCTCCCAACAATGCTTGGAATTGTCAAATCTTCAAATTTTTTCGCTTGACCGGGGAAAGTCGAAATCACCACTTTTGAATCGTCTAAACCAATGTCCACAAGAGTCTTGCGTTGGGACATTGTCACCATAAGTTTTCACACGTATACTTTCACTCGCGTTTTCCTTTGGATTGAACAAGAATGTTTACCACACCACAAATCGTTTAAATTTCAATTTTGAAAGGTTTTTGGCGTTTTGAAAGGCACAGTTGTAGCAACAAAATGATAAAGAGATTAGACTGTGAACCAATCTTTATTTCCAGCGCCATCTATTAAAAAAATTGATTCAAAAAAGAATTAATAACCGCCACATCTGGTGGAGTTAAATGAAATATGATTTTTTTAAATTGAAAATCGATTTACTTTTCGATACAACTTCGCCTCGACTATTTTTCTATTTTTTTATGCCTTCCAAAAAGTACAACTTGTCGAACTTTGCAAAATAGTTCTCTTCATTTTGTGTGAATTTCTCTTCCTCCAGCCATTTCTTTATGTTGGAAAAAAGAAAGAAGTTGGAGAAAGCCAAGTCCGGATAATAGGGAGGATGCGGCATCAATTTGCAGCGCAAATTGACCAATTTCACTGCAACGACGAGTATATTGTCGTAGCGAAACATCACTTTTTTTCTTCGACAAATAAGGACTTTTTTTATCATCTCTTCATGTAATTTGACCAATAATGCAGTATGATACTCTCCTATGATCGTTTTTCTTTTTTGCAAATAGATGATTAAGATAATACCTCCACAATCCTAGAAAATAGTGAACGTGATCTTTCCGACCGATAGAAGCATCTTCGACCAAAACAATATCATGGATTTTTATTGACCATTTCTTCAGTAGTGACCTCAATGGAACGTCCTGAGCGAGAAGCGTCACTGCTGATTCGACCATCAATAAACCGGCTAAGAACTATGAAATGTGAAGAAACAAAGGCCCTATAATATTTTCTGAACTTTTCTTCGGTATGCACGATGATGTTGATTCGTGTTTTTTCAAAATATTTGTAACTGCTACTTATGAAAAATGTTTGACTGTTTAATTTTAAGAAATACCAGACTTTAAGACATACTGAAAAATAGAATTTCAAAATTAAAAAAAAATGATTGTCTCGCGCCATTTCGTACTCCTCTGCGCATGCTTATAATTCGATATGTCCCGAAAAAAATTTAAAGGAGTATATAAGCCTGTTTTACTATTCACGGTGTGAGCATCACAAATTTTTAAATAAATGTATTTCTGAAGTGAGTATAGTATACTCTAATTTATTTATATTGTTAAAAACCCGTAATGTTAAATTCATCTAGATTTTCTTTGATACAATCCATTTGTAACATAAAATTTAAATTTTAGGTTAGAAAACTATAAATTTGCCATACAATGTCTTTTTACAAGGAGTTAACTTTTTTTATATATAATTTTTCAATAATTACTATAATTAATAAAAAAATAAATTAAATTAATTTTAATATACATTTTCAACCCGCCAAATAGAAAAAATATCTGCAAACTTGATTGAAATTGACAAATGGATTCCAAAAGAATTTGCAAGAAAACCTCGTGAATTGAAATATGTTGACCGGTATAAAGCGACCGAATTCCGATTATTTTTGTTAGATTTTCACTCATGTGTTTTGATATATTATATACCTAAAAAAATATTTAATTCACTTTGTAACTTTACATTGTGCGATTCGGAATTTATGTCATCAACAGGATTGTCTCAACAATAATATCTATGCAAAATCTTTATTAATTTTTTTTGTTGAGAATTGTGCTAAGCTATATGGCTATATAAAAAAGCTAAGCTATATAAAAATAATACTAAAAAAAATCTGCAAAACCTCTGCTACCAGTTATATCGTAGAATTATAGAGCATGCTGCATCTAAATCTTCACCTAAAAATACAGTGACTAATGAATCTGTTTTAGCAGACAGAAACCTAAAAGTTTCTACAAATCTGAATATTCCTTCATATGACACAATACACTATAAAGAATTTTTAGAATGAAAAAAGAATGTTACTTTATCAGTAACAAATGAAGCAGATAGGTCATCATCATCATCATTCAGCAACTAATATTAAATTCAGCAAGTATATAAATTGAGTGTCATTATTAAATCTAGTCGATTTTCCTGATTATCGTAGTTCCTATTAGTAGTTTTTTATTTATACTATTAAAATAATATGTATTACCGTTTAAAATAACTAATATAATATGTATAGTGTAAGCTGTCATAAACTGAAAATAAATTAAATATAAATAATTTCGTCTATTAATTGAAACTAAACTTGAAGAGATTTACCACTAAAAACCAAATCACTTTTTTTGAACTGCTCGACGCACGTTTCGGTAACCATGTTAGCGAAACGTGCCGAAGTGCCTACTAAAATTTAAACTATGGACATTTATATCAGTAACAAAACTTTATTTAGCAGATTTTTGTTTTGAAATGGTCACCAGCGTGCTGAAACCAAGACTTTATTACTACTTCAATTGAAGCTTCATCAACGCCCCTCCATCGCTGTATAATAACTTTTAAAAAAAGGAAAAAAATAATTTTCAAAAAACCATATAGATTACAGATGTTTTAATAGTTCAATTTTTTTAAAATCCATTTACACAATTAAAGATTAAAAAAGGTAATTTATTTTCAAAAAAATATTTTTTTTCAACTTTCAAGACATCTTTGAGGTTGGATTTGGGATTTTTCCGTTAAAGTGGGTCCACAATAAAAAATTGCGTTGCGAAAATATTTACAACGCAAAATTTCCACGCACAGTCCATAAATATTTGTTGTGCAAACCGCACCCGCTCCGTCTGGGTGCGTGCAGTGGGATGTTAGTAGATTATGTTTGATTAAGTTATTCCCACAAGCGTCAAAAATAATGTTGTTTATATTTTTAAGTGTTTATACTAATTTTCTGTAGTTTATACTTTTCTGTTTTGGTACACATATTTCATCCGATAACGCCTTTTCTTGTGATTATTAGGTATCTTTTTGGAACTGTAAACCTTAATTTCATTTCAACAACACGTCCACACACAAATCCTGTGCGTTGCAAATTCCTTTGACGTTCGCGAGAAAACCGACAACAGACAGTTCGTGTGCGTGCTGTGCGGCGAAAATAGTTATGTGTGAGCTTGTGCGTCAGAGCGTCTGGTACAAATGTTTCATCCGATAACGGCTTTTCTTGTGATTATTAAATATCTTTTTGAAACTGTAAACCTTAATTTCACTTCATCGACACGTCCACACACAAATCCTGTGCGCCACAAATTCCTTTGATGTTCACGAAAAAAACTGAAAACAGATGGCACGTGTAAGTGTTTTTATTGACGTGGACCCAGTTTAATACAATTATCGATAAAGTGTTTTTTTTTATTCACACTAATGAATGAACGGCGAAAAACAATCACTTTTTTTAAATGGAATACAAACAGCTTTTGTTTTTACATCAGCAGCATTAAAAGCTGATACTTGGGGCCATTAATTCCCCTCATATATCTTCAGTTTACCTGAATCAATTGGATAATCAGGAAAATCGACTGGATTTAATAATGACACTCAATTTATATACTTACTGAATTTAATATTACTTTGCTGAATGATGATGATGATGACCTATCTGCTTCATTTGTTACTGATAAAGTAACATTCTTTTTTCATTTTAAAAATTCTTTAGTGTATTGTGTCATATGAAGGAATATTCAGATTTGTAGAAACTTTTAGGTTTCTGTCTGCTATAACATGTTCATTAGTCACTGTAAAATAGGTAAAGATTTAGATGCAGCATGCTCTATAATTTTACGATATAACTGCTGCAGAGGTTTTGCAGATTTTTTGTTAGTATTATTTTTATATAGCTTAGGTTTTTTATATAGCCATATAGCTTAGCACAATTCGCAACAAAACATTTTAATAAAGATTTTGTATAGATATTATTGTTGAGACAATCCTGTTAATGACATAAAATTCGTAACTTTCGTAATCTTTGGCACGTTTCGGTAATCATCAGGAGATGATTTAATCTCGGAAATTAAATCATCTCCTGATGATGTTACCATGGTTACCGAAACGTGCGTCAAGCAGTTCAAAAAAAGTGATTTGGTGTTTAGTAGTAAATCTCTTCAAGTTTAGTGTTTCACACCAAAGGTTCCAATAGAAGAATTGATCTATTAATTGAAAGAAAATTTTCCTCTTTCCCTCCGAATATCATCTTATTAATGTTAACATTACGATCTCTCTATTAAAACGTCTTTAAGATAATAAAATAGTCGCCTTATTGATATCACTTTATTTTTTTTTTTACCGACGTCAGTATATGGTGTATAAGAGATCTTTACGTTTACATTATATTATCATTCTCTCAATTTTTCCCGTAGTTAGAATCCGAAGTCTGTTATCTTTTAGAACTCTATAAGATATTTTTTTACCGTATAGTGCGGTTCAAGTTATATCGTTGACCGATTGGGTGCAATAAACTTTAAACAACCCCTGTGCAACAAAACCCGGCAAGCTTGAAAGAAACGTAAAGAAGGTCAGGCTTAATAAAATGACAGATAAAAAGATAAAATTAATTTTATACCTGGTTTAGTAGGTAAAATCCAATGTTAGAGCATAAAACATTTCTCCGGCTCTAAGTGCAAATGCTGCAACATTAATTAGGAAAGTTGTAGATAGTATTCTCAAAGAAACTTGGATAAATTCGATTAACATTATTATTAAAATAGAAGATTCCTATAAATCATTTACTAATGATATGCCCGCTCGGCATTAATGTCTCAACGACATCATGTATGTTATCTCAAAAAAGTTGTCTTTTGGATAACTTTTTCTCGAGATCAGTTTTTCGATAGCATTGCGAGATCTTAAAGATATCTTACAGACATCTATAAGTCTAGTCCTATTTATGTGAAATAGTAATATTTATGTCATATTTATAGTCATATTTATATTAAAGTTTGTGAGTATAGGTTAAGGTATAACATAACCTAAGTTTAGCAACTTAGGTATTAATACATTCGTGTTAGCACACGAATGTATTAATTTGTTATTCTAACCTACGTAGTAATACGTAGTAAATTAAGTGCAAACAAGTGTGTGGAATCAAAATGCCGAGAAAAAAAGCTATTTAGAGAACTTTCGAGAAGCCAAAAAAAACGACGTTTACGTCAATTCTTGATGAAATCAGAAAGTTCGCCAGAGATGATACATTAGCAACGTGTTCGACAACTAACCATTTTCAATTGGAGGTTGATGATGATCATGATTTTGATAGTAACAGTTCTGACTATGATAGTGATAATAGTTGTGATGAAAATAATGATAATAATTTTGGACAACATATAATAAAATTAGGTAATTCTAATTTGCTAATTGATAAGTAATCAATGAATCAACCTTAAACAAAAAGAAAAGTAAATTTAGAAACAGAATTAGCTCAATGGGTGTATGAATGTGGGGTAATGCATGATGCAACTGGTAAGTTATTGAAAATACTAAAAAACTCTAATGTAGAAGAAATTCAAAATCTACCAATGGATTGTCGTATATTCAATAAACCAGAACTACCAGTAAAAACCCGAGAAGTTGCTCCAGATCACGATTTTCATTATGGCTTACAAAAGAGTTTATTAGATCAATTAAAGCATATTAATGACAACATATTATCAGACTATATTTTGATTAATATCAATATCCATGGCTTACGGATAGTAAAAAGTTCAACGAGTCAGTTGTATCCTATACTTGGTGAAATTTGTCCTAAAGTATCGAGATCGTTCGATACTTAAACGACCGTTTAATATTATAATAATAACCTCCACCAAATATGGTTTTGGCTTGAAAAATAATGGTGAATCTATGCGGCTAAACCATTTGTTCTACATGAACGATCTGAAATTGTTTGCCTCATCAAACAATCACCTACAACAAATGTTGAAAATAGTGGAAGAATTCTCCAGTGATATACGAATGCAATTTGGACTGGAGAAGTGTCACCTATTAAACATCAATAGAGGAAAATTGCTGAACAATGCTTTTGAGACATAGAACGGACAAAAGATCGAAACAATGAATGCTGTAGATATATACAAGTATCTGGGTATGAAACAAGCACGCCGAATTGATCACAGCTTAATGAAAAAAGAGCTTACCTGTCAATTTATCAAAAGAGTGAGACAAGTTTTGAGGACAGACTTAAATAGCAGAAACATGTCTAAGGCTATCAACACCTATGCATGTTCGGCGCTAAACTATTCGTTCTGGATATTTAACTGGAGCACAACCGACGTACAAAATTTGCAACTTAAGATCAGGACACTATTTACAAAATCGCAAAAACACCACCCTAGAAGTGCAGTGGAACGTACGACATTGCCGCGACAACAAGGCGGTAAGGAATTAGTCGATATTAGTAAGAAACTGGACCGACAAATAGGAAATCTGAGGAAATATTTCCTTCAGCAGGCGGAAACGTCTATGCTACATAAAGCTGTATGCCACGCTGATGGATCAACACCACTGCGACTAAACAAAGATCAAGTCCAAGTCTATGCAAAAACAGAACTTGAGAAATTACAATCATGGAGAGAGAAGCCTCTACATGGGAGATATTTGAATGAGGTCAGCCAGGAACAAGTTGACATATTAGCGTTGAACTACTGGCTGACTGCTGGATAAATGCTTCCGGAGACAGAGGGTTTCCTACTGGCAATACAAGACTAGGTTATACCTGCCAGAAATTACTTCAAGTACATAAACGGAAGTGTAGTGGATGATCGATGTAGATATGGCTGCCGAGTTTCCGAGACAATCCAACATATAACAAGGGGCTGTGAAGCATTTGCAGCAACAGAATATAAAGAAAGGCACGACGCAGTGGCGAAGATCATACATCAAGAATTGGTAATAAAACTACAGCTAAAGGTATCAGAAAAAGTCCCATACTACAATTACAATCCCCAACCAGTTCTGGAGAACGACAGTTACAGAATGTATTGGGACCGAACAGTGCTTACCAAGCAGAAATTAAATAACAATAGGTCCGATATTGTTGTGATCGATAACATTTCAAGAAAAACATTATTTATAGATGTAGCTATCCCAAACAACAATAATTTAAGTGCAAAACATACCGAAACAATTCTGAAGTATAAAGATCTTCAAGAACACGTGAAAAGACAATTGGATATGAAGTGCGTCGAAACAATACCGATCATATTGTCATCAACTGGCATCATCCCAAAGAACTTGGTAAGGAATATTAAAACATTGGGCCTCAAACTCCTCATTGGGAGTGACGGATGTTATCTATCAGATAGCTAAGCTCAAATGGAATTGGGCTGGACATGTGGCCCGCATGACAGATGGACGATAGACAAGGGGGCTGCTCGAGTGGGGACCAAGAGCTGACAAAAGAAGCAGGGGAAGACCTCCCACGCGGTGGACGGACGATATCAAAAGAATAACCACAAACAGGATGCAAAGCGCTCAAGATAGAAGATGGTGGGCAGAAATGGGGGAGGCCTATATCCAGCAGTGGATGCAGAGGGCTGATTGATGATGATGATGGGCCTCAAAGATCACCTTTTTAGACCCATGCAGAAGGCTGTATTGCTTGGAACAGCTCGAACCGTTCGAAAGCTTTTGGATAACAATAGGAAACCAAAGACATCCACCGTCACCACTACAACCGTGTGGCCCGAAAATATAGAAAGGCCCCCACAGAGCTTAATCCTTCTGATATCTAAGATATCTGGGGTAAGTCGATGTTTCCCTTAGGGCCCGTTCTGCTGTGCGGGGGTGTGCTGGGTGTGGGCAATGCTTGGGGTGAAGTTTGGGGCGCCCGTGATGTTAGAGCAGGCGTTTCGGGTTTTGTTCCAGGTGTGTGCCTGCTGTGTTCTTACGTTATAGGGCCGGTTCTTAGAGGGAGTGTGAATGCCCTTAGGCCAAACTGGCGCCTTTTGCAAAACTAGGAATATTTTTATTGAAATTTATTGGGGCAATTAAAATTTTGCCTAAGGGCAACGATATGTCGTGAAACGGACTATACGGGTTAACTGCTTTCAAAGATTGTCAAAATAAAACCGATGTCATATCGGTTTGAAGTTCATGGAGGCTTACTAGAAAATAGGCTATTTCTCAGAAATGGAATCAAATTTACGATCGCACCGCCATCTATAAAAAAAGTATCTGATTTTTCACTCTCGTCAAGTTTGTTCAATGATCAAAATAATAATTTTTGGAAATCTTTGATTATTTTAATGCGGCGATAGAAAATAAAAAAATAATTCGATGTATTTTGTTTTAACTATTTCAAGTTTTATCAGTTAATCAAGAAAAAAAATACCATATTGTCACAAACAACGGCATATTATTATTAAATAATGTTGTTTTATCTAATAATGCTATATTCTAAACTTCCATTACTCGAAAAATTAAAGGAACAATTTAAAAGTAAATTATTATTAATTAATTATAACACTAGATGAAACATGGATTCACCACTACACTCCAAAGACGAAAATCTTGTTTCTTTGTAGAACTGAGAACTTTTAAAACGATCTTCGTATAATATAGGAAATGTTAAAACAGATAATCTAATTATAAACTTGAGTTAGAACTCTACTATATATAGTACCATTCAATATGGTTGTAAAATGCTGATTTTACCTTAACCCAATAAACCAAAATAAGCGAGAGTGTTTATCTTCGGGACTGTTAAGGTAAAGTTTCTTGTTCCAATCCTTTCTCTTTTTATTATGTGTTGAACTTAATTTGCGCCGCTTATTTAAATGATTTTGTTTTTGAAACAGATGCATTTTTGCAGCAGAAACCGGTGGAAATTAAGTTTAGCAATTCATACATTATGATGTAATTTAATACGCCGAAAATAAATCTATAAACACAATTTTTGTATCACCCATAGATTTCCTGTAACACGCAAATTTATATAATAATTTATAAGTTTATAATAAAATTTGAATTTTGCAATATGCAGTATTTTCATCAAGTCGCAAAATATGTATGTATTAGTAACACCTGCAAATCTGGGAACCCTCATTCAGTCCGATCCCACTGACTCAACATTCATGGAAACCAGCGGTTCCTCTCAGATCAACAATTACGGGAACAATTCTTCTATTCTTCTTCTCTTCTCTCTTCTCTTGTTGTGAAACACTAAACTTGAAGAGATTTACCACTAAACACCAAAACACTTTTTTGAATTGCTCGACGCACGTTTCGCTAACCATGTTAGCATCATCAGGAGATGATTTAATCTAATAAGAGAGATCTAATAAGATATTATATATATATTATATATATATATATATATATATATATATATATATATATATATATATATATATATATATATATATATATATATATATATATATATATATATATATATATATATACATATATATATATATATATATATATATATATATTTTATATATATATATATATATATATATATATATATATATATATATATATATATATATATATATATATATATATATATATATATATATATATATATATGTATAAGTATATATGTATGTTCGGAAAGGCTTCCGCGGTCGGTAATATTAGAATTACTAGGTTCTCGGATAGAACCACGTTTTAGATTTATAAAATATCGACATTTCGGATTCCACTTTAAAGCCATTTTCAAGAGAATCTAGTTGATTTACTCCGAGGCCTCAATCTGCCTACTCCCCAGAGTTCACAACTAGAAAAGGTCCTTTCATGGCTTCAAAGTGGAAGCCGAAATGTCGAGATTTTACAAATCTAAAACGCGGTTCTATCCGAGAATCAAGTAATTCTAATTTTGCGAGTATTCTTTCGCGAGTGTTCAACATGCATATTCAAATTATGCTGCATACATAATTTTATTGAAGAGGGCTAATGATGACGAATATAGTAGGTATTAGATTAGAATCTGAATATATTGTCAGTATGCTAATTTACTATCAGCTTTACGATCCGTCATACATAATGATGAACTTCCTGTTCCAAAACCACCAGAATCTTGTACACTACTAGGTATTAAACTCTAAAACTTAATCTGAGATTAGATAAAATCATATCCTGATGATGTTAATATGGTTAGCGAAACGTGCGTCGAGAAATTTTCAAAAAGTGATTTAGTATTTAGTGGTAAATCTCTTCGAGTTTAGTGTTTCACACCGAAGGTTCCATAGAAGAATTGAACTACTAGGTATGTACATATGAAACCGGAATTTTTGTGTAGAAAATACACGTTTATTCTATAAAAGATATAGAATACATAAATATATAATACATAAAAATATTTTATTCAAAGTATTGCCCATCACCAGCTATATATTTTTCCCACCTGTCTGACAATTTGTGGAAGCCACGCCAAAAAATCTGTTGCTCTTTTGAGGCAAACCAGTCATCGAGCCATTTTCGTAAGAAGTGAAGCGCTGCTTAGCAAGTGCGTGTCCCATCGATGAAAATAAGTGGTATTCGGACGGAGCCAAGTCTGGTGAGTGCGGTATGCGAAAATATTTCCCAACTAAATGCCTCAATCGTTTCCTTGACCAGTTTTGCTGTGTGTGGCCTTTATGTGGCCTTTATTGATATTCTGATCGTTTTTCACGCAAAGCTTGATTCAAATCGATCATTTATTGTCGGTAACGTCCAGTATTAACGGTTTCGCTATTTTTTAGCAGCTCATAATAGATCACACCCTTCTGATCCCACCAAACACAGAGCATTGTCTTCCGTTCATAGCGATCTGGGCTTTCAGTCGATGTCGATGGTTCGGCTGGATTTACATATGATCTTTTACGCTAAAAATGCTCAAAATATATATACTTTTCATCGCCAGTCACAATTCGAAGGTGAAATGACATTCTTTTGTATCTGGTGAGCAGCATTTCGTAAGTGATTTTTCGCTTTTCCTGCTGTCTTTCATTCAGTTCATGTGGAACCCATTTTCCCATCTTCTGGACCTTTTCCATGGCTTTCAAACGTATAAAGACGGCTTCTCGTATGACATTCAATTGATTCACGAGTTATCGTTGCGTTTGAGCGTCATCCTCATCCAACAATGCTTGCAATTCGCTGTCCTCAAACTTTTTCGGTGGTCTTCCGCGTTCTTCATTTCTCACATCAAAATCGCCACTTTTGAATTTTTTAAACCACCCAAAGCATTGTGATTACCTAGAGCTTGCTCACGATAAGCTTCGACAAGCATTCGATGCGATTCTGCAGCAGTTTTCTTTAAATGGATTTAAATCAATGGTGTCCGCAAATCGTAGTTTCCAGGCACAAAATTCGACATGTTCAACCCTATTACAAACTATGCTGTTCTATAAAATGTCAACAAGGAAATGGTGCCAATGACGCCGTTTGGCGGTAACTACATTGACAGCTACGGCCGTTTATGGGCAAATTCCGGATTCATATTTACAGACATGGTAAGTGAAGAAGAACCTAAATCCGCTGATTCTTCAACTGATCATACAGAATTTCTACAGGAAATCGAAAATGATGCTATATTTGATATTTCATGATGTTCAACAGAGCCGCCTCTGATTTCGCCGCTTGAACTTAATGATCTAGTTCGAAATTTAAAATGATGAAAATCACAGTCAGAACTTCAGATATTAAAAGAATGGAATCTCCTTCAAGATGACGTAGAAAATTACTTCCACTAATACATTTCTGTATTGAAAAAGCGATGTCAAGAAAAATGGAGCTCAGGTTTACTTGGTGATTATTGCTAGACATTAATAAGAGAATCCCCAGAAACAAAATATGGGTGAAATTATGGGTGAAAGAAAAAAATCTGAGGCCATTTCTGTTTTTAGGTCAAACTTTATATAGGGTACAAGGGTTGCTATTTATGTATCCGGAATTTTCAACAATGGTTTGGCATTGTTGACTGTATACGGACGCAGAACGTTTTGTCATACGGAGGCTATTTGCCATACGGAGGCTATTTGGAGCGAACTGATAAAGCAGGATCGTCATGTGGCAAACCGATATTGAGGCATCCCTGGGCATTAGTATGACAAGCATACACAAGATTTTACATAAACATTTAGCCGTGAAAATATCTGTGCGCGCTGGATTTCGCATAATTTGACAATCGATCAAAAAAGTTCTTGTGTCGATTGGTGCAAAGAAATGATGAAAAAATACAATAGTGGTGCGACAAAAGCCCTGTATATATAATTTACACAGTTGACGAATCTTGAATTTATGCGTATGAACCTGAAAGTAAACAGCAGTCGACTGTATGGGTCTTTCAAAATGAGCCAAATCCAACAAAAGTTGTACAAGCAAGAACCACTTCGAAGCAAATGGTCGTTTGTTTTATTGGGATAAATTGGCATGTGGCTATAGTGCCACTAGAGAATCGTAGAACAGTCAATTCTGAATGATACATAACCATTTGTTTGCCAGAAGTCTTTGAATAAATTAGAAAAAACAGCCAGCTCAATATTTGACCAATCAAAACATGGGTCATCTGCCGTACAGTCCTGATTTGGAGATATCTCAATCGGAATGGAAAAAGTCCTATGAAAATTCATTCAAACGTATGCAAAAGTGTATCGGTCACCACGGAAAATATTTTGAAAAACAATAAAGTCATTCGGTATACCTAGCCTAAAGTACTGGACGGGTTACAGGTGGTGGATAGTGAAAGTGCCATTAGATATTAATGGACAGCTACGAATATCCCAAAATAAGCAGCCCCGAACCAAGGAAAAAACTAAATATACTTAGCGTCTGACTTGTATCAAGCGGTTGAGTGGTCAGCGTCTGTTCATCAGTGGTGCGGCTGAGATTTAAATTCTGGAACTAACCCCTCCAGTCTTAACCTCTGAACCGTCATGGTTCAACCTTTCAATATCAAGTACAAGATGAAACGTTCTAGTAATTACAAAATTACCTCAGGAGGTAACCAATCCTCTGCCAGCATTGTTGGTACAACCGGAGTTTCAGATTCTGGGGCGCCCGAGCTTAAACGCAAGATCTTTCAGAGGGAGTCGAAGACCTCTGGCGAACGTCTCAGACCGAAAACAAAAACTTTCTTTGGAACGGTAAATATCAACTCTCTCCTGCGCCCAGAAAAACTACACGAATTGGGGCGAACATTGAATCAACAAAAAATTCAAATTTTAGCTCTGCAAGCAACCAGACTGACAGATGATAACACCTTGGACTTCGATAACTACAGACTTTTTAAAAGTAAAACGAACAAAAGAATACTCAAAAATACACCACATCTCGGTGCAGCTTTCGCTATCTCAAGAACCATTCTTGGTTCTATAACTAATGCCCAGCTAGTAAATAATCGACTTATGACACTAGCCCTCAAGTGTGCTAACAAAAACTATAAATTAAATAATGCACACCTCCCAGTTAACGAAAAAAATAAATCTAATCCTGAAAAAGTAAATAAGTCCTGGGAAATTCTGGAAAAGACTTTCTAAAATTCCTTCTAATCATGTAAAAATCCTATTGGGTGACTAGCGCCCAACTAGAGAAAGAAACAAAGAAAGAACTAGGGAAATACTAGAATCAAACTAAGCTTAAAACCTCGAAATCTCATTCAAGTTCATCCCAGCAAGTCCCAGTCATCCCAAAGTTCGACCCGACGAAAATAAAACCAACCCTAACAGAAACAAAAAATTATTGAAACAGCCCTAATGTTGGTCCCTTTACAAAAATGTAGAAAACATCCGTGGTGCGATGAAGTTTGCGAGCAAGCAGTATTAACCCGATATAAAGCATTCAAAGAGTGGAACAATAAAAAAACAGAAATAAACTATAACATCTTTTTGGAAGTAAGAAAAGAAACATCGAAGAATATGAAAACAATCAACTTAACGAAATAGAAAAAGATTTCCAAAAAAATAACACTCGAAATTTTTATAAAACATTTAAAACTAAATTAACAGGCTAAATTAAAGTATTTGCTTCCAAAAGAAAAACGGACAATTAGCTCTAAATAACCAAGACAATTACAAAGAACTTGACAAATATTTTGAACAACTACTAAACTGTCCTGAGCCCTTAAACAGATTACAACAACTAAACCCTAAACAAACAAACCGAGATTCATTACCACCGAATGAAAATGAAATAATTAGGCAAATCAAACAATTTAAAAATAACAAGGCTTCTGATGAAGATGGAATCACTACTGAACTTTTGAAATCTGCTGGTCCAGGCACAATCAAGGAAATAACCAACATTCTACAAGAAGTTTGGCGAACCGAACGGATTTCGGGCGATTGGAAAGATGCTCTAATCCATCCACTACATAAGAAATGAGATAGAATTGATATAAACAACTACAGAGAGATATCTCTTCTCCCAGTTTGTTACCAAATTATATCTCAATGTCCACTAGACAGAGCTCAGGGACAGTTAGAACCTAAAATTGTTGAATATCAAGCAGGTTTTTGATCGGGCAGATCCTGCCCGGAACAGATCCTGAATCTAAAGTTGATCCTAAGATATCAAAAACTATACGATAAAAATTTTGTCTGTACAGTTGTGAATTTCAAAAAACCACATGATTCTACTGACCGCGAATCTTTATTGCAAATCTTGAAAGAATTAGTACTAGATCTGAAAACGCTGCCAATTATTAAATCAACACTAACTAACACAAGTTAAATGCATGGGTGACATCTCAGAGCCTTTTGAAATTAAAACTGGAGTGAGACAAGAGGATGAACTCTCGCCACTTTTATTTAACTGTGTTAAATAGTTAAAGTAATACAGGAGTGGCGTGTAAAAAAATCGGCCCTGAATATTGACCAGCCCATTAAACTGGGGAGAACCAACATCAAAATAGATTGTCTGGCGTTTGTTGATGATCTAGCAATTTTAGCTCAAGATGTATTAACGCCACAAAAACAAATTGATATTCTAAAAGAAACAGCACAAAACGTAGGATTCCAAATTTCCTTTGAAAAGACACAATACATAACCTTCAACAGATTAAGAACACCATTTCTAAAAACAAAATATGGTATGTTACCATATTTTGGACGAAACGAGTCTCTTAATTTAAATATTCGGGTGAAATTATTATGGAAAACGGGTTGGAAAAAGCGGCCAATAAGGGTAGATGTCAAAAGATGGAAACTGCAGTGAGACTTACGCAAAATATTTACAATAAAAAATGCATAGCTAAAAACACAAAACTGAGATTACAACACAGTTATTAAGCCAGAATGTTTATATGGCTCAGAAACGCTCATTTTGTATAGAAAGACATCGAGGAGATTGAAAAGAAAGAAAGAAAAATCTTTGACCCCAAACAAATAAATAGCACAACATACCGACTTCGAGAAAAACAAAAAATCAAACAATAAACAGATATACATAGCGATATCAGAAAAAGATTTAAGTTTTTCGGACACATAAAACGGATGAGTCCGAGTAGGCTAACTAGACAAATTGGATTGCTGCAATTAACGAGGACCTAAGATCAGCAAATATTACAGCAGGTGAAATTCAGGATAAAAACTGTTTCAGACACAAGGTTGACGTTTGGGAGGTTGGCCAGAGAGAAAAATGTAGGAAGACCGGAACAACTTCGTCTGACGAAAGGAAAAAAGCTCATAGTGAAAGAATGAAATCAGTATGGACGCAAAGGAAGGCTAACAACAACGCCGCTAACTGTACTTCGCGTGGTCCACTAGGGCCCATATGTGAATAATAAATAAAGCCATTTTCAATTATAAATATTTGTTTTTATTAATTATTCCGGATACTCTCTCCGGAGCAACTCTCGTGCTCTCGTCCAACTCACGTCCAAATCCAAATCCAAGTCCAAATCCAACTCTCGTCCAACTCACATAAAAATAACTAATTTTTGTGATATTAATTAAACTACTCACCAATGAGAAGAGCCTGTTGTTTATCATTCTCAGCTCTCAACATAAGTTCTTCATGTTGTTGGCACAAATTGTCTATGTGATTTTGTAATGCTTCAACTCTATCGATCAGCTGTTGGATTTCCGCGTTTTTTTCGTTGGTCAATTGCTGCAGTGTTTGCTGCAGACGTTTTTCTAGAGAAACACGAATTTTCTCGCGTTCTTCTGTGAGTTTTTTTACGTTTTCTTCGTTTTGTTGCTTCAGTTTGTCAAGAGCTTGCTTAAATTCCACGTCTTTGTTGCCAGCTTGATGAGCCATGCTGGTTTTGATTTCCGTGCAACGTTTTTCTGATCTCTCCAGATCTTTAGTCAGTTTGGCCACTTGGGACTTGAACTGTTCCTGTTTCACTAGGAGCTCTTGAACGTCCTTCTCTAGTTGGAGCTTTTTGTCTTCGGATGTCTCAAGATTGGTTTGGGTGTCGAACAGTACTGCTTCCAAAGCCTCTTTTTCTGATCTAACAGCAGCTAACAATTCTTGCATACGTTGAATTTCTTTGTCCATGGCATCTATTGTACACTAAAACAAAAAAACATCGTCTTAAAGTTATTAAAATCCTACAAAATCATCGAAAAATAAATACTTATTTCATGTAAATAATATTATAAATACCTGTTTTTCTTCACACTCCTTCACCAATTCTTCTAGATGTCTATTGATTCTTGCATTTGTTTCGTTAGTTTGCTCTAATTTTTGACGGCATCTCATAAGTTCTTCGTTGAGGGCGTCTCTCTTTCTTCCCATCACTGTCAGTTGATTGCTGAGATCATTTCTATCTCTGGTTACTTGGTTCAGTTCCATTTCAATCTACATCGAATCATTACACTTAGTGATAATACATACATACCAACCAAGAAAAGAGTTAACTTAACTCTAGTGAAAACATGCAGAAGAATTGGGTAGAACCTCACAATTAATGATATGAACATCGAAATGGTCGGAGAATTCATTTATCTATGCCGGACTTATAATAAATCAAACAAATCTACTAAAATACTAAATCATCTAATCACAACTGGTAACAAGGCGTATTGTGGGTGTAATAACATTATATCTAAATTAGGAATCTATAAAGAAATGGTAAGATCAGTTCTAACCTACGGATGCCTAGTTTGGATAGAAAAAGAGGAGAAGCTGTTACTCAGATTCGAAAGAAAAGTATTGAGAATTTTTGATCTAGTTAGTGAGGAAGGTGGATGAAAACGTTAAGGAGATGTATAGAAATATCCACATAGTAGAACATAATAAAATCTTGAGGGCAAAGTGGGCGGGACAACGCACAAAATGATTCGATAAACTTTCTGAGAATTAATAACTGGAGGAGATTAGCAGAAAACACATGACACGTGAGTATTACTTGTTTTATAAATACATGTCAAACGTACTCAAAAATGACCGAGAATTGGGTTGATGATCTAATATGTATGATATTTTTTACCTTTCCTTTTTCTATATCCAAAAATTTGCATTTTTCAGACAAGGAGACCTTATCTGACTCCAAATCAAGCTTTTGTTGTTCAGCTTGAAGTAATTCCTTTCTCAGAGATTGTATGTCATTTTGATGGTCGGTGCACTGCATTTGCAAAGCTAATTTTTCATCTTCCAACTGGAACAGAAACAAAAATGAGATCTCAGGTTTATATCTGAAAAACACAGTTACTTTTTTCATATCGTCTTGGAGTTTCTTTTTGTCGAGTTCCAAATTCGTAGCGATGGTCTCTTTCTTCACCAGAGAATCCTGAACGTTGGAACTCTCCCCCATCAGTTTGTCCAGCTGAAACTCGTAGTCCATCTTGACTTTTTCCAAGTTTGAAATCATATTCTCCCCTTCTAGTTTCTGTTGTTCCAGCATGTCGTTGGTGAGGTACATTTTGTTCAGTTCCTCACGCACGTTTAACAGTTCCTCCCTCATTCTGCTGCATCGGTCCTCCTCTCCTCTCAGACTAATCTCTCTGAGTTCTCCTTCTTGATTGAGCCTATCCACTTCACCTTGTAAAAAGAGTTTTTCCTGTTGGAGGGTGTCCAGTTCCTTTTGCAGCTTGTTGTTTCCTTTAGACAGTTTTTCGTAGTCTTGATTGAGGGAATCGAGCATGGAATTCAAATCCCCCTTGGAGCGTTCCAGTTGGGATTTTTCTGCTTTTAACACGTCCAGGGTTTTTTGCAGGGTGTCTCGTTCTTGACCGAGTTGGGAACCTCTGGTTCGACAGGAATCTAGCTGTGCCACGAGTTCCTTAGTCCGTTTTTCTAAGGCAGACACTGTGTCTTCTGAGTTTTCCAATTGTTTTCGAACTAACAATTGTTGCTCCTTATTGGATTGGAGTTTAACCTGAAATGTTTGAAGTGATCAATAACTGCTAGAGTATTATCTTTCATTTAAATACTTGGATGTAACAAAAAATATTTGCGTTTTCTGAGATATTGAGTTATTCACTGTTTTATGAAATGTAGGCCATTGTTTTCTATGACTCCAACCCATGTTTGAGCCAGTAAGTCTATTCGTCTTCGGTATCACGATGAGTCTTTGGAGAAGCACAACAAATCAAACTTGGATATTTTTCAGTCTGAACACTACGTACTCTCGCAAGTTAAACTGAGTAGAGTTCTGAATTTATCACCCTATCATCAGGAACCAACTCAAAATGAATTATTGCTTCAAAATGCTATCAAACACATCCCGATTTCTTTGACAAACCTTTTTCGTCTTGGTACAGGAAAAGCAGATTGCCCGGGCATAAAACCACTACTTTACGTCATTAGGATTGTTGTGTTTGTTTTAAAATTACCTTAATAATCTTTTAAAATTACCATAATTTCGTAACTTATTTCACTCAATTCAACGTTTTTATTAAAAACGATTGACTGAATATTTCGCAGTGGAATCACTTTAGCACGAAGGAATGTTTATTTGTTGGAGCTAAAAGTCGAATGAGTTGGATTTAACCTTTGAGGAGTGAAGTACAATCCTTTATTTATGAACAATGAAAAAAACGCAAATTATTTAGTTACATTCTAGTATATAGAGATGAAATGTGCCTCACGGTTTACCTGTAGTTCATGAATGTATGATTGATATCGATTAAGAGCAGCTTGGACTGCAGAAATGGTGCTTTCAGCAAATGCTGCTGGGGACGTAAGTCCTCGCACAGTTCGCCTGGGTGATCTATAATGTTAGTATGAAGAATTATCTCATAAAAGATGTCTGTTAATTATTTTGGCTCTATTTTCAAAGTACTAATTCTTACTTTTGAGGTATGGGCGTTGATGCGCTCAAATGCAGATGGGTAGCTTGTAATATCTCCATCTCCTTGGTGTCCGCGTCTTGGATGAGAGCTTCGGCAATGTCCCTGAGCGCGTTCTGCAAGATGTCAACGTCTTCCTGCATCTTCATCAGTTGGGCAACATTTTGATCTGACTCTGCACATTTGTCTTCCTAAAGCGTTAATATATTAGTTATTATAATAATGATTTTAAACGATTTAATAGTTTTTAAGTTTTTAATATGATATTTATGTATTTTAACTAACTGTCCCACCTTGCATTTTATACATACTTAAACTTTAATATATTTAACAGTACTTACTTAACATACTTAAACTTTATATATACTTAAACCATTTACATTCCAACTTTCAAATAACCTTAACATAATGCAATATTATCCACTCTGCAAAATGTGTGGTTGTCTCAGTTGTGACCTTATCATTTGAAGCGAGTGTTCATCCAGCGAGCCAATTCTTCAGTGTTGCAAAGAAGAAATTATTGATGTGAGCATAATCCGGTCAATAAGATGCATGTGGAAGTAGTTCGAAGCGGTAAAGTCATTGAGTTTTGTGGCAACAATCCTAAACAAGTGTAGGAGCATTATCGTGGTGAAATAGCAGTTTCTGTTTTTGGAGAGATGTGGATGATTAGCTTAAATATCACCCTTCAACTTGTCCAGTAGTGAAGACTAATACTCCCCGGTGACAGTCCTGCCCTTTGTCATGTAGTTTATGAACACAACACCACGAAAATCCGAAAAAATCGTAACCACTTTGTGCTTCCACCCGATATTTTGAACTGTTGTTAGATATATAAAATGATTTACATAATCGTCTTCAAAAATATAAGGTCCACACTCAAAAATTGACTTTCTGAGGATGAAGAGTCAACTCCTGAATCACTTGAGAATTTTCATCGGCCCAAATCTTGCAGTTAGTTTGTTTATAAATCCATTAAGCCAGAATTACGTTTCGTCGGAAAATATTAGTCTTCTCCAAAGTGGGGGGTCGGCTTCCAACTGTTCTAGAGTTCAATTCGTGGATCGTGTATCCTTCCATGATGAATTAACACCATTCACTGAACATAGCATTATATGAGCGAAATTTACATATCATAGTGTTACATTTCAAAGTTTTGCAACAGAACTTTCATTTCAAAGTTCTGACACATTTATTGAAAAATTATTTATGTTAGAGTTGTCAGTATCAAAGCATCAACAAATTTGGAAAGACAAACTTTCGCAATATTTCCAATCTACACTTGCAGTCTTACCAAAGCCTGTATATCACGAATCATCTGTTGAATTCGTTCTTCCTTAATCTGCAGTTCGGCCTCATACTTGATCCTATCGGTTTTCATTGCCTCAATTTCCATTTCCAGATTCCCTGTTTGTTTGCCAGTTGAGAGTTTGTCCTGAGTCTGAAAAAAATATGTTCACCAATGGTAGGTTCATTATTTTGCAAGATAATAAACCACGTACTTCGATAAAACTTTGAGCATATATATTTGTATCCATTCGAGAACATGCCAGAAGCATCTCACGTCCAGCTTCAGATATTTCAGCGCGGATTTTGTGCAAGTCTCTTTCGGTGGTTGTCTGAACGTCCATGAAGTGTCGTTTCACTGATACCACATCTCTCCACAGATTTAGAAGTCTATTGTGTTCAGTGCTGTAATAATATTGAAAAATATTTTTTATAAGCAACAGCTGAGTGCTAAAACTAAAATATCAATATATACAGTGATGGCCAATAAAATGAAGTGGTAATAATACCATCAATGGTCTAATAGTCTAATTAATCTTTCTTTATTTTCTGCTGAAACATTTGAATGAGTGCGACAAAAGTTGACCAATAGGATGTTTTACTGTCAGGAAGTAGGTGCAGCACATTTTGAACATTTGGTATAAGGGCGGACTTGAGAATCTGTATTAATTATATGCAAAACTGAAATTTTAGTATTTATGTATTTTATGCGTCAAAACTACCTTGAGCCCAAACAAAATTAGTATATATATATATATATATATATATATATATATATATATATATATATATATATATATATATATATATATATATATATATATGTATATGTATATGAATATATGTATATTAGGGTGGCGTTAAAAATTAATTTTTTTCCGACGCCCCAAAAAATCTTCCTTTTGATGAAAAAATACGGGGGAATTTTTTTATTTAACAAAAATGACACGTGCCTCAAGACGATCTAATGAACTAAATTATTTTTTTTGATACAATCGTAGTTTTTTGTAAGTATCTCTTAAAGTATACGAATTTGAGAAAAAGATATACAAGCAATTTTATAGGACATTAAATTCTCTACAAAAAAAGTTGTTTCCAATTTCTTCATAAAATTCATATTTATGGAGATATTCTCAATAATAAATTCATTAACTCCATATAGTTAACATTTTAAGACCTACAAACGTATTTTTTTCTGAAATATAAATAATTTTGTAACTTCTATTCTAACTATCTATTTAAAATTACAAAAAAGTCACAACATTTTTTATATTTCTGAAAAAATAACGCTTGTAGGTCTTAAAATGTTGACTATATGGAGTTAATGAATTTATTATTGAGAATATCTCCATAAATATGAATTTTATGAAGAAATTGTAAAGGACCGTATACTTTAAGAGATACTTACAAAAAAACTACGATTTTATCAAAAAATGAACTTAGATCGTCTTGACGCACGTGTTATTTTTGTTAATAAAAAAACATGCCCTGTATTTTTTCATCAAAAGGAAGGTTTTTTTTGGGGCGTATATAAGGCTAACCACTCGCGTATTCAACTTTGATTTGTTACCAATGGCTCAACCATTTTTGAAGTGAAGAGTTATGGATGGATGTAGATTAGAATTGAGTACCTATAGTAATCGTTGAAAGCTTGTTCTTCATCTTTCCATTCGTCTTCTTTGATCAGCATCTCTTCCCTGAGTGACTCAAAGTCATTGGTCAGTTTTTGTAAATCGGCAGTGAGGGTTTCGTTGGTATTGTGCGATTCTTCCAGTTGATCACGCAATATTTTATTGAGCTGTATTAGTTTTTCAGACCTGTAACGTGACAAAACCGTTAAAAGTATGCTTGAAGTAAATTGTACTGTTCCAGAATGCGATCTTTCAATCGTTAGCTTTTCTTAGGAATATAATGTGACTATCCCGAAGATTATAAGTATTTCTGACTAGAAAAACTGATATTTGGGAAGCTAGTAAAGTATTCTGGAGTTTACGTTCGTGTTTTCTTAAAATGTTTTTGTACTTTTTGCGCTCTTCGGATAAGCGTTGTAGAGCGGTATCCAGATCGGTGATTCGTTCTTCTCTGGCCTCTCTTAAGTGTTGTTGAGCTTGTTCCAAAGCGGAACTGGGCAGGACGGGCGGGTGTCCTACGGCAGTGGTTGCTGTGGAAGGATACGATTTTAGCGAAGCCGGTTGATCGGAATATTCGACCATCTGAGCTTCCAAATCGGAGCATCTTTGTTTGTACTGCAGGACCTGGAGGAGGAGTGAACCTGATACAATCGTGATGATGAGGTAAAGAGAAAAGTACCTTCGCTTGAAGACGACTAACTAGAGCTGCCTGGTTTTGTTGAGCCTGTCGGTAGGTGTCTAGCCGCCGCCGATAGAGGGCTGCCTCGTCTTGTAGTCGTTGACGCAGGTCCTGCTGTTGTCGGTCTTCGTCGCTGCTGCCGCCACCGTCCCCTCTTAGCCGACTACTGTCACCTCGACTTCCACTTGCTGTGCTGGACTGCTAACCAAATTCAAATATATTAATTTCCATGAAATCTGTAATAGAGAAAGTTACGGAGGAGGCAATTGGAAGGAAAAAACAAAAAAGGTGAATGGTAGGAAGATTAATGTAAAAATGTGATGAAGAATAGACACTCTGCCGGATTGCATATCCACAAAATATGCATATGCAGATCCACAAAAGCAAAAAGGGGGGTGAATGGTGGCCAAATATACATTTGTAATAGGGGGTAACAGAAAGAGAGTTAAACCAAAGACATGGTGACAGAACAATGTAAAAAGAGATGATAAAGAGCTACTGTATATCAAGAACTGGCAAGGGACTGCTGAGGAAAGATTCGAATGAAGGCTAAGGTTTCAGGAGGTCAAAGCTCATAGTACTAAACAAAAGATTTAGTACTATGAGCTTTGAGCTAGAGGGACCTCAACAGTAAGGGTTATTGAGATGAGGAATATTTTTCGGTCACAAGAAGTTATTTTGTGGTATGTGGAAATGAACACAAGGTTTATGTTAAAATCAATAATGGTTTAAAGTCAACGTTCAATTGACGCAAATAAAGGCCATCCGTAAGCATCATCATGATATGTTGCAAGAACTGCGAAGGAAGCATTGTGGAACTGAAACGGGAAGGTGTTCTACACACGCCGTACTCTCCAGATTTGATGCCATTGGATTACCTTGTTTTCCGATCAGTGCAACGGGCCTTTATCGAACCTCATTTCTCTAATTTTGAAGAAGTTGTGAAATGCGTTGGCGAATCGTTTGGCTCTAAAGATAAGTAATTGTTCCGCAACTGAATACAACCTTTGCCAGAAAAGAAAACGTTTTTTAGAAAGTATTTTTACTAAATATTTATTTAAATATGATATATTACAAACAAATATCAAAAACAGTGATATATTGCAATTTTTGAATATGTTAGTGACTAGAAATAATAAAAATTGGTTCGATTTTGATATCTTTTAGAAAAAACCATCACTTCGACATACATTCCTAGCGATTCAAATCATAGCATCCATAACAAAATTGATCCATAACGATTTGTTATAATATATAGATTCATTAATTTTCCTTGAAACCAAGATAGTTATAACAAAGGATTTAAATTGATTGGGAAGGAAGCGCAAATGAATGGTTATAATAAGAACATTGTAGATAGATCAGTTAAAAAACATACGCTTAGGAAATTATTTAAAGAATCTTTGACTTTTCAAAAGGAACAGAACGCAAATAAATCCATGGTAATACCGTTTGATGCCTAATTAACGCGAAGGTTATGCAAGATTTCGAATAAAGTGGACATTAAAGTAAAGTAGTCTACAAAATACATAATAAGTTAAGGGAAGTAGACCAACATGAACAATTTGAGATTTACGAAATTAGTTGTCAAGATTGTGATCGATGGTATCTTGGGCAACCAAAAGACCCATATAAATCAGATATAAATAACAAATTGTTCACAATAGATATGGGAGAAATGAGAAATCTTGTGTTGTCTAACATGCACTCGAGTATGACCATAATATAAATATTCGTAACTTAAGACTTAAATTAGACTGAATTATTTCCTGATGATGTTAACATAATGACGAAAGTGACTTGTGAAAACTGACGAAAGTGTCGTGTGATAAATCTATAATAAAATATGAAGAATTATAAAATATGATATAAATAAAATGAAGTTTTTGCTTTAGAAAATTGGCAAGATAATACATCAGTCAATAAGGCCCTGGTCTGACAAATAAAACACTTTTTTTTACAAATTTTGACTTTATTGATCAATATATTGTCCTTGTAGAGTAATGCAATTATTCCATCGCTTTGCTAACATTTCTACACCTTTTTATAGAACCATTTCTCTTTGCTTTCAAAATATCCTTCAGTTTCGGCAAATACGTCTTCATTGTAGCGAAATTTCTTTCCAGCGGGCATTTTTTGAGGTCTGAGAACAGGAAATAGCCGCTAAGGGCTAGATTTGGAGAATGCGGTGAATGAGGAAGCAATTTGAAGTGCAATTGATGCTATTCAGCCATCGTTGCCAACGATTTGTGATACGGTGCATTGTCTTGGCGAAACAGCACTTTTTGCGATCTCGTCCTTAACATCAACAATAATATGTAATATTCGCTATTGATGGTTTTACCTTTCTCGAGCTAACCGATGTAGAATATCCCATGCGCATCCCAAAATACAGAGGCCATAACCTTGCTTGCCGATGCTTGTGTTTTTGGTGGCTTTGGATCTCCTTCATCTTTACTTTAAGGTTTTGCGAAATAATTTTGTGAATTTTTCTGATGTTGTCTGGTGTAATTACCTCAACTGGATATCCAAAAAGTTTACATCATCGATACTTGCAGGCTCACGTTTGAATTCAGGTCAATATATACATTGCCATTTTTACACATGACGTTTGAAGGTTGGCATAATCGACCACCATTAAGGATTTTTCATAAGTGATGTCATATGTGTCAGACCGGGGACTTATCGACCAATACGTTATATTTTATTGTTTAACCAGGATGTTTTGTTTTGAGTAAAATAATCCTGGACATAGTGCAAAATGTTCATTATTGAACAATATTTACACATAAATATTTTGAATGTTTCTGGTAAAAATATGTTGAAAAACAAATGTTGTCGTTAAGTACTTACATCAGTCCTAGACTTTGGCCTATAAATGGGCGGCCTTCTTCTCTCCATCTTCGTCTGCTCGGGTTTCTTTATCGGGGACTAGAACAGAGAAAGAGACAGTAAGTCGGAAAAAATGTATCAATGATCAGTTGCTTGAACTTTATCGTTCATGGGGATTTTTCCCGCCCGATGTCAACGATGTCGGATCGGGGCATTTTGATTATTTCTAAGTTGCACCAGATTTCCGAGAAATCCGACAGACTTTGCCCCGGTATAACATAATAATTAACTTCTCTGTATCGATGATTGTATTGTGAATAATGCAGTGTCTCGAATTTTAAATCTAGCTTAATGGGGTTACTTTATTTATTGAGATGCAAGAATAAACGTTAATCTTTTCGCGAAGTATCCTTTTGTAATATCGTTTTGTCCACATTTTATAAACATTGCCATCTACTGATAATAATTACACTTAATATAACATAGTCTATATCAGAGGTTTTCAATCTTTTCTGGATCATCGCCCCTTTACATGAAAAAAATCCCAACGTCCCCTCTTCCATAATAGTTAATTGTACCAAATATTAAAATATTGTTGCACTTTATCTATACATATTTTATTTGTCTCTATATTAAGAAATACAAAGTATAAATTAATTCAAAATACCATTAAATGTAGTAAAGAATTATTTATTAAAAATTTTAAAATGAACACAAAATCAATTAGAAATAAAAAATAATGAAATGGTCGAGGCTGATGGACTTTTAACAGTTTGTTAATACCCGGTTCCAATTTCGTTAACATCAGTCGCAAATCGCCATACTCAGTGATGTGCAGTCTGTTCCTTTTCTTAGACAGTAAATTAGCTACTGCTACAGGTCTGTCAAATAAGCGATGCCATTTTTGGATATAATCAGGTTTTCGCGAAGTTTTTCATCTCTGTTTTCCTGTAAGTCCAGTACTGAATGAAATAGATTGAAAGAAACGATTTAGACAAATACCTTTTGAGAGCCAACGAATTTCTATGTGCAGCAGCGATGCAAGTGATTGTAATCTGCATCATTTCTACTACAAAGTTGGACAAATAATCTATCGTTCAATAAATTGCTTCTAATCTTATTGATTGCTGTAATAACGTCATGGAGTGATATATGCAGACATTCATTCATTCAGATGACAAATAAGTTCATTCAGAGCAACCGAATCCTGACAATGAATAACACAATGTACAGCCAGTACATTTCGTAATGCTTATTTCAAATGAACTATAAAACCCTTACGACGCTTCTTCATTGCTGGAGCACCATCAGTACCAGCTGACAAAATATTACGAATAGAATTTTTTTCTCTTGAACAAACTTGTTTATGGTATTAAATATCGACAAATAATAACCCTTGACATCTTTTTTCTTCTATTATGAATCAAACTTATGATAAGAGAGTTGATTCATCGAGTTAAATGAAAAATTTACAAGTCTTTAAGTAATCGCATAATGATATTTCAACGTCTTTAGCCACTTCATCTATTCTTCTTTACACTGCTGCACTGTTAGATTATCATCCTTTCGGAACGATTGGAACCAAAACTACACTGGAAGAGGAATTTATCGTCAAAATCACCCTCATTTTACATAACGGGAATATAACGTTTGTCAGTGAGATGGGCGAATATTGTCAATAACGATAGAGAATATTTTGAAGGTTAAAATTATATTAATTAAATAAAATAAAATTTTGTGCAGTATCAATGTGCAATTTGTATATAAACTGTTGTCTTTGAAAATGTTTTTTAATATATCTAAAAAAACAGGGGGTCAGACGGTATGTTGTATATATTTTTTATTACTCCGAATTTTTTGCAAATTTTTAAAACACATCCACCATATAGTCCTGAAATTTCATCAGTCAAAACTGTTTGTCTTTACTTCAGATTAGAGTATTAAATAGCAATTGGAACAGTTTTTTTTTGTGGAATAATATCAGAAATTTCTCGAAAGTAGATCATGATTTTACTTGATAGACGGTAGAGAATCACTGGAATAACATGTTCAATTATGATAAAAAATGGTTAATTTTTTTAGCGTGCCTGAACTTTCAATAGGAGTCAGAGTCAGGTGAACTGTGAGTTTGCGCGCCTCTAATGTCAAAATTATTCTGTACAGTCCGGCAAATCATCATGGAAGGTATAATATTAGAATAAGGGTTGCAAATTGTTGAAATTTATTATCAAAATCAGTGTTCCGGGTGCTAAACTTCCAAACCCAAACTGAATTTTATGGTGCACATAATCGCACAACCGAGCGATGTACACGCCGAATTATCGACAAATTCCGAACGCATCTCACGCTGCTCGATGTTAAAATAAAAATAAGAAAAAAACTGTGCGTTCCGAAAAAAAAATATCGCCGCTGTTGTTGAAAGTGTTGATGAAGATTCAAATTTATCAATTCGTTGCCGTTCGCGATTATCAATGGTTATTCAATTCCGAATTTGAATGGTATTGATCTGGAGATGTGGTTCCAACAGGGCTGCTCCCATGTCGTACAGCCAACGCAATAATCGATTTATCGAGGGAACAATTCGGTGAGAAAATTATTTCGAGAAACGGACTTGTTAATTGGCCTGTTATATAACGCCTTTAGATTATTTTCTTTGGGGTTATGTTAAATTTTTGGTCTATGCCCATAAACCAGAAAGCCAACAACTCGGACAATTGTGGACATGAGATCCTAATTGTTTGAAAATGTTGTTGGAAATTGGATTGACAGAATATGCTTTATCAGAAGTAGCCGCGGCGGACCTTTATCTGAAATTGTTTTCAAACAGTAGTAACATTGAATGTTATTTTGCATAAAAAAAAAGATTCAAGGCATCTAATTTGGTTGTTGTTTTATTTGCATTTAAAGTTCGGACGCACTAATAAAATCATCCTATATAAATGCTGCTCTCTAAAGCTCTGGAGGGATTAGGAAATGCCGAAAGGTCCTAATCCCGATGAAAGAAAAATCCGAACCTACACCTCCGTGCGGTGGAGAGCGGGAAACACCTTAGGGTGGCAAACGTAGGTAGGGACCGAGTAACTGTCGGTATAAACAGTTCACTCTTGCTAAGAGAGGAAGAGCTAGCAAGAGCTGGGGCACCCACTTGCCCCTAGGGCGAGAAATCGTCCTTAAAGGCGGAGGAACCAGAAATTGGTCAACGGCAGGAGGCTGGAGTGGCAACGGGAAACCGCTACAGTAAAGATCTACGGATATCCCTAGTAAATCTACCATGGAATGGCTAATCTCAAGATGAAATGTTCCGGAGTAAGAAGTCCTCCGATTGGATCTCCGGGGAGGATGGTTTTGAGAGTTACCAATAAAGACATAAACAGGGAAACAACTAACTTATTTAGAACACAACTTAGAATAGGAACCTGGAATGTGCAAAGTATGTATCAAGCAGGGAAAACTCACAATAGCATACAGGAAATGGAAAGGCTACATATAGACATTCTGACATGCACTGAGGCAAGATGGCCAGGAACAGGGCAATGTCAAGTGGGAGACTATAATATATATTATGCGGGCGAAGATGGTACACACCATCGAAACGGTACAGAGATAATAACGCATAACCGAATAGCAAATACACTGCTAGGATATTTACCCATCTCAGACAGAGTGGCAATAATGAAGATCAGAGCCGTACCATACAATCTGAACATAATAGCCGCATACGCACCAACAACTCAAAGTACAGAGGAAGAAAATGAGCTTTTCTATGAACACCTCAAGAAGGCACTCCAGAATACAAAAAACAAAGAAGTCACCATTGTAATGGGTGACTTCAACGCAAAAATAGGACAACGAGCGGACGGCGATGTGATTGGTAAATTTGGTCTGGGTCACCGAAATGAAAGAGGAGAAAGACTGGCTCAGTTCTGTAAAGAAAATAGATTGTCGGTCATGAACACATACTTCCAACTACCCTCCCGAAGGCTGTATACATGGCAAGCTCCAGGTGAAAGGAATATTAGAAACCAAATTGACTTCATAATGGTCAACAAAAGATTCCAAAACTCGATAACATCCGCAAAAACGTACCCAGGAGCTGACATCGCCTCGGATCATAATCTACTACTAGCAAGGGTCAAACTGAGACTCAAGAGAGCGACCAATCAACCACAGAGACCCAGGCGCCCAGACATGAATCTATTGAAAGATACAACAATTATCGAAAGGGTGAAACAAGAAATAAACAACAACTTAGCTACACTTCAAGTATGTCCAGCCGAAACAATAAACAACAAATGGGAAAGCATAAAAAGTATAATAACAACAACAATAAACAACATTTTAAAGTCTCAGAACAACAGAACAAAGAACAAAAAATGGATGAATAACGAAATCTTGGAGCTAATGGCAGAGAGACGGAAACTAAAAAACAGAGATGAACTGGAATACAAAAAACTGAATATAACGATCAAGGAAAGAATAAAAGAAGCAAAGTCAGAGTACCTGCATGAACAATGCACCGAGATAGAAAACTTAGGCGCAAAGCATGATACACTGAACATGCACAAGAAAATCAAAGAAGCAGCTGGCGTATTCAAAAGTAATGGGAGAACGCTACTTGCAGACAAGCAAGGCAACATAGTCTGGGATCCCACAACTCGTTTAAAAACATGGGAAACCTATATAGAAACACTTTTTGAGGACACAAGTAGAGGGGATATAGCAACGAACAACGACATAACTGGGCCTTATATCACTCGAGAAGAAGTGATCACAGCCATAAAGTGACTAAAGAATGGAAAGTCCCCTGGTCCGGATAACACCTATATAGAAGTTATAAAACTTATAGACGAAGAACATCTAGACACAATAATACAATTGTTTAACCAAATATATGATTCTGGATCAATCCCAGAGGAATGGTTAACCTCGACGTTTATACCTATTCCTAAGAGTACACGGGCAAAAAAATGTGACGAACATCGCTTAATCAGTATAATGAGCCATTTCCTAAAGATCTTTCTGAAAATAATACATGAAAGGGTATATAGGAAAATTGAGGAACACATAGGAAACACCACTCAATTCGGCTTCAGGAGCGGTTTTGGTACAAGAGAAGCCTTGTTCAGTATACAGGTACTCATACAAAGAGCAAGAGATGTGAACACGGACGTATACGCATGTTTTATTGACTTTTCGAAAGCATTCGATAAGGTCAAACACGATAAACTGTTAAGTATCCTAGAAAGAATCGGAATAGATGGACCTGAAAGGCGTATAATAGCCAACTTGTACTGGCGCCAAAATGCAACGATCAGAACAGGAAGCCTAACTTCGTCTAAAATAAACATCCAAAAAGGAGTTAGACAGGGGTGCATTCTGTCACCCATGCTGTTTAACATATATTCAGAGGAACTGTTCAAGGAGGCACTCGAGGGAACAGACGAGGGACTAATTGTTAACGGAGTAAACATCAATAACATCCGCTACGCCGATGATTCTACACTACTAGCAAAGACTGCAGAAGAACTGCAAATACTAATCAATAGAATAGCAGAAAAGAGCAAAGAATACGGTCTAAGTCTCAATATAGAGAAAACAAAAGTTATGATTATCAGCAAACAGAACATAATCGCTGATTTCTACTTGCATGACAGGAAACTAGAGCAGGTACAAAACATTACATATCTGGGATGCAACCTGAACGCAGATTGGGACCACGCTAGAGAAATAAAAATCAGAATTGAAAAAGCACGAAATGTATTTAACAGAATGAGAGGTGTATTATGCAATCTAAAACTAAACATCAGACTACGAATTAGGACTCTCCGATGCTATGTTTTCTCAATATTATACTATGGGGTGGAGGCATGGACCTTGACAGAGAACACTGTAAAACGACTTGAAGCATTTGAATTCTGGTGCTACCGCCGTATACTTCGAATCTCCTGGACACACCACGTTACCAATGAAAAGGTTCTGGAGCGGCTGAACAAGAGAAGAGAAGTAATTGTCACCGTAAAGAAACGAAAAGCATCTTATTTTGGACATGTCATGAGAGGAGGAAAATACTCTTTACTACAAGTTATACTACAAGGAAAAGTAAAGGGAATGAGAGGACCTGGTCGAAGAAGGATATCATGGCTGAAGAAATTGAGGCAATAGACAGGAATGACATCAACCGAACTATTTAGATCAGCGGCCAACAGGATTAGATGGGCCATGGTAATTGCCAACGTCCAATGAGGATATGGTACCCCCAAGAAGAAGAAAGATATAAATGCTACTTGCCTGAAAATAAGGCGATTTTCGATAAAAAAAAACAAAGTTTTATTTAAAACGTATCTGACTTTTCATTTTACCATCATATATAAGTTATAGTTTAGTATAGTTTAGTATTATACGTTAGTTTGTGTGTTCAATTTTTGTCTTATATTTGAGTAAAACTGTTGGACAATAAATACTATTGTTATTATTATTCATTGATCAGTCAAAAGCTACTATTGCTACGGCCCACCAAGTGACTCTAGGGCATCTCAACCTTTTTAGCGTTGCGACCCACTAAATAGCCAAAAAGATAAGTAAAAAAAGACAACTTTGTGACACGAAATACACGGTGAAACAGTAATAAAAAAAAAACAAATTGCACAATGAACATATTTAAAATATGGATTCATTGCCTTGGATGACAAGTCGCAATGTATTGTTTGTTATCAAGTTCTGTTATCGAGCATCCTATTTAGTGGCATTAAGAGTGGCCAGGAAATGGCCAGGCCCCCACACAATTGCGGAAAAACTCATTTTACCTGCTGCCATTGATATGGTCAATGTGATAAGTCCAGAAGAAGCAAAAAATTGAAAACTATACCACTTTCAAATTACATAATATCGAGACCTATTAATGAAATGGCCAATGATGTTCACGATCAAATAATATATATATATGAATATGCTATTCCTGATCGTGAAACTGGCGAAGGACCCTAAAGTTTTTGTTGATGCAACACAAAACGAAAACTTGGACTTTAATAAATGCATTGCTGTATGTGCTGATCGCGCGAAAGCGGTAACGGGGAAGACCAGTGGTGTGAGAATAAAATTAAAAGACCATTATGCCACATATGGAATGGACGCACTGCTTTCTTTACAGAAATGCGCTTGCTACAAAAAAGATGCCAGATAATGCACAAAATGTTCTGTCAGAAACCGTAACAATTGTTAATTTTATTAAAAGGCGATCATTGCAGGCTAAATTGCTTTCCACATTGTGCGAAGCCAAATACGATTCACTGTTTTTCCATACTGAAGTCAGGTGGTTGTTGCGAAGAAAAGTTTTAACCAGGCTTTTTGAATTGCGAGATGAATTGCATTTTTTTACATATAAAACTACCTCGTTTTCAGGGGTTTTTACAAGATTGAAAAACTTTATTACTTTATTACTCTATTACTTTATAACTTAAATATTTTACTAATGACAGGCAAAATCAACGCCCTTCATCAAGAAACTTGGTATTTGGATTATACGCCTTGAAAAACGCAATTTTGATGCATTCACTTTAACTTGGGATTATATTACCCAAAATATGGATTTAGAAAATTCTGTTATTGATTGCGAGTTGGAGACCATGAAAACGCATTTACGCGAATTGAAAATTCAGTTACTGAATAAAAGATGGATTCTCAATCCGTTTGATAAAAATTGTTGGTGTAGCTGCTGAATTACCTATTGAGATTCACAACTTATTGAAATATCGGCCTACAGAACTCTACAACTACAATTTTTAACTCAAGATTTAGATAAGTTTTGGCTTGCACTAGGGTGTGAATACGTAAGCCTGGTAACGAAAGCTTTGAAAACATTGATCCTCTTCGCTACTTCTTATTTATGCGAACAAAGCTTTTCGTGTATGGTGACTTTAAAAACTAAATATAGAAATCGTCTGTTGTCACTGGAAAATAATTTGCTTTTGTGTGATTACAATGATGATCCACATATAGAAAAACTTTTAAGCGAAAAACAAAATCAACCGTCGCATTAAATTAATATTTCAAACAACTTTGGCTGTTACTTTATTTTAGTAAGTTTCTTTAATTACGTTGTTATTACCTGGTAATATTTAATTTTTAATTCACTTGTTTTTTGGGCACATTGCGACCCTCCATATTCCTGAACGCGACCCCCAAATTAAGAAACGATGCTCGAGGGAGTTCAAACTTCTACTGATTACGCAACAGATGCTGGGCTGTCTCCTTTATAGAGGGAACGAATAGATCGAGTATTACGCCACCAGATTTATTACTTTATTTTCACACCTCGTATTTTCCTCTGTAGCCTGAGGCACACGACGAGTCGCTACTGTTCGGTATTTTTATAATATTGATCGGTTTCGAGAAAACCAAAGATACTTTGGACCTAATTATTTCAGTATTATGTCTAATCGATATATAATTAACAAAAAAATATTAGTTAAATAGCATATTTTATTTGATTTTTCAGATCGAAAAAAAAGAAAGCAAACGCCAGCGTTACTCAACGTCGTCCGGGTCATTTCTAAACTAATTAGTGCGGCGCGATAACGATTAATGCAAAATATTGAAACAAGTCGATTACAAAAAAAAGATGCGGAGAAATAAAATGACCTGAAAAGTCACAAGTTTCTGGTCACCTGCGTCATAAAATGGACAATATTTGCTGCTGATAATTTTAATGCACTACCTGATAATTTCAAATAGTTGACGTCATTGAGTATAAGTGTGTCGTAGGGCAAGAACCTCTAAGTTTCATCAAAAATTCTAAAAATACTTCAGTTCATCCTTCAACGATTTCTTGAGATAAGCATACATTTCGTTAATTTCGTTAGAATCATTTCTTCCATATCCCACTGTATCTAGGTCTCTCACTTCTCAACTTTCTTAAAGGATCAGTTCTTCTACCGAAATCTTCGGTGAGAAGCATTAAACTCGAAGAAATTTACTACTAAACACCAAAACACATTTTTAAATTTCTCGACGAACGTTTCGCTGATCATGTTAGCATCATCAATAATCAGATTGAATCATCTCTTAATGATGCTGACATGGTTAGCGAAACGTGCGACGATAAGTTTAAAAAAGTTATTCATGGTAAATCTCCTCGAGTTTAGTTTCAAGTTCATTATCAAGAGAATCTAGTTGATTTGCATACTGCCTCAATCTGCCTACTCCCCAAGGTTCACAACCAGAAAAGGTTTCCTTTATTACCTAACTGGCATGCCAGTAAACATTATAATTTTTAGATTGGTACCATTGGATTGAACATATCTTTCAGTTTGACAATTAGAGGGTCAATTTTGTGTCACGAGAATACTTCTTCTTATCAACTATAGTAAATTGTCTCAAATTAACACTAAATGTTTTAAATATCCACCTGTTTCCTGATTTTGTAACAATGCTGGCTGTTCGATATTCCTATTTCGGAATACTGATTTTTTTCTGTAAAAGTTTTATAAATGTAACAGCTTTATCATTTATTAGTCGCAATACTTATTTGGCACTTAGTACTAGGCTAATTCAAAAGTTTGGGGAGCGACACCTATAGAGCACTAAAAGAACTATATAATCTACTACATTTTGAAGTTTCATTCGTACAAAAATAGCAGCTTAAAGTAAACGTATCAGTGTTATTTTATATAATGGAAAATATTGAAAATCGTGCAGTTAAATCCTTTGTAAAAAAGGTTTAAAGGCAATGGACATTCACAGTGAAATGGTAAAGGTATTAGGGGAGTCTGCTCCTTCAAAAATAAGATTTGTAAGCGGGCAGTTGAGTTTCAACGTGGTCGTACAAGCCTGCACGATGATCCTCGTTCTAGACGTTATGGATGACACTTTGAGTCAAATTGGTAAGGCCATGGATATCACAACTGAATGGATGTTTCATATTTTGAAAAAGGAATTGGGATTGAGAAAGCAAGATGGGTGCCGCATTTCTTAAATTCTGATCAAAAACGGCTTCGAGTAAAACTTTCTAACCAATATTTGGATCTTTTTCGAAAGAATAAATAGATTTTAAATGTTGTTTTGTAACTATGGATGAGACTTGGGTTTACCACTATGATCCTGACCTGCGACAACAAACCACAGAGTGGACTGAGCCCGGTTGCTCAGCTCCGAAGCAACCAAAGTGGTCAAACTCGACGAAAAAGTTTATGTATTCAATTTTTTGGGATGCAAAAGGTATTTTATTAATTGATTACCTGCAAACCGGTAAAACAATAACAGGACAGTATTACTCAAACCTTTTGGTTCAAAGGGATGCAAAAATTCGCGATGAAAGACTTAGTTTAGCGAAGAAAATAATCATTTTTCATCAAGACAATGCACCAGCTCACAGATGTGTTCTTGCAATGGCCAAATTGAAGAAGTTACACTACGAATTCTTGGAACATCAACCATATTCACCCGATCTGCCCCTCTCGGGCTTTCATCTGGTCCCAAATCTGTCAAAAAATTCCTAGGTGTCAAGCGTTTTTCATCAAATGAAAAAGTTATAGCAGCCATAGATGAGTATTTTGAAGGACTTGCAGAAAATCACTTCAGAGATGGAATAAATGAATTGGAGAATCGCTGGGAAAAATGTATTGAATTTAAGGGAGAATATATGGAAGAATTAAGTATTTTTTTAACTAGAACCTTGTTTTATCATTTCCGCTGCGCGAACTTTTCAATTAGCCTAGTACTACAATGATTAAAGAGTACGAGAAGTTTTGTTTTGAAAATTCGTGTGCATTACGTATCGATTCAATCATTTTGAAGAAATCAAATAAGAAGTTTCGTATCATTCCGCGTGTTAAGTTGGAAATTAGAGTGTCTTTTGTAACTGTTAACAATTATTATCGACGATTATTATTAAGTGTTGCCTAAAAATAAATTTCTGTGCTGATGGATAAGAAATGTTAAGAAAGTCCAACAACGATGAAGTTATGTCAAAATAAAACATTACAAGTGTTACAGAGTCTTTAGTGAAGTTTGAAGATGAACCTCGTTCAGGAAGACCTTCCATGTCAACCAGTGAAGAAAACAATATCGAAATCAAGGATCTTGTATTCAGTAATCACTGACCAAGTATTAGAGTCCATTCGAAAAAATCATCTGAATTTGTTGCAAAAGAATTCATGATTTTTTGAGAGTTAGCTGGCCGCTTTGAAGGACATTCTAGAAGTCGAGTTTAAAACCTGTTTCGAAGACTGGGATAAAATTTGGAATAAGTGTATTGAAGGTATGGGGATTACTTTGAAGAAGACAAAATAAATTTGAATGACTAAATAAATACTTTGAGTTTTATTTAAAATATCAGCGTACTTTTTTATCATAATAGTAAAGCGTATTTACATATTTTACGTATATATTTTTAATTTGGAATATGGTATAAGACAAAATGGTATAAGATATCAACGTATTTTTTTTATTATTCATATTGGTTCGTGGCATTTTTATTTAAAAATAATTTCATGGAACGCCCCAGATTTTTTTTTCTGTTCTGGAATACCGATTTTGATCACTTTGCCACATAAATAGGCATTTATTTTACCAATGACGCGAATACTATTGGTTTTAAGGTAATCGAGTGTTAGTGGTTTATTGGTGTAAACCAATGATTTCACATAACCTCAGAAAGAAGTCCAATGGAGTTATACGAGAGTTGCTATTTATATATCCGGAATTGGCAATAATGGTGTTGCTAGGCGTCATCTGACATATACATCGTAAAGTTTGACAATATTGATTGTATACGTACTCAGAACGTTTTATCATACGGACGCTAGTTGTGTTGTTAAGGCCCCTTTCACACTACTACGCCACGCCACGCCACAACAGCAGGCGGGCGCCAAATGTACGCAACTCCCATCCACGTCACACCACCCAAAATTCTTTTTTTTTTCCTGCGCCTTCTTAACCTTCGAAGGACAATTAAACTCATGCCAGCCAACTCTTCAGTGGAATAGTCCATGACGATGGCAAAAACAGACTGCATAGAAAAGTCTCACTTTTCAAGTGGATGAGATGTTGACGGAAAGTTGATAAGTATGAAATGACGAGTGGGCACGGACGATAAATGGGCATGTGGCTACAGTGCCACTAGTATAGTGAAGTATAGCGATCATCGCGGAGAATATTTTTGAAAACAATAAAACCATTTTCAGTGATAAATATTTGTTTTTATTTATTATTCCGAATACATAAATAGCAACCGTCATATGGCATAATCTCGGGGATCAGGTAACATCGTTATTTTTTGAGAGTACACGGTCATTGACCTTTTCTCTCAATAAATTGATTGTGTCGCGAGATGTATGACATGTTGCACCATCTTGTTGAAACCACATGTCGTCCAGATCAAAATCATTCAATTCATGCTAGAAAAAATAATTTAACATGTTTCTGTAGCGTTCTCCATTGACTGTAACTGCATTTTCATTTTCGTTTTCAAGTAAGCACACCTCCAGACTATAAACCACACCAAATTGTTAATTTTTGTGGATGTAAAGGTGTTTTAAGAACAACATGTCGGTTTTCTTCACTCCAAATGCGAAAAGTTTGTTTATTTGCGACGGCATTTAACCAAAAATGAACCTCATCGTTGAAGCTACTTTTTTCATGAAATAATGGATTTGTTTTTTTTTTTCTCTTGCAGAGAGATGATGCTTTTGAGATGATTGCTTGCTTTTTCTTTTTTGCAGATTGAGAGTCTGCTCTCGTAATAAATGGTCATTTAGTTTGAGTTCTTGGGTTAATTGAATTTTATACCCTTGAAATGCAGATTTTTATGAAGACTATTCGAAGATGTGCCGTAAGAAAGCCTAAATTCTTGAGAACGACATGTAATTGATTGTTTTGGATTTTCATTCACACTTCGGTTCACAACATCGATGTTTTTAGCATTACGTTTACGTTTTTGACGGGTTGGATTCTTAGCACCATAAACACTACCATTTCATTCGAAAATGAATTAAATTACGAATAGTAAACTCTGCAGGTCGATTATGTTGACCATACATTTAACGCAAGGCGTGAAACGTAGCCCGAATAGATTCATTATTTTTGTAAGAAAGTTGAACAATTTAAACACAAACTATCAACTAATATTAAACACAAATGTCAATTTTGGTAGGAATAAGAACAAAATTGACTGCTATTACGTTTTACAAACATATATAGTATGAGTTTTATAAACCTTTATATACCATATAGAGGAGCACTGTATACTACCTGTTTCTCTCTCTAATACAGTTATAAAAATAAAATAATTTCATTTCTCCAGAAACTATTTTCACGTAAACATTAAATGGAACAAATTATGACATAATCTTTAAAAGAAATAACAATAAAAGGCTAAACTAACGGGGAATAATGTTTAGTTTTCGTTAGAAAAGTGTTTCAAACAAAAAGAGACTCGTGTCTTAGTAAAATATCGAAGAAAAGTTGTGGCGCCGTAACCGCCACCACGTGCCAGGAGAACGGACCATTCGCGTGACACGATCGAGGATTTTCCACAGTTTTACCCCCATCTCGGAGCCTCGGATTGGTTCAAGGGGGCACGAACACCACCGCGTATCCGCAATCCCCGATCGATTGAAACAAGTTTACCCTTAAGCTGAAAAATCTCTTCTTGGTCGTTTGAAACAGATAAAATTTCTTATGTGGCGTTATCAGTTGTAAAGGCGAGCACGCGTCTATGCGTGGGTATTATTGGAACTCTGATGGAATCACCCGTCGTGTAAAGGTCGCCGTCAGAGACTTCACGAGACGTGTTGCACGTACGTGCACTTCTAGGGCATACAGACGTCATTACTGACCCAAAATATGACCCGAATTTAACCAGATAGTCGCGGCGTTGTGCTGCGTCATTTTTCTAAAGACACAAAGTATCTCGAGCAACCTACAGAGCTAGTCAATTTGTTTCTTAAATTATTTCAGCATTCTCTAATGTTCTGGACTTTTTTGAAGCTTTAATCTTCTTAATTTTTTTAAAAAGAAAAATAATGTTTCTATCACTTCTGCAAACTTTCTTTGAAGTTATACTTGGCTTGTTAATAGAGTAGTGAACGTGGCGACGTAGCATTCGACCCGGCAAAAATTTCTGCTTCCTCTTTGGAGGGGAGACAGACCCACATCTGATGCGTTTTCAGTGCGACTTTGAATCCTCTAGAGTCACTTGGTGGTCGTACAAAATATTTTCGTGAATTGAGTTTTGCTAGTCGATGACGGCGGTTGCAATGTTCTGCAGTGTCCACCAAAATGGTGTTAGTTGAGGTACATTTTCAATCTTGGGAAAAGGAAAAAGTCATAAAGACTCAAGTTTGATGAATAAGAATGATGCGGAGAGACAGTGATGCTTTTACTTGTCAAAAACTCGTTAATTAAAATCCCCGTATGGCAAGGCATATTGTCGGGACCCAGGTGTTTTTAATGTTCGTTCTCACATGGCTGACGCTTTTTTTAAATCTTTCAAAAACTTCTTGGTAAAAATTCTGGTTTACCGTTTAGCCTTGAGGCATAAATTCCTTTCTTATGGACGATCCCATGGCTATTAAAAAATAAAATCAAGATGCTTTTGATTTTTGATTTACTAATTCTGACTTTTTTTGGTCGCGGTGAGTCTGGAGTATGCCATTACTGCCAAAACCTGGACCCTTGACAAAACAGAGTTTCCATAGGCCTGTTGAAGTTTTGCAAAAGTTTCTATCGCACTGTGTTAAGTCACCAAGTGACTTTAGGGAGGTCAAACTCATTCTGAAGACGCATCAGACGTTAGCCTTGCTCCTCCTAAGGGGAAGCCAGCATGGTTGACAGATCGAATGCTACGTCACCACTGTTATTACTTTACTTATACACCTCGTTGATACATGTATGGGATATTGGTTTTATACAACTCATCTTTATATAGATGCATATGGATTTGTTTATCTTGGTGAGCTTAATTGTGGAGATTTTACGAGACGTAGTGCATGTATGTGATCCATTTGATACGGTCTTAAAGGTACAGATGATATCAATAAACAAATTATGACTTAGACTGCATCAAACAGTCTAAGTTTAATTTAGCTTCATTTATCTGGAAGATATAAAACATTTTGCGCAAGCAAGCGTTCCTTGCCAATTTTTGATGTGGCAAGACAGTGTCTTCTTACACTGTCTTGCCACCATATCCTCGGTCTAGCTTTCTTTTTGATGTCACATACTTTCGTCTGTTCTCTAATCCATGTGCAGGTCTTTCTGTCCCGTTTTGTAATGCCAAGCATACACCTTTCCATTCCCCTCTGTGCTACCCGAAGTTTTTGAATTGATTGTGATGTGAGTGTCCATGTTTCACTTCCGCATGTCAGAATATGTCTTGTTTTATCATGTTTATATACAATATTATTAAATTGTTCTGTTTTATTAAATACAGGTAGTAGCGACTAGAAGAACTAGGAAGAAAAAATCATCCACATCTTAATACCAGTTTCGTCCTTAAAGAACTCATCAGTTAAACTCGGATGTTTTTTCTTCGAATGAATCGACTTCGACTTCTTCAGCCAGGTTTTTTAGTTAGCCCGGAGGCTCGTACTAGTGTCTAATGAGATTCAAACCCTAAGATGGGCACTTTTTATTTTTATTTTTTGGGTCTCTAGCTGACTCGTGGCGAATGAATCGACTTCGACTTCTTCAGCCAGGTTTCTAAGTTAGCCCGGAGGCTCCTACTAGTGTCTAATAAGATTACGACCCTAAGATGGGCACTTTTTATATTTTTGGGGGTCTCTAGCTGACCAGTGAGAATGAATCGAACCAGACCCAGTCGTCTTTAATTCCGAACATCGGACAATTGAGGTGAACGTTGTACGGTAGCGCCACCTAGAGATCGGCATGCTACTAGTATATTTCAACCTCTAATTTCCGACCAGTGGTCACTCTTGCAGTCTAGGTTTAAATGAAAGAAAAATAAGAGTTTGTCATAATTTTTAAGCGATTCTTTCGGTTTTGCAGTCAAAGTCGAAATGATTTTGATGATTTCATCATTTTAATCATTGCATTCTGAACTTGATTGAACGATACTGGCGTAGCGTTCAATCTGACAACACTGTTGGCTTTCTCTAGAGAAAAAACAAACCAATATCTAATGCGTCTTCAGTACGAGTTTAAACTCCCTCAACTTCCTAGAGGTCCGTAATTTTTTTTTCGTATACGGGATTTTTACAATGAATTTTGAGAAAAAGTAATAATAATTTCAAGTAATAGTGCGCTATCAAGTTTTGTTTTAGACGTTGGCACAGTGCGACCAAAACTTTTACGGCTAAAAGAAACCCGAATGAGCAAATCAAAGATCAAAAACACTTTGATTTGCTTTCTTAATAGCCAGGAAATCATCCATAAGGGATTTGTGCCATAAGGCTAAACGGTAAATCAGTATTTTTACCGAGAAGTTTTTTCAAGGCTGCGAAAAAGGGTCAATCTTGTGGGTAATACCAATTTGGTGAGTGTTTGATAAGTAAAAACATCACTGTGGCTCTGCAGACACCTTATTTACCAGATAATAGTCCTTGTGAGTTTTTCCTTTTACTCAAGTTTGAAAATTTGGCTCAAAGGGCATCGTTTTGGGATATTGGTGAACATTGAAAAGGTCCTAAATGCCTTTTCAATGCCAACGCCAGGTGAAGGCGATTCCACTGTCTGAGTTCCACAATGGCTATGAAGAGTGGACAAATCATCTTCCCAACGTGGCCTCCTAACGTTTTGAAGGAGATAATGTAAGATTATAATTTCAATTGAATAGTAAAATTTATAAAACTCAGTCTGATTATTTTATTCACCCACCTCGTATGTATTAATTTATATTATGTTTTCGATTTGAGTTTAAATGAAGAAAAAACAATTATAATGGTGAAAGTTATTAAATATTCTGTGTGACTAACATTTATTTAGCTATTTCTGGTTATTAAAATGTGTGGTATGTTAAAGTCCATCGATTTTTTCGAAATGTTGAATGTTGAAAAAGAGAAAGAAAGTAAATTTTACCTGAAGATTTTTTTTGACAACTCATATATTCTTTAGTCAGGACATTTTCAAAAGAATAAATATCATACTTAGCTCTGTGGATGACCTTTATTCGACATTTTATAAATAATACTCCTAATTGTTTTCGAAATAATATTCAAATTACGCTTTTTTTTACTATGATGGGCCGAGTTTGATAATAAGAAAACAATTCTAAATAAAATTTCGATTTTCAAGAAATAACACTGTTCTCGTTTCGATCGGGATATCACAATCCGGCCGGTTGCATCATAAATACCGAACACTGAACCATAAAATGTACAGTGAGATACTAGGAATTACTTCTGGCTAGACGGGCAAAGTCCAGGGTTGGAAGCTCTATGTGACCAGTTTCATATAAACATAAATATTTACAAGCATTTCAATTTTTTTAAAAAATTCGACACACAACACTCGACTTGTGAAAGAAATCTCAAATGAGATCAATCAAATCAACAAAAATATACGAAAATCACTCGAAAATTACTGCTTTTATGTGTAATCTAATTAAAATGATTATTAAGTTCCAATTAGTAGATAAAATAGTACATGGAATTCACGTAATCTGTTAAAATACATGTCTAGAAATGTGATATCGCATGCTAAATGTATAAATAAAATAACATAATTTTTTGTGCAATAACAATATAATTATTATATTTCTTATTAGATTATACTGACTGTGTAGTAAACAAGATTAAGAGGTGGTAAAGGCAAACGCCATGGCAACATTTTTACATTACTATAATCGAAATGTTTCAAATATACCACATTTAATGTCTAGTGAAAATATCGGGTGCAAAACTTCATTCCGTATTTGACGTTAGAGTATTTGTTTGTTTTGACGTATTGTAAAGTTTTGATCTTTGACAGAAAGAGTTTCAACGCATACTTGGGGAAAAATTGGGAAATATTTGGTTGTTTTTTAAATCTCCTTTTATTTTTCTTCTTCTTCCAGTGGTTCTATGGTCTTACTGCACCATGACCTTCCTACATTTCCAACTCCACCCAATTCTTGTCTTTTTAACAGCCTTTTGGAGATTTGTTCGTCTTTCATCCTTTCCTACTGCCCAGCCCATCCTAATCTCTGTATTTTAATGAAGTCTACTATATTTCTCTCACTATATATCTAATAAAGTGCATAGTTGTATCTGATATGCCATCCCGCTTCCTCTTGAACAGGTTCATATGTTTTTCTTAAGACATTCAAACTTTCAAACATAGCAAGCATTTCTTTGGCCTTTTTAGTTAAGTTTCACGTTTCGCTTCGGTATGTCCCAACTGTACGCATTTATGTCTTATAAAATGATGATGGTTGCGACATTTTCTTGATGGTAATTCGTATTAAATTGTATAAATAAAACAAAGTTGTATAATTTCCTCTTATATTTTTCTTTAAAACAACGCGTTTCGCTACGCTGTAGCTTTTTCGTATAGTTGACAAAGAATGAAATTGTATTATGATAAATAGTAGATACTAAGTAATTAAGTAATTTTGTATGGGATTTTTTTTGGGAATTCCCAGAACCCTTACTCAGACTGTTTTTTTGACATATTTAAAGCGGATAATGGTCTATTTGGTCGTTAAAAAGGACATCTGTGTATTTGTGACTTTTTTTCCAAACATTCGAGTAAATTCAGTTTGGTAACTTTATTTTCTACGTGTAAGATTTTAAAATCATTATTAAATGTATGTTTTCCTTTACTAAGATGTTCCATCTATGTTGAGTCAATTTTATTATTTAGATAGATGCGCTTGTATTCTGCGATTCTGAGTTTACATGATCTACCTGTTTGTCCTATAAAAATTGATTGCACGAGCCATAATTCATTTGGTAGACGCCTGATTTATTGTCTTTACCCGTTTTTTGTGTATAGTTTTTTAAAATCATTTCCTAATGATTTGTTGGTTTTAAAGGCTACTTTTATATTAATACCATTGAGATATTTGAAGTTTTTCAGATATATGTCCATAATAAAAAAGAGTTTTAAATCCAAATACTTTAATTTTAATCCTAGGGTAGGCTTCCGAATGCGCTTTATTTTTCTGTTTTTTTAGAGACTATTTTATCGACTATTGAAACTGGACGTTGTTAACCGCAATTTGCTTAATTAAATTTAATTCTGATTGTATTTGTCTGAAATTAGAGGATTAATCATGTATTGTAGGCTGCCCGTTTATGTTGTTGTGGGTGGTTGGATGTATTGTGAATCGTGATATCAGTGTGAGAAGGTTTCTGGAAAATCGAAAACGAGTGCTTATTCGAATTTTTAGAAATCGTTTGAATTTAAGGAAACTTTAAGAAAAATTTACTAAACTTTAAGAAACTTTAAGAAAAATTTTCTGCTTTATATGAAATGTTTGCCAACTTTCGCCATTCTTATTATGGCATTTCTAATGAGACAACATTTAATTCTGAAAAATTCAAAGAGAATTATTGATTGTTCTTTCCAAAAAGAAACTCTTCAAATGGGCTCCGTAGTAATGAGGATCGAATTTGAGACAAATAGCCCAATTAAAAAGGATACTTCTGCTTATTGTCTTATTTTAGACGACAAAATATTTAACCACAACCGTTTAACAAAAATAGTTAAACAGTTATAAACTTTATCACCACTTTTCATTTATTCCCGTTTCATATATTTGTATTATATCATAACATAATTTTTCTACCTGTCTCAATCTTTGAGAATTTTCGTTGAGTAATTTATAAAATTCATTATGAATGCACATTACTGCAATGATGAATTCAATATTCTCACTCGACATCTTTTCTCTTTAAAACAACTTCTTTCTTGGTAATATGCTTCTACCTTGTCTTGGTTGTGGTGATTTGCAATTTAATCATTGCGCTGACTTTTTTTTATATTTAGTAGAATGCTGTTAAGTAAGAGGTCCTTTTTTTTGGTAATGTGCTTCTAACTTCCCTTGGTTGTGGATATGTGTACAGTTGTGTGTTATGTGTATGGTTATCCTTATGGTTCTTTGTTGGGTAGAATAGATTCGCTTCACTTATGTGGACATTTTATCGTTAACTTTTTTTAGAGGTTATTCTCTTGTTCTGACTGAGGCTGATTACCTTGTTTTGTATGCCAGAAATATAGTGGGGACAAACGCGAAAGAGAAGGTAAAATGGAGGAAGAGCATTCCCATATGAAAATGTAGGAAGGGATGTCGGAAATATAGTGGGGACAAATACGAATAAGAAGGTGAAACGGACGAAAAGGGGAGAAGGAGGTTGCGTTCCCATTTATTTACTACTCCAGTGCCATCTTATACGGATGCAAGCCTAAGTCCAACCTCAAAATTTATTAGGTTGTCATTAGCGAGAGGCCTAAGAGCTAAGAAGCGAGAGGCCCTCTTGCGAGCGGCGAGCAACCCAGACGTTGCCATTTTCGGTTACACTTGCTTAACGCCGGCAATATTCTTAACACTTCTGGCTTTTTTTGTCGTACAGGCACCACACTATCGTGGAGAGTAAATTGACTTTCAAATTTTTTAATAACCCGATCAATAGCCTGTTCAGAAGGACCACCACGACGAATACCACGATGGGTCTGAATTGCTCGTTGAGCAGCACGAGGGGACTGCGAATTTGTGTAATAAAACTGGATAATTTCCAAACGTTCTTCTAACGTGAGAGAACTATGATTTAGTTGCAAACCTTTCGGAAAACAACTGACAAAACATGTCAAAAATATAAAACAAATATGGTCGCCATGGGCTGTCAAAGTTCCATCATCCCTAACGGTAGACCCTTAATAAAACGTAAATGTAAATACATAAAATAAAGTGTGTTGGTGCCAACTTTGGACGTCTAATGAGAAGAGTGTTTAGTAACCGAGACCTAAAGGAATACACTAAAATCCGTTTTGCAATGCCATCATAATTCCCACCTCCCCATAATCCCCATAATTCTTCTGAATGGAGCTGAATCTTAGGTCCTGTATCGGGAGCAAATATAACAACTTTAGATATTTCATCAAGGCTACCTCCGGAAAATCTTGATAATAAAATGGCAAGACTATGTGGAGGTATATGAAAGAGCCAACAGTTTGAGCATATAATTCCAGTTATAAAAGCTCAGCTGAGATGGTTAGGTCATTGCCTAGGAAACTAGGATGTCGAAGCAGATCCTTTGACGGCGAATTAAAAAAGAAGAAACGAAATCTGGGAGGCCCAAAATGAAGCGTGAATGAAGCAAAAGGCAGGTGCGAAAAGTCAAACATGCTGGACCGCGTGTACCAATTCTGTATCCTCCTAACCTAAATGCCCAGCATGCAGAATTCCATGCAGATCTGAGCTGGGATATTTGAACCATTATAAAACCTATAATTGTTTAACAATGACTTGACAAAATTAATAGCCATGGTGTGGTCATACTCGTTTTGAGTTGATGGCCATGATTAGAAATATATCGAGAATAAGACTCGTCTTGATAAAAAAAAGCGCTTAAAAATAGCTGAAAACAAGAAAAAAAAACACCGAATGGCCACATTGAAAGTTTAAAATTTATCTACTTGAAACTGTGGCTGATGGTCATTGAATTGTTCCTTATTTTTGATTAACATATACATGTTATGTTGTAATGTTTTTACACATTTTTTCAAGATCCTGCATTCCAAAATTATATAATTTATCACACTATTAATTGATGTTGCAAAATTGCGTATTCTTGACCCCAGAGGTTGATTACATTTGTCTATTTGCGCAATTTCTTACCACAAATAACTATTTAAACATTAAAAATATATGTTAATGAAAGAGAAATGTGCTATTATTCACATACTCATTTAGATTGGTTGCTATTTGTGATATTTCAAAGTGAATTTTGTCAGTATCTTCATCAAAGTTTGACGAGATTAATAAACTTACTCGGATCATCTCAGAGGCGGGCGGAGGCGGACGCGGCGGCGGCACAACTGGTTCGGCGTCGTGGCGGATGTCGCTCCGCGGCGGAATGAGCGTCGCCGGCGTCGGTCCGCACAGGTACACGGGACGACGTGAACCGGCCGGCAGATGGCAGAGTGCGAATTCCGCCGAGACGGCGGGGGAGATCAGTTGCGGATCCATCGAGTACAATCGGTCACAGAGATTATTTTATTGGTGTTATCGAAATACAAATCAGAAACTGCTTAGTATTAGGGAACTTATTAGAATTGAAGCACTCTATACATGCTAAAATACAAGAGGATACCATAGAATTCAAGAGAACATAAAGGATTTTTCAAATTAAGCGGTTTTTTTTATTCTTAAGTTAAACAAAAAAATTACGTTGATTTCAAAAAACTTTTTATTGATAATTGAAGCATAGTGTATGACATTTAAACAGGAAAGACAATATCTGACAAATGACCACCTCTTGCAGCTCCACATACTCTTTTGTCAAAGTTTCGGATGACATTTTGGCATAACTGTGACTCTATCTCACCAATGACTCGAATAATACCATCCTCTAGTTCAGGAATCGATTGTGGATTGTTCTTATAGACCTGGCGTTTCACGTAACCCCAAAGAAAATAGTCTAACGGTGGCAAATCACATGATCTAGGTGGTCCATTAATATCACCGTTTCTTGCAATAACTCGTCCAGGAAATCTTTCGCTCAATAAATGAATTGTTTCATTAGCAGAGTGAGGTGTAATGCCATTATGTTGGAACCGCCTCTCCTCCAGATTAATATTATTCAATTCAGCCCACAAAAATTCAGTTATCATCTCACGATATCGAACACCATTCACAGTTACAGCTTCACTAACAGTATTCTGAAGGAAATACGACCAAGTTACATCTCCTGACCATAATGCACACCAAATAGTGACTCGTTTAGAATGTAAATGTTTCTCATGAATCAATCGTGGATTTTCCTCACCCCAAATGCAGCAATTTTGTTTATTAACATAGCCATCAATTTCAAAATGTGCTTTTTCTGAAAAGATTATTATTTGAGAAAGAGCATCTGTTTGTTCTTTGATTCAATTGACAAATGCACGACGTTTTGAATGATCCAGTGATCACTGAGGTTAAATTGTTGTGAACGACAACTAGTGAAAATGTCTGGATCTTTAGCAAAACTTTTACATACTAAATCAATATGCTCTTCTAAACGACCATTAGGATTATTTATTGCTCTTCTTTTATCTTCCACCGAACCAGTTTCTTGAAATTTTGAATAATTTGATTGATAGTGTTTTGAAATCGATGAGTGTATAAACCGTAAATATCACATAATTTTCTAAAAACTAACTTTTACAGAACGCCCATTTTCATAAAATAATTCAACAATTTTAACGCGCTGTTGTATTGTCCAATTTTATGTCATACATTATACTTCTGAAATGAGACTAGACCAAGCCAAATTCACTCAACAATTGAAAAAAACCCTCAATTCGATGGACCTGTTATATGGACCTATGGAGTACAAATGTGGCGAACGACTGCCAAATCAACACTGAGAATTATTGAAAGATTCCAAACTAAAGTCTAACGCATTATTACAAATGCGCCTTGGTTTATATCAAACAGCGAAATTAGAAATGCCTTAGAAGTGATCGGTGTTAAAGAGGAAATCAGTAAATTCAGCAAACGAAATGTAAAAAGACTCGGCACTCACCCAACAGTGACACTCATCCCCTAGCAGTGAACTTATTAGATAATAGCGAATAAAGTTAAAGACTAAAAAGACACAAACTACTGGGTTTGCCTTATCGGTTCTGAAAACACTGAGTGAAATAATAGTTTATTATTTACACAAGAAGAAGTTTATTATTTACACATGCAACTCCAACATGTCCGAACTTGCCTATATTGCTGCCTTCTGTTATACTCTGGAGAAAATTCTGGACTGTGTTAGTAATGCTCCAGAGGAAAAAAGGCGTTATACTGGTAAGGGAAAACATTTTGCTTCAGAACAACGCATTGCTACATACAGCAAAAATGACTCACCGAGTTGGGCGGGGAGATTTTATTGCACCCCGCGTATTCACCAGACTTGGCCCATTCGGATTTTTTACTCTTCTGATCCCTGCAACATCACCTGGTTGATAGTCGCATTAAACCTCTTGAGGAAGTCGAAAAAAGGTTCACTGACTTTATCACATCAAAACTATCAGGTGTTTTTTCGACAACTGCCTGAAAGATGGTGAAAGTGTATGGAAAGTCAAGGAGATTCCTTCGAATATTAAGTTTGTGTTATTTATTTTTCATAAATAAATGTCAAAGACAGTTAAAAAAACTTTTTAGTGATTTCGGCTTGAAAATGATTCGACTTGAAACACAAAGAACGCCCAGCCCAACCCAAAAAAAATTGAAGATGCAGAATTGCAAGCATTGTTGGAAGACGACGATATGCAAATTCAACAAATGGCAGAGAAGTTAAATGTTGGTCACCGAACCATTTGTGATCGTTTGCATGCCATGGGAACGGAACGATCCAGAAGGCAGGAAAAAGGGTACCACATCAGCTGAACGACCAGCAGACGGAAAAGTGAAAAACGATGCGCGAAGTCTTGCTTTTTCGGCTTGAAAGAAATACTTTTTTGGTATCAGATCGTGAATGGAGACGAAAAATTAATATATTTCGAGAACCCAAAACGCAGAAGATCATGGGTTGAGCCTGGATAACCATCAACATTGACTGCAAGACCGAACTGCTAAGGAAAGAAGACAATGCTGTGCATTTGGTGGGATCAGAAGGCTGTCGTGTACCATGAGCTTCTGAAATCAGGTGAAACACCGCCACCGACAACAAATGATCAATATGAACCATGCATTGATCGAAAAGCGACGAGAATAGGCTGCCAGACAGGAAAAAGTGATTTTGAAGCACGACATACAGCGAAAAGCGGCCAGAGACACCATTTCTGCACTTGGTTGGGAACTCTTGCCCTACCCACCATACTCACCAGACTTTCCGGCCCCTTCCGACTACCACTTGCTTTCATAGATGTCTCACACACTTTCCATGAAACACTTCAACAATGATGGAGATGTCGAAAAATGGCTTCATGACTGGACCACCTCAAAAGATATGGTTTTTCTGGGAGGGCATCCACAAATTTCCAGAAATATGGGAAAATGTGCAACTAGCGATGGCGCATACTTTCAATAAATTGTTTTTTACCTTTCTCCTTAAATAAATGTGTTTTTCTTAAGAAAAAGTTAAGAATTATTAAGCGTCGTAGCTGGTATGATCACGGTGTGCATTCACTCTAAATTCCCACGTGAGATTGAGGATTCAATTTACACAAACCATCAGCATGTGTGATTTGGTTTTCTGACACGTAACAAAAATGATCTATTTTTATAATGTTTGATAACTATGAAAAATGGATTGTTTACACTAAAATTCAACGCAAAAGATAACGGCACAAGCGTGATGAGACAGGTCAAACAAGAACGAAAGCTGATTCTCATAAAAAAAAAGGTCATACTGTCAATATGGAAACATTATACAGGAACTGTATATTTTGAAAAAATATTGATAAACGAATTAATAAATTTCAATATATACTACCTACTTTGATCAGAAAGTAAGGTGTCTTTTGTTTTAAAATTCGTGCGCTTTACGTGTCGATACAAACAGTTTTTGTTTTTGTTAAGTTAAGTTTTTGTTAAACATTTTTGTAAGTGATTTTTTATAATGGATACATCAATTTATCGAGCAAAGAATTTCCATTAAATTTTATTTAAAAAAACGATTTTTTTGTGTTAATGCATTAAACACTATAAAAGAAGTGGTACGGAGATGAAGCTATTTCAAAATAAAATGTTTACAAGTGGTACAAGGTTTTTAGTGATGATAGAGAAGCAGTTGAAGATGAATCTCGTTCAGGAAGACCTTCCACGTGATTGAGTGAAGAAAACATTACCAAGATCAGGGATCTTGTACTAAGCAGTCGCCAATTAAGTATTAGAGATACTGCAGATATTACTGGAATATCATTTGAATTAATTCAAACAATTTAATTTTGAAGAACAATTTAGGCTTGTTTCTCATCTCTTTCCGAAAACGCTGAGTTTTTTTAAAACCTTTTCGTGTTGAACTCGCTGAAGAGATGGACCATCGCACATCGTAATTATTATTCATCAATTTTTCGTTAAAAATTACACAAATACTGTTCCACAAGCACGATATTCACAAGATATGACACTGTGACTTTTTATTGTTCCCTTGATTGAAGAAATCACTTCGTGGACACCATTCTGAGTCTACAGAAGTCATTCAAGAGCGTTTGCTGGCCACTTTGAAATAAATATCAGGAATCGAGTATAAAAAATGTGTCGAAAAATGTCGGAATATATGTAATGCAGTGAAATGGAATTACTTTGAAGAAAATAAAATAAAATCCGATTAATAAATAAATATTTTGACTTTTCAGTTCTTTTATTGAAATCTTGTGTGAAACTCTGAACTCGAAGATTACCGCTAAACACTAAATCACTTTTATAAATTTCTCAACGCGCGTTTCGCTGACCATGTTACCATCATCAAGAACGTTATCATCATCAAGAAGATGATTAACCAAATTTCAGATTTAATCTGAGATTGAAGATACTTAAAGCTCAAATTTAATAATCTTCTGATGATGCTAACATGGTTAGCGAAACGCACATCGAGAAGTTTAAAAAAGTGAAAAGAAGAATCGAGAAGTTTAAAAGATTAGACATCTCTTCAAATTTAGTACTTTGTGTTAAGGGGCTTGAAATGAGAGTATGTGTTATTCTGCCGAAGTGTAAATAACATATTTTTTCATAGCGTTAAACATGTCGAATTTCGTGCAAAAAAAGTATTTGCGGGGAATTTTACTGCATTACCTTTTTCAAAAAAAAAAAATCTAGAGCAGAAATACATGGAATTCTTGTAGAGCTTTACGGCGACCGTTCTCTGTCGAAAACAACATTGAGGTTGGTTTAGATGTTTAAAAAATAATGATTTTAATGTTGAAGATAAAGAACGCTCTGGCGCATCGAAAAAGTTTGAAGATAAAGAATTGGAAAAATTACTCGATGAAGACCCATGTTAGACGCAAAGTGAACTTGCACAATTATTAGGAGTTGATCACACAACAGTTGCCAAACATTTAAAAGCATTAGGAATGATTCAACAGTAAGAAAATTGGGTGCCGTGCGAATTGAAACCGAGAGACGTCAAACGGCCTTTTTTTCACGTGTGAGCAGCTGCTCCAATGGCAGAAAAGGAAATGTTTTTTGCATCGTATCGTGACTGGTGATGAAAAGTGGATACACTACGATAACCCGGAGTGTAGGAAATTGTGGGGTAAGCCCATGCTCTGTATTTGGTGGGATCAGCTGGATGTAGTATATTATGACCTCAACAAACCCAAGGAAACCATCACGGGAGATCGCTATTTACTACAATTGATGTTTTTGAGAGGAGCATTGAAGAAAAAACGGCCGCAATACGACAAAGAAATTTTGCAGCATGACAACGCTCGGCCACATGTTGCAAAACCGGTGAAAACCTACTTGGAAACGCTCAAATGAGAAACCTACCCCACCTGCCGTACTCACCGGACATTGCTTTTTCCGATTACCACTTATTCCGATCGATTATTCACGGCCTGGCTGAGCAGCTTTTCCATTCTAATGAAGATGCCAAAAAATGGGTCGATTAGTAGATATCCTCAAAAGAAGAACCGTTCTTTCGACATGGTATTCGTATGCTGCCAGAAAAATGGGAGAAAGTAGTGGTTAGCGATGGACAGTATTTTCAGTAACATGTTCTTTACTAATTTTTGTAAATAAAGCATTCATTTTTACGAAAAAACAGCGAGAATGTATTCATGTCCCTTTAAAAATAAAGTCACCTTAATTATTGATTACAGTAGGCCACCTGAAGGACCTGGTGGAGTTTTACGTATCAAGGTTAATGTTACGAATACGCAGACTATATACGTCAGTAAGCAGAAGAAGACCTGATGTATTGTTGGAAATTGAAGAAGAAAATGTGACCAGACAAGATACGGTCAAGTATCTAGGCGTCACAATGGATAAATCGAGATCATACAGTTACCGAGTTACCAAATAAAAGCCGCAGGGATAAACGCGCCAGCAGTTACGCAGCTCAGCTACCCGCTAATATGTAGGAACAGCATAAGGGCGGTGAACTTTAACCTACTGCCGATCAAGTCAGCAGTAAGGTGCGTAAAATTTTACATAAAAAACAAAAACACTGGAGAGCTCTGAAAAGAAACTCGTGAGACAGGCTCTGAATGCCTCTTGATTTGTGAGGACCGAACAAAATACCCACATAGATGATAGAAAGGGCCTACAACATAGAAAAGATCTTTAATCACATTAGAATTCACCCCAACGAACCACTTCCCTGATTGGTGAAGTGTTACCACTTCCACCATGTAATCCTAACATTGCATCATCACACTTTCATTTATTTCATACGTTTTAAACTCCTTTTTTGGGAATAAAGTAGATTAGATTAGAATATGATAAAAAGAGGAAGATAATGACCTTGTAAATCACATTTATTTACCTTTTTTTCTGTTTTCCACAAAATAAACAAATCAATTGTGTGTTTAAATTTATGTCAGACATAAAGATGTACGATAAAAATAGTCTTTATCATCGGGCCAATGTTAAATTTCGACCTAATCACCAAAAATACTACAACAAAGTAAAATAACGATTACGTAAACTTTAAGCTTTGACCTTTTTCCGCACTTATCGGCCGAGACGAGATGAAAAGGAAATTGTCGAAGTAAAAACCAGAGGAAAAAATCTACTATCAAGTTCGGTTTGAAAAACACGAAAATGTGATACCATGCAAGCAAATGTCGATATTTCACTGGATAATCGGGAAGGAAACATTAAGAAATGTGTTTTCCACGTTGGCTTTTGTGTTGTCCGTCGTAACAAAAGGCGATTGTGTAGAGTATCGATTCGATAAGGGGTAGTTTATGCAGTTCCTTTTCTGTGAAATAAATTGTGCCGGAAGAAACTGCTTTTAAAATAAGTTTTGTTTTTTGTAGGGGGTTTCTGTAAGACACACGTCGACTTTTGAGTGATTTTACTATTTTCAACCGCAATTATATCCAATAAATAACCAGTCCATTAAGTGAGAGACACACGCAATACCGGAGGAAATCATTGGGTTGCAATAAACCCATATTTCTTCGGTTTTCTGACCTATTGTTATCGATAAAACTTTTCCGGCAAACGGAATTTTCTTTTCTATAAACAGAGAGTCGAAAATAAAATTTCTTATTTCTAGTTAACTTTAGATTTGAATATAAGGGTTTTGAGTTTGACTTTTTTTTATAGATGGTTATATATATATATATATATATATATATATATATATATATATATATATATATATATATATATATATATATATATATATATATATATATATATATATATATAGGTGATAGGTGGTTATTTGCGAGCTTATTTTAAATACCAAACCATTTGATTTACCAGCATGATCAAAAAGTTCCCGGAATCTATTCAGAAAAAACAAAATACAAGTTTATTCATCAAAATTGATATTGTCCCCTTCAAAGTACTCCCATGAACTGTAACGCACGTATGCCAGCGCTCGATCGAATTCTGAAGACATTTTTTATACTCGGTGTTAGGTATGGCCATCAGAGCCGTCTTCGATTTTTCGATAACCTCCTCTCGGTTGCTAAAACCCATTCCCCGTAGTGTTTTTTTGCACCGATTGAACAGAAAGAAGTCGCAGGGAACCAAATCAGGTGAATTCGGTGGCTGTTGGATGGTATTCGTTTCGTTCTTGGTCAAAAAGTCGCGGATAATGATGGCATTGGATTTTGCGACGGTGCGTTATCGTGGTGTAAAATCCACGGGTTGGTTGCACATTATTCCTTTCTTTTTTGATGAAATGCTCCAGACACTCGTTTCATAACGCCCAAATAATACTTCTTGTTGGCCGTTTGACTTTCTGGACAGAATTCATGATGCACAACATCGTTGTAGTCCATGAAAACCGAGAGCATCGCCTTCTTTTTCAATTGAAAACGACATGGTTTTTTTTTCGGTCTTGGCTCACTGGATGTACGTCATTCACTCGCCTAATGTCTGGATTACGTGTCGTACTCATAAACCCACGTCTGGTCTCCAGTAATAATGCGTTTGATAAATGTTGGGTCGGATTCAGCCTTGGAAATCATGTCTTTTGCGGAGTCCTAAAGCCAAATCATTAACTAAAATGTCTTGTATAGATCAATAAGCAATGTTCATGTCCTCCGCTAGCTCTGTGATGGTTAATTTACCTTTATTGGCCACCATTTCTTTCACTTTATCGATGTTTTCGGTATTGACGGTCTGCCACTGCGTTCGTCATATTCGACGAACTCACGACCACTTCTGATGCGTTCGTGCCACTGATAAAGGACTGTTTTCTTTAGAGTATCGTTGCCGAAACACTTTTCCAACATTTTCAAGGTCCTCGCATCATTGAATCAGTTTTTAACGTAAAATTTAATACAAACTCGTAAAAATTGAAAAAATCGAAAACACTAAAATTTGGTGGGAATGTTTCGGGTGACTGAGAGGGACACGGTAGTCATTCCGGGAACTTTTTGATCAATGTGGTATGTCTCTATAGCGTAGTTATACCGTTTATATCCACTGGACCATTTATGACCTCTTTGAGATTTATATTGATATATTAAGCATTTCATTGTTACTATAGCATTTTATAATATATTGATAGGGTTCTTAGATATGTTGGCAACACTGTGAATATTTTCTTTTTCTCGTTAAAATTATAGTTTCCGTATTTTTTTGCAAAAATATCTGAATCCGTGGTATATCATAACAAATTTTAATTATTGTTAGTAATAATCTTAAGAAAGATATTGGTAAGTAAGTCATTGATATCTATTAGAAATTACAATATTCTTGCAGTTATTCACTTGTATATTATTTAGATAATTTAATAATTCATAAAAAAATATTAATTTACAAAAAATAACCTAAAATATGAATAAAATAGCCCATGGCTACAACCGGCACGGAGAAAACATACAAGCACTATTTTTGGTCGTACCATGGCCACAAATAGTGCACACGATATTTAGTTTTGGTCATCATTTTTATTTATTTAATCTATTCTATTGTTTACGCGTCTGTTATCAATTACTAATACTCAAATAATTTAGGAATTATTATAAAATTAATTCGAATACAAAACATAAAACAATTTTTTTTATTATTTTATATTTTATAGGTTAAAATCCCATCCAGAATAACAAAGAATGCCATTGAAAAAAATCCTAAATCAACAAATGCCACAATTAGTAAACATAAATTTAAAAGGATATTTTTGAAATATTCGGAAATCGATTTAAAAATGCCCCGAATTTGATTAAAGATGGGACCGCTATTGCAGCAGCTAGTAAATTAAAAATACAACATTGTTAAAATTTCGTTACGCAATAATATCTGCGGAAAAGCACCAGAAACTACAGGTCGAATTGGTCCTGAATCTGTACTTCGTAGCATTGAAGACAAATTGGAGGAATTAGTAGAATGGGTTTTTCTATTAACAAAGATTTTTTGATACATTCTGTAAATCAATTAGTGGAAGCAGAAGGTTTATGTAATTCTTTTAAAAATAATGTCCCCGGGAGAAAATGGTTCGAAAATGGTTTTGTGAAGATAAACAAATCATATTGTGCTCCTCATTCTATGCATATTTTACAACCACTGGACGTATCTCTTTTTTCCTTTGAAACAAAGATGGAAAACTATGATTTGAAATTGGTGCATATAAAATAATGGTGGAGATGATCAAAAACATAATGTTCCATCTTTCCTCTCCTAACTAAGATTTCACAAACGTCATCAAAAGTGGATTTAAAGCATGTGTTTTATATCCATTTCATGCAAATGTAGCGAATTATACCAAGTGCATTGAAACAATAAAAGCTTAAAATAATCATGGTACATCCAATGATTCTAATTTGCAAAAACTTTTAACTCATCGAGAATATGTCGAAAGCAAAATAAATACCGAACTTTTACAACGTTTCAAAAATGCGAGAGCCACTGGTATTGGTTGGGAAACTGATGACAAGTACGAGACGTTGTACGATTTATGGGTCAAGATTGTAGAAGATGAAACAGATCAAAAAAATGAATCACCATCATTACCTTTTACTCCCATGGCATCTGAAAATCTTTCTCTTTTGACTTCCAATAATAATAATAAAGACATTGGATTTTCGTTTCTTAAGTTTCTTACGCCTAACCTTCACGAAAGTGAGTTTGAATGAAGAAAACACAATGAAAATTTAACCTTTCAATATTGATCTGTTTTCAGTTGTCCATTATTTGGTTGTTTTATAAGATTTTGAATCATGTTTTAATTTTGATTAAATTTTTTTGCCTTTTTTTTAGTCGAACAACATTTGGACCCATTCAAGTCTCATAATCCTAACCAAAATTCCACCTGTAAAATCCCTCTTTTCATTGAGTCTTCAATCCTAGTAGATAATGATAAAAATTTAACACTATTGGAGGAATAGGAAATGAATAGGAAATTTTAAAATTTATTTTTCCCTCTATTACGAGAAAGGATCAACCAATTTCAGTTTTGTAAACGCACCTTAAATTCCTATTTTCAAGACCCTTAAAATGATATGTTACAAGATAAGAGTTGCCACTTAAAATTTTTCGGTAGAGGTGACTGGAGATAAGGAGGTGAAACTTAAAATATAACCGACATTGGTTTTGAACTTCCCCCTCGATATCTAAATTGGCCTATTTTTTGTCTAGAGCTAATTTTCATTGCTAAAAGAAATAATGAGGTTGGCTACTTTTGAAATGAAAGCATTTTATATATAGATCCAAAATCTGCCAACCCGCATTGGATCAGCTCGGCAGATTACGGTCCATACCTGCAATATGTATTTCAATATGACAGTACAACCTCAAACACGGCCCTCATTCGCCGGAGGCCAACGGGCAACTACCTATGGCAGCGGGAAGACCTGCCCCAAGACAGAGGGTGCTAATAATCACCGGGTTAGGTCAGGCTGCCATTGGACTTTTGACATTGCTACGCTTAATATTAATGGCAACTGGCCCATATGGAACTGGTGAGCGAGACAATAGAGGTGACAGATTGGTTGATTTTGCTGAGGGACAAGAACTATATATTATGAATTCGTTCTATAGGAAAAATATCAGCAGAAAATGGACATGGAAAAACCCATCTGGACTCATAAGTGAAATTGATTACATCATGACCAACGATAAAACAATTTTTGTAATTGTACTGTCCTTAACAATTTTAATGTTGGAAGTGACCACCGAATGGTACAAGCAAAAGTTAGGATTAACTGTCGAAGAGAACGCGCAAGAATGGTAAGGTCAAAGAAGGGCAAAGTGGATTCTGGGAAACTGCTGGAAAGAGGCAGCGATTTTGAGATTGCTTTATCAAACCGCTTTGCTGTGTTACAAGATCCGGAGGAGATGGAAATATCAGTTCATTATGAAGAAATCGCCAACAACGTGCTTTAAAGGCTGCTTCAATAGTGCCAGAAGAAAAATGTCTCGAAAGCGACGGACAATGAGAAATGCAGATAGTCCTTTTGGCAGGGTCGAGTACACTGAGCTCTGCAAAACTATAAGAAAACGTATCAGAAAGGACACACGCTGATTCAACATGCAGTTGGTGCAAACAACCAAAATGCTTGGAAGAAAACAAAGGAATTAACAGGGCTAAACAGAAGCTAAGAAACAAAAGAACGCAAATGTATGCCTTAAGGCGTGAGGATGGCACAGTGTGCAAGGCGCGTACGCAAATGTTAGAAGTTGTCAGAAAATTTTATTCCCAGTTGTATGAAGATGAGAACCAATCAAAGACAACAATACCCACGAAAGTACAAATTCCAGATATCCTAGTGGAGGAAGTAACAAATGCCATAGAATCGCTGAAAAATGGCAAGGCTCCCATAAAGGTCAGTGTAACTGTCGAAATGCTAAAAGCTGGTGGTTGGACATTACATAAAACACTGGCAAAATTATATTCAAAATGCCTCAAAGAACAAAAAGTACCTGCCTTATGGAAAAATGCAGAAGTGATCCTTTTACATAAGAAAGGAGCACAGGAAGATTTAAAGAACTACTGCCCAATAAGCCTCCTATCAGTAATGTACAACGTTTTTACTAAGATGATATCTAAAAGAATATTAAGAAAGCTGAATGAAGCACAACCAAGAGAACAAGCAGGATTCAGAAATTGATTCATTACAATGGACCACACCCAGGTTGTACAGCAGGCCATAGAAAGGCACAACGAATACACCATGCCACTGTGCTTAGCTTTTATCGACTACGAAAAGGCATTTGACTCAATCTCAAAGCATACCATAATGGATGCACTGCTTAGCCAGAGGGTTGACAAAGCATATATAAACCTACTAGAATCGATATATGATGGAGAAACAGCGACAATTCCCCTTAATATTGAAGTGAGAATTAATGTAGAACGAGGTGTAAGGCAGGGTGACGCAATATCGCCTATTCTTTTCTCGGCTTGCCTCGAGGAAGTATTCCGTAAACTGGATGGTGTAAAGATCAATGATGGTGTAAAGATGGTGTAAAGTTCTCATTTCACAGGACCCAGAGGAGCTGCAAAGACGCATATAAGAGCTGTAAAGTGCTGGTGAACGATTTGGCTTAAAAATAAACCTGAAAAAGAGTCAGGTTATGTTCAATAAATTCGCTGAGGACAGAAGAATTTCAGTTTTAGGAATGGATTTGGAAATTGTGGACCACTTTATATATCTTGGGCAGACGATTTCAATAGATGGGGATACCGCCCGGGAGGTGGAACGACGTATTACAGACGAGAAAGGAAAGATCTGGCATTAAAGGCATTACAAGACGAGACAGAAAGCCTTGCCTATGGATCAGGGAACAAACCAAGGTGTTTGATATTATTAGAAGAGTGAAGCAATTAAACTGGAGATGAGCAGGCCATGTAGCGAGGTGATGGGATGACAGATGGACCAGGGCAATCCTGGAATAGATACTGCTTGATCGCAAACGTCCGCGAAGAACGAAAGTTCGATGGGCTGATGATATCGTTAAGTGTATAGAACCCGAATGGCAGAGAAAAGCCCAGGGCCGTGAAAGTTGGAAGCATGCTGAAGAGGCCTTCATTCTGCAGATGATCGACACAGGCTGATGATGATGATGTATATATATATATATATATATATATATATATATATATATATATATATATATATATATATATATATATATATATATATATATATATATATATATATATATATATATATATATATATATATATATATATATATATATATATATATGTATATATATATATATATATATATATATATATATATATATATATATATATATATATATATATATATATATATATAATGTAAGGTATTATTTTCGTGGAAGACCTCGTAGAAAAATTGGATTATAATATCCGGGAAGCGAAGGTATTTGTGGCTGGCACGATCGGCACTGAAAAGTTCTCGGGGATGTGCCACACATATCGAACGCAGATTTATCCTAATGATAAAGGCAAAGTTTATATTTGCTATTCACGAATTCATCCACTTCCTGTTCGCCGTTGCATTATTCTTTGCAATCCTAAAGCAAAACAATTATACACAATAACATTTTCGATATTTCGAAGATTAATATTAACTTATTTTTAGTTTTATTACAGTATTTCAATATTATGTCATAAAATAAATATTTAGTTTGAACATTTAAATTCATTGTACTATAAAGTAAAAACCCTATGTTAAATTCATTGTACTCTAAATTAAAAACTGTTTAGTCAAAAAACAAATCAATTAATTATTTTGCCAAAATTATTTCTTTTTATTCAAAATACATCCCTTCCGCATTAATACCCCACTGGGCACATTCAACCAATGCTACCATAAATTTCTTATGTCGTTTTCCGGAATCGCCTCAATGATCCTCGTCACGGCTTCTTGAACTTGTGTAACACTATCATAAAACGTTCCTTTCACGGCCAGTTTGAGTTTCGGGAACAGAATATAGTCACACGACTATAAATCAGGCGAATACGAAGGTTGCTGAAGGACAGACATTTTTTTTTCGCCATAAATTCTCGAACAGCGGCGGCCCGGAGCATAAATCGAAGCACAGTTTTTTCGTTTGTTTGTTGTCAGACTTTTTGTTTGTTTCGTAAATTTTGCCATAATTTCGTGAAGTCTGTCTTGGTTTGAATTTAATTATTCCTCTTTCCACCTAACAGTTGAATTCACACCGTAAACGATCATTTCACGAACTTTTTCGACCAACTCATCGCGAATTTTGTTTTATGGTCCGCCTGGCTTTGGGTCGTCTTCCAAAGCACCACGACCGTCCTAGAATCGCTTATACCACTCGAACACACGTGTACGAGATACACAATAATCACCATAAACTTTTTTCATCAATTCAAATGCTTCTGTAAAAGTTTTACCGAACTTGAAACAAAATTTAATATTAGCTCTTTATTTCGTCGTGTTTTTGTGACGAGCTGACAAACGGTACGGTCACTTTAAGCGCTATAATTTAAGCGCGTTGATATATTCTTATTATTATTTCATATGGCATATCAAGAATCAATGCGAGATCGAGTATACAACACCAAATATAGGAATATAGAAATACAAACTATTACAACACTCTTAAATCTAAGCTAAGAATATATCGTACAGCTGAGGTAGATGCTCGGGGTAGTTCGATGAGACCATCAACGAAGAGTCTTTGGGGACATTCGTTTACTATGTGGTTTGTGGACTGTTGATTTGAGCCGCAGTCACAGGAAGGCATCTCGGTTCTACCCCATCGATACATCAAGTGGTTGCATCTTCCGTGGCCAGTTCGGAAACGGTTAAGTTGGACCCATTCCCGATGCAGTTGGAAGCCGGGGACACGTTCTGATGGATCGTGTATAAGGTATCCTTTATGGGGGACCGTAAGCACTATTCAGTTGTTTGTTTACTAAGGATACGTCTGCGCTATTAAGCCATACCGGTGCGCAATATTCCGCAGCCGAGTATACAAGTAAGAGTGTAGCAATTCGGCGTACGTCAGCGTTTGCGCCCCAATTTGTGTCGGTTAATTTCTGGATTATATTGACTTTGGAGGCGAGTTTCTTAGCACTTTTTCTTAGATGATGTTTATAGGTAAGGGTTCGATCCAATGTCATTCCGACATATTTTAGATTGCGCGTTATGCTCCAGCTGTGTGTCGTTGACGCTTATTTGTAAGTGAGTGCGCGCTCTTTTGTTGTTTAAGTGGAATACGCACACTTTTGTTTTACTGGGGTTCAATTGGAGTTGCCATCTGTGGAAATAATCTTTTAGGACTTGAACATCCTGCTGTAGTACTTTCTTACAGCTTACGAGGGTGTTTCCTTGATAAACCAGTGCCAGATCATCGGCTGGCCAGTGCCAGATCAGCGTACTGGAAGATCTGTGATTGGATTACTGGAATATCTGCTACATAAAGATTAAAAAGCACCAGCCTAGGCAGTGCCTTGGGGCAGGTCATTGTTGACTCTACGCCGTCTACTCTTTTTATCGCTCAACAATACCCGGAAGAACCTGTTAGAGAGCATGTTATTTAGGAGCTTTGTCAGTTTAGAGCAGGGGACAGCCTTCAGAAATTTCATCGGAGACCTTCGTGCCAAGCGGTGTCATAGGCTACTGTCTGGTCAACGAACATTATACCAGTGTTTAGCTTACCTTGGAAGTCAACTTTTATGTATGTGGTAAATGCCATTACCTGCTCCGTACAGCTTTGATTTTTCCTGAATCAATCTTGATGCTTTGGTATATTTCTGTCTAGATAGGGCTGTATTGGTAATAAGATCCTCTCAAACCGTTAACGATCCGCTCAAACGGTCACGCTTAATAAGGATATAGGCCTATAGTAAGCCGCTTTGCTATCGTCCTTACCAGGTTTCAGAATGGTTATTACTTTAGTTCCTTTAAGCAGTTTTTGGATATGACATGTGGTTATTATAGCCATTTTTCAAATTTCGGGCTCGCATATTTCAAGGTTTACAACGTTTAGAGGTTTAGAAAGTTCCGGGTGAGGCGACCTTTTACTTTTTTCACGAACTTTCTTTCTCTTGGAGAATATTAGAATATTTTTGCTTAAGTTTATTTTGGCCACTTGTTTTAAGCGAGTCGCTACGGCATTTGGAGTTGGGTATGTGGGTAGTGGCGTGGGTTGTGTCAGTTCAGTTCTGAAGTTACGGAGGAGTTGCCAGACTTTTTGGCTGGAATGAGTAAAGCCAGTCTTTTGGTGTGACTGAATTCTAATGACGACGGTTTCTTTTTATTTTATTTATTTTTATATATATATATATATATATATATATATATATATATATATATATATATATATATATATATATATATATATATATATATATATAAATATATTTATATATTATACTTTTCAATTCCGAATTACAGGGAATTAAATAAAAAATAGAATTTTACTATTACTTTCTTCAGCCAATCACGAGCGTGCTGTCAGTGTAGGCTATTGCAGTTCAATGTATTAGGAGTGGGGGAAATGCTCGGTGAGCTGTTTCACTCAGTTCTTTTGTCAGTAGAGCCATGATTAAGCCACAGGTTCCACAGTCCGTTGCGCAAAATAATAAAGTGTTTAACCAAGGAAGGCGTTAAACCATGTGAAATATCAACTCGGTTGAAAGTTCAGTATGAGGGCGATACCCTGTCTAAGACTCAAGTTTTTGGTTGGGACAAGAAGTTTAAGAGTGGAAGAGAAAGTATGTTAAATGTAAGTCATAATCGACGTCCCCGACGTCAAGTGTCATTGCTGATAAAATTCGTGCAGATCGCGACATTATCGAGGGTGTCCGACGGCTCACTATTCATGAAATCGCTTTAAAGGTGGGTATTAGCTTTGAAAATACTAAACAAACATCAGAATTCATCTTGGCTAAAATATAATCGGTGTCCGATGGGTTTCGAAGTTGTTGACTGAATATAAAAAAAAAACATTGCAAATCAGTA